>CP097510.1:18252048-19452048 GCA_023547065.1 Musa troglodytarum
GGTTTTATTGTGCCACGAGCAAGAGGATCGATAGGTTGATCTTGGATACAGGTTAAACCACCACCAAAGATCGATAGAACGGATCACCACCAAACTTGGATACAGATACCACCACCAAGCAAGGATACAGATTCCCAAGAGGCTCACCACACTGAATCCACCAAGTGATACAGATGCCTTAATGCAAGAAACTTGCAAAAGAGATTAACTCTCAATATTCATTCAACCACCCTTACAAATGAGAATATGTCTCATTATATAGAAACTAGATTCAAAAACAACTTGAGAACTACCCAAACAATAAAGACTAACAAGACTAACAACAGACTAACAACACTAACAATACTAACAAGTCTAACAAACTAGACTAACAAGTCTAACAAACTTAGTTTACTAACAATAACCAGTAAATATCTACTTCGAAAGAATATTAAATCACTTAGTAATCTCGGATGCTCCCGCATCACCAATAAGCTGTCTATGTCACAATTGCTCAAAAAAGCGCCAGCAACCCATCTTTCTTATGTTGACCACAATCAGCAAGACTTGGAGATAATGGGGTAAGAGTGATCTTCTTCTGCCCCAAAAGGATGGAATAGGTGTTCTTGAAGCCATCATGCATAGCCCTGCGATCATATTGCCATGGTCTTCCAAACAACAAGGACATGCATCCAGGGATCACATCACAAGTAATTTGAGTCTTGATAATGCTTCCTAACTGAAAATGAGATTAAGGCTTTCTGTTTAGTAATGCTCGATAAGTTCTAACAGTTCACTTTCCTTGAACTTAAAACAAAAACACTCACCGGATACAAGTGATTGTTGGCAAACCTGCTTTCTCAAATGTCATGCCTTTTACACCGAGACTCAACTAGTTTATAATAGTATTCCAGAGCTATCAACAATAACATAAAGGCATACCTTTCCTTGGGATCGCATAATCGTGTTTTCATGAAAGGTTCTTCCCTTTGTTCATGGCCATAGCCACCATGGACTTTGCCATTCAGTGCCTTTGCTTCAATCAACCAGGAGTTCGCCATCAGGATGCAAATTTGTCCACATTTTCTCTTCTCCTTGACTCATATTGACCATCGGTTTAGGCCTGCCTTCAATGCAACCATTCTTCAGAATCTTGATTTGAGGGTCTTACTCAGCTTAATCTGGTTCATATCAGCTTGTAGTAGCTACTGGAAGCAATATGCTTTTCCTTCGACCTTATCAGATTTTGTTAGTTACATGTGGCGTTTTAAGGGACCAAAGTGCTATTCTACTGTACACGGGCTGGAATCAATTTTCTATTGATAAGTATCCTTACCTGCTGTTAGGGGAACAAGTCTTTTTACTATGACTCCTTGTGGGCGCACGGCCAAATCCGGAAACCGGGTCGTCTCGGCATGGTTCGGCCGCCGATAGCCCTCGCTTACGCCTGGCTGAAGCCCAAAGGCGCCGCGCTACTTCCGCCGCCGGGGACGAGACCTGCAGCAGCGCGGTCGGATGCTCAGCCTCAGTTTCTCCGACGCGCTGCGCCAGTGCCGGGCTCGTCGTGTTCTCAGAGAGTGATGCGCACTGGCTCCGCAAAAGAATAAGGATTATGCAGTTTTATCACGCATTGTGCGCAGGACGAGCAAGAGGATTTAGGGATTTATTCGATACAGGTTAAACTACTCACCAAAGATCGATAGAACGTGATCACCACCAAACTTGGATACAGATACATCACCACCAAGCAAGGATACGTATCTCAAGAGGCCTCACCATACACTCCTGAACGCCACCAAGTGATACAGATGCCTTAATGCAAGAAACTTGCAAAAGAAATTAACCCTCAATATTCATTCAACTATTCTTACAATACAGAGAATATGTCCTACTATATAGAAACTAGATTCAAACAAAATCTTGGAGAACTACCCAACAATAAAGACTAAGACTAATAAGACTAACAAATACTAACAATACTAACAAGTCTAACAAACTAAACTAACAAGTCTAACAAACTTTAGTTTACTAACAATACCAACCAAGTATAAATATCTAATTCGAAAGAATATTAAATCACTTAGTAATCTCTATGCTCCTCAGATTACCAATGTCAATATGTCACAAATTAATTCCACAGGCTATTAGTGACAAGTGGCGCATGAGGAGAATTCAGCATGTTGCAATTTGGTGTAGCGCCATTCAAAGAAAGTGTTGAACCGAAATGCATCATCCTCCTTTGCTGGAAAAGATTTGTCCTCAAATCTTCGGTTCTTTGTCTTCCTCAAATGGAGATAGGTCTTGAACATTGAATGTTGCTGAGACATGGGACTCACCAGAAGATCGATCTTGTAGGCGTTGTCATTGACTCTTTCTAATACCTTGAAGGGACCTTCACTCTAGGCATCAACTTGGACTTGCGCTTGAGGGAAACCTCTCCTTTCGGAAATGAATCCAAACTAAATCTCCAGGGCGAAAGATAACAGCTCGCCTATTCTTGTTTGCCTTCCTTTCATAAATCTCATTTTGCTTCGCAATTTGAGATTTAATCTTCTCATGTAACTCCTTTATTACCTTGGCTCGGTTAGCTTCTTTGTGCACCAAATCCTTGCTAGGCAAAGGTAGCAAATCGATGGGAGTAAGTGGATTGATGCCATACACAGCTTCAAATGGTGAACATCTTGTAGTGCGACTTGGAACTCTATTGTATGCAAACTCGCATGAGCAAGCTTCAAGTCCCAATCCTTCTGATTTTTGGACACTAAAGTTCTCAATATAGCTCCCATGGTACGGTTGACAACTTCGGTTTGTCCATCCGTTTGAGGATGACAAGAAGTGCTGAACAGAAGCTTCGCATCAAGCTTACTCCATAATGTCTTCCAAAATCCACTTAGGAACTTGCTGTCCCTATCCAAACAATGGTGCGAGGAACTCCATGAAGTCGAATGATCTCACGGAAGTACAAATCAGCAATGTGAATAGCATCGCCGGTCTTATGGCAAGGCACAAAATGAGCCATCTTTGAAAACCGATCGACAACCACCATAATAGCATCTTTTGTCTTTGAGTCCTTGGTAAACCAAGAAGCGAAATCCATGCTTCTGACTTCCCAAGGAACCTCGGGAATTGGCAATGGCGTGTATAATCCTTGTGGAAGAACATGACTCTTGGCTTTGTGACAAGTGACACACCGCCTAAGGATTCTTTGAACATCTCTTGCCATCTTTGGCGGTGAAAGTGCTCTTGTAATAGAGTCAAAGTCTTGTTAACGCCCAAAGTGGCGGCAATTCCACCTCCATGGACTTCTCTAATCAACAACTCCCTCGTTGAACTCTGAGGAATGCACAACTTGTTGTCCTTGAAGAGAAAACCTTCTTGGACATGGAAATGATCCACAGCACCTTTTTGACATGCTGCAAATATAGAATTAAAGTCCACATCATCCGCATAGAGTTCTTTTATTACCTCGAAGCCGATAAGCTTGGAATCCATCAAGGAGAGCAAAGAATGCATCCTCGATAGGGCATCGGTGCAAACAATGGCTTAGCCTGCTTTATGCTTGATCATGAAGGAGTAGGATTGAAGATATTCAACCCATTTGGCATGCCTCTTATTCAGCTTGTGTTGGCCATTGATGAACTTCAAAGCTTCATGATCCGAATGCAAGACAAACTCCCTAGGCAATAAATAGTGGCTCCTATGTTCTAATGCACGAATGATTGCATAGAATTCTTTATCATAAGTGGAGTAATTCAGCCTGGAACCATTAAGCTTTTCGCTGAAATAAGCAAGTGGTCGGCCATGTTGAAGTAATACTCCTCCAATCCCAACACCGGAAGCATCACACTCTACTTGATATAAACCAGCAAGTTGATCATAATTCGATTAAAGACCCTTTAACTATTCATGGAGGACCAATGACGAGAGCTAAAGCTAAGAGGATGAAAGAAGCCTTAACCTGTTTATTGGAAAACATTTGGAAGGATCAAGCTAGTCAAGACTCAGTCAAGATTCTATGGTTGGAAGAAGAGCCTAAAATGGTCAACATGATCATTAAGAGAGAAGGACAAATTTGAAGACATCATCTTAAAGAATAAAAGTCCATTCAGCTATGATTACCAAAAATCATGAATTCGGAATATGAATGATATTTAATGCATTCATTCCCTTTGTACTAAGCCTCATACTATATAAATGAGGCTGAATCAAAGGGAATGAATGCATTAAATATCATTCATATTCCAAAGTATAACATTTCTTCAACACCGGTGAGTGTTTTGTTTTTAAGTTCTTGCATGAACTTTAGAACTTATCGAGGCTTTTCTGCTTGTGGCGTTCAAACCAAATCTTTGCTTTTCCTTTGACTTATCGGACACATTAGTTTGTAGGCGTCTTAAGGGAATTCAAAGTGCTATTCTAGTTATTTCATCAATTTTCTATTGATAAGTGATTAGAATAGTTTTCCTTACTTCATTCTTGAGCGATCCGCCTTGTTTTCAATTCGTTGGAGGTGTCAATTTGCATTCCATATGTATCATAGCTCTTTAGCTATCGGGGTATATGGTTGCTAAATTGATGATTTCCATCATTTGGTATCGAGCACGGCTCAAGTTTGAGGTTTGCTTATCCATTTATTTGTTATCTTTTAACTTTTCCTATTCTCTTATCGCAATATCCATAATTGCTATTCTTCCTTTCTACTTATTGTTGTGTTTCTTGTGCTATTCTTTGTTTGTTCTTCATTTTTCCCCCTCACTTTATTGTCAAAAAAAAAAAAAGAAAGAGAGCAGAAAGTTCAAAAAAAAAAAGAGAGAGAGAAAATCAAAAGTAAAAAAAAAAAGGAGAGGAAATCAAGATAAAAAAAAAAAGAGAGGAGAAGATCAAAGGTCAAAAAAAAAAAAAAAAGAAAGAAAGAAAGAGATCGAAATTATAAAAAAAAAAAAAATTATGAATTCAGGGACTTCTTGAAAATTACAGAATTCTATCTTCATAATTTTGAATTCTTGTTTCAGGTTTGGAATTTTTTTTTCCAGAAAATCTTCTTTAATTCATTTGGTACTTGAATTCTAGTCTTTGCTTATCATTGAAGTGTATTACACACTCCTTTAAACTTGGTTTACATTTTTTTGCTTTTATATCCAATTTCAATACCCTTGAATTGCCACAATCTGAATTGTTTGTTTAAGTTTCTTAGTTAATCTAAGAACTCAAAGAACAAAACAAGAGGTAAAGGCAAGAGTAGTGAGATCAATATCGAGAAAAGCCAAACACTATGTGAAAACACGAGTGGAGTGAATCAAATCTTGAGTGAAACACGTGAGGGAGTGTTGGTGAGGCTGTTCTAACTTTGTTTTTCAGGTTGCAAACATGTCTAAAAATAAAGAAGTGAGTTCTTTATCAAATAATCTTTTGCTTTAAGCAATGCAACAACAATTTGAACATATGTTCAAAGTGATAGGAGATGTAAGAGATTATCTAGAAAGGCATGATGATGCAATTAATATATTGCAAGGTGAACCACGACGTAGGAGACAACCCGACGTTCGTCTATGATGAATATAATGATAGAGATGACCTCGGCGATGACCAAGTCACTCTAATTGGTCAAAATGTTAATCCTCTGAGACAAACTAGGAGAGGGCGTTTTGATGGTGTGGAGCTGAAACATAGGCAGCATCAAAATGAAAATTCCTTCTTTTCAAGGAAAGAATAATCCAGATACTTATTTGGAGTGGGAACGAAAAGTGGAGCTAATCTTTCAATGTCACAACTACTCAGAAGAGAAAAAGGTAAAATTAGCTGCTTTTGAATTTTGTGATTATGCTATAATTTGGTGGGATCAATTATGTAAAGGCAGACGTAGAAATGGTGAAAGGCGTAGAGACTTGGATAGAGATGAAACAAATCATGAGGGAGATTCGTCCCAAGTCATTACTATCGGGATTTGCATCAACGACTGCAAACTTTGACACAAGGTTCCATGGCGTTGATGAATATCACAAGGAGATGGAGATAGCCATGATAAGGGCTAATGTGGAGGAAGACCGTGAGGCTACAATGGCTCGATTCTAAGTGGATTAAACAAGAACATTGGTGATCTTGTGGAATTACAGCATTATGTGGAGATTGATGATATGGTGAATATGGCCATGAAGATTGAGAGACAACTCAAAGAAAAGGCACAAGGTATGATTCAAAACCTTATTCGGGTTCTTCTTCATCTTGGAAACCGAATTTGAGTAAAGGATGATAAACCCATTGTTAAGCCTAAAATTGATGGAATTAAAGGCAAAAATGAATTTGGCAGCAAGGGTAAAGGTGAGAATCAACCAAATCAAAGTAGAAGTATTAAGTGTTTTAAGTGTCTTGGGCATGGACATATAGCACGTGAATGTCCTAATAAGAGTTATGATTCTAAGAGATGGGAATATAGAATCTGAAAGTGAAAGAGAGGATGATGATGACAGTCCAGAGGATACTAGTGACGTAGAATATGCTAAAGGTGAAATTTTGGTTATTCAACGCACACTTAGTTTACAAAGTAAAAATGATGAACATGGTGAACAACGTGAAAATTTGTTTCATACTCATTGTTTGATTGCTAACAAGTTGTGCAATGTGATTGTTGATAGTGGAAGTTGTACCAATGTGGCAAGTACCTTGCTCGTGGAGAAACTAAAATTGCCTACTATCAAACATCCAAAAGCTACAAGTTGCAATGGTTGAATGATAGTGGTGTAGTAAAGGTAAATCAAGTGTTAATTCATTTTCAATTGGTAGATATGAGGATGAAGTTTGGTGTGATGTGGTACCTATGTATGCTAGTCACATGTTGTTGGGAGACCATGGCAATATGATCGTAGGGTAACACATGATGGGTTCAAGAACCGTTATTCCTTGATCATAGATGGACAGAAATATCAACTTGGACCGTTGCCTCGAAGACAATTCTTGAAGACCAGATCGCATAAAACAACAATATGAGGAGCTTGAGTCTTCATTAACCAAAACATTTGGGAGGAGCAAGTAAGAGAAAAAAGAAAAAGATGAGATGAGTGATAAAAATAAGAGTATTGAAAAACACAAGGGGAGAGAAAACAAGGAAGGCTTGAGTGAAAGAAAAATGAGTGTTTATGCCAAAATGAGTGATGTAAAAAAGGCCTTAATCATGAGGCAGCCCTTACTTGTACTTATGTACAAGGATATTTTGATTTCTTCTAACAAAATTGACAAAAGTTTGCCTAGTGTTATTGTTAATCTTTTGCAGGAAAATGAGGATATCTTTCCCGAAGAAGTTCCCAATGGTTTGCCACAAATTTGAGGAATTAAGCATTAAATTGATTTCATTGCAGGTGTAAGCATACCAAATAGGCCAGCTTATAGATGCAACCCCAAAGAGACCAAAGATATCCAAAAGCAAGTCAATGAGCTTATGGAAAAGGGGTATGTGCAAGAAAGCATGAGTCCATGTGCTGTTCCCTGTTCTTTTGGTGCCTAAAAAAGATGGATCTTGGAGAATGTGTGTTGATTGCAGAGCCATCAACAAAATCACGGTGATGGAGGCTATGATTAGGGCGAATCCTTTCCGAGAAAGGGAATGATATAAACCAGCAAGTTGATCATAATTCGATTAAAGACCCTTTAACTATTCATGGAGGACCAATGGCGAGCTAAAGCTAAGAGGATGAAAGAAGCCTTAACACTGTTTATTGGAAAACATTTGGAAGGATCAAGCTAGTCAAGACTCGAGTCAAGATTCTATGGTTGGAAGAAGAGCCTAAAATGGTCAACATGATCATTAAGAGAAGGACAAATTTGAAGACCTCATCTTAAAGAATAAAAGTCCATTCAGCTATGATTACCAAAAATCATGAATTCAGAATATGAATGTTATTTAATGCATTCATTCCCTTTGTACTAAGCCTCATACTATATAAATGAGGCTGAATCAAAATGTAAGACAGACAATTTGGGAAGTATAACATTTCTTCAACACCGGTGAGTGTTTTGTTTTTAAGTTCTTGCATGAACTTTAGAACTTATCAGGCTTTTCTACTTGTGGCGTTCAAACCAAATCTTTGCTTTTCCTTTGACTTATCAGACTTGTTAGTTTGTGGCGTCTTAAGGGAATTCAAAGTGCTATTCTAGTTATTTCATCAATTTTCTATTGATAAGCAATTAGAATAGTTTCCCTTACTTCATTCTTGAACGATCCGCCTTGTTTTCAATTCGTTGGAGGGTGTCAATTTGCATTCCATATGTATCATAGCTCTTTAGCTATCGGGGTATATGGTTGCTAAATTGATGATTTCCATCATTTGGTATCAGAGCAAATGTTATACTTCTTGGGAAAAATGCTATACTTCTTGGGAAGTATAGCTATCGGGGTATCATGCCTACCCCTCTTGGGGCGCTTGGCGTGACATTCAAAAGTAAAAAAAAAAAGGAGAGGAAATCAAGATAAAAAACTTGTCACGTGGCCAACATCATAACAAACTTCTTCGGGAAACATCATAACATTTCTTCAACACCGGTGAGTGTTTTTGTTTTTAAGTTCTTGCATGAACTTTAGAACTTATCAGGCTTTTCTGCTTGTGGCGTTCAAACCAAATCTTTGCTTTTCCTTTGACTTATCAGACTTGTTAGTTTGTGGCGTCTTAAGGGAATTCAAAGTGCTATTCTAGTTATTTTATCAATTTTCTATTGATAAGTGATTAGAATAGTTTTCCTTACTTCATTCTTGAACGATCCGCCTTGTTTTCAATTCGTTGGAGGGTGTCAATTTGCATTCCATATGTATCATAGCTCTTTAGCTATCGGGGTATATGGTTGCTAAATTGATGATTTCCATCATTTGGTATCAGAGCACGGCTCAAGTTTGAGGTTTGCTTATCCATTTATTTGTTATCTTTTAACTTTTTCCTATTCTCTTATCGCAATATCCATAATTGCTATTCTTCCTTTCTACTTATTGTTGTGTTTCTTGTGCTATTCTTGTTTGTTCTTCATTTTTCCCCTCACTTTATTGTCAAAAAAAAAAAAAAAAAAAAAAAAAAAAAAAAAGAGAGAGAAGAATCAAAGTAAAAAAAAAAAATTATGAATTCAGGACTTCTTGAAAATTACAGAATTCTATCTTCATAATTTTGAATTCTTGTTTCAGGTTTGGAATTTTTTATTCCAGAAAATCTTCTTTAATTCATTTGATACAATTTAATCTTATTATGTGTATTACATCCCTTTAAACTGGCTTACATTTTTTTGCTTATATCCACAATTGCGCCTAAGAATTGTTTGTTAGTTTCTTAGTTAATCTAAGAACTCAAAGAACAAAACAAGAGGTAAAAGGCAAGAGTGAGATCAATATCGGAAAAAAGCCAAACATTGTGTGAAAATATGAGTGGAGTGAATCAAATCTTCTTGAAACACGTGAGAGAGTGGTGAGGCTATTCTAACTTTGTTTTTGTTGCAAATATGTCTAAAGAAGAGTTCTTCATCAAATGATCTCTTAATGAACAACAATTTGAACGTATGTTCAAAGTGATAGGAGATGTAAGAGATCATCTAGAAAGGCATGATGATGCAATTAATAGATTGGAAGGTGAACCCGACGTGAAAGTATATGAATGGCTAAATTGATGATTTCCATCATTCATGTTATGAAAGTATATGAATGTTATACTTTGGAATATGAATGATATTTAATGCATTCATTCCCTTTGATTCAGCCTCATTTATATAGTATGAGGCTTAGTACAAAGGGAATGAATGCATTAAATATCATTCATATTCCGAATTCATGATTTTTGGTAATCATAGCTGAATGGACTTTTATTCTTTAAGATGATGTCTTCAAATTTGTCCTTCTCTCTTAATGATCATGTTGACCATTTTAGGCTCTTCTTCCAACCATAGAATCTTGACTGAGTCTTGACTAGCTTGATCCTTCCAAATGTTTTCCAATAAACAGGTTAAGGCTTCTTTCATCCTCTTAGCTTTAGCTCTCGTCATTGGTCCTCCATGAATAGTTAAAGGGTCTTTAATCGAATTATGATCAACTTGCTGGTTTATATCACTACTTCAAAGAGCTTTTCAAAATCAGGAAGTGCAAGCACCGGGGCCTCACACAACTTCAGTTTAATGGTTTCAAAGCTTTGCTGCGCTTCAGTAGTCCACTCAAATGTTTCTCCTTTCAAGCAATCAGTAAGTGGAGCAATAATGGTGCTGAAATTTTTAATGAAGCGCCTATAGAAAGAAGCCAAACCATGAAAACTCCTTACATCATGAACAGATTGGGAGTTGGCCAGATTGGATTGCTTCAACCTTGCTGTCCACTTTTGATGCCTTCACTTGAGATGACATATCCCAGGAATACAACTCTAGAAGTAAAGAAATGGCACTTCTTGAGATTGCCAAATAGTTGCTGAATGCGCAACTCTTCAAATAGCTTCTTCAAGTGCTGCAAGTGTTCTTCTTCATCTCGGCTATAGACAAGGATGTCATCAAAGTAGACAACAATGAATTTCCCAATAAAAGGCCTTAGAACATGATTCATTAGCCTCATGAATGTGCTAGGAGCATTAGACAAACCGAATGGCATAACAAGCCACTCATAGAGACCTCCTTTGGTCTTGAATGCCGTTTCCATTCATCTCCTTCCTTCATGCGAATCTGATGGTAACCACTCCGAGATCTACCTTGGAAAAAATAGTGGCACCATGCAATTCATCTAGCATATCATCAAGCCGAGGAATAGGATAATTTACATCGTTATCTTGTTGATGGCACGACTATCCATGCACATTCTCCATGAGCCATCTTTCTTTGGAACTAGAATGGCTGAACGAGCAAGGACTCAAGCTTTCTTGGACATAGCCTCTAGACACCAACTCATCAACTTGTCAAGCTCTAGTCTCCTCCGGTTACACCTATAAGCTGGTTGGGCAATGGTGCTGGGCATTAAGTCAATTTGATGCTGAATCTCTCTGGAGGCAAGCCGAATGGCAATTTAGGAAGACATCAGAAATTCATTCAGCAATGGTTTCACCAAAGGGTGAATTAAATCTTCATGGACCGCATTTGCTTCAAGCAAGAGCAATGCAAACAGCCTCTTCTTCAAACAAGTCTCTCGTTCGGCTTCTGTGCCAGCAACTCCATTCTTCTTATGTTGACCACAATCAGCAAGACTTGGAGATAATGGGGTAAGAGTGATCTTCTTCTGCCCCAAAAGGATGGAATAGGTGTTCTTGAAGCCATCATGCATAGCCTTGCGATCATATTGCCATGGTCTTCCAAACAACAAGTGACATGCATCCATAGGGATCACATCACAAGTAATTTCATCTTGATAATGCTTCCCAATTGAAAATGAGATTAAGGCTTGTTTAGTTACCTTAACATCACTTTCCTTGTTCAGCCATTGAAGTTTGTAAGGTTGAGGATGTGTGATTGTTGGCAAACTCAGCTTCTCAATCATAATTGCAAGCGTTAGTGCAACTTCCACTATCAACAATAACATGGCATACCTTTCCTTGATCGCATAATCGTGTTTGGAAAAGGTTCTCCTTTGTTCCTCCATAGCCACCAAGTTGGCATTCCTTGCTAATCACCAGGAGTTCGCCATCATCGGATGTTCCACATGCTCTTCTCCTTCTTCGTAATCCCAAATCGGTTCATCCTCTTCAAAATTTGGTTCTTCAACCTCTTTGAGGTGATAGTGCGCCCGATTAGGACATTCGGAAGCAATATGCCCAAAACCTTGACATTTGAAGCATCGTCTCTCCTTGGAGGTTGTCACGGGCTGGGAATCAACTTTGGTTTTATCCTTCCTTGCTGTAGTCTTCTCAGCTTGAAAAGAAGTGCCCCCTTTGCTGGAAGAAGCCCTCTTCTCAAATGGCTTGTAGGATGACCTCTTGGAAGAGTCTTGCTGCTTCTCCACCTTGTTTGCTAGCTTGCATACATCATTTAAGCTCCAATAGGGTTGTAAATCCACCAAATCAGCAATTGGTTTCTTTAAACCACCCAGATAACGTGCAATGATTTGCTCATGGGATTCATAACATCACACTTAATCATGAGTTGTTCAAACTCACGAGTGTACTCTTCAACATTCAAGTCATTCTGTTTTAGAGTATGGAGTTTTAAGAACATATCTTGCCTGTAATTTTAGGGCACGAATCTCCTTCTCATCTCCCTTTTCATCTTCTCCCACGCTCGATCTTGTCTTCCCTTCTCTAGCACGCCGAGCTTTAAGATTCTCCCACCATAGGCTCGCGTAATGGCGCAACTTCAAAGCTGCAACCTTCACTTTCTTTTCCTCCGAATAGTCTTTAAATTCAAAGACTCTCTCCATGGTGTGTAGCCAATCAATGAAGTCATCAGTGAAAGTTTACCTTCAAACTCCGAATCTCCACTTTGACATCGGATTTATTCTTGTGATGATTGAATCTGTGATGCCTCCTCCCTTGAGACTCCTCACCACTTGAGTTCTCACGGAAAGGATTCTCCTCATCATCACGAACTAGCATGAGACGATGTTGCTCCTCTTTGATTTAAAAGCTGCTCCATTTGACGTCTCAAATCAGCAATCTCTCGCTCCATTCGCATAGAACGAGCTTGTTCAAATGTCAAACCACGCTGGAACTCGTCGGCCATGTGTATAGTGAAGATGGGGGGGAATGAAGATGGTGTATAGAAGAAATGCACAAAAGGAACCGCGTTTCCCACAGACGGCGCCAAATGATGCGAATTGGTTCGCAAAAGAATAAGGATTGCGGTTTTATTGTGCCACGAGCAAGAGGATCGATAGGATGATCTTGGATACAGCTTAAACCACCACCAAAGATCGATAGAACGGGATCACCACCAAACTTGGATACAGATACCACCACCAAGCAAGGATACAGATTCCCAAGAGGCTCACCACACTGAATCCACCAAGTGATACAGATGCCTTAATGCAAGAAACTTGAAAAGAGATTAACTCTCAATATTCATTCAACTACCCTTACAAATGAGAATATGTCTCATTATATAGAAACTAGATTCAAAACAACTTGAGAACTACCCAAACAATAAAGACTAACAAGACTAACAACACTAACAATACTAACAAGCCTAACAAACTAGACTAACAACACTAACAATACTAACAAGTCTAACAAACTAGACTAACAAGTCTAACAAACTTAGTTTACTAACAATAACCAGTAAATATCTACTTCGAAAGAATATTAAATCACTTAGTAATCTCGGATGCTCTCGCATCACCAATAAGCTGAATATGTCACAAATTAATTCCACATAAGCATAGTGACAAGTGGCGCATGAGGAGAATTCAGCATGTTGCAATTTGGTGTAGCGCCATCCAGCAAAGTGTTGAACCGAAATGCATCAAAAAGATGGAGAGAGAAAGATAGTTTTTGGTGTGAAAAGAGAAAAGAAAAATTATTCGATGTTACTTTTTTCATTTTAAAAAATTAAGGCTCTCTATGAAAATTTTTAGAAACGGGGATGATGCTCTGTAAAAATTTCTTAAAATTAAAATCGTTTTTAAAAAAATTACCCTAATATATAGATACTAATATCAAATTGAAAGAAAAAAAAATGAAAATAACAGGCTAGGGAGGATAAGGAGTAAAATACATGTATTTCCGGACGTAGCATAATTATAAGATATTATGATTAATGGAGAAAATTACCATGCTAGTTTGACAGTCACCTTCTTTAATACAGGGAAACGGCCAATCACACGGAATTGTTGCTTGGGAGTAATGTGAGTTTTAGCTGCCTTGGGAGTAATGTGAGTAATTGTGGTAGCCCGAGTTTTAGCTGTTGCAACTTGATCATGAGCAAACAAGTCAAATTCCGAAATTACATTGTATCTCTTTATCCCTTGATATACTTTATTGCAATGATTCATGACAAAGAACAAAATTATAAGTCTGGATTTGGTTTCTGAGCAATTAGCCTTTCTGAGCTTACCAGACGAGGCAGTTGGAGCGCAGTGAAATCCCTGTTCCGATGCACCTCCTGATCCCATTTTACTTTCACACTGTTAATTGGATCCACCATTAATGTTCGTCCACGTCTCCTCTGTTGACAAGGTCGACTCAACGCTCTCCCAGACCACCATTCACTTAGTCAGTGCCCCCAGACCTAAACCTGTTCCGACAGATCATCTCAACACTTTCTGATCACATCCGTTGCTCCGCGCCGCACTTGTCTCATCTACTCCGTAAATGAACGAGCGTTCAGTAGATGGGTCCCGATAGAATTTCGACAATGATTCCCAATAGATGTCCGGGTACCGAATGCGGTAGATATAGACTTTTGGAAAAGTATTCCTCTCAATATAGACTTTTCATATATATGTGTAGAATTCTCTGAATGTGTTTTCGGTCTTAATTTTTAGCCTGTTGAATCGACGATCGGAGATGGCGAGAGGGAGCTCGCAGTCGCAGACGACAACATCGGCGGGGGGCGGAGCGCGGCCGACCGGGCTGGGACCGCGGGGGACGCCGGCTGCTGCGGCGGGGATGAGGCGGCGGCGGCTGGGCGGGGGCGGGGGCGGCGGCTTCGCTGGCGGCGCCGCCGGCGGGAGCAACATGCTTCGGTTCTACACCGACGACGCGCCCGGGATTAAGATGACGCCCACGGTGGTGCTCGTGATGAGCCTCTGCTTTATCGGCTTCGTCACCGCCCTCCACGTCTTCGGGAAACTCTACCGCAACCGAGCCGGCGGTTCTTGATCCGCCGCCTCCCGATCGGTGGGCTAGCGCCGGTATGGCTGTTGGTCAAGGTCGCTTGATCTCGTCCTCTTTTTTCCTGAATCATCGTTTTTTTTTTTAATTTAGCTTTTATGGGTGCTTTTGTTTGGTGCTGCTTTGATCTTATCGTTTGAAGGAATTGTGCTTGAGAACAGATTTCTCATTTTTGTAGCTGTTGAACGTGTCTGCAGTAATCTGTTAACTCTTACCTCGATGATTGGGGTTTTGGGGTTCCATGACTATCAATTTCCCTCTTTAAAACATTCTGTTAATTGTTCGTTTGAAGGTATGACTGAGGTCCGTGCTCTGATATAACAATTAGTGGTATGCTTGACACCCCAGTTGGATCTTATCAAGAATTATGACCTAAAATCATACCAAAATTGCACTGCTTTGAATTATATCTTTTTGCACGATATATATATTTTTTTTTTGGCTAAACTTTAGTACTTTTTTTTTCTTTTGCTATGGTTAAGTGGTGAAGGCATCTCACGATCTTGAGGTGATCTGATACAGTCTTCATCAAATAAGCTAACTAACGCCATCAAATTTTAGTTCTAACTGGTACTGTTGTCCATCGTCATCAGTCAGTAAATCACTTTGGTATCTATTTTTCCTTTTCTGCAAGTGCCTAAACATAATCTACGATACTCTCTTTCTATTTTGTAGCCAAAGTAAGGTCTTGGTTGCTTTAACCTATTCATTTAGAAGATGATGATGGTCTATTTTCTCCTGATGCGCGCTTTGTAACTAGACTATCAAATTTTTTCTTTAGCTTCTAAACTTCAATATGGAGCCTAAATAGTGAGGAGCTTAATGAGCTTCTCATCCAGAATGGGATTGAGAATGGAAAGGGGTAGATACAATTTTGCAACTAGTAAGAAGCACATTGATATGAAAGGATCATCAGAATATAAAATTTTATGTAGTCCTTTTATAATGTGGAGGACGGAATACATTTCTTACTCAATGATACTTGTGAAGTTTGGAAACCAGGAGTTATTTCAGATATTACATGTATTTATGTAGCTTGGTCTCTTGGAGAGGGTCCTCATTTTTAAAATACTCTATTTTGTCGGTGAAAGTGAGGATAATTATGTCCCTTCCTATTTCAGTTATGTAATTATGATGTAGTCTATTTTAATGGACTAGAATACATCTGGTTTGTAGATAACATATTTTCAATAGAACATATTCTTGCTTTTCCTTATGTTTTATCTTTATAAGAAAGAGAAGGAAAACACCTGAACCTATCACATAAAAACAATAAACAAATCATTGGGAGTACTGGTAAAGTTTTTGCAAAATTTAGCTTGCATCTTGGATTACCTGCATGGTTGTGAGGCTTGATCTGCTGGGTCAAACATTGGAGCATCCTGTTTGTCCCCTTTTTTTTTTCCTTCAAAATTCTTCTCTTTGTTGGTGGCATCTGCTTTTTTGAAGCTTTGATTTTAGAATGAACCACTTTGGTCTAATCATGTGCCCTTGGTGTTCATATCACACGGCATATGGATCTACCAGGACCAACAGGACAGGTCCAGGTTCGGCCTTGCCATCTCGGACTGAAAACTAAAACTCACATGAACACTTTTTTATCAAACAAAATCTACTACTTTTCAGATTAGCAACAATATCTTCAAAACTAATGAATTGCTTCTGTGATGTAAGCTATCACATATGTTGCATTGAGAATGAGAAAATAATCTTGTCAAAGACAAAGGGAGAATAAGTTTATTCTCATTCGACAATGACATCAAATGGATTATCTTGATAATTGATATGCAAAATCTTTATTCATTGGTAATGAAATTCCGCAGGTTCACAATGCAAACGGATATAAAAGGGATGCTGAGAACATAATAAGCAGGTTAGTACTTTAATGCAATGAAAAATTTTATATGCCACAAGGATGAGTCAAAACACAAAGTTATCGTATATGGATGTGAATTTATTGATAAACAACATGAGTAGCTGAAATTGGAGAGGAAATTTTGAAATAAGAATGCTTAAACCATTGGGAAGTCTGAAGTGAAAATTAAGGTAGTAGTTGGGTTGTCCATTGGCATTTCAGAACCTATGTTTGCTCAGCCGTTGTTATGATGACATACAGATTGTGGTAAGGTGAACATTAAATTGAATTGAATTGCATTATTGTGCTGATGTAAGATTAATCAAGCGAAAAAAATATTGTAGCCATCAAAAGAAAGGAGATTAGCATAGAAAATTTTATTCTCTTTAATCTTATAATTCGTGAATTACATATGGAGTTGCTGAGATTGTAGCATAGCAAAAGTTTATCTCAGAAAGTTCTTATATTTTAATATAATATACTAAACAGTACTCCAAGTCACAGATTTAGGAAACAAAGTCAATTTCTGGTTTGTAAGTTTTGTAAACATCTCTTTAGAATTATAATTTTTGGTTCTGGTTTATTTTGGTATCGAGTAAATGGAACAGAAAAAGGCCCATTCAAATTGTTTTCGTATCTGATTAGAGCTAAATATAGTTTTCCTGGATATGTATCTGTTGCATAATCGTTTTGGGCATGCAAAGTCTGATTTTTTGATATTTGAGACTGAGATACAGAGATGAATTGACATCTACGAATACCCAGTGTCTAAATATACTTCAAACATTAGTATTTCCTAATTTAGCTGAAGAGGAGCAAGCATTTAATTTGTTTTCAAACTAAATAGTGTTGCAAATTTTATTATTCTCATCCTTCCCTTTCTTCTCAAATTGGCTTTCAGATCTTCCTATTTAAGAATTTTGTCAGTTTAAGTTGGTGATTTAATTATTTGTTAATAACTCTTTATTATATTCTATATATGCGGTGGTCATATCCACATGCATACCAAATTTGCAACCATTATATCTGATTTTTAACCTTATCTAGTTCAAACCAACAAATATGGATATTTTGTCTTCCGACTGTTGGTTGGTTGGTTGGAATATAGCTCATGCCTGATTTATTTCTGATCCATTCCATATCTAGTATGACAACATATAATGATATATACATTTGTATAATAAGGCTCAGTATGACAATGAGATTCCTAGCTACTGATTATTGTGTCATCAATAAATGTGGCTTGCTGATACCATGGAAATCAGAATAACACGAGTAGGATGATAGAAGGGGACCATCGAGCCAAAATATGTGGTGAGGGTGATTAAACCGGAGGCCTAGAGTGTGAAACTCAATGGGAGATCAATTATGACATAAACTTGCAATTAAAGCTCATCATATTTCCCAAAGATATCCTTTCTTTGCTTGATTTTATTAAGTGATGATAGATAGCAAGGATCTCTTTAATAGGCACAAGTTTGGTTAATGAAGATGAAGGGCTCTTGGGAATTGTTATGTAATAATGTTCTCATGCTGATCTAAAAAGGAGTAAGATGTTGTGGATAATGACTTTTCTGGACCCAATTAGTAACATAATTTTCTGGACCTGTAGAGAAACTGTCATTTATAGGAGATTATTACAAAAAACCAAGAAGATGGAAAAGCGGAAGATGTTTCTCGTGGTAATTGATTATGTTAGCGTTAAAAGTTATCAATCAATTTATTTATTTTATATATATATATATATATATATATATATATATATATATATATATATATATTTATATATATATATATATATATATATATATATATATATATATATATATATATATATATATATATATATATATATATATATATATATATATATATATATATATTACTATCTGTCGTAATATTGTGTGACATTAACAATGGTAGTTGGAACCTACAATATTATTGCTTTTGTCTCTGCTTTGAATTGATCTATTTATGGAGATTGGGATGTCTCTGTAACTCGAGTTGGATCTTTCATTCTCAGCTTAGTGTGAGAAACATGGACAACAGTGCAGTTAAGATTGTGGCCAAGGAATGTTACAACAGGAATTACTTAGGTAGAAGGTCACGAGCTCTTAAATGGACACAGCTTGATTCTTCTTGTGTTTCTCGGGTCTGAAATTTAGATAAGTTTGGTTACTCATCGTTGATCTTTGTGCAGGCTCTGGAAGAATCCAGAGAACCTGTTGCTGTTTAGACCTATTGTCTTCTCCAGAGAGACGGTGTTCGTCAACTTCCTTCCCTTCTGCTTAAAAATTCACCTTCTGACAGTTAAGATTCCTATGAATCGAATTTTCTCACCACCTCTATTTCTGCTTTGGTTGTTCTTTTATTATTACCAACCCCTCACCCAATTCTCTCACCATATTAAACATTATTTTAGGTTGTCCTACATCACATAAAATTTGGATTTTCTTGATGAGATATCAGAAAAAGAAAAAGACAACATATAAGATAATGAATCAAATTAGATTCATCACATTTTGGTTCAGGGATAATAATAAGAGTATTCATTATAAACTGTCTTTTTAATAAAGATAAAAATCTTTGAAGGAGGTTGATGGAAATAATAAGTCGATTGAATGATTAAGAGCATGATTATAAGCACATCAATACAATTTCATAAGAAAGAAATTTTTTCTTTTTTTGTTTTACTCCAAACTCAAATATCTCTATGATGAATAATGCTCGTGTACATAGCTATAGAAGTATACAAATGATATAGTTCTGATATCCGAAATGATAATTTATGTAAGATGCGTCTCTACATACATCCCTTGTAGAGGTTCTCCTACGTGATAAAATCTATATATGATTGGAGTTAGAGACTTGGATAATTCCCAAAAGCTTTCATGAATAATCAAGGCATAATAGATGCCCAATAACATGTAGATATCAATAATATATGTTGTACTCAAATTCTTGATCAAAGGAATTTAATATAATAGATGCCTAGTTCGTTTCCCTTTCTTGGAAATTATCATACGAACTGGGTTCATGTCACTAAAGATACTTCATCCACTGCACTGCAAGAGCATCTAGTAGCTTATATCAATAAATATTATGATTTAATAATTTTAATTATGAAAAAAATTGACTTTCATGGGGATTATTAGTGTATGACATTTAATATTATGTATTTGCATGTATGATATTTAATGTAACAAAAGAATTTCTCTTTAAAAAAATATGTTTGTGATTCATAAATCATCGATTCATGATACAAAACTATAACAATTTAAAAATATTAACTTAGCAATAATCAACTTTAACACAAAAACACAGACGATCATCCTAAGCCAATGAGAATATATAGAGGAGGGGATCCGCTGGAGTTTATATAGAGGATTTGGGAGGATAGGTTTAGTCTAATTGAAATCCTTAGTTACCTTAACAGAACTACATTTAGATTTTCTAGATTAATTAGCTGAATTTTTGTTTTTAAGATTACATATATTTATCCTCCCCAAATCTTGTATTGACGAAAGCATCGTGCATCGAGTTTATTCTTTTTTGACAAGCTGATATTTATTATATATTAAGATGCTTTTCCTGAATATGAACCAGGTGCTCACTGCAGATGAAAGAGAATCAATCACAGAATCTTCGCTTTGCCTTTCCTTTCGAGTAGTTTATGTTAGAGCATTTTCACAATAAATTGATATCCTTCTACAATCGTGTCTTTTTTTACCTTCGGAACTCCGTGTAGAGTAGGCTACATCGAAAAGAATCGGATAACTCCGTGTAGAGTAGGCTACATCGAAAAGAATCGGATATTCACTTCGTAAGTTTTTTTTTTTGGATTACAACCATATTCGCATCAATGTGGTACACACACCATAAAATTTAACCATAGCAAACTTTTCCTAATTAATATTCTGTGATCTTGAAAATTATGGGAAAAGAAGTTCTGCACGCTTAGCAGTCAATCTGGTGATTAGAATTTTGTTTACGACTCCGTGAGAATTGATTGGATCAGCACAAATCCTACAAGCTTTAAGCTCTTAGAAAATGACTGATGAGCAAGCCGATTTAGACTTTGACGTGTTAAGCACAATATCATGGCTGTAGACTGACTCCAAATATTATTCATTTCCATAATAAATGAATTCCCTTCTAAAATTGTATCTTGTTTGACGATCACAACTCGTTGTTGGCGTGTTACAGACACTATTTAGATCGACAAGCGCTGGAATTCATCTTCAATTATTAATTTTTTGATTGGATTGCAGATAAGGTTGCATCAATATGGCATCCAAATCAAGAACTACACCGTAAAACTGTGGTGGAAATTAATAGCAGGAAACACAATTAGGACGCTACCACGGGGTCCCTTGGATCTAACCCAACATAATAATCAGTCAGCAGAGACGTTATAATTTCATTATAAGATTGCTATATTCCGTAACAATGGCTTGGCCTACCGTTGATGTAGCGCCTGCAACAACTCTTTTTAGTTGTTGCATCAATCAGTGTTGCTCTCAGGTGGATTTCATCAGAATACTCTAACAAGCCCATTAATCCATCGTTCAAAGCAACAGTCATGCTAAAAAAAAAAGTGCAATTTAAGATTACAACATATGCAATATTGTACAACACATCAAATCCAATGCAAGAGTAGTAACCATCACGAGGGTCAAAGAACTAATTACATGTTAAGCCAATCAAGAGTGGTTGACCTAACTAGAGGACTTCCGCTGAAAAGGAACGGACCAATTCTCAACAAATGGATAAGACCTTGGAAACGTAATTTACTCATTGCCCAAGTTTAGAGACCCATCCTTTATTAGTCTGACGCTCAGACTATTGAACCTCCCTCTCGAGTAGTGGCGTGAAGCCTTTCTCCAGTCTGTTCCAGTTTTCATCATTGCCACAAATTCATCATAGCTAATTCGTCCATCCTGCAAATACAAAAAGATTATACATGTCAATGGTTGAATGTAAATTGGCCTCCAATTATAACATATATCAGTCACCTTGTCAGTGTCAACTTCTTGTAAAATATCATTCACCACATCAATGCTGTCAGCAGCTCCAGCTTCTGCCAATGCCTCCTGAAGCTCCTCTGGCTCGATATAGCCGTTCTCATCCTTATCAAAATATGAGAAAGCTCTTCTGAGATGCTCATCATTAGCCATCCTTTGTAAATGAATAGATACAGCAGCAAACTCTCCATAGTCTAGGGTTCCTTTACCAGTGGCATCCACCTGTTTGGTCAAACTCGATCAATCAGATTATGCAGTCTTCCTCTTCTGAGCAAGCAGCATTGTCAAACAAAAGCAATCAATAACATTGCAGTATATGGCGCCTACATCCTTTGCAAAATTGTCGAGCATGTTCACAGAGTTACAATGAGCAAGATATATGACCCGAACATGAAGAGTTCTTTAGCTAGTTTAAATAAAATAAGCTAGCCAGACTGCACAAGAAGTACAATGTGGACATAACATGTCAGTAAACCCTCGGACTTGAGCAAACCTTTGGTTGCCCTCCAACTTGTTGTAAACTGCTAGTCTTGTTGCAACTAGGCTTAGAACCTCCCTAATTGGTTTAGGAGGCACCTTTGACAGTCCAGAGCCTTGATAATTCTGTTGACTGTAGTCTGTATCAACTTCAAGTCAAACTAGCAAGTAAATTAGCTGGCCTTGCTGCAAATAGTTCTGGTTGCTCAAAATAGACCAACATGGGGCCCAAAGAGGCCCTAAACTGGCTCAAAACATAACAAAATGAGGCTAAAAAGGGCCCAAATAAAACTTAAAAGACCGTAAAATGGCTGACCAAGTATAATCAGGGTCTGTTTGGGTCTAATCCACTTGGAACGAAACAAGTATAAGAAATTAGCTGAGGCATCAATGTACTTCAATATGGCAAGTTAGTGTTACTAAAATGTGGTCTACGAGGCCACATATGCATGTGGCCAGTGATATGGCCACATCACAAAACCAAATTCATAGAGCATATGCAGCCTTAAGATGCACTCTCATCACATATGTGGCCATCTGTTTATGTGGCTGCTTATTAAGTCTGTACAAACAGCAGCATAGACACATATATGCAGCCACATATAACAATGAACTGGATATGTGGTTCACATATAGATGAATAAGTTATATCTACCATCTGAGGCTTACATATCTTCCTAGGTATCATTGTTTATTCTAGCATACTATATTGATAGTATTTAACATGGTCAATAAAGTTCTTAATTACAACACTTTTACATGGATTCTGTAGGGCATCACTTTATATTGTTCCATATTTAAATCACATATATCTTTGTTGTTATTTTTTATATTTTAGTATTTACTACATATATACTATTCAGTGCCTTGACTGCCTACATTGCAGCTGCTGCTCTTAGAACAATGGTACCACAATATTGCACAACAAAGCTACTAATGGCGGGTGAACTGATACTGAAGTATATAGTGCAGCCAATTTGGACCTAATCAATATAGGCACTGGAAGCTACAGTGTGTCCTAAAATGCCATTGGACTCTGTTGGACTGATTAAATTAATTTTCAAGTGAGTCTTGTCTTGCCAATCTGATCCTGTTGATATCAAGTTTTCACCATTGGTGATTCCAATTCCGATTTCAATGTCATGACCTATGGTTCAAAAGATATGGTCAGTATACCACAATAATCAAATCCATATAACCATTCTCTGTCTGGTATTTCATTATTCAATATATGTAATTCATGGCTGTGACATCATTGACATTGTTCTCTTCAATTTTTTGTCTTTCAATGATGTTGGTTTTCCAGTGACTAGTTAAGAGACAAAGGAGAATGACCACAAACAATGT
Source organism: Musa troglodytarum (assembly GCA_023547065.1). Classification (NCBI taxonomy): domain Eukaryota; kingdom Viridiplantae; phylum Streptophyta; class Magnoliopsida; order Zingiberales; family Musaceae; genus Musa; species Musa troglodytarum. Next base: position 18,275,490 of record CP097510.1, read on the forward strand.
TTCCATGGATCTCATTTGCTGCACGACCTTGCAAGGTGATAGCAACAAGATAGATTGACTAAATTTTATGAGTTTTTGCATAAAATAGAAATTAGTAGCTTATTGCAATGTTAACATTCTTTTATCCTTTACTTTTGAGGGGAAAAAAGAGCATTTAATGAATATAGCTCAATGGAACCCAAAATTCAAAATAAAAACCGACTGATATAACTTTTGACTTATCATGTTTCTCAAGCACTTCTCATGTAAATCTGATGATACAAATTTCATTTTTAGGTTGTAAAACCTCATTTCATGTAAACTTCTTTAATTTTGTTTCTTTTTTACTTGACCTGGCACGGTTCAACCTGATTTAATAGATCTCATTTTCAACCTAAAGTTTAAGAATTCAGATCAGTTTGGCCTCAAGTTGAGAGATATAGCTGCATGTCAGGTTCATAGCAAGTAATAAAACAATCTGTGATATATAGTACAATATCTTCCAACAGATCAAGAAGGGAAGATACAACTGTTCCTATCTGATCCGTCACACTACAGTCTTGACTGATAAATGTCGAGAAGCTTGACTGTCTCAGGTCAAAAGCTAAGATGTACATTTTTCTCTGCTTTCAAGAATTGTTAATAGCTTAGAACTCCAAGAATATTGTATCAATGAATTTAGGTAATCCATGTCATTAGAACTCAAAACAAAAATGAAACATTTGTTCACTAGTGAGCTCTTTATCCTTCAATTGAAAACTAGTGGACTGCACAGTAAACCTAGGCCTGAAATCCAGTGTAAAAAGATAGACTACAATTATAAGTTTGAACTTTTTAAGTCAAAGCATCAAATATAATTGGATTTGGAACAAGCACTAAATGGAGCACACTGTTGTCAATCTGAATGCATCTGATACATGGTAGACGCGACCATTATTTTTGTTGTTGTGCCTAGGGAAAAAGCATTTTAGGAACAAACATATAGGAATTGAATGCACTTACAGCTTCAATTAGCATCTGCACTTCAGACTCCACAAGATGGGAACTGGATTTTGCAAGCCCAGTTTTGAGTTCCTCATATGAAACAATACCATCATTATCAACATCCATCATCTTAAAAAGCTCTTTTATATCTTCAACTTCTTCAGTGGATAAATGATCAGCGATAACCTAGTTTTGCAAGAAAATATTCCATCAAAATTAGAAGAAGATTTGGAGAGCTGAGACTCACAACATGGTTTTCAAACTTCTGATGACATAATTTAAGAAAATATCAACAAACCCTCAAAGCTCTCCTCTTGAAACGATTCATCCTTGAAAATTGTTTGAGCCTCGACTTAACCACATCTCCTAGAGGTACATTTGGAGCTTTTTTAGCATCTTGAAGCCAAGGATGTTCTGCAAGAAAGGAGAATAAATAAGGATCACTTCGACATAAAGTGTGGGTGGGAAGAAACATAAAATGGTCACCAACTTGGAGCACAGGCAAAGGAAACTTATGCTAGAAAATAGTCATAGTGCAGTTTTTTTTTTTTTTTGGTAAGTTCATAGGGCAGTTGATGCACACTGTACTCGGTGATTTTCAATTTATAATGTGACATGCATGTGATGAATTGTCATATAAAATGGTTTTGAAAGCTTACGACGATGCTTTCAAAACCATTTTATATGACAATTCATTACTATTATGTCCATGCACATTCATTATTGCCAAGATTGTAGCTGAAGCAATCAAGGCACTAAGCACACAATCTGCTGAACCATGGCATAGTTGGCAATGAGTGAATTTTGTTATTTGTCTACAAAGGCAGCTCATAGTTTAGATATTTAGTCTGTAATTATTTGTCTACAAAGGCAATCAAGGCACTAAGCACACAATCTGTTTGGCATAGTTGGCAATGAGTGAATTTTGTTATTTGTCTACAAAGGCAACTCATAGTTTAGATATTTAGTCTGTAATTATCTTCGAGACATTTATAGAATAGTATGTCATTTTGTTATTTAACAATCTTTCACTGTACTAGCATCCCCATTTACCTACTGGTCTACAGTCTTGCAGTTTAAGAGTAAATCCAATAATTTTAAGTAGAACATACTTTCTGTTGCAAATTAACATTTTAAAATATATGCCTTCATGCATGCACTTTAGACTTTTCATCTATTAGCCTGACAGAGTCCTGACACATGGAAACAATAACTTCTATGATGAACCAGCTATAGTTAACTGCCATCACGCATAATAAAAATGAGATTAACTCTCATAAACAATAATATCAGACTTGTAGGTCCAAAATGGGAGCTACGTTCTTTCTAGAACTCACAAATAAAAAGCTGCATGTCATAGCAATACTGGATACCCCTGGAATGGGAATTTGACATGAGATAGAGATTTCACATCCACCAATTATCGATCCATTTCTGCTAAGAAACTATAACTTTTAACCAACACTTTATGTTTGATTGAAAGATAGAAGTTAATCTTGAACTTCAGATGGGCATGAAAAACTAGTAGCCATCATAATCCCAACATCTTCATGCAATGAAAACTCTTCATCTACAAACCTCCAAGATTCATTTTTGTACTCTCTTACAGTAATTGGAGATAACAAAACTCTGGTTGTTGATCTGCTGCAATAAGTAAATCATATATAACTCTCATCAAGTCTAGATTGATAAACACCCCATGTCTTAATGTTTGAGGGAAGCTATGGAAGAAACAAGCTACTCGGTAGCAGTGATTTAAAAAGGCGCTCGGCGCCGCCTAGGCGCTTGCGAGGCGGCGAGGCGGCCCGAGCCTCGCTTGACTTCAAGTGGCGCGCTTCAAAGAGCGCCGCTGAGTGCTCGCCCCGAGCTGCCGTCGGGCGCCGCGGCGCCAGTTAAGAACCGCGATCGAACCAGAATTTTAGTTCTGGTTCGGTCTCCGGTGATTTAGTTGGTTTGATTGAACCAACTAAATCACCAATAACAGCCTCTTCCCCAACCCTAACCCCGCGATTGCCGCTTGTTGCTCCCGCTCTGCCGCTTCCTCGCTCCGCCGCTGCCGCGCTTCGCTCGCCGCTCGCCGCCCCGCCATCGCCGCGATCCCGCTCCGTTGCCGCTCGCTCGCCTCATCGCCCGCTCGCGCCGCGCTCGCCGCTGCTACGCGCCCGCCTCGCACTCGCGCGCCGCCACTCGCCGCTCCATGCGCCGCCGCCACCCCGCCGCTCTATTAAATTAATAATATATTGTTTTGATTTTAATACTATTAATTTTTATTTATTTGAAATTATTGTTAACAGTATATTTATTTATTAAATTAATAAATATTTTTACCTTAGATTTTCTTATTTAATAGTATATTTTTATGTAAATAATTATTTTTTTTAAATTATATTTATATATTTTTATATTTTAGTGTCTCGCTTCGCTCGGGCTAGCGCTTGGGCGAGCACCTAACGCCTCGGACGATTTTAGACCTTGGCGTCTTTTGGCGCCTAGCGCTTTTTAAATCACTGCTCGATAGAAGTACCATAACATTTTTTAAAATGTTAACTTATAGAACCAAGGAATAAGATTTACTTTGGACCGATCCATAATGACCGATACCAACCAATCTTGGTGTGGCGGGATGCAGACTGCCGTTTTTGGATGGTCCGGATCAGTTTATTTTTTCTTGTAAGGCCTATATCCATGCATTTCACAGCCATTCAGGAGCATGGCAGCATTGGGCATTGCCCATGCCACACGCCTGCTGCCGCCTGTTGCCAGGCCGGTATTTCCCTTCCTCCATCTCCTCCTCGTCGTCCTCTTTTCCTTATTCTTCTCCTTCTCCTTCCTCCCTCCTTTCTTTCCTTCCTTCTACCTTCTGCTTCCTTCTTCTTCCACCCTCGTAGCAGCACAGCAGTACATGCTGCAATACTATGTGTTGGTACACCAGCGTCAATCAAACTTATACCGGTCCAACCAACCATGGACCGAAATGGGTCTGGTACCTGAAATTGAGTTCCTTGAATAGTACAACTTAATCATTGTTTCAGTTATGCTAGTCCCTCAAATATCACATTCTTATCTTGCTCTTCTCTTTCATAACCTGCAATAATTCTACAATGGAGGAGGGTTTATATTAGATATTTGGGCAACTAATCAGTACAAAATCGATGACGGAAGTAATAAAGCCAATTCAACTTACTCTGCCTTTCCACATACAATGTGTGCAGACATGAAATTGTGTTTTGATCAATATAAGATGAAACATGGGTTTGACAGTTCAGAATTTAATTCAAGTAAAACAACGACAACATGGCATCAAAGAGGAAAGTACTGATTCTTTTGAAAAACCCTTCATCAACAATTTATTTTCAACATTACTATCTTAATTGTTTCTTTTCCACTATCACCCTGTGGGTGCAATATAAAGACTTAAAAGTTACATAAATGCATACTAGGATCTACTCACGATGCAGATAGCCCAGATGTTTACGAGGAACACCCACATAGAAAGAAGAAAATCATTTCACAACATGGCAATCAGGATCTACTCTAATGCACAACCTAATTAAACTATGATGTGCATCACCTTATATAATGTTGTGTTCTCTTTTTTTTTATCTTTCTTTCATTTGCTTGTTCAAAAAGTCTTCTATCTTTGTGATAAGAATTGGAATTTCAGGAACCTAATGAGGATCGCACATTAGTCTCCTAAAAGGGTCGTATGGAACTGTGTTTTGTCCCCAGTTATTGATGCCCACTAATCGGCCATGTACAGTTGGGAACTGATATGGATCACTAACCTGACATAGCAGTATTTAGGCACACAATTAACCCATAACTTGTATTGTATTGAAAAATACTTAGCAGAAGATTTCTTATTTTTAAGTATACCAATCACTTACTTTGAGACTTGAAAGTTCACTGTTCTCATAGGAAACTAATCTGTAAATCACAGATATTCTAGAAGAACTTGGTCTTAGTTCAATTACCGTTTCACCAATATGAGAAGCTCATGTAGTTTTTGTTATTGCATCTGCCCATAATCCAAGATGATTACACACCAAATGCTGAAGTTATAGATGATATAATCAGTTAAACACTCTTCCTAACCAAAAATCTGGTATTTGGGAATAATCAGATGTTTCAAGACAATGATTTTAAAGCTGATCATTAGAAACAAACTTATACTCAATGCTTCAACCTAAAAGTTTTAAAGAGAAAATAAGGGGGAAAAAAGTAGAAACTGCTATATACAGTACCAGGGTCAAAAATAAAAATCAAAAAATATTTCAAACAAGAAAACATCACTACAGACAAAGATGAGCCACTAGAATCATCATATCAACAATTACTAACTGCACCTGTAAAAATAGTATGTTCCAATTCACCAGCAGAGATCTACTGGTGGAACACGATGCTAAACTATTTGAGAAAGTAATTAAATAGCTGGCTTTAATCCATTTCAATTATTTGAGAGTCTAGAAATGAAAAGAAGTCCTTGACTGATTCATATTTGAGTCAGGCAATTGTGCTAGTAATTGATATTGAGATTGCAGAACTTGATCCAACAAACTATATCCAAACTCCACCAGAATGATGAGATCAAACTTGTTTTACTTATGAAGCACATGCTGATGGAGAACTTTACTTTCTATCCAATGCATATTATTTGATACAACAACAACAACAACAACAAAACCATAAGTCCCAACCATTAGGGGTTAGCTACATGGATCTTTTGCCACCATTGAAGATCATATGTTTGGTTAAACTTAGAATATTTAAATCTTTACTTGTAGTTTCTATTAAAATATTTTTATATCTTCATCTACCTCTCCTCATACCACTAACATTAATCATCTCAACTCTTCTAATTATCTCCGTCAATCTCCTAAATATATGTTCATACCATCTTAAACAATTCTTTCTAATCTTATCCTCTATCGAAGTGATACCTAATTGTTCACGAATAAAAATATTTCTTTTTCTATCTTTCCTATTAACTCCATACATCCATCTCAACATTCTCATCTCAGCAATACAAACTTCTTATATATATTATTTCTTAACTGCTCAACACTCAGATCCATAAAGTATTGTTGGTCTAACAATTGTCTTATAAAACTTTCCTTTTAATTGAATGCACATTGTTTGATACATAATAATATTTATGGCATGTATCATCAATGGTCAATGCAATGTTTTGTGGTGTGTGCAAAATAGAACAAATTATCTTCCTAGAAGAATTATTGAAGAGAAAAACACAACAGGAAAGTTGAGAACAACGAAAATATCTAATCATGGACTCCATAGAAAGAATATAATGAAGAAAGGGAAATGAACTTTGATTTTTTTATTGAAATGTGAGTACAATAGGAGTCTATTTATACAGGTTAGGAGAGAGGATTTCCCTCAACAAAGCAGCGAGATTTCCTCATGCAGTTGAGGAAATTTTATCTGCTATCATGCTCCCGCAAGATGATGCTCCTGTCAAGAATGCCAATCTTGGATCGATGTAATTAAAATAGTTTACGGGCAAGAGGCTTCGTGAGTGAGTCTGCTAGTTGATCAGTCGTATGTACGTGAGAGACACATAGTTGATGTCTGACAACTTATTCTCGCAGTGAAGTTGATGGCAATGTGTTTCATGCGTGAGTGGAAAACTGGATTGACGCATAAGTAGGTAGCTCCACCATTATCACAATATATTGTAGGAGTAATGTTGGAGTTGATGTTGACTTCCTTGAGCAGATTGGTGACCCAATTGAGTTCAGCGATTCACTTCGTTGTATGCGTGCAACTGTCTTTTGTTTTTTAGAACTCCAACTAATTGGATTAACTCTAAGGAAAACAATATACCCTGACGTGGATATTCGATCATCAAAGTTCCTGGCCCAATCAGCATCAACAAAGGCATAGAGATGAAGTGGAGCGTGTTTACGGAGGAAGAGACCATGATTAAGAGTCCCTTTTAGATACCGCAAAATTCATTTGATTGCAAACCAATGGGTAGTCGACGGCCGATGCATGAATTGTGATAATTTATTGACTGCAAAGCTGAACAGGTGAGAGCCAAGTACTGTAGAGAGCCAAGTACTTGTCGATATTGAGTAGAATCCGTAGTAGGATTTCCATCACATAATTTGAGTGATTCACTAGTAGAGAGGGGAGTTGTAACCTCTTTTACATCCTGCATATTTGTTTTTGATAATAAATCTTGAATGTACTTTTTTTGTGATAGGAAGAGACCTGAGGATGTAAATGTGACTTCTACTCCCAGAAAATAGCTCAAGGTTCCTAGATCTTTGAGGGAGAATCGATTTGCCAATTGCGTTAGGAATACCTGAGTCTCTAAAGGATTATTGCTCGTGATAATAATATCATCCACATACACCAGAAGATATATTGTGTCTCTATTTCGTTATCGTAGGAATAACGAGGTATCAGATTTGGAATTTATGAAGCCAGTTGATATCAAAAATGAGCCAAGTTCAGTGTACCAAGCTCTTGGAGCTTGACGAAGTCCGTAAATAGTTTTTTGTAGTTTACAGGCGTGCCTCGGTTATTGAGGATGAATAAAACTAGGAGGTTGCTGCATGAAAACATCTTCAGTTAGAGACCCCAATAAAAGGGCATTGTTATCATCCAATTATCGTAAGTGCCAACCATTTGAGAAAGCCAAACTCAAGATAATCGAATTGTTGTGGGTTTAACAACATGACTGAATGTCTCTGTAAAGTCAACACCAGGTCGTTGATGAAACCCTTTGGCTACTAAACGTGCTTTGTATCTGGCAACGGATCCATCTAGGTTCCGCTTAATTTAAAAGACCTATTTACACCTGATAATGTTTTGTATGTGATGAGAGAGTACTAGGGTCCATGTAGAGTTATGGAGAAGAGCATCATATTCTTCACATATGGCATTACGCCAGTGAGGAGATTTTTTAGTTTGAGTGATTGTAGTGGGTTCACTAGCCTCAGGGGAGGAGTTTGTTATAGCATATAGATCAAAGACTTGACATGATTTGAAAATACCATTCTTGGAGAGTGTTGTCATTGGATATCTAGGGGCTATGGTAAGTTGTGTCGTTGGTATAGCCAATGGTGAGTCATTGACATGAGCTGGGCCAGCATTCGGTATTTTAATGTCACTAGGTGTAGGAGAAGGTAAAGCATACTGTTCACTCTTCAGTTGCAACTCTAGTTGATATGTGGCATCGTCGTCTTGGTCACCCCTCGTCCTTTGTCCAGCACAAATTACTTTCTCGTTATTCTCTTTCTACTTTTAAAACCAGTAGCATTAACATGCATTGTGATGCTTGTCTTAGCAATAAAAGTCATAGACTACCTTTTGGAACATCCTCCATATCTTGTTTTAAACCGTTTGAAATTATTTATACAGATATTTGGGGCCCTACCCCAACCCCTTCTTTTGCCAAGTTTAGATTTTGTCATTTTTATCAATTATTTCACCAAGTACACATGGTTATATCCTCTCCACCATAAATCTGACGTTTCAACAATCTTTACCAACTCTCGAAAGTTGGTCGAGAACTTCTTTCAGGCTTCAATCAAAACGGTTTACTCTGATGGCGAAGGCGAATATAAAGCCCTCACATCCTGCCTCTCAGCTTTGGTATACAACACCTCAAGTCACCCCCACATACTCCCCAATTAGTTGGTTCTGCCGAACACAAATATCAGCATATAGTTGAAACTGGTCTCTCACTTCTATATCAAGCATCCATGCCCCCAACTTTTTGGTCAGCAGCTTTTCAAACTACAGTCTATCTAATTAATCATATGCTCACTCCAGTCCTACAATACCAATCACCATTTGAAAAACTTTTCCACAAGCCTCCAAATCTTCAGAAACTCAAAGTCTTTGGTTGTTTATGTTATCTATAGCTACGACCTTATACCTCATAAAAACTGACACCACGATCTAAGTCTTGCACCTTTATAGGATACTCTTTGGATCATAATGCTTTTCGATGTTACAAACCCTAAACTCAAAGAGTCTTTATATCACGTCACGTGCACTTATCACGTGGCCATTACTTTCTCCTCGCAAAACCGGTCCATTGGGGTGTGCAGCGCCAATGCTTATAAGGCTCAAGATCTCCCTTTTCCTTACCAATGTAGGACTAAATGTACTTTGCCTACCCCCTCTTAAGGCACACCCCATCTGGGGCGCTCGGCATGATACCCTCTCTGGGGTGATCAACATGACATCCTTGAGAATTCACCCTGCCTACCCCCTCTAGGGTGCTTGGCGTGACATTCTCCCCCACCCAATCATGTGACGCCCTCGTCACAGACTGGCCACCCTGCCTACCCCCTCTGGGGCGCTTGGCGTGGACACCCCCCCTCTGGGGTGATCGGTGAAGATCAGGGGTTGTTCTGATACCATGAAGAAAGGAAAATGCACTCTGATTTTTTTATTGAAATGTGAGTACAATAGGAGTTTATTTATACAGGTTAGGAGGGAGGATTTCCCTCAACAAAGCAGCGAGATTTCCTCATGCAGTTGAGGAAATATTATCTGCTATCATATAAGACTAACCTCTAGGCATCCAATTGCAATGACTAAAGAAAACACAAAAGCAAAAAGGTGGCAAATAAATTTGATAGAATCAAAATTTTAAAACAAAGTTAACAAATTTATGTTTGTTAAATACAAAAACTAACAACCGATAATCCAAATGAAATAACTAATTCAAGCAGATGAATATAAGTTGACGGATGTAGAAAACTCAAGATTAAATTAAAAAAAATCAAGATTAATGAACATGCAAATTGTTTAAGAAAATAAAAAGACAATCCAGTGCACAAGACTCAAGCCAACTCATGATCGAGGAAGGTGTATGCAACCTTGCTCCTGCAAGCAGAGTACTCACTTAAAAGAGTCAGACCCTGGTCACCTGAGTTGTGAAGAAGCAACATCACTGTGACACCAAGGTTCACTCTCTTCTTTAAATTCTAAGATATAATTTCAATTAAAAAAACTTAGCATGAAAATTAAGTTCACAGAATCTGGCCTCCAATTTAGAAGTAACTAAAAGAATTTTATTAGAAAAGCTTACATTAAATTCTACCTAGACACTAATCACTTCAAAAATATCCTCCCTTTCTAGCTTTAGCTTAGTTGTTTATGGAACTCAAAATCATGGCTATAAGGTGTACAACAAACATTTAATTATTAGCAAGAGAAAGTAATAAGGATGATTCAGAAAGCAGAATCTGCCAGACAATATTTTAAGTGCACAAATAACAGCAAAGGGGCAAAAAAGCCTCTTAAGTCGAGAAAATTTACAAGATTTACCATACCAAGCACTTGCTTTGCAGTTAGCCTAAGCTTTGGGTCAGGTTCCAACATTTGCCCAACAAGATTCTTCGCATTTTCTGAAACACTTGGCCATGGTTCACGTTTGAAATCGATCAGCCCCCGCAGAATAGCTTGGGCAACTCCCTGTTCAGTTTCTGCAATTTAGACATTGTATTCCTCATCACAGAAAGCAATTTTACATGCAAATCTAAAGAAAAGAAAACAGAGGTCACTCCAATAAAGAATAGCAAGCACCTAGAGGGCAGTTGTGTTGCGAGTTTGCAAATATGAAGAATGGACATAGACACAACATCACCCAGACACATCAACACAGGAAATTTTTGAAAAAGTAGAACAAGATGCCACAAAAATCATTCATAAAGACATAAACTAGTAAGTATTATTAATGTATATTGATAGACTATGTTAAATTATAATGATCTATAATTTGTAAAAGACTATGACAATTATATATGTAATCACAATGGTCCTTAACAAAAGTACTAGAAGCTTGCACAAAATATTGAGGATAATTCACATTATAGTATCAAATATCCAAGAGACACATATTTTGATATTATTCACTAATACCTATTACCTAGAAGCAAATACATAGATGATATAAGCATCCCACAAATACAGGCATAAGATAATATAAAAGTAAATATAGACATCCTAGTATGTTTTGAAGCAGTCCAATATGTTCTAAGAAGAATCCAACCAGTGTCAGTGTCTGACACAAACTAGGACACAATAAAAGCATTTTGAGGATTTCATAAGTTTGCAACTAAATAGCAGTAACAAGTGGTACATAAGATAGAAAATCATACATGGTTGGATTCCACTAGAAGAAAAAACTTACCTGCCCAAAATGGGGGAACCCCACATAATAGAATATAGAGAATAACTCCAGCACTCCATATATCTATTTCTGGTCCATAATTCCGCTTTAGAACTTCAGGTGCCATGTAATATGGACTACCAACAATCTCAGAAAACTTTCACCTGGAATGGCAAAAACAAATATTTAAGGCTTTCTAAATTTGAACACTGTGGTTGAGTTAAAAGGAAGAAAATTTACATATGTTACTGCATAGTTCTAAATTTGACACGTGCACATGAATTCCCATAAGAGCAAGATTAGATGATATTATCCTACAAAGATGATTATAAATTAAATTAAAATACTGCAATACTAAAAACATATGCTAAACCTTACAAGTAATGCCTATGTAATTTCATATCCTATAGTTGGAAAATTTAAGGATCAAGACTTCTCTAATTATATTTAAAGGTCCTTGAAAATTATTTTAGCAGTAAACATGAATCTATTCCATATACTTTGACCAAAATAAAATGTATCTATGCATGTATTTCATAGAAGTCATTAATATTACAGAAGCTGAATGCAATAGCCAATTAACAAAAGTAAAAGAGATGACAAAGCCACTGTGGTGCTAATATTCCATTCAACTCAACTGCACCAAAATGAAAGCTTTATGGGTGAGATCTACAACTTGTCAAAGCTGTATACATACATGAAGATATGATTCAACGAGATACATCTATAGGAATCAGGCAATGCATATAATTTTTATCTAGCTTTGAAGTACTTTCCATTTAATAAGGAAGACCACGCCAACGCCAGCCAATTAATGCAATAACATTTTGACCATTTCTGAACACCAAACACAAATAAAGTTTCATTCTATGAATGAATTAATTTTCATGGTTCTTAATCCAAATTCTAAAGAAAACATAGTTGGCAATACAAGGATAGCCTAGTAATCATATATAATTGTTGAAAAATTTATGGCCTACATGAACCTTAAACTAATGTAACTAACGACTTAATGAACTGTTTATTTACACCTTTATGTACCTCATCTGATATGATTTGTTATCAGCAATAAATTCCAGAGGAAATTAAAAGGATGATAAATACAAAAAAGGCAGGATACAACTTGGTCTGGAAACTCATACGACCATAGCACGCCGAGGCAAAAGTCATAACAGGATTAGAGCAACAATATTCTAATGGAGGTCAAAAGAATTTGACAAAGATGGGACACAAAAAGAATCCACACTTGAAGAAAAAGTAGAAATAATCAATGTGGATCCCCTTGAAAATATTCATAACAAAAGGGAATGAGGAGCACATTTTAGAACCACCATCATATCTTGGTGTATCTTGGTAACACAACTAACATTAGATTATCTTCACAAGTTACAATATGCATTACAATATTCATAATTTCATGAGCAAAAAACCAACAATAAATCCAAGTGTTACCAAAGTGCAATTTTGCCTTCTCCATAGCAACTTGGATTCAAAAGCATTAAAAGAGACAACTCTCAACAAATCAATGATCTAGTTTTCCTGTTTTTCCTTTATTAGACTCACCAAAGTGCAAATTTGCTGCCTAAAACAAAATGGCACGGGCTATAAGTGTGTTGCATGTTTCCAGTGGCTCTAATGTGACAAGCAAACTAACTCAGGCAGGTAGATTTCTCAGCTAACATTTCTTCGGGACAAGAACAGTTGCAACTGATAAGCCTCAACTCCGAGCCAGTATTCTCACAAAGGCAAGCACGAATTCTTGACTCAGTTCAAAAGTGAGTCTTACGAAGTTCAGTGCATTCAACGAAATCTCTCACAGTACCATATTATCATAGATCCAGAGGGTAAGAAGACTCACCGGGCTTAAAGAAGATGGACAGCCCAAAATCGATGGCCTTCAAGGGTGAATTCTCCTTCTTGTTAGCAAAGAGAAAGTTCTCTGGCTTGAGGTCGCGATGGATCACTCCGTGCAGGTGACACAGCTGCACGACCTCGACGATCGTCCTGGTCACGGCCGCGGCCGCCCTTTCCGTATAGTGCCCCCTCGCCACGATCCGATCGAAGAGCTCCCGCCCTCACAGAGCTCCATCACCAGGTGAACGGCGCCGTCGTCCTCCCGCGCCTCTCGCAGGGTCACAATGCTGGGGCTCTGCGGGAGGTGGCGCATGATGGCCACCTCCCGCCGCACGTCCTCGACGTCCACCGCCGTCCGGAGCTTGCGCTTCGAGGTCGTCTTGCACGCAAGCAGCTCCTAGTGTCCCGGCCCATGCAGAGGTAGGTGACGCCGACCTCGCCACGGCCAAGCTCACGATCGAGTACATACTTCTCCTCGATCGCGCCGGCCGACCTCACGCCGCGGCTGAGGACGGTCAGCCGCTTGGAGTGGCCGCCGGCGGTCCCCCCACCGCCGCCGCGGTGGAGATTGTTCTTGCCGGCGGAGAGCTCGTGGTGGAAGTGGGTGCTGACGTCCTCTCGGGCGACGGCCGCCGGCGAACGGCAGCAGTTGCCCATTGTCTCGCCGGATCCGGTAAGGGTTTCGCTCCTGCACCGCCTTCACAGAAAGCAAGGAAGAAAACAGCTAGGGTTCTTATAAGGTCTCACATCATGGATGCGGAGCAGAGGGAGGAGAGCAAAGCAAGCTTCCAAGAATGGAATTTAAATCTAAAAGAAAAGAGAAAAAAAAAAGGAAAAGAAAGGCGGTGAAGAGAGTATAAATTAAGGAAAGGTCTGCTTTAGTCTTCAGCAAGCTGAGACCTTTGTCGGTTTATAACGGCCATCTGTTACAACGATTTCGGAAGAGGAACGATGCGTTACCATGTTATGCGCATGGTAACGGAGGGAATATACCACAAGAGGGAATGGGGTCTCCACCGTCCGTTATGATTTAAATGGCGCTTGGCATGCTTTGAGAGCTGTGCGAGCCGACCCCTTCGAATAGGTTTTTTTCAGAATTATATAATGCTACAAGAACAAAATATAACTTGAAAACGGCCGTGCTTTGAGATCCGCACAAAGGATATATATACATATATATATATGTATATATATATATATATACATATATATATATATATGTATATATATATATATGTATATATATATATATACATATATATATATGTATATATATATATATACATATATATATATATACTTGAAGTAGAATTACTTTAAAATTTTCAGAATTACTATAATACTTGCAAAAGCATACAATAACTTAACTGTAAAAGCATATATAATACATGAGGAGCTAATTTCAATCGTATTGACGTCATTTCTCACAAAGGTTATCGGAATAATCTAGACTCTTACCACAACGTAATGATATATTATTTTAATCATATTTAAATAAAAATATATGTCCGAAAATATTATTTTGATCAAAGTTATATAAATGAGATATATAAATGAGATAGAGCTCCGAATCAAAAATTCAATTGATCAAAGTTCATAAATAATAAAAGTGTAGTAGGGAGCTACGATCAAAGTAACTAGTAAAATTCAAAATTGTCCGTCCCATATGTGATCTAAATGTAGCCACGTCTATAACTTAATACAAATGCTATTTTCATCAAGCGGTATCACAGGATTTCCTATGTGAGAAATTATTTATACGAGTCATGTGCTTTCTCTTATTTCTCTTCTCCATCCTCATCACTTTATCCCGCGAATTTGTGAAGAGGCATTCTTTGTTGCGATCGCTCGTCAGGGTTTATCGTGATCGGTAATCCAATTTATTCGGTCGGTAGTTTTGTTTTGTGATGTTTCTTGAGTTTAAAACCGCTTAGATATCTATGACTAAAACCTCTTCTTGTAGTGAGAGAATCATGCCATTAGCGAGGGTGGATAGCAAGAAAAAGAGCAAAGCCAAACCACCAACTCCCTCATTCCAAACCACGCCAAAGAGACCAGATTGGGTGCAGCGTGCGAAGCAGTACCAACGATGAGACCGGAAGACACTATACCAAATTATACTCTGTTTTATTTGACTGTAGATGCTTTTCCTATAAATAAAAATCATAGTAATAGTTCATATATAATCCACAACTACAATCAATAATAGATATTTTATCCTACAAATTAAATCATAACAATAGTTTAGTTATTATCATGATTATTCAATTACAGTAATAAATATTTTTGTCTTGTAGTTTAGTTATTACTATAATTATTTAATTTTTTTTTTAAGTAAATGTAAGTATATTAGTATGAAGTTTGTACAAATTAGCTTTGTCTACACAAGTCATAGACTAAAGCCTGAGATTTCTTAGAGTAATCTAGGACAATGCACCCCACCTCAGAAAGGTGGAATGGTCTCACTTCACCAGACTCATCTCCAAGAGTAGTTAAATAGAAATCATAACTACACATATTGTAGACTATGACGCTCTATCATAGGCAACGAAGAGTAAAATATAATAACCAACTATTCCTGGACAACCTGTGAATATATCACAATTTTAAAGTAGAAAATCAGACAATACAAATGAAGTATTAAAGAATTGTAAAATTGAATCTGAGGAAGATCTCTTTTTCTCTACTTGTTAAATGCCTCATTTCCAAATCCTGCTCCATGCATGATCGTGAGTCGCTAAGTATCTCAAGCAGAAGATGAGCATTGTATGTGTTGTGACCCTCAAAAATTCTGCTACACCTCTCCTTCCAAATCCACCAAATAGTATATCTGAAGATAAGTTTTGTCAGTTGTGTAAGAAGTCCTTTTCTTGAGAAGTTTTACTGTAGCTGTTCTAGTTCTTGATGCAAGTTTGGCATTGGTAGCCTTTGTATTTCAAATCTCCAATTAGTGTAGACACAAGCAAAATAGATATGATCTATACTTTCTTCCTGTTGCATACAAAGAGAGCATCGGTTAACAAGATATATATCTTTTGGCTTTATATTATCCATTGTGGGTAGTTTGGCAAGAAGGGCCTGTCATGTGCATAAGGAATGTCTCTGTGAGCCTATCCTATCCAATGTCCAACTTGCTCGGGATCCACTTGTTATTTCTTTATGATTTGATTCTATGCAGATTTAGCACTAAACTTTCCATTGTCATGAAGCCAATTAAGCATATCTGATGAGTTATTCCTGATTGGAAGAGCTGTAATAGTCGACCAAAGTGATCGCATATCAGGAGAAATAGGATTAGGAAGACACCAGGTGTCGTTAGCAATAAACTCAGAAACCTTCCAATCTTTAGGGGCCCCAAGATCTCTTTGTACTCGATCGCCATATAATTGAAATATACTTTTTTTATTCACCCAAGGATTATACCACATATTAATTCTGGTCCCAGAAGAGATTGTGTAAGAAATGTGATTGATTAGCCAGTTTCTTGCCTTCAAAATTCCTTTCCATGCAGTAGAATGATATGTTCTTGTTGAAACTTCCCATATTGATTCCTTAGATAGGTACCTAGAAGAAACCCATTGTGACCATAAAGATTTATTTTGCAAAAGATCCCATAATTTCTGTACCAAACAAGCTTTATTCCAATCTCTCAGATTTCGCAGATTCAGCCCCCCCTCATCTTTTGGTCTACAAATGCTATCCCAATTGACCATATGCATTGCCTTTCCATCCGTACCATTCCAGAAAAAGTTCTTCATTAACCGTTCAATATCCTGAAGAAGTCCAACAGGTAGAAGAAATGCATTAGACCAATAAATAGAATAAGAAAACAACACGATCGGATGAGTTCAAGTCGTCTACTTTGGAAAGAAGTCTAGTTTTCGGAGAAATTCTATTCTTTATTTTTTTTTTTGGGATAAGTGTGATGAATTTTATGAATGCCGGTGGATAAGAGTGGGAGACCCGGATAAGGAACTTGGTAGACTTCCCTCGCTAACCCCTAGAGTTTGTATAATAAAGTCTTTATCTTCAACGCAAGAACCCATATAGACTTTACTTTTTGCAATATTTAGGTGAAGGCCAGAAACCAAACCAAAATCTTTCAGAATAGTAGCCAAATTTTTCACTGAAGTAGTGTCATTGCGAAGGAAGATAATAAGATCATCTGCAAATGTTATGTGGGATATATGAATAGAACCAGTATGGGGTACCTTAATGCTATCATCAGAGACTACCTTTTCTAACATACAGCTGAGTCCTTCCATGACAATTGTAAAAAGATATGGAGAAAGTGGATCTCCTTGTCGGATGCCATTCGTACTCCCAAAGAAGCCAATGGGTGAACCATTGAACAAAAGCGAAAATTTTAGAGTTTCAAGCAACATCGAATCCAATTAACCCATTGTTGAGGAAGTTCAAATCGAGGAGCATCTTGTAGAAAGCGTTTATTAATCGAATCAAATGCTTTTGTAAGTCGACTTTAAAACATATTTTCGTCCCTCTTGATTTGGAGTGCAAATCTTTGACCAAGTCGTTAGCAAGAAGAATATTGTGATGTATACTTCTTCCTTTAATGAAAGCAGCCTGAGTATGACTAATGATCTTATGCATAATCATTTGCATTCGATCTGCAAGCAACTTAGAGATGATCTTGTAAATAAAATTGCATAAAGAAATGGGCCTATAGTGCTCTAGTGAATCAGCCCCTGCATTTTTAGGAACCAAAGAAATAAAAGTATAATTTATCGCTTTAAGAATATGACCTGAAGAGAAAAAATGTGATAAGCTTTAATCACATCATTTCAATGATTGGCCATGCAATTTGGTAAAAATTCAGCTAGAAATCCATCCGACCGGGGCTCTTGTGCTTTGGTGACTTGAAGACAACTCGCATAACTTCTTCATCTAATGGTGGTGCATTAAGAATCGTGATGTAATCCGAATCAAGCTTTCTAGCAGGCTCCACATGAACATTATTAGGTTGCTTTGTTTGATTGAGTAAAGAATAAAAAAATTGCTCGGTGTGTGCTTTAACCTCATCCAAATTCTCAATAAGCGTACCATCTTGGTCTTTACATTTCTTGATATAATTAACAACCCTTCTAGTAGCAATAGTTGTATAGAAAAACTTCGTATTGGAATCCCCTAAAGTAAGCCAATGCTGTCGAGACTTTTGTTTTGCAAAACTTTCTTCCTGCTTTAGGCCTGCATGAATTGAGATCTAGCTTCTGCCTCTTTGCAAATAAGATTCTCGTCAAAGGGCTGAAGATGTAGCTCATATTGCACCGTCATTAGTTTCTCTTTGCTTAACTGGACCCGGGTGATAATATTGCCAAAGGTGTTTGTATTCCATTCCTTTAATACTGCTTTATATGCTTTAAGCTTTTGGCATAAGATGTAAGGAGGTGATCCATGCACATTAACATTCCAAGCAAGATCGATAACCTCAAGCGAGGATGGGTACTCCACATGTTAAAGAATCTAAATGGTTTCTTGCCTGCTGGGTATTACTTTGTCTGCATGTATATACATTAAGAGTGATCGGAGAATAATTAAGATCCATACTCGAGTGAATCATGGTAAAGCTGTTAACCATTAGTGATTAATCGGACACCTATCAAGTCGAGCCATTATTTTCCTGGCGGCACCTTGATTACTCCGTGAAAGCCAATCACCTCTGATTTCGTATCAATCAATGATACAACAATATCTATATAATCGTTAAAACCTTGAAGCTTGCTCTCTGAAAGTGGTTTACCCCCACTTTTCATGTGAGTATCGAGCGATATTGAAGTCACCAAGAACAATCAAGGCAACCTTTGTAAGACAACCATTTGCAATGTTAATCGGATCATTCCATGAACATTTCTTTCACTGCATCTTTGTTAAAAGCATATACGCCAGTAATATGGAATTGACAACCATTTCTTTTGTCCTCGGCTTTAAGATGGTTGAATTGTTCTGTAGAAGAAATAAAGCAAGCACTAACAGAGTTCGGATGTCATAATACCCATATTCTACCATAAGTGTCACAAGTATCGTTGGTAAGAAGTTCTGCCTCTGGCCATATTAAATCTTTTTGAACACAAACCCAAGATGATTGAATTTTTGTTTTCACAAGAATAACAATATCACAAGCATCAGACTTGATTGTTCTATTAAGCTCTCGACATTTCTCAAATTTATTATTACGAACATTCCAGCAAAGTATCTTCATCAGAATCAAAACAGATTGGAAAGGAAATAAATGACTCTTCCTAGGTAGACGGAAGTATGTGTAACTTACCAGTTCCATCCTTCTTCTTATCCTTGGGTTTTGCAATGTCCTCCCGCATAATATCCTTACCTTTTAAAGCTTTATTTCTATTTTTATCCACTTCATTCACATGTTTGCAAATGCTTAAACTTTGAAATACCCAAAATATCTAGGTTGGCGGTGTTTGTTGAAGGTTGTTGAAGTGAATATCACATTAGCGAAGTTTGTTGGGATTACAATATCCTGGTTAGCACGATGAGTAGGATGTGGGATCCCCGTTGCGGTAGTTCCTGTCGATGTAGGAAGAGACGACGGTTTCTTGTTCTCCTGTGCATGGGTAACCTGAGAAACTATTGTTGTGACAGACTCTGATATATTAGGAAGAAGTAAAGTTCCCGATTTGTCTTTCTGATCATGATGCTGCCCAAGTGAGTCAGAATGCTCGCTTGTCTGTACCAACACTACTGCCCCTGAAGGAGACTTGCCTTGTTTATCAGTAGTCATAATAGTACTATCAACCCCTTGTTGAGATGACTGGCGTTGGCGATAAACTGAGTGATTGGTTTACGAGTTTCTTGACAAGCTCCATGTGCATGACGAAAGAGTTGCAAATCTTACAACATTGTGGTTTCGAGAATATGAAACATGCACCTTACGGGTGGTCCCATCTAGATCACGATAAAAAACCTCATTTGGAAGATCATCATCAGAAGAAACCATTACACATGCTCGTACAAAAGCGAATCTCTGCTCTGTTGCTTTGTCGATATACTGATGGTCATCCCAAGTGCTACATAACTTAGCAATAAAATGGCGACTCAGATGCAAGGGAAGACCATGAAAGGATACCCATAAAGGAATAGACTGTAGACTGTCTAACTCCAAACGGACATCAGGAGACCAACGTCGTAGAATCATCGGATGGTCGCGAATAGTCCAAAACCCTTCAAGGATTCGTTGCAAATCCTCTTCAGAATAGAGTTTGTGCAGATCAAATGCTGATGTTCCCCATCGAGTCTTGATGAATGAGGATAATGAAAAATATGATGTCTTTAAACCGACCACATAACCAACAAGCGCCATGGACCATGTCTTAATCAGCTCTTCAGAATCAATAGTCTCGTACACAGTAATTTTCTGATCAGCTTGGGTTTTTGAAACAAAGAAATCCAAGCTAAGATCCGAGTTTCCAATCGGGGCCTTGAAGAGGCTTGTCCAAGGTCGAGGATCTCGAGAAATGAGAGTAGGAGGTCGCGATCTAGAGTGCAACTTACCTCTATGCTGCGTCATCAAAGAACCATCTTGTCGGGAAAAAGAAGTAACTTGAGAAGGAAGCCTGGATCAAACCTGCTGCCACCGTCACCGGTCATTCTCGAGTTGCGCTGCCCCAACAAGAGGAGGGGAGGGGGCAGTGCAGATCTGCCCCAATCGAGCAGAACAGAGGCTGTCCAGCAGTCGTCGCCTGTCAGAGAGTCTTCGTGTACCAGCAGAGAGAGACAGCGCGCCCAAGGGAGAAGAGTTCACACCTCCTAGGGACGCCGTCGCCGCTGCCCAACAGCTCCGACGCACAATCTGCTGGCCTTGCTGCAGCAGCACCCTCGCCCGCTAGGAAATAGCAGATAGTCGCCCTCCCCGATCTTGATTGCTGTGCAGATATTTGCCTGTTACAACAGCCGCAGAACCCAGCGCTGGCAGCAAGGCGAGGGCGCCGATGACTCCACAGCAGCCTCGCCCGGCCACCGCAGCCACTTCTGCACCGTCGCCCAGTCGCCTGCAGCCACAGCAAGGCCACACCACCCTCGTGCGTGCGGAAGAGCAGAAAGCCCTCTTCGTGCGTGCAGGGGAACCACCGAACCTTCTCCTATCCCCCTTCTCTTCCAGAAGAGGAGCAGAGGCAGTCTCCTCTGTTCCGCGTGCAGGAAGAAACAGAGAGAGGAGAGGGAGGCGTGCCCTAGGTTGAAGAAAGACCGCTGCTCACCGCCCGGCCGAAGTTCCTAGTCACGGGGAGCCCCGAACGCCGTCACCCAGTCCCCGATCGCAGCACAGCTACCCTGCAGACAGCCTCCGTGCAGAACCGAGGCATGGTCCTTTGTTCTCCTTGCGCACAGATCTGCAGGGAACCCTGCTCACCGTGCGTGCAGCGAGAACAGGGGAGAACCGCTGCCTCTTCTCGCCCTAGCTTCTCCGTGGCTTCACTTTCTCTCAACGCGTTCGCACGTGGAGGAAGGAAAGAACCACCACCCAAGGGAGAAGAAGCAGATCCACAGAGTCCTGCAGCCACCGCCTCTTCTCACCCTAGAGAGAGAAGAGAATCGCTAGAGAGAGAAACTCTCGCCTAGAGAGAGCTTAGGAAGAATTTCTTATTTTCCTTCTATAAGATAATATGTTGAAATGTTCGTGAATTTAATAAACCTTAAAAATGTCGAGAGCTCAATAGAATAATCAAGTTTGCTGCTTGTGATATTGTTATTCTTGTGGAAACAAAAATTAAACCGTCTGGGGTTCGTGTTCAAAGGAATTTAATATGGACGGAAGCAGAACTTCTTACCAATGACTCTAGTGACACTTATGATAGAATATGGGTCTTGTGGTATCCCAACTCTGTTAGTGCGTGGTTTATTTCTGCTACTGCACAATTCATCCATCTTAAGGTAGAGGACAAAAAGAATGACTGTCTTTTTCATATTACTAGTATATATACTTCGAACAGTATGCATGAAAGAAATGCTCTATGGACTAATCTAACTATCATTGCAAATGGTTGTCTTACAGTACTTTGGATTGTTCTTGGTGACTTTAATACTGTTTTTTTTTCGGTAAGTAAATGTAATTGTATTTAGTATGAAGTTTGCACAAAGTAGTTTGAAAGGATCGGAAAGGCACTAAGAGGGGGGGTGAATTAGTGCAGCGGATTAAAGTGGTGCTCTTTAAAAACGGTTTCGTTAAAGCACACGTTCGTAAGACAATTTCGATTCGACGGAAAAGAGCTTGGAGGCAATTACTTGTGTAAATGAAATGACAACTTGCAGCAAAGTAAAAACTCACACATTCATGAACTCAGCGATGTATAGTGGTTCGGTCAAATGACCTACATCCACTCTTGAAGCCCTTTACGATGAGGCTTCGCTCTTCCACTAGTACTTCCTTTGGAGGGGAAGGATCAAACACCCCTTTTACAACCCTTTACAAAGAGTTCACACTTGTACAAGATATTTCAAGAAGAAGAGGAAGGTGAACTCAAACAAAACAACAATTTCTCAAGGCTCTCAAGAACTCAAGACTTAGATTTTTGCTCGAGGGTTACCCTTTGGTGAGAAAGGGGGAAATTTATAGATCCAAAGTGGATTCAAAATTGAGCTCAAATACCAAGTGAATTTGGAGTTCCCAGTTCTAGTCAAGCGGTACCACCACTGTGCGGATGCTACCGCTGTGTCGATACACGCGTGCGTACTACTCGCCCGAGCGATACCACCGCTGGTGACGCATACTAGGCAGCGATGCGCTACACCGGCGGTGCTACCCGCCCGGTTCCACACGCTTGCCTGCAGCGTGCTATTCTGAGGCGGTTGGCTTCCATTGCTCTGCAGCGCGGCGTGCTGCTTTGCCGTCCGGTTATGATTTAATCCGATGCTTCTTCAAGTCATCTTGGCGAGTTTCTGGCGAGTTTCCGCAAGCTTCCGATGCTTTCCTCGGATTGCTTCGATGGTCTCCCAACATACTCCGAATTGCATGGCGATCTCAGCGAGTCTTGGCTAGCTTCCGAATCTTGTTGGCAAGTTCCGTGAACCTTCGGCGATCTTGAGACGGACTTCCGAAAGCTTTGGCAAGTCCCTGATTGGATCTCGAAGGGTTCCGGCAAGACCTCCGAACATCTCTCGGACTTAGATGGTATTTGAACCCCGACGGACTTGACCTCGGCGGATCATATTATGTTTTCTTCCCATCGTAGTTATTCCTGCACACTCATCTTAACAAGGTAGATTAGAGCGATTATCTCACCAATTGACTTCATCATCAAAATCGAGATTCAACAATCTCCCCTTTTTGATGATGACAATCAATGGTGATGGAATCTCTTAACTCCCCTACGTATATGCCATAAAGAGAGATTGGTTGAATTCAATTCTTGAAATCAATCAATTTATCTTTAAGTTCTTAAATAGGGTATTAGTGATGAGATAAGAACATGATATCAATGAAGTATACAAGATAAGAACATGATATCAATGAAGTATACAAGATAAGAACATGATATCAAGAAGTATACAAGATAAGAACATGATATCAAGAACTCAAATAATCTTGTAAGGCAATACACATTATTTCTCCCCCTTTGTCATCAACAAAAAGGAAACGAGAGAAATCATATAAAGAATGGCCGAAAATATCACACATCAAAAAGCCAAAAATCAATTCATAGTGGCCAAGTAGATGCATATCAAGATGTAATACAACATGTATGTCAACATAAGTTTACATTATTCAAAAAGAAATACAGTAAGCTATTCCTCAGGAGGAATGCCAAGATGCCTATATATAGTATCGATTTTCGAATTCATCTTCCGCATTTCCTGCAAAATTTCAAGTTGCTGTTGTTTTAACTCTCTCATGGTTGGTTCGTCAGAAGATGGAGCAGGAAGTATCACTGATGTAGCTGCAACAGAAGGATCAGGAGGAGTAGTTTCATTTCCCCTATGGATTGGTGTTTCTGGATGGTCTATGGGTGGAGGAGGTATGTCACATCTCCTAGGTTGTCTAACCCCTATTCCATGTTCAAATATACATCTCAGTCTTCGGAGTAGTTTAATGTCAATGATATTAAATCTGTCCACATGAATTGCTTCTTCATCTGATGGAATGCAAATACTATGAGCATGTAATAGTCTAGTTATTAATCCTCCATATGGTAACATTAGTCCTTTAGAGAGGACCTCGATCATGTGCTGCCTGATTAGGTAACCAAAGCAAAAATGTTGTCTAGTCATGATCCAATATAAGGTACCTAATTCGGTGGCCAGATCCCATCAGAATGAAACTGCTTAGGAATGATAATGCTTATCAAAATGTGATGCAAAATTTTAGAGTTAAAAGGTAGTAAGTGTTCACAACTCTTGGGGAGTATTCCTAAATTTGGGTTGGCAAACACAGTTTCTAAAGCTTCAGAGTGGGTGGCACCAACTGCGTCCATATCCCATTTTCCTCTAAAATAACATCCAAGATCTTTTTCAACAATTCCAATTAATGAGCATATAGTATTATCACTTATTTGAATCTCATTACCTAGAAGATAAGTTGACAAACCATCATCATTCTCAGTTAGATTAGCATAAAATAATTTAACTAAGCGTGGATAAAGCGAGGTTGATAATTTACAAGATAGGTAAGGCTTCTAAGTCTGCAAACCACATGATAGGTTCTAAGTTTCCTAATTGATTCAAATCAACGTATTTTCCTTTATGAATGGGTCTCGAACCAAATTCGGAAAATCTAAGGGAAGCCTCTTGTGATTTAAACAAGGAATGGTCAAATGAATCTACTTCCATCCTTTTACCTTTGTCTCTTGATGTTCTTCTAGGAGTCATTTCTATGATAGAACATTTAATCAATTGAAATGATGAAATAATTAATCAAATTGAAGAAAGGAATGAAACTAGAGAAGGAATTCTGTTTTACCTTAGATTACTCCTTTGAAGTGTAGGAAGCTTTGAATCAACAAGTAATCACTCCTTAGTGGGAAGAATTGATGTCAAAGAGTGTTTGGAAGAGGTGAAAATGGTGTTGAAATGGGTGGGAAAGGGGGTGCAATCGGTTCTACGAAGGATTGGCAAAGGGTGGGCGGTTCTACTGGCCTAACACACCCTTTATAAAGGGTGTTCGGGCGGTACTACCGCCCCAGCAGTTCTACGCACGCTCTTGCTACCGAAATTTGGTTGTGATGCTACATGGTGCTTTGATTGAATGGTCCAAATTTTTGAAAAATTGATTTGAAAAAAAATTCAATGATAGAACACTTTAATTTCAGATGAAATTTATGGAATCAAATTAGAATAATTGATGAAAAGACTCCACAAATTCGGATGTATCAAATCAATGAACATTTTGATTTTAATGAAAGATATCATCAAATAGAGTTTATTTATTTGGACAATTTAACATGCCTAGTTCCCTTCTAATAAAGTCAAATTGTTCTTCATTTAAAGGTTTCGTAAAAATGTCCGCTAATTGATGATTTGTATCAACAAATTCAAGAGTGACATTTCTACTACTTACATGATCACGTATAAAATGATGCCTAATGTCAATGTGCTTAGTGCGAGTGTTGAATTGGATTTTTAGTTAGACAAATAGCACTTGTGTTATCACATTTTATAGGAATGTTTTTAAGTAGATTCCATAGTCTTCTAGTGTATTTTCATCCAAATAACTTGTGTACAGCATGCACTTGCAGCTATGTATTCGGCTTAGTAGATAGTGCGATGACCAAATTTTTGTTTCTTGGAAGTCCAAGAAACAAGTGCATGTCCTAGAAATTGGCATGTTCCGGATGTGCTTTTTCTATCTAATTTACACCCACCAAAGTCCGCATCAACATAGGCATTCAAATCAAAATTATCAGATCTTGGATACCATAATCCAAGATTAGGGGTCCCTTTAAGATATCTAAGAATCCTCTTGTCAGCATTCAAGTGAGATAGCTTAGGATTAGATTGGAATCTTGCACACACCCTACGAACATGATGTCAGTGCAGTTTGCGGTGAGATAAAGTAGGCTACCTATCATGCCCTATAAGTTTTTTGATCAAAACTTTCACCACTTTCATCCATATCTAATTTAGCGGAGGTACTCATAGGAGTACTAATTTCTTTTGATCCATCCATGTTAAATCGTTTTAACAATTCCAATGTATATTTTGATTGATTTAGAAATATACCATCACTTAGTTGCTTGATTTGTAATCCTAAAAAGAAATTTAGTTCTCCCATTAGGCTCATCTCAAATTCATCACTCATATCCTTAGCAAATAATTCACATAGTGATTTATTACAAGACCCAAAATAATATCATCAACATAAATTTGAACAATAAGAAAATCATTTTCAAAATGTTTAATAAACAATGTAGTATCAACCTTGCCTTTAGTGAAATCATTTAAAATCAAAAAAGAACTAAGCCTCTCATACCAAGCCCTAGGGGCTTGTTTAAGACCATATAAAGCCTTAGTTAGTTTAAACACATGGTTAGGAAATAGAGAATTTTCAAATCCGGGTGGTTGTTCAACATACACTTCTTCGGAAATAAAACCATTTAAGAATGCACTTTTGACATCCATTTGAAACAATTTGAAATCTTTACTACTAGCATAGGCAAGGAGCATCCTAATGGCTTCCAATCTTGCCACGGAGGCGAAGGTTTCTTCATAATCGATACCTTCTTCTTGGTTGAAACCTTTGGCCACTAGTCTAGCCTTGTTTCTAACCACGATACCGCATTCATCTTGCTTGTTTCTAAAGACCCACTTAGTACCAATAACTAAGTGGTCATTAGAATCTAGGAACAAGCTTCCATACCTTATTCCTCTCAAATTGATTCAATTCCTCTTGCATTTCGATAACCCAAGAATCATCTTTCAGGGCATCAACAATGTATTTTGGTTCAACTTGAGAAAGAAATGCGGCATGGGCACAAAATTTTTGAAAGAAGAGTTTGAACCCCTTTCGATGCATCTCCTATAATTAACTCCTTGGGATGAGCATCTACATACTTCCATTCCTTGGGTAAGGAAATTTGGGAAGAAGATGCATCAAGTTGTCATTTTGAGAGAGGGTTCATTTAAATTTAAATCATCAAGACCGAAATCATCATCAAAATCTTTCTTCTTAAATTCGGAAACTTCATTAAAAACCACATGAATAGATTCTTCTATAAGTAAGGTTCTCTTGTTGAAAACACGAAAAGCCTTTGAAACCGAAGAATAACCAAGAAATATGCCTTCATTGGATTTTGCATCGAATTTTCCTAAGGCATCCTTTTCATTTAAAATAAAGCATTTACAACCAAAAACTTTAAAATAAGAAACATTGGGTTTTGTCATTCCATAATTCATATGGAGTTTTAGGTAGGGATGGTCTCACTAGAACTCTATTCATAACATAGCAAGCCGTATTCACGGCTTATTTAAAATATTTTGGTAAATTATATTCATTTAACATGGTTCTAGCCATTTCTTGCAAGCTTCTATTTTCCTTTCCACTACTCCATTTTGTTGTGGATTTCTTGGAGTAGAAGTTGTGATTGTATCCGTTTATTTCACAAAAATTTTGGAAGTCATGATTTTGAAATTCACCTCCATGATCACTTGAATTGATGAAATCATAGAGCCTTTTCATTTTGAGTGAGTTTACAAAATTTAGAGAAACATTTGAAACAATCACTTTTATGAGCCAAAAATAGGTCCAAGTATATCTACTATAGTCATCCACAATCACAAATGCATATTTGCTACCTCCTAGGCTTGTTATGTCAATTGGTCCAAATAAGTCCAAGTGGATCAATTGCAATGGTCTAGTGGTGCTAATGTGATTTTTTGATTTGAAACTAGTCTTTATTTGTTTCCCTAGTTGACATGCATCACATACCTTATCCTTAACAAATTTCATGTTTGGGATACCTCTTACTAAATCTCTAGATGAAATCTTAGAGATTAGTTTCATGCTTGCATGGCCTAGTCTCCTATGCCAAAGCCATGCATCATCGTTCAAAACCGAAAAGCACATTTCATCACTTAATTTATCAATATTTATGGTGTAGACATTGTTTTGTTTTAAAGCAATCATGGATATGTTGTTGTTGTGTTTTTCAATGATGCAAACATTGGATTCAAATCTAACAACATAACCTTTATCACATAGTTGACTAATACTTAAAAGATTATGTTTTAAACCATCAACTAGTAACACATCATCAATTGAAAAATTCGATTTGTTACCTATGGTTCCCTTGCCAATGATTTTACCCTTATTGTTGTCTCCGAAGGTGACATATCCTTCTTCTTTGCTAGAGAGCATAGAGAAATGAGATGGATCTCCGGTCATGTGCCTTGAGCATCCACTATCAAGATACCATTTCTTGCTCCTAGCTTGTGAGTTTGTCTACAAAGAGGATGGTTTTAGGTACCCATTTGATTTTGGGTGCCTTACAAATTGATCTACTTTCTTTGTTATCTAACATTGAATTGTTTATGGTTCCTTTAGGAACCCATATCAATTTTGTGGATGGATTTTCTTGAGTGGACATTTGTAGACAACATGTCCTGTTTACACAAAAATTACATTTCAAATGAGGTGATACATGCAATGTAGGCCCTTTAACAAAGGTGGTGGGATTTTGGTGTGAACCTCTCACAAATCCGATACCACTTCTATTTCCGACATGACCTTTGTTAGCAAGAATCATGTCTAAACCCTTGCTACCGACCTTAAACTTGTTTAGGGTCTCTTTGAAAGTAAGTTTTCCCTCTTTGTTGCATCTAAGTCCTTACACTTAGAGCATAGAGGTAGAGAATGGTTTTGAAGACTATCTAACTTACTTTGTAAGAAAGCATGCTCCTTCTTAAGCAAATTGAACTTCTTACTAATAGTTTTACATTCATCAAACAACTCATGAAAAGCCATAGAAAGTTCATCGAAAGATAACTCTTCATTAAGTAAATCACTAACCTCTTCTCGAGTGCCATTAGTGCGAAGTTTGCCTCCTCTTTGTTGCTAGCTTCTTGATTATCGGAGTCACTTGTATCATCCACGTGGCCTTCAAAGCTTTTTCTTCTTGAATTGCTTCTTCTTGGCGAGGGCATTCATTCTTGAAGTGTCGGCTTCTTGCATTCGTAGCAAAGGACTTGGTCCTTTTGTGTTCAAATTTGCTTTTTGTGTCATTCTTAAATTTGTTCTTTCTTACAAATTTCTTGAACTTCGAGGTAGAAGCGCAATGTCATTGTCACTGTCCACATCACTTGATCTTCCTTTCAAGTGATCTTCTTGTGTTCTAAGTGCCATATCCTTCCTGTTCTTTGGAAGGGGGTTCTCAAGCTCTTCATGAGCATGGCACGTCATCTCATAAGTCATAAGAGATCCAATAAGTTCTTCAAGTGGAAATACTTTAAGATCCTTGGCCTCTTGAATAGCCGTGACCTTTGGATCCCAACACTTTGGAAGGGATCTTAAGATTTTAGTTACCAATTCAAAATTCGAAAAACTTTTACCAAGAGCTTTAAGTCCATTGATGACATCCGTGAAGCGGGTGTACATGTCTCCAATGGACTCACTTGGTTTCATTCGAAAAAGTTCATAGGAATGCACAAGAATGTTGATTTTGGACTCTTTCACTCGGCTAGTGCCTTCATGAGTGATCTCAAGAGTGCGCCAAATATCAAAAGCCGACTCCTCGGAAATCCGATTAAACTCATTCTTGTCAAGAGCACAAAATAAGGCATTCATAGCCTTTGCATTGAGAGCAAAAATCTTCCTCTCCGACTCATTCCATTCACTCATCGGAAGAAGGTTTTGCAAAGCCACTTTCATCAATGTACCAAAGTCCGAAGCCCATGGAAATAAGAAATATTCGCATCCGAGCCTTCCAATACGTATAATCCGACCCATTCAACATAGGTGGACGAGTAATGGAAAGACCTTCTTGCATACCGGAGTAGGCCATCTCTCTTGGGTTTTAAACCAATATGAGAGCAAACCTTGCTCTGATACCAATTGAAAGGATCGGAAAGGCACTAAGAGGGGGGGTGAATTAGTGCAGCAGATTAAAGTGGTGCTCTTTAAAAACGGTTTCGTTAAAGCACACGTTCGTAAGACAATTTCGATTCGACGGAAGAGAGCATGGAGGCAATTACTTGTGTAATTGAAATGACAACTTGCAGCAAAGTAAAAACACACACAGTCAAGAACTCGATGTATAGTGGTTCGGTCAAATGACCTACATCCACTCTTGAAGCCCTTTACGATGAGGCTCCGCTCTTCCACTAGTACTTCCTTTGGAGGGGAAGGATCAGACACCCCTCTTACAACCCTTTACAAAGAGTTCACACTTGTACAAGATATTTCAAGAAGAAGAGGAAGGTGAACTCAAACAAAACAACAATTTCTCAAGGCTCTCAAGAACTCAAGACTTAGATTTTTGCTCAAAGGGTTACCCTTTCAGCTGAGAAAGGGGGGGGTATTTATAGATCCAAAGTGGATTCAAAATTGAGCTCCAAATTCCAAGTGAATTTGGAGTTCCCAGGTTTCTGCAGGTCAAGGCGGTACCACCGCCTGTCAGGAGCGGTGCTACCGCTTGTGTCGATTTTATGATCGACGATACTACCGCCCGGCCAGCTGATACCACCGCTGGTGATAGAAGCGGGCGGTACGCCCTAGCCAGCGGTACTTCGCTTTGCTACACACGCGGTGCTACGCCCGGCCAGCGGTTCCACGCTTTGCTATGCCTGAGGCGGTGCTGCCGACCAGCGGTTCCACGCTGCTTCGTCGGCAAGACCGAATGACCCAAGTTTCGACTCTAACTTGGCTTAGTGGATACTGGTTGGCTTCCACTGATTTTAGGCAGGATTTTTCTTAAATCCTTGCCCTACTCATGTGCAAACTACGAACTTAACATGATTTAATCCGATGCTTCTTCAAGTCATCTTCCGGCGAGTTTTACGGCGAGTTTCCGGTAAGCTTCCGATGCTTTCCTCGGATTGCTTCCAGTGGTCTCCCAACATACTCCGAATTGCATGGCGATCTCAACGAGTCTTCGGCTAGCTTCCGAATCTTGTTGGCAAGTTCCGTGAACCTTCGACGATCTTGAGACGGACTTCCGAAAGCTTTGGCAAGTCCCTGATTGGATCTCGAAGGGTTCCGGCAAGACTTCCGAACATCTCTCGGACTTCCGATGAACTGTTGAACCCCCGACGGACTTGACCTCGGCAGATCATATTATGTTTTCTTCCCATCGTAGTTATTCCTGCACACTCATCTTAACAAGGTAGATTAGAGCCAGTATCTCACCAATTGACTTCATCATCAAAATCTGAGATTCAACATAGTTTTGTCTACACAAGCCGTAGACTATAGCTTGAGATCTCTTAGAGCAATCTAGAAGAATGCACTCCACCTCAGAAAGGTGGAATGGACTCATTCTACCAGACTCATCTCCAAGAGAACATAAGCAAAAAAGTAGCCGTGACTACACATGTTGTAGACTATGATGCCTTACGATATTAAATAAATAGCAAAATATAATTCCTAAATGACTTGTGAATACATCAAATTGTTGAAACATACAAACTCATCCTAGAAAGCATTAACGAATAACAAAATTGAATCTGATAAAAATATCTTTTTCTCTACTTGTTAAATGCTTCATTTCCAGATCCTACTCCATACATGATCTTGAGTCGCTAAGTATCTCGAGCAATAGGTGAGTATTGTGTGTGTTGTGGCCCTCAAAGATTCTGCTACACCTCTCCCTCCAAATCCACCAAATAGCACATCTGAAGGTAATTTTTGCTAGTTGTGTAAGAAGCCCTTTTCTTGAGAAGTTTTGCTACAGCTATTCTAGTTCCTGATGCAAGTTTGGCCTTGGTAGCCTATGGAGTTCAAATCTCTTCAGAATCTCCTCCCATATCCAATTAGTGTAGTCGCAAGCTAAATAAAGATGATCAATATCTTCTTCCTATTGCATACAAAGAGAGCATCGATTAATAATATATATACCTTTCCGCTTCATATTATCCATTGTGGGTAATTTGACAAGAAGGGCCTGCCATGTGCATAAGGAATATTTTTGTGAGCCCAGTCTATCCCATGTCCAACTGCTTGGGATCCACTTGTTATTTCTTTGTCTGATTTGATTCCATGCAGATGTAGCACTAAATTTTCCATTGTCATGAAGCCAATTAAGCATATCTGAGGAGTTGTTCTTGATTGGAAGAGTTGTAATAGTCGGCCAAAGTGATAGCATATCAGGAGAAATATGACTAGGAAGATACCAGATGCCGTTAATAATGAACTCAGAAACCGTCTAATCTTTAGAGGCCCCAAGATCTCTTCGTACTCTATCGCCATATAATTGAAATATACTCTTCCCATTCACCCAAGGATCATACCACATATTGGCCTTTAAAATTTCTTTCCAAGCAGCAGAATGCTATATTTTTGCTGAAACTTCCTAGATTGATTCCTTAGATAAGTACCTAGTAGAAACCCATTGTGACCATAAGGATTTGTTTTGCATAAGATCCCATAATTTCTGTACTAAACAAGCATTATTTCAATCTCTCAGATTTCGCAGATTCACAAATGAAAAAGTGGGGGGCAAACCACTTTCAGAAAGCCAGCTTCAGAATTTTAATGATTACATAGATACTGCTGCATTGATCGATATGAAATCTATAGGGGATTGGTTTTCATGGAGTAATCAAGGTGCTACCCACAGGAAAATAATGGCTCGACTTGACAGGTGTTTGATTAATCATGCATGGCTAACAATTTATCCTGATTCACTTCTTTTTTTTTTGGGTAAGTAAATGTAAATAGATTTAGTATGAAGTTTGTACAAATTAACTTTGTCTACATAAGCCATAGACTAAAGCTTGAGATCTCTTAGAGCAGTCTAGGAGAATGCACCCCACCTCAGAAAGGTGGAATGGTCTCACTCCACCAGACTCGTCTCTGAGAATAGTTAAACAGAAATCATGACTACACATATTGTAGACTATGACGCTACCATAGGCAACGAAGAGTAAAATGTAATAACCAACTATTCCTGGACAACCGGTGAATATATCACAATTTTAAAGCAGAAAATCAGACAATACAAAGGAAGCATTAAAGAATTGTAAAATATCCTGATTCACTTCTGGAGTATGGTGTTCAGTTATTCTCCGATCACTCTTCAATGTATATACACGCAGATAAAGCAACACCCAAAGGCAAGAAACCATTTAGATTCTTTAATATGTGGAGTACTCATCCTCAGTTCCTTGAGATTATCAGATCAGCTTGGAATGTTACTGTGCATGGTTCCCCTCCGTACATTTTGTGTCAGAAGCTAAAAGCTTGTAAAGTAGCACTTAAGAAGTGGAATACAAACATCTTTGGCAATATTAACACTCGAGTTAAATTAAGTAAAAAGGAGCTAATGGCAGTGCAACAAGAGCTGCATCTCCAGCCCTTTGATGAGAATCTTATTTGTAAAGAGGCAGAAGCCAGGCATCAGTTCATGCAAGCCTTAAAGTAGGAGGAAAGTTTTACAAAATAGAAATCTCGACAGCACTGGCTTACTTACTCTAGGAGATTCCAACACTAAGTTTTTCTATGCTGCCATTACTGCTAAAAGGGCCATTAACTGCATCAAGAAATGTAAAGATAACGACGATAATCTTATTACGAACTTGGATGAGGTTAAAGCACACACTGAATAATTTTTTTACTCTCTACTCAATCAAGAGGAGCAACCTAATAATATTCAAGTGGAACCTACTAGAAAGCTTGATTCGGATGCCATCACGATTCTCAATACACCAATTACAGATGAAGAAATTGTAAGAGTTGTTTTTAAGTCACCGAAGCACAAAAGCCTTGGTCCAGATGGATTTCCAACTGAATTTTATCAAATTGCATGGCTTATCATTGGCGATGACGTGATTAAAGCTTGTCAGCATTTTTTTCTCTTTAGGACATATTCTTAAAGAGATAAATTACACTTTTATTTCTTTAGTTCCGAAGAATACAGGGGCTGATTCATTAGAGCATTACAGGCCCATTTCATTATGTAACTTTACTTACAAGATCATATCCAAGTTGCTTACGGTCGAATCGACATATTATGCACAAGATCATTAGTCCGACTTAGGTGCTTTCATTAAAGGATGAAGTATACATCACAATGTTCTTCTTGCTAATGACTTGGCATTCCAAATCAAGAGGGACAAAAATCTATTTTAAGGCTGACTTACGAAAAGCATTTGATTCAGTTAATCGATACTTCGTCTACAGGATGCTCCTCAGTATGAACTTTCCTCAACAATGGGTTAATTGGATTCAATGCTGTTTGGAAACTCCAAAATTTTCGATTCTCTTTAATGGTTCCCCTATTGGTTTTTTTGGAAGCACGAATGGCATTCGACAAGGAGATCCACTTTCTCCATATCTTTTCACAATTATAATGAAAGGACTCAGCTGTATGTTGGAGGAGGTCATTCTTTGGCGATAAGGTACCCCATGTTGGTTCTCTTCATATATCTCATATAACATTTGCAGATGATCTTATTATATTTCTTCGCAATGACTCTACTTTAGTGAGAAATTTGGCTGCTATTCTGAAAGATTTTAGTTTAGTTTCTGGCCTTCAGCTCAATCATGCAAAAAGTAAAGTCTATATGGGTCCTTCAATTGCAGATAAAGACTTTATTATGCAAATGTTGGGGGTTAGTGAAGGAAGTATGTCGGTTCCTTATTTAGGTCTCCCACTCATATCCACTGGCATTCACAAAACCCACTGTCAGCCTATCCTGCAAAAAATAAAGAGTAGAATTTCCTCTTGGAAAACTAAACTTCTTTCTAAAGCAGGGTGACTTGAACTCATCCGATCGGTGTTGTTCTCTTACTCTATTTATTGGTCTAATGCATTTCTTTTGCCTATTAGACTTCTTCAGGATATTGAAAGACTATTTAAGAACTTCTTCTGGAACGGTACGGATGGTAAGGCACTGCATATAGTAAATTGGGATAACATCTACAAACCGAAAGATGAGGGGGGGCTAAATCTGCGAAATTTGAGAGATTGGAATAATGCTTGTTTAGTACAAAAATTGTGGGATCTTATGCAAAACAAATCCTTTTGGTCACAATGGGTTTCTGCTAGATACCTATCTAAGGAATCAATCTGGGAAGTTTCAGCAAAAACATATCATTCTACTGCTTGGAAAAGAATTTTGAAAGCAAGAAATTGGCTGATCAAACATATTTCTTATACAATCTCTTCTGGAACGAGAATTAATATGTGGTATGATTCTTGGGTGAATGAGAAGAGTATATTTCAATTGTATGACGATAGAGTACGAAGAGATATTGGGGCCTCTAAAGATTAGATGGTTTCTGAGTTCATTGTTAACGGCACCTGGTGTCTTCCTAGTCCTATATCTCCTGATATGCTATCACTTTGGCCGACTATTACAACTCTTCCAATCAAGAATAACTCCTCAAATATGCTTAATTGGCTTCATGACAATGAAAAATTTAGTGCTACATCTGCATGGAATCAAATCGCATGAAAGAAATAACAAGTGGATCCC
This sequence comes from Musa troglodytarum, assembly GCA_023547065.1. Lineage (NCBI taxonomy): Eukaryota > Viridiplantae > Streptophyta > Magnoliopsida > Zingiberales > Musaceae > Musa > Musa troglodytarum. Next base: position 18,311,059 of record CP097510.1, read on the forward strand.
AAGCGATTGGACATGGGATTGACCTAGCTCACAGAGACATTCCTTATGCACATGGCAGACCCTTCTTGCCAAACTATCCACAATGGATAATATGAAGCGAAAAGGTATATATATTGTTAACCGATGCTCTCTTTGTATGCAACAGGAAGAAGATATTGATCATCTTTATTTTGCTTGCGACTACACTAATTGGATATGGGAGGAGATTCTGAAGAGATTTGAACTCCATAGGCTACCAAGACCAAACTTGCATCAGGAACTAGAACAGTTGCAGCAAAGCTTCTCAAGAAAAGGTCATCTTACACAACTAGCAAAAATTACCTTCAGATGTGCTATTTGGTGGATTTGGAGGGAGAGGTGTAGCAGAATCTTTGAGGGCCACAACACATACAATACTCACCTATTACTCGAGATACTTAGCAACTCAAGTTCATGTATAGAGCAGGATTTGGAAATGAAGCATTTAACAAGTAGAGAAAAAGATATCTTTATCAGATTCAATTTTGTTATTCGTTAATGCTTTCTAGGATGAGTTTCTATGTTTCAACAATGTGATGTATTCACAGGTCGAGACATTTTATGATGGGATGAGTTTCTCTCTCTAGGTGAGAGCTTCTCTCTCTAGGCGATTCTCTTCTCTCTCTAGGGTGAGAAGAGGCGGTGTGGATCTGCTTCTTCTCCCTTGGGTGGTGGTTCTTCCCTTCCTCCACGTGGTGCAGGAACTCGCTGCTGCTACATAGTTGTGAGATTGACCGTGTTGGGAGAAAGAGAAGCCACGGAGAAGGCTAGGGTGAGAAGAGGCGGTGGCTGTTGGGTGGCGGTTCTCCCCTATTCTGCGCTTGGAGAGCAGGAAGGCTACATCGGTGGATCTTCCCTTGGGTGATCGGTGGATCTGCTTCTCCCTTGGGCGATTTCACGATCGCTGCTCTTCCGCTTGGGCGGACAAGGAGGGCGCCGCTTCTGCAATCCCTAGGGGCGCTCCCTCCCTCGCCTCTTTCTGATCTGAACGGAGGAGGAGAGGGCTGCAACGGCATTGCTGCTTCCCTAGGGCGCGCTCCCTCCCTCGCCTCTCTCTGCTGCTGCACAAAGGGGAACAGGGCCTTTTCTGCTCTTTTTCTTGAGGGCTACTAAGAGGAGAGGGCTTGATTGCAGGTAGAGGAATCACTAGATGTTATCCTTGGTGTAATGAATCACTAGATGTTATCCTTGGTGTACTAATCCTTTGAATTTTTGTTCTTATCACCTCAAACAAATTTTGTTTGGTGATAGTTGCTCCAAACAGGTGATAGTTGCTCCAAACAAAATTCAGTTATCATCTCGACCAAAATTGCACTATCATTTCAGTTCTTGAAAAAATCAAAAAAATAACATCTAGTCGATGATAAGGAAGGAGTGTAGGAGGATGAAAATGAAGAAAAGATGTAAAAATAAAATAAAATAGAACGATCTTTTCCAAGGTATAAAGGCCACGCCACCAACCAAGGATAAGGATCGGGATCTCACGGTTTCACCACCAAGGCCTAAAGATTCCACCAGCCAAGGATAAAGGACTTCGGGATAGGAGAAGCTCACCACCAAGGCCTAAAGATATCACCAGCCAAGGATAAAGGGCTTTTGGCTCACCATCGAGTAATCCACGCTCTAAGGATAAAGAGACCGCAAGGAGTTATCCACTCTCCGAAGATATTCACTCACGTAGAGGAAGTCTCACCAATTTTCATTCATCCAAAATTTCTACCTTACAATGGAGAATCGTCCTCTTTTATAGGAGAAACGAAATCTAGGAATTAACCAAAATATTAAAAGAAAACCTCGAAACAAGAAACATAATAAAGCACTTAGGTTCTATGGGTTTTGTTTCATTCAGACCCGTTGGAAATGACCCATCGAAGCACATGATGCCCAAATTCTTTATTGGCTTGAATAAGCATCGATGGCTCCGATTTGTCCAATGGAGCTAAGTCGGATGCTCCCGCATCATCTTCTCCAGGTTGTTTGAGTTTTGTCCTCAAATATGAGAAATCTTAATCTTCCAAGTAAGGAGAAAGGTCTCCCACATTGAAAGTTGCCGAAACTCCAAACTCTCCAGGAAGGTCAATCTTGTAAGCATTGTCGCTAATTCGCTTGATAACTTTAAACGGACCATCAGCTCTCGGCATGAGCATGTTCTTGCGTCGAGATGGAAATCTCTCCTTCCTTAAGTGAAGCCACACAAGATCACCCTTTTGAAATTGGGCCTTCTTCCGAAACTGATTTGCTTTCTTCTGGTAAGACTCATTGGCCTTTTCAATCTTTGATCGAATTTGCTCATGAAGCTTCTTCATCGACTCAGCTCTATCTTTGCCATCAAAATTTACTTGAGAGTCAAATGGAATTAGAATCAAATCGATGGGTGTGAGAGGATTGATTCCATAAACAACTTCAAATGGTGATCGTCCAGTAGTGTAACTTGGTGATCGGTTGTAAGCAAATTCAGCATGCGCAAGCTTCAAATCCCAATCTTTCAAAGATTTACTCACCATGCAACGAAGAAGAGTGGTAAGAGTACGATTGGTTACCTTCATTTGGCCATCGGTTTGAGGATGACAAGTAGTCTTTGAATAAGAGTTTGGTACCAAGCATTCTCCATAGTGTCTTCGAGTAGCTTAAGAACTTGGAATCACGATCCGACACAATGGTTTCGGTACTCCATGGAGCGAGTAATCTCCTTGAAATATAAGTCAGCAACATAAGTTGCATCATCGGTTTGTGACATGGCACAAAATGAGCCATTTAGAGAACCGATCGACAACCACCATGATGGCATCTTTTCCCCTTTGAGTTCTCGGTAGAGCTACAACGAAATCCATGCTAACATCTTCCCAGGGCTGCAATGGAATAGGAAGTGGAGTATACAACCCTTGATGGAATTGACTTTTTGCTCTTTGACAAGTTGCACACCTCGAGATAATAGCATGCACATCTCCATTCATCTTTGGCCAATAGAAATGTTCTTGAAGAACCTCAAGAGTTTTGTTAACTCCAAAATGACCAGCCATTCCACCACCATGTGCTTCTCGAATTAGCAATTCGCGAAAAGAACTCTTCGGCACACATAATCGATTTCCTTTGAAAAGAAACCCATCTTGTAAGGAATATGTACCTTGAACTCCTCGCTTACAATTGTCGATGGTTGATGAGAACTCAGCATCTTCAGAATAAAGTTCTTTCATCAATTGAAATCCAAGAATCCTAGAGTCCAAAACAGCAAGCATAGAATATCTCCTTGATAAAGCATCTGCTACAACATTAATGTGTTCAGGTTTATACTTAGAGACAAAGAAAATGATTGAAGAAATTCTACCCATTTTGCATGTCTCGAATTAAGCTTGCGTTGGCCGCTAATAAATTTGAGAGCTTCATGATCATAATGAAGGACAAATTGCTTTGGTCTTAAATAATGACTCCAATGATCAAGCGCTCGAACAATGGCATAAAACTCTTTATCATAAGTTGAATAATTCTTCTTTGAGTCGATCGACTTCTCATTGAAATATGCCAAAGGTTTTGTGCTTGCACAAGAACAGCACCAATGCCAACTCCACTTGCATCACACTCAACTTCAAATACTTTATCAAAATCGGGAAGGGCAAGAATAGGGAACTCACAAAGTTTTTTGATTACCTCAAAAGCATTTTGAGCAGCCTTTGTCCATTCAAAAACTCCCTTCTTCATGCATTCAGTTATAGGAGCCATGATGGTACTGAAATTTTTAACAAACCGTCGATAGAAAGAAACAAGTCCATGAAAACTTCTTACATCAGAAATGGACTTCGGAACCGGCCAAGTCTTCATAGCTTCCACCTTGGATTGATCTACGGAAATTCCATCTTTGGAAATTACATAACCAAGAAACACAATGGTTGGAGAGAAGAACTCGCATTTCTCCATTTTGGCATAGAGTTTTTGTTCTCTCAAGACATTAAAGACCTGTTTTAAATGAGAGATATGCTCCTCCTCGTTCCTGCTATAAACAAGAATATCGTCGAAATAAACAACGACAAATCGACCAATAAACGAAGAATCTCGTTCATAAGTCTCATGAAGGTACTTGGAGCATTCGATAACCCGAATGGCATTACCAACCACTCATAAAGGCCTCCCTTGGGTTTGAAAGCCGTCTTCCATTCATCACCTTCTCGCATTTTGATTTGATGATAACCACTCCATAAATCTATCTTTGAGAAGACAGTAGAACCATACAATTCATCAAGCATATCATCAAGTCTAGGTATAGGGTACCTATACTTAATGGTGATATTGTTGATGGCTCGCTATCAATGCACATTCTGAATGAACCATCTTTCTTAGGCACGAGTAGAGCGAACATGGACTCATGCTTTCTCGAACATATCCTCTCGATAAGTTCATCGACTTGTCTTTGCAACTCCTTTGTTTCCTCCGGATTGCATCGATAAGCTGGTTTGTTCGGTAGAGAGCGCCGGGGATCAAATCAATTTGATGCTCAATACCTCTTATGGGAGGTAATCCGGTGGCAAATCCTCAGGAACACATCTGCAAAATCTTTCCACAAGCGATGCATCTTTGGATGAATGGGTTGCTCTATCTTACTCTTTTTCTCTACCATAAGCAAAGCAAATACATTCTTTTGTTTGCTAATGGCTCTCTCAACCGTGTTTCATTTAAGAACAAACTTTCCTTACAGTGTTTCCCTTCCCGAGTTGATTTGATGTATCAATGAAGGATTCAAGGGTAAAGGGTGATGCATTTTGTTCTTTCGAAAGAGTATGTGTTCTTACGACCATCATGCACAACATTCATATCATATTGCCAAGGTCTTCCCAATAACAAGTGACATGCATCCATGGGAATCACATCACACTGAGCTTGATCTCGATAGTTCATCCCAATCGAAAGCGATATAAGAGCTCGTTTGTTTACCTTAAGATCATTTCCTTGATTGAGCCATTGGAGCTTGTACGGTTGAGGATGTTTCGTTGTCGGAAGCTTCAATTTGTCAACAAGGTTTGTCGAAGCAACGTTGGTACAACTCCCACCTTCCCGTTAATTGTTCAACGGGTGTGAAAGATGTTCTCCCTTTGCTCATTATCAAGAGAAACTTCAGTATGCAGTACTCTTCGTATGATCAACATTTCACCATCATCTGCTTTCTCCATAATTTCTATTTTTTCAGATTCGGAACCATTTTGGTCTGGATTACTTTCAGCTTCTTAAAGTGCTGAATTGATCTCCTTAATTTCTTGAAGAGTCATAACTCGCCAATTCGGACAATTTGCTTGAAAATGCCCAAAACCATGGTACTTAAAGCATTTCCTTGTATCGCCTTCAAGTTTCTTCCGGAATTCTTTGGAAGGCTTTGCACTCTTCTCCTCTCCTTTGTATTTGGTTGATGTGCTCTCGATCTTGCTTGAGGAAGCATCCTTAAAATAGGATGTCACCTTGGTTGAGGTTCTGGAGAAAAGCCTCTTGCCTTTCAGTTGCTTCTCAACTTTTATGGCTAGCTTACAAATATCTTCAAAGGACCAATACGGTTGAAGTTCAACCACATCAGCAATTTCTCTATTCATGCGCCAAGGAAGCAGTGACGGTTTGCTCCGGCACTTCTGGAACGTCGCATCTCAATTTGAGTTGTTCAACCTCACGGATGTATTCTTCAACACTCATCCCTTGTTGTCTTAGGGAATTCAGTTTTAGGAAAAGATCTTGCTTATAGTTATCGGGTAAGAACCTCTTCTTCATCAACTTCTTGAGTTTTCCCAAGACTTGATTTGGCCTTTTCCTTCTCTTGCTCGTTGATGCTTTAGATTCTCCCACCATAGAGAAGCATACTTTGTCAACTTTATGGCAGCAACCTTGCACCTCTTCTTATCCGAGTAGGTCTTGAAGTCAAAAATCCGTTCGATTGTGTGTGTAGCCAATCCACAAAGTCATCGAGTTGAGATTACCTTCAAATTCAGGAACGTCCACTTTGATGTCTCGATTATTTTCCTTATGCCTCCCTCTTCGTCTTTGGATATGAGAATCAGAATCACTAGAGTTGCCCCCAGTGGAATTGGAATCGCCACTATAACTTTGGCGAGATTCCAAATTGTCACGCCGACGTCGATCATTTGGACGCCTCTCCGGTTGGCCTTGTCTTGCGGATCCACTAGTAGATTGAGGACTTGCTCCATTTGTTGCTGAAGGTCTTGGATATACGATCCGTCTTTCATTGTGCGCTTGTTCCAAAGTCAAGCCTCTTGGAACCCGATCATCCATATTGAATAAGGATTGAAAAAATAGAAAGGAATCACTCAAACAAGTTCAATCGGGCTCTGATACCAATTTGATGCGTTGGTGGGTGAGTAATTCCGGAACGGGTAATTTTCTTTAGAATTTTCTAAATGTTATCCTTGGAGATAACTGAATCACTAGATGTTATCCTTGGTGTAACTGAATCACTAGATGTTATCCTTGGTGTAACTGAATCACTAGTTGCTCCAAACAAAATTCAGTTATCACCTCGACCAAAATTGCACTGTCATTCCAGTTCTTGAAAAAATAAAAAAAATAACATCTAGTCGGTGATAACTGGACTGGAGTATAGGAGGATGGAAATGAAGAAAAAGATGTAAAAATAAAAATAAAATAGAACAATCTTCTTCCAAGGTATAAAGGCCACGTCACCAACCAAGGATAAAGATCAGGATCTACGAAGTTCACCACCAAGGCCTAAAGATTCCACCAGCCAAGGATAAAGGACTTCGGGATAGGAGAAGCTCACCACCAAGGCCTAAAGATATCACCAACCAAGGATAAAGGGCTTTTGGCTCACCACCAAGGAGTAATCCACGCTCCAAGGATAAAGAGACCGCAAGGAGTTATCCACTCTCCGAAGATATTCACTCACGTAGAGGAAGTCTCACCAATTTTCATTCATCCAAAATTTCTGCCTTACAATGGAGAATCGTCCTCTTTTATAGGAGAAACGAAATCTAGGAATTAACCAAAATATTAAAAGAAAACCTCGAAACAAGAAACATAATAAAGCACTTAGGTTCTATGGGTTTTGTTTCATTCAGACCCGTTGGAAATGACCCATCGAAGCACATGATGCCTAAATTCTTTATTGGCTTGAATAAGCATCGATGGCTCCGATTTGTTCGATGGAGCTAAGTCGGTTGCTCCCGCATCAACAAGCCTCTTCAAGGCTCCGGTTGGAAGTTCAGATCTTAGCTTAGATTTCATTACTCCAGAAATCCAAGTTGCTATGTAAATCATTTACCAAGTGTATGAGTCATGAATTTGAAATGAGCCTAATGGGAGAATTAACCAGATCGGGGGCTACGCTGTCCCCTGCATTGCCCCCTGCTTTGGGGCGTGAGGCGGTGGTTGCTGGGCGTTCTCCCCTGCGGTGGGCTAGGTGGTGTTTCGCACGCAACTCCCCTGCATCTCCCCCTGGAGGCGGTGGCTCTACTGGGCGGCTGTCCCCTAGGAGTTAGTGGGCTGGGTGTTGTTGCACGCAACTCCCCTGCATCGCCCCTTCTTCTGCAGCAGAACCTGCAGCTGCTTCTTCCCCTGGAGGCGGTGGGCTGGGTGTTCTTGCACGCACGGAGAAGGCGAACTCCTGGGGGCCTTCGATGATGCAAAATAGAGGTAGGTCGCGCTCTAGATCGCGGCCTCCTGCTCTTATTTCTAGAGATCCTCAGCCTTAAACTAGCCTCTTCAAGGCTCCGGTTGGAAGTCTGGATCTTAGCCTAGATTTCTTTGCTCCAGAAATTTAGGCAGACCAGAAGATTGCTGTGTACGAGACTACTGATTCTGCAGATCTGATTGAGACATGGTCCAGGGCACTTGTTGGTTATGTGGTCGGTCTAAAGACATCCTACTTTTCATTATCTTCATTCATCAAAACTCGATGGGGAATATCGGCATTCGATCTTCATATGCTGGACAATGATTTTTTTGTATGCAAACTCTATTCTGAAGAGGATTTACAATGGATTCTTGAAGGGTTTTGGACTATTCGTGGCCATCCGATGATACTACGGCGCTGGTCCCCTGATGTCCGTTTGGAGTTAGACAGCCTACAGTTTATTTCCTTATGGGTATCCTTTCATGGTCTTCTCTTATATCTTTGGAGTTAATGTTTTATTGCTAAGTTATGCAATACCTTGGGACAATCATTATATATCGACAAGGCAACAAGCGAGATTGGCTTTTTGCGAGCATGTATTATGGTTTCTTCTGATAGTGATCTTCCTAATGAGGTTTTTTATCGTGATCTAGATGGCACCACCCGTAAGGTACATGTTTCATATTCTTGGAAACCACAACGATGTAATATTTGCTGCTCTTTCGGTCATGCACATGGAGCTTATCAGCAAATTCAGAAGCCAATTACTCAGGTTTATAGGCAACGTCAAACACCTCAACATGGGGTCGATGCTGTTACTATTGAACAGCGCGAGTCTCCTTCAGTGGCAGTTGAGACGGTAACGATAAGTGAGCATTCCGACTCGCTTGGGCAGCACCATGGTCAGGAGGATAAATCAGGAACTTTACCTCTTCCTATTATATCGGAGCCTTCTACAAAAGTGGTTTCTTATGGTACTCGCGAACAGGAGAAGGAGAAGTTGGAAACTTCATCTCTTCATATATTGCTAGTGGCTACCACAACAAGGATTTCACATTCTACTCATCGTACTAACCAAGATATAGTGTCCCAATCAGCTCATGTCCCTATCAACCAGGACATTTTGAACACGTAACCAGACGCTCAAGGTACATTCAAATTTAAACACTTGCAAGCTGTGGATGAAGTAGAAAAATATAGAAATAAAGGCTTGAAAGGTAAGGATATAGTGTGGGAGGAAAATATCAAACCTAAGGAGAAGAAAAAGGATATCCTTCCTAAGTCACATCCTTCTACTTAGGAAGAATTACTCCATTTCCCATATGTTTTCTTTTTTATGAAGATTATCTGTTGGAATGTTCGTGGACTTAATAAACCTGAGAAATGTCAGGAGCTCAATAGAATAATCAGGTCTGCTGCTTGTGATATTGTTATTCTTGTGGAAACAAAAATTAAACCATCTTGGGTTCGTGTTCAAAGGAATTTAATATGGCTAGATGCAGAACTTATGGTAGAATATGGGTATTATGGCATCCGAACTTTGTTAGTGCTTGCTTTATTTTTGCTACAGAACAATTTATCCACCCGAAGGCCGAGGAAAAATAGAATGATTGTCAATTCTATATTACTGGTGTATATGCTTCTAATAATTTGTAGGAAAGAAATGGTTCATGGACTGATTTGATTAACGTTGCAAATGGCTGTCTTACGATGCCTTGGATTGTTTTTGGTGACTTCAATACTGTTCGGTACACTCATGAAAAAGTGGGGGGTAAACCAATTCCAGAGAGCAAGCTTCAAGGATTTAACGATTACATAGATATTGCTGCTTTGATTGATATGAAATCTGTAGGGGATTGGCTTTCATGGAGTAATCAAGGTGCTGCTCACAGGAAAATAATGGCTCGACTTGATAGGTGTCTGATTAATCGAGAATAGTTAACAGTTTACCCTAATTCACTTATGGAGTATGGTGCTCAATTGTTCTTTGATCATTCTTCAATGTATATACATGCAGATAAAGTAATACCCAGAGGCAAGAAACCATTTAAATTCTTCTTATGCCAAAAGCTTAAAGCATGACTTATAAAAAAAAAAGCTTAAAGCATGTAAAGCAGCACTAAAGGAGTGGAATACAAACACTTTGGCAATATTACCACTCGGGTCCAGTTAAGCAGAAAGGAACTAATGGCGGTGCAACATGAGTTACATCTTCAACCCTTTGATGAGAATCTTATTTGCAAAGAGGCAGAAGCTAGGTATCAATTCATGCAAGCCTTAAAGCAAGAAGAAAGTTTTGCACAACAGAAGTCTAGACAGTATTGGCTTACTCTTGGGGATTTCAATACGAAGTTTTTCTGTACAACCATTACTACTAGAAGGGCTATTAACTGCATCAGGAAATATAAAGACCAAGATGGTACACTTATTGAGAATTTAAATGAGGTTAAAGCACACCTTTGAATAATTTTTTACTCTTTACTTAATCAACCAGAGCAGCCTAATAATGTTCATGTGGAGCCTACTAGAAAGCTTGATTCGGATGACATCACGTTTCTCAATGCCCCAATTACAGATGAAGAAATTGTAAGAGTTGTCTTTAAGTCACCGAAGCACAAAAGCCCTGGTCCGGATGGGTTTCTAGTTGAATTTTATCAAATTGCATGATCGATTATTCGAAATGACGTGATTAAAGCTTGTCAGCATTTTTTCTCTTCAGGTCATCTTCTTAAAGAGATAAATTGTACTTTTATTTCTTTAGTTCCTAAAAATGCAGGGGCTGATTCACTAGAGCACTACAGACCCATTTCATTATGCAATTTTATTTACAAGATTATATCCACGTTGCTTGCAGATCAAATGCAAATGATTATACAGAAAATCATTAGTCCTACACAGGCTGCTTTCATTAAAGGGAGAAGTATACATCACAATGTTCTTCTGGCCAATGACTTGGTCAAAGATCTACACTCAAAATCAAGAGGGACAAAAATATGTTTTAAAGTTGACTTACGAAAAGCATTTGATTCAGTTAATAGACACTTTCTCTACAAGATGCTCCTCAGTATGAACTTCCCTCAACAATGGGTTAATTAGATTCAGTGCTGCTTAGAAACTCTAAAATTTTCGTTTCTCTTCAATGGCTCACCCATTGGCTTCTTTAGGAGTACGAATGACATCCGACAAGGAGACCCATTTTCTCCATATCTTTTTACAATTGTTATGGAAGGACTCAGTTGTATATTAGAAAAGGCAATCTTTGATGGTAGTATTAAGGTACCCCATGCTGGTTCTATTCATATATCCCACATAACATTTGCAAATGATCTTATTATATTTCTTCATAATGACACTACTTCAGTGAGGAATTTGGCTACCATTCTGAAAGATTTTGGTTTGGTATCTGGCCTTCAGCTAAATCATACAAAAAGTAAAGTCTATATGGGTCCTTACATTAAAGATAAAGACTTTATTATACAAACTTTGGGGTTAGCGAGGATGTCTGCGGTTCTTATCTAGGTCTCCACTTATATCCATTGGCATTCAAAACCCACATCGCCTATCTGGAAAAAATAAAAATAAATTTTCTCTGGAAAACTAGACTCCTTTCAGCGGGACGACTTGAACTCATCCATGTCTTTGTTCTCTTACTCTATTGGTCTAATGCATTTCTTCTACTGTTGGACTTCTTCAAGATATTGAAGACTATTGAAGAATTTTTTTGGAATGATACGGATGGTAAGGCAATGCATATGTAAATTGGGATAGTATCGTAGGCCAGAAGGATGAGGGGTGAATCAAATCGAGAGAGTGGAATAAAGCTTGTTCGGTACAGAAATTGTGGGATCTTTTGCAAAACAAATCCTTATGGTCACAATGGGTTTCTGCTAGGTACCTATCTAAGGAATCAATTTGGGAAGTTTCAACAAGAACATATCATTCTACTGCTTGGAAAGGAATTTTGAAGGCAAGAAATTGGCTGATCAAGCACATTTCATATGCAATCTCTTCAGGGACTAGATTTAATATGTGGTATGATCCTTGGGTGAATGGGACGAGTATATTTCAATTGTATGGTGATGATGGAGTATGAAGAGATCTTGGGGCCCCTAAAGATTGGAATGTTTCTGAGTTCATTGTTAATAGCATCTGGTGTCTTCCTAATCCTATTTCACCTGATATGCTATCGCTTTGGCCGACTATTATAGCTCTTCCAATCAGGAACAACTCTTCAGATATGCTTAATTGGTTTCATGACAATGGAAAATTTAGTACTACATCTGCATGAAATCAAATCGCATAAAGAAACACAAGTGGTTCCCAAGCAGTTGGACATGGGATGACCTCAAAGACATTCCTTATGCGCGTGGAGCTCTTCTGCCAGACTACCTACAATGGACAATATGAAGCGAAAAGGTATATATCTTGTTAACCGATGTTCTCTTTGTCTGCAACAGGAAGAAAGTATTGATTATCTCTATTATGCTTGTGACTACACTAATTGGGAATGGATGGAGATTCTAAAGAGATTTGCACTACATAGGCTACCAATGCCAAACTTGCATCAAGAACTAGAATAGCTATAGCAAAGCTTCTCAACAAAAGGGCTTCTTACACAACTGGCAAAGATTACCTTCAGATGTGCTATTTGGTGGATTTGGAAGGAGAGGTGTTAGAATCTTTTGAGGCCACAACACACATAATGCTAATCTTTTGCTTGAGATACTTAGATTAAGATCATGTATGGATGAAATGAAGCATTTAACAAGTAGAGAAAAAGAGATTTTTATCAGATTCAATTTTATAATTCGTTAATGCTTTATCGAATGTCATTGCTATTGTGTGCTTCTATGTTTCTTTAATGTGATGCATTCTTAGGTCGTTCAGGAATGGTTAGCATTTTGTTATTTGTTGTGTCGTATTGTCATAGTCACAATGTGTAGTCATGACTACCTTTCTGTTTAACTTCTCTTGGAGATGAGTCTGGTGGAGTGAGTCCATTCCACCTTTATGAGGTGGGGTGCATTCTCCTAGACTACTTTAAGAGATATCAGGCTATAGTCTACGGCTTGTGTAGACAAAGCTACTTTGTAAAAACTTCATATAATTACATTTACTTACCAAAAAAAAATGGGAGAATTAATCTTCTTTTTAGGATTATAAATTAAACAACTTAGTAATGACATATTTCTTAATCAATCTAAATAAACATTAGAATTGTTAAAAAGATTTAACATGGATGGTTCAAAAGCTATAAATATTCCTATAAGTACTTCCACTAAGTTAGATTTTTTTTGTAAGTAAATGTAATTGTATTTAGTATGAAGTTTGCATAAAGTAGCTTTGTCTACATAAGCCGTAGACTATAGCCTGAGATCTCTTGGAGCAATCTATGAGAATGTACCCCACCTCAGAAAGATGGAATGGACTTACTTTACCAGACTCATCTCTAAGAGAAGATAAACAAAAAACAACACATGTTGTAGACTATGACGCCTTACGATATTCAGTAAATAGCAAAATGCAATAACCAACCATTCCTAAACAACCTATGAATACATCACATTGTTGAAACATAGAAACACATAATACAGCAATCTCATTCTAGAAAGCATTAACGAATAACAAAATTGAATCTGATAAAGATATCTTTTTCTCAACTTGTTAAATGCTTCATTTCCAGATCCTGCTCAATACATGATCTTGAATCGCTAAGTATCTTGAGCAATAGGTGAGTATTGTGTGTGTTGTGGCCCTCAAAGATTCTGCTATACCTCTCTCTCCAAATCCACTAAATAGCACATCTAAAGGTAATTTTTGCTAGTTGTGTAAGAAGTCCTTTGCTTGAGAAGCTTTGCTACGGTTGTTCTAGTTTCTGATGCAAGTTTGGCATTGGTAGCCTATGGAGTTCAAATCTCTTCAAAATCTCCTCCCATATCCAATTAGTGTAGTCGCACGCAAAATAAAGATGATCAATATCTTCTTCTTGTTACATACAAAGAGAGCATCGGTTAACAATATATATATACCTTTTTGCTTCATATTATCCATTGTGGGTAGTTTGGCAAGAAGGGTCTGTCATGTGCATAAGGAATGTCTCTGTGAGCCCGGTCTATCCCATGTCCAACTACTTGGGATCCACATGTTATTTTTTTGTCTGATTTGATTCTATGCAAATGTAGCACTAAATTTTCCATTATCATGAAGCCAATTAAGGATATCTGAGGAGTTGTTCTTGATTGGAAGAGTTGTAATAGTCGGCCAAAGTGATAACATATCAGGAGAAATAGGACTAGGAAGACACCAAGTGCCGTTAACAATGAACTCAAAAACCTTCCAATCTTTAGAGGCTCCAAGATCTCTTCGTATTCTATCGTCATACAATTGAAATATACTCTTCCCATTCACCTAAGGATCATACCATATATTAATTCTCATCGCAGAAGAGATTATATAAGAAATATATTTGGTCAGCCAATTTCTTACCTTCAAAATTCCTTTCCAAGCAGCAGAATGATATGTTTTTGCTGAAACTTCCTAGATTGATTCCTTAGATAGGTACCTAGCAAAAACCCATTGTGACCATAAGGATTTGTTTTGCAAAAGATCCCACAATTTCTGTACCAAACAAGCTTTATTCCAATCTCTCAGATTTCGTAGATTCAACCCCCCCCTCATGTTTCGGTCTGTAGATGCTATCCCAATTTATCATATGCATTGCCTTACCATCCGTACCATTCCATAAAAAGTTCTTCAATAGTCGTTCGATATCCTGAAGAAGTCTAACAGGTAGAAGAAATGCATTAGACCAATAAATAGAGTAAGAGAACAGCACAGATATGATGAGTTCCAGTCGTCCTGCTCTAGAAAGAAGTCTAGTTTTCCAAGAGGAAATTCGAATCTTTATTTTTTGCAAGATAGACTGACAATGAGTTTTGCGAATGCCAGTGGATATGAGTGGGAGACCCGGGATAAGGAACCGCGCATTCCCTCGCTAACCCCCAAAGTTTGTATAATAAATTCTTTATCGTCAATGCAAGGACCCATATAGACTTTACTTTTTGCATGATATAACTGTAGGCCAAAAACCGAACCAAAATCTTTCATAATAGTAGCCAAATTCTGCACTGAAGTAGTGTCATTATGAAGAAATATAATAAGATCATCTGCAAATAATCTATTGTTGAGGGAAGTTCATACTGAGGAGCATCCTGTAGAGAAAGTGTCTATTAACTGAATCAAATACTTTTCGTAAGTCAGCTTTAAAATATATTTTTGTCCCTCTTGATTTGGAATGCAGATCCTTGACCAAGTCGTTAGCAAGAAGAACATTGTGATGTATGCTTCTCCCTTTAATGAAAGCAGCCTGAGTAGGACTAATGATCTTGTGCATAATCATTTGCATTCGATCTGCAAGCAACTTGGAGATGATCTTGTAAATAAAATTGCATAATGAAATGGGCCTGTAGTGCTCTAGTGAATCAGCCCCTACATTCTTAAGAACTAAAGAAATAAACGTGCAATTTATCACTTTAAGAATATGACCTGAAGAGAAAAAATGCTAACAAGCTTTAATCACGTCATTTCCAATGATCGGCCATGCAATTTGGTAAAATTCAGTTGGAATTCCGTCTGGACCAGGGCTTTTGTGCTTTAGTGACTTGAAGACAACTCTTACAATTTTCTTGTCTGTAATTGGTGCATTAAGAATCGTGATGTCATCTAAATCAAACTTTCTAGTAGGCTCCACATGAACATTATTAGGCTGCTCTGCTTGATTGAGTAAATAATAAAAAAATTATTCAGTGTGTGCTTTAATCTCATCCAAATTCTCAATAAGCGTATCGTCTTGGTCTTTACATTTTTTTTTGGTAAGTAAATGTAAGAAGATTTAGTATGAAGTTTGTACAAATTAGCTTTGTCTACACAAGCCATAGACTAAAGCCTGAGATCTCTTAGAGCAGTCTAGGAGAATGCACCCCACCTCAGAAAGGTGGAATGGTCTCACTCCACCAGACTCGTCTCCGAGAGTAGTTAAACAGAAATCATGACTACACATATTGTAGACTATGACGCTACCATAGGCAACGAAGAGTAAAATGTAATAACCAACTATTCCTGGACAATCGGTGAATATATCACAATTTTAAAGCAGAAAATCAGACAATACAAAGGAAGCATTAAAGAATTGTAAAATTGAATCTGAGGAAGATCTCTTTTTCTCTACTTGTTAAATGCCTCATTTCCAAATCCTGCTCCATGCATGATCGTGAGTCACTAAGTATCTCAAGCGAAGATGAGCATTGTATGTGTTGTGACCCTCAAAAATTCTACTACACCTCTCCTTCCAAATCCACCAAATAGTACATCCAAGATAAGCTTTGCGGTTGTAAGAAGCCCTTTTCTTGAGAAGTTTTGCTGATGGTCTAGTTCGAATGCAAGTTTGGCCTGTAGCCTGATTTCAAACCTCTTCAGAATCTCCTCCCATATCCAATTAGTGTAGTCGCAAGCAAAATAAAGATAATCAATATCTTCTTCCTATTGCATACAAAGAGAGCATCGGTTAACAATATATATACATTTTCGCTTCATATTATCCATTGTGGGTAGTTTGGCAAGAGCTGCCATGTGCATATAAGGAATGTCTCATGAGCAGGTTTATCCCTATCCAACCGCCAGGATCCACTTGTTATTTCTTTGTCGATTTGATTCCATACAGATTTAGCACTAAACTTTCCATTGTCAAGCCACCAGCATATGAATGAGTTATTCATGATTGGAAGAGTAATACCAAAGTGATAGCATATCGTGAGAAATAGGATTAGGAAGACACCAGTGCCGTTTGCAATGAACTGAAACCTTCCAATCTTTAGGGCCCCAAGATCTCTTCGTACCGATCACCATATAATTGAAATATACTTTTCCATTCACCCAAGGATCATACCACATATTTTCCGTAAGAGATTGTGTAAGAAATGTAGTTGATTAGCCAGTTTTGTGCCTTCAAAATTCCTTTCCATGCAGCAGAATGATATGTTCTTGTTGAAACTTTCCATATTGATTCCTTAGATAGGTACCTAAAAGAAACCCATTGTGACCGTAAAGATTTATTTTATAAAAGATCCCATAATTTCTGTACCAAACAAGCTTTATTCCAATCTCTCAGATTTCGTAGATTCTCATCTTTTGGTCTACAAATGCTATCCCAATTGACCATATGTATTGCCTTTCCATCCGTACCATTCGGAAAAAGTTCTTCAATAACCGTTAATATCGCCTTGGTCTTTACATTTCGATTAATCGTACCCTTTTAGTAGCAATGGCTGTATAGAAAAACTTCGTATTAAAATCCCCTAGCGTAAGCCAATGTTGTCGAGACTTCTGATTTGCAAAACTTTCTTCCCTTTGTAAGGCTTGCATGAATTGATACCTAGCTTCTGCTTCTTTGCAAATAAGATTCTCGTCAAAGGGCTGAAGATGAAACTCATGTTGCACCGCCATTAGTTCCTTCTTGCTTAACTAGACCTGGGTGATAATATCGTCAAAGATGTTTGTATTCCACTCCTTTAGTGCTACTTTACATGCTTTAAGCTTTTGGCATAAAATGTAAGGGGGAGAACCATGCACATTAACATTCCAAGCTGATCTGATAACCTCGAGGAATTGAGGATGGTACTCATGTTAAAGAATCTAAATGGTTTCTTGCGCTTAGGTATTACTTTGTCTGCATGTATATACATTGAAGAGTGATCAGGGCACAACTGAGCACCAAACTCCAGCAGTGTAGCAAGGTAAACTGTTAACCATTCTCGATTAATCGGACACCTAGTCGAGCCATTCTACCTTTCTGAGGGGGTGCATTGACTCCATGAAAGCTAATCCCTTACGATTTCATATCAATCAATGCAGCAATATTTATGCAATCGTTAAAACAAGCTTGCTCTGAAAGTGGTTTACCCCACTTTTTCATGTACCAAAATATTGAAGTCACCAAGAATAATCCAAGGCATCAGAAGACAACCATTTGCAATGTTAATCGATCGATCCATGAATGTTTCTTTCCTGCATACTATTAGAAGCATATACACCAGTAATATGGAATTGACAATTATTCCTTTTATCCTCGGTCTTAAGGTGGATGAATTGTTCTGTAGCAGAAATAAAGTAGGCATTAACAGAGTTCGGATACCATAATACCCATATTCTCCCATAAGTGTCACAAGTATCGTTGGTAAGAAATTCTACCTCTGGCCATATTAAATTTTTTTGAATACAAACCCAAAGTGGTTTAATTTTTGTTTCCACAAGAATAACAATATCACAAACAGCAGACTTGATTGCTCTATTAAACTCTCGACATTTCTTAAGTTTATTTAGTCCACGAACATTCCAACAAAGTATCTTCATCAGAATTAAAACAGGTAGGAAAATAAAGGACTCTTCTTAGGTAGGCATGTTTTACCAATACCATCCTTTTTCTTATCCTTGAGTTTTGCAGTTTCCTCCCGCATAATATCCTTACCTTTTAAGTCTTTATTTTTATTTTTCTCCACTTCATCCACAGCTTGCAAACACTTAAATTTTAAAGTACCCAAGATATCCAGGTTGGCAGTGTTTGTTGAAAGTTACATTTGGTGAGGTTGAATATTCTGACTGGCGAGATTTGTCGGAATTGATTGAGATATAATATCCTGATTCCTAAGAATGGTTGGGTAAGGTTTTCTCTCTCTAGGTGAGAGCTTCTCTCTCTAGGCGATTCTCTTCTCTCTCTAGGGTGAGAAGAGGCTGAGCGATCTTGGTGCGCAGAGGAGTAGGGGAACAGAGGAGAGGGCTTTCGCTCCTTCCCTCGCCTCTCTCTCTGCCGCACACAGGGGATCAGAGGAGAGGCTCTTCCACACGCATGAGGGCGGTGCGACCTTTGGCGACGAGCTTACGGACGTGAGACCCCCTGGGCGACGTGACTGGGCGAAGGCGGGGGCTGTCTTCCAGCCCTCGGCACGGAACGATCGGGGCTCGCTGCTGCAACGACCGAGCCTCTGCTCCGCCCCCTTTGTTCCTCTTCTGGAACAGAGAAGCGGCGACGGGCAGGCGCAGGCTGAGCGAGGGTGCTGCTGCAGCGGTTGATTGCTGCTGTCCTCTGGCCCTTCGCCCATCGCTCCTCACCACGCGGAGGAGCTGCGATCGGGGCGACTGGGCGGCGGCGATTGATCGGATCGCTGGCGACAGATCTGCGAATAGAGGGTTCGACCTGCGGAGGGAATCACGCTGCTTCTTCTCCCTAGGGCATCGGATAGCGGTTGGGCAGCGGCGGTAGTGTCCCTGTTCTGCACAGCGAGCAAGAAAGGGAGGTGTGGCTCGCTGCTGTGCTCCCTCCCTTGCATCCTGCAGAAGAAGGAGGCGACGATTGCTGCTCCCTCTCTGCTGTCCTCCGCCAGGTGGCGGCTGCTGGGCAGCCCCTGTTCTGCCCTCCTCTTGTTGGGGCAGCACGAATGGCTGGCGACGGTGGCAGCAGGGTTGATCCGAAGATGAGGCTTCCTTCTCAAGTTGCTTCTTCTTCCCGACGAGATGGTTCTTTGATGTCGCCGCATGGAGGTCGGTCGCACTCTAGATCATGACCTCCTACTCTCATTTCTCGAGATCCTCGACCTTGGACAAGTCTCTTCAAGGCCCAGGTTGGAAGCTCGGATCTTAGCTTGGATTTTTGCTCCGTAAAACCCAGCCGATCGTAAGATTGCGTGTAATGACTTGATTCGAAGAGCGATTAAGACATAGTCCATGGCGCTTGTTGGTTATGTGCGGTTTAAAGACATCGTATTTTCGTTATCCTCATTCATCAAGACTCGATGGGAACATCGGCATTTGATCCGCATATGCTAGAGAATGGTTTTTGTATGCAAACTCTATTCTGAAGAGGATTTGCAACGAATCCTTGAAGGGTTTTGGACTATTCGCGGCCATCCAATGATTCTACGACGTTGGTCTCCTGATGTCCGTTTGGAGTTAGACAGTTTACAATTTATTCCTTTATGGGTATCTTTTCATGGTCTCCCCTTGCATCTTTGGAGTCGTCATTTTATTGCTAAGTTATGTAGCACCTTGGGACAGCCATTGTATATTGACAAAGCAACAGCAGCACAGACGAGATTGGCTTTTGCACGAGCATGTGTAATGATTTCTTCTGATGATGATCTTCCAAATGAGGTTTTTTATCATGATCTAGATGGGACCACCCGTAAGGTGCATGTTTCATATTCTTGGAAACCACAACGTTGTAAGATTTGTAACTCTTTTGGTCATGCACATGGAGCTTGTCAGCAAACTCAGAAACCAATCACTCAAGTTTATCGCCAACGCCAGTCATCTCAGCACGGGGTTGATAGTACTATTATGACTACTAACGAGCAAGGTGGGGCTCCTTCGATGCGAGTGCTTGGTGAAGACGAGCATTCCGACTCACTGGGCAAAGATCATGATCGTAAAGATAAATCGGAACTTTACCTCTTCCTAATATATCGTAGTCAAACAATAGTTTCTCAAAGTTACCCATGCACAGAGAACGAGAAACCTTCGCCTCTTCCTACATCGATAGAACTACCGCAACGGGATCCCACGCCCTACTCATCGTGTTAACCAGATATTGTAATCCCAACAAACTTCGCTAGTGATATTCAGCCTCAACAACCTTCAACAAACACTGCCAACCTAGATATTTTGGGTATTTCAAAGTTTAAGCATTTGCAAGCTGTTGATGAAGTGGATACAAATAGAAATAAAGCTTTAAAAGGTAAGGATATTATGCGGGAGGACATTGTAAAACCCAAGGATAAGAAGAAGGATGGAACTGGTAAGTTGCACATACTTCCGTCTACCTAGGAAGAGTCATTTATTTCCTTTCCAATCTGTTTTGATTCTGATGAAAATACTTTGTTGGAAATGTTCGTAATAATAAATTTGAGAAATGCCGAGAGCTTAATAGAACAATCAAGTCCGATGCTTGTGATATTGTTATTCTTGTGGAAACAAAAATTAAACCATCTCGGTTTGTGTTCAAAAAGATTTAATATGGCAGAGGCGTAACTTTTACCAACGATACTTGTGACACTTATGGTAGAATATGGGTATTATGGCATCCGAACTCGTTAGTGTTTGCTTTATTTCGCTACGTAACAATTCATCCACCTTAAAGCCGAGGATAAAAGGAATGGTTGTCAATTCCATATTATCGTGTATATACTTCTAACAAGATGCTGAAAGAAATGTTCTATGGAATGATCCGATTAACATTGCAAATGGCGTCTTACATTGCCTTGATTATTCTTGATGACTTCAATCGTTTCGTACACACATGAAAATGTGGGGGGTAAACCACTTTCAGAGAGCAAGCTTCAAGGTTTTAACGATTACATAGATATTGCTGCATTAATTGATATGAAATCTGTAGGTGATTGGCTTTCATGGAGTAATCAAGGTGCCTACAGAAAATAATGGCTCGACTTAATAGGTGTCCGATTAATCGCGAATGGTTAACATTTTACCCGATTCACTGAGTATGGATCTCAATTGTTCTCGATCACTTTTAATGTATATACATGCATAAAGTAATACCCAGAGGCAAGAAACCATTTAGATTCTTTAACATGTGGAGTACCCATCCTCGCTTTCGAGGTTATCAGATCTGCTTGGAATGTTAATGTGCATGGATCACTTCCTTACATTTTATGCCAAAAGCTTAAAGCATGTAAAACAGCAGCACTAAAGGAGTGGAATACAAACACTTTTGGCAATATTATCACCTGAGTTCAGTTAATCAAAAAGAAACTAATGGCGTTGCAACATGAGCTACATCTTCAGCCCTTTGACGAGAACCTTATTTGCAAAGAGGCAGAAGCTAGATCTCAATTCATACAGGCCCTAAAGCAGGAAGAAAGTTTTGTAAAACAAAAGTCTCGACAGCATTGGCTTACTTTAGGGGATTCCAATACGAAGTTTTTCTATACAGCCATTGCTACTAGAAGGGCTATTAATTGTATCAAAAATATAAAGACCAAGATGGTACGCTTATTGAGAATTTGGATGAAGTTAAAGCACACACCGAATTATTTTTATTCTTTACTCAATCAAACAGAGCTAATAATGTTCATGGAGCCTACTAGAAAGCTTGATTCGGATGACATCACGATTCTTAATGCACCAATTACAGATAAAGAAGTTGTACGAGTTGTCTTCAAGTCACCAAAGCACAAGAGCCTTGGTCCAGATGGATTTCCAGCTGAATTTTATCAAATTGCATGGACAATCATTGGAAATGATGTGATTAAAGCTTGTCAGTATTTTTTCTCTTCAAGTCATTCTTAAAACGATAAATTGTACTTTTATTTCTTTGGTTCCTAAGAATGCAGGGGCTGATTCACTAGAGCACTACAGGCCCATTTCTTTATGCAACTTTATTTACAAAATCATCTCGAAGTTGCTTGCAGATCGAATGCAAATGATTATGCATAAGATCATTAGTCATACTCAAGCTGCTTTCATTAAAGGAACAAGTATACATCACAATATTCTTCTTACTAACGACTTGGTCAAAGATTTGCACTCCAAATCAAGAGGGACGAAAATATGTTTTAAAGTCGATTTACTTAAAAGCATTTGATTCATTAATAGCTTTCTCTACAAGATGCTCCTCGCTTTGAACTTCCATCAACAATGGGTTAATTGATTCGGTCGCTTGAAACTCCAAAATTGTTAGTTCTGTTCAATGGTTCCCCCGTTGGCTTCTTTGGGAGTACGAATGACATCCGACAAGGAGATCCACTTTCTCCATATCTTTTTACAATTGTCATGGAAGGACTCAGTTGTATATTAGAAAAGACAGTCTCTGATGGTAGCATTAAGGTACCCCATACTAGTTCTATTCATATATCCCACATAACATTTGCAGAAGATCTTATTATCTTTCTTCGCAATGACGCTACCTCAGTGAAGAATTTGGTTACTATTCTGAAAGATTTTGGTTTGGTTTCTAGCCTTCACCTAAATCTTGCAAAAAGTAAAGTCTATATGGGTTCTTGCGTTGAAGATAAAGACTTTATTATACAAACTCTAGGGGTTAGCGAGGGAAGTCTACCAGTTCCTTATCTGGGTCTCCCACTCTTATCCACTGGCATTCATAAAATTCATTGTCAGCCTATCCTGCAAAAAATAAAGAATAGAATTTCCTTCCGGAAAACTAGACTTCTTTCCAAAGCAGGACGACTTGAACTCATCCGATCTGTATTATTTTCTTATTCTATTTATTGGTCTAATGCATTTCTTCTACCTGTTGGACTTCTTCAGGATATTGAACGGTTATTGAAGAACTTTTTCTAGAATGGTACGGATAGAAAGGCAATGCATATGGTCAATTGGGATAGCATTTGTAGACCAAAAGATAAGGGGGGGCTGAATCTACGAAATCTGAGAGATTGGAATAAAGCTTGTTTGGTATAGAAATTATGAGATCTTTTGCAAAATAAATCTTTATGGTCACAATGGGTTTCTTCCATGTACCTATCTACCTATCTAAGGAATCAATATGGAAAGTTTCAACAAGAACATATCATTCTGTTGCATGGAAAGGAATTTTGAAGGTAAGAAACTGGCTAATCAACCACATTTCTTACACAATCTCTTCTGGGACCAGAATTAATATGTGGTATGATCCTTGGGTGAATGAAAAAAGTATATTTTAATTATATGGTGATCGAGTACGAAGAGATCTTGGGACCCCTAAAGATTGGAAGGTTTCTGAGTTCATTGCTAACGGCACCTGGTGTCTTCCTAATCCTATTTCTCCTGATATGCTATCACTTTGGTCAACTATTGCAGCTCTTCCAATCAGGAATAACTCATCAGATATGCTTAATTGGCTTCATGACAATGGAAAGTTTAGTGCTAAATCTGCATGGAATCAAATCAAACAAAGAAATAACAAGTGGATCCCGAGCAGTTGGACATGGGATAGACCGGGCTCACAGAGACATTCCTTATGCACATGGCAGGCCCTTCTTGCCAAACTACCCACAATGGATAATATGAAGCTTAAAAGGTATATATATTGTTAACCGATGCTTTCTTTGTATGCAACAGGAAGAAGATATTGATCATCTTTATTTTGCTTGTGACTACACTAATTGGATATGGGAGGAGATTCTGAAGAGGTTTGAAATCCATAGGCTACCAAGGCCAAACTTGCATCAGGAACTAGAACAGCTGTAGCAAAACTTCTCAAGAAAAGGGCTTCTTACACAACTAGCAAAGCTTATCTTCAGATGTACTATTTGGTGGATTTGGAAGGAGAGGTGTAGCAGAATTTTTGAGGGTCACAACACACACAATGCTTATCTTCTGCTTGAGATACTTAGTGACTCACGATCATGCATGGAGCAGGATTTGGAAATGAGGCATTTAACAAGTAGAGAAAAAGAGATCTTCCTTAGATTCAATTTTACAATTCTTTAAGTATTGTCTGATTTTCTACTTTAAAGTTGTGATATATTCACCAATTCTCCAGGAATAGTTGATTATTACATTTTACTCTTCGTTACCTATGGTAGCGTCATAGTCTACAATATGTGTAGTCATGATTTCTGTTTAACTACTCTCGGAGACGAGTCTAGTGGAGTGAGACCATTTCACCTTTCTGAGGTGGGGTGCATTCTTTTAGACTGCTCTAAGAGATCTTAGGCTTTAGTCTATGACTTGTGTAGACAAAGCTAATTTGTACAAACTTCATACTAAATCTACTTACATTTACTTACAAAAAAAAATAATATAATATCCTGGTTAGCACGATGAGTGGGACGTGGGATCCCCGTTTTAGCAACTCCTGTCGATGTAGGAAGAGATGAAGCCTTGGAAATTGCTATTGTGGAAGGGGCCATAATAGGAAGAATTAAAGTTCCTGATGTATCCTTTTGTTCGTGTTGTTGCCCAAGCGAGTCAGAATGCTCTTTCGTCGTCATCGGTGCTACTGCTTCGGGAGATGCACCTTGTTCATCACTATTCATAGCAGCATCAACTTGAGTTGCCTGACGTTGTCGGTAAACCTGAGTGATCGTTCTTTGCGTTTGTTGACAAGCTCCATGTGTATGACCGAAAGAGTGACAAATTTTATACCGCTGTGGCTTCCAGGAATATGAAACATGCACCTTACGAGTGGTCCCCTCAAGATCCCTATAATAAACCTCATCCGGATGATCTCCATCGGAAGAAACAATGGCTGTCCCAAAAGCTAATCTCGTGCTCGTGCAAAAGCCAATCTTGTCTGCGCTGCTGTTGCCTTGTCAATATACAATGGCTGTCCCAAGGTACTGCATAACTTTTTTTTGGTAAGTAAATGTAATTGTATTTAGTATGAAGTTTGTACAAAATAGGTTTGTCTACACAAGCCGTAGACTATAGCCTGAGATCTCTTGGAAAGGTACTGCATAACTTAGCAATAAAACGTCGACTTCAAAGATGCAAGGGAAGACCATGAAAGGAAATCCATAATGGAATAGATTGGAGGTTGTCTAACTCCAAACGGACATCAGGTGACCATCATTGTAGTATCATCGGATGACCACGAATGGTCCAAAACCCTTCCAAAATCCATTGCAAATCCTCTTCAAAATAGAGTTTGCATACAAAAAAACCGTTCTCTAGCATATGCAGATCAAATGCTGATGTTCCCCATCGAGTCTTAATGAACGAGGATAACGGGAAATAGGATGTCTTTAGACCGACCATATAACCAACTAGCGCCATGGACCATGTCTTAATCAGCTATTCAGAATCAGCAGTCTCGTACACAGCAATCTTATGATCATCCTGGGTTTCTGGAGTAAAGAAGTCCAAGCTAAGATCTGAACTTCCAACCGGAGCCTTGAAGAGGCTTGTCCAAGGCCGAGGATCTCTAGAAATGAGAATAGGAGGTCGCGATCTAGAGCGTGACCTACCTCTATGCTGCGGCATCAAAGGACCATCTCGTCGGGAAGAAGCAACTTGAGCAGGAAGCCTCTTCGGATCAACCCTGTTGCCATCGTCAACAACCATTCTCGAGTTGCATTGCCCCAACTCAAGAGGAAATGTTCAAAGGGCAGGGGGGAGAGAGCAGTGCAAATCTGCCCCCAATAGACGGGAGACACTGCCCAGCAGCCATCGCCTGACCTCGCACAATCGCCGCTAGGGGCCTCGTGCGTGCAGAAGGCAGCCCCGCACGCGAAGTGAGGAAGCGTGCGCCGCCCAGCCGCCTCGCTCCTCCTCGCAGAAGAGCCACCGCCGCCCCCGCTCCCTCCTCGCCCTCCCCTTGAAATGCAGGAATCTCTGTCACGCGCGTGCCAAAGAAGCGGCCACGATCCCACCGCAGAAAGCCCCTTGCACGCGAATGTAGCCCTCGTAACTTTTGTGCGAGCAAAGAGAGGAGGTGCGCCCTAGGAGAAAAAGCTCCCTTCGGGTGGAACCCTCTCCTCTCGTAGATCTCACCACCGGTCACGGTGAGCCCGATCTCGATGCCACCATCGCCGCCGATCGCAGCCACGACTAGCACCGCCTGCTCGAAGCCCTGTGCATACAAATTAAACTTACGCGCGGCGCGATCCAACGAGAGCCGCCGTCGTCTCTTCTCGCCCTAGCCTTCTTTGTGATTTCACCACCCAAGGGAGAAGAAGCAGATCCACGCTGCCTCTTCTCACCCTAGAGAGAGAAAGAATCACCTAGAGAGAGAAAGAGTGAATCAAGTCTCCACTAAGTTAGATTTGGATGAAAGTGGAGAAAATTTTGATCAAAAAGATATATAGGGGAATGATAGGTAGCTAGCTACTCTATCTTACCACGACTAGACCGGATATCATGTTTAGTTTTTTTTTTTGGTAAGTAAATGTAATTGTATTTAGTATGAAGTTTGCACAAAATAGTTTTGTCTACACAAGCCGTAGACTATAGCCTGAGATCTCTTAGAGTAGTCTAGGAGAATGCACTTCATCTCAGAAAGGTGGAATGGACTCATTCCACCAGACTCATCTCCAAGAGAACATAAGCAAAAAAATAGCCATGACTACACATATTGTAGACAATGACGCCTTATGATATTTAATAAATAGCAAAATGTAATTCCTAAACGACCTGTGAATACATCACATTGTTGAAACATAGAAACTCATCTTGGAAAGCATTAACGAATAACAAAATTAAATCTGATAAAGATATCTTTTTCTCTACTTGTTAAATGCTTCATTTCCAGATCCTTTTTTTTGTAAGTAAATGTAATTGTATTTAGTTTAAAGTTTGTACAAAGTAGCTTTGTCTACACAAGCCGTAGACTATACGAGATCTCTTAGAGCATCAGGAGAATGCACCACCTCAGAAAGGTGGAATGGACTCACTCTGCCAAACTCATCTCCAAGAGAAGTTAAACAAAAAAAGTAGCCATGACTACACATGTTGTAGACTATGACGCCTTATGATAGTCAATAAATAGCAAAATGCAATAATCAACCATTCTAAAGGACTCATGAATACATTACAATGTTGAAACATAGAAACACACAATACAGCAATCTCATTCTATAAAGCATTAACGAATAATAAAATTGAATCTGATAAAGATATCTTTTTCTCTACTTGTTAAATGCTTCATTTCCAGATCCTGCTCCATACATGATCTTGAGTCGCTAAGTATCTCGAGCAATATGTGAGTATTGTGTGTGTTGAGGCCCTCAAAGATTCTACCTCCCTCCAAATCCACCAAATAGCACATCTGAAGGTAATTTTTGCTAGTTATGTAAGAAGCCCTTTTCTTGAGAAGCTTTGCTGTAGCTGTTCTAATTCCTGATGCAAGTTTGGCCTTGGTAGCCTATGGAGTTCAAATCTCTTCAGAATATCCTCCCATATCTAATTAGTGTAGTCGTAAACAAAATAAAGATGATCAATATCTTCTTCCTATTGCATACAAAGAGAGCATCGGTTAACAATATATATACCTTTTCGCTTCATATTATTCATTGTGGGTAGTTTGGTAAGAAGAGCCTGCCATTTGCATAAGGAATGTCTCTATGAGCCCGATCTATCCCATATCCAACTGCTTAGAATCCACTTATTGTTCCTTTGTCTGATTTGATTCCATGCAGATGTACACTAAATTTTTCATTGTCATTAATCCAATTAAGCATATCTGAGGAGTTGTTCTTGATTGGAAGAGTTGTTCTTAATTGGAAGAGTTGTAATAGTCAGCTAAAGTGATAGCATATCAGGAGAAATAGGACTAGGAAGACACCAAGTGCCGTTAACAATGAACTCAGAAACTTTGCAATCTTTAGAGGCCACAAGATCTCTTCGTACTCTATTGCCATACAATTAAAATATACTCTTCCCATTCACCCAAGGATCATACCACATATTAATTCTCATCCCAGAAGAGATTGTATAAGAAATATGTTTGGTCAGCCAATTTCTTACCTTCAAAATTCCTTTCCAAGCAGTAGAATGATATGTTTTTGCTGAAACTTTCATTCCTTTGATAGGTAGCTGAAACCCATTATTATAAGGATTTGTTCTGCAAAAGATCTCACAATTTCTATACCAAACAAGCTTTATTCCAATCTCATTTCGATTCCCTCATCTTTCGGTATGCAGATGCTATCCCAATTTACCATATGCATTGCCTTACCATTTGTACCATGCCAGAAAAAGTTCTTCAATAGCCGTTCAATATCCTGAAGGAATCCAACAGGTAGAAGATATGCATTAGACCAAATGAATAGAGTAAGAAAATAACACAGATCGGATGAGTTCAAGTCGTCCTGCTTTAGAAAGAAGTCTAGTTTTCCAGGAGAAAATTCTATTCTTTATATTTTGCAGGATAGGCTGACAGTAAATTTTATGAATGCCAGTGGATATGAGTGGGAGACCCAGATAAGGAACTGGTAGACTTCCCTCGCTAACTCCCAGAGTTTGTATAATAAAGTCTTTATCTTCAACGCAAGAACCCATATAGACATTACTTTTTGCATGATTTAGTTGAAGGCCAGAAACCAAACCAAAATCTTTCAGAATAGTAGCCAAATTCTTCACTAAGGTAGTGTCATTGCGAAGAAAGATAATAAGATCATCTACAAATGTTATGTGGGATATATGAATAGAACCAGCATGGGGTACCTTAATGTTGCCATCAGAGACTGCCTTTTCTAACATACAATTGAGTCCTTCCATTACAATTGTAAAAAGATATAGAGAAAGTGAATCTTTTTGTCGGATGTCATTCGTACTCCCAAAGAAGCCAACGGGGGAACCATTGAACAGAACTGAAAATTTTGGAGTTTCCAAGCAGCACTGAATCCAATTAACCCATTGTTGAGGGAAGTTCATACTAAGGTGAGAGCTTCTCTCTCTAGGTGATTCTCTTCTCTCTCTAGGGTCAGAAGAGGCGGTGTGGATCTACTTCTTCTCCCTTGGGTGGTGGTTCTTCCCTTCCTCCACGTGGTGCAGGAACTCGCTGCTGCTACACAGCTGTGAGATTGACCGCGTTGGGAAAAAGAGAAGCCATAGAGAAGGCTAGAGCGAGAAGAGGCGGCGGCTGCTGGGCGGTGGTTCTCCCCTGTTCTGCGCTTGGAGAGCAGGAAGGCTACATCGGTGGATCTTCCCTTGGGTGATTCGGTCACTGTAGGAAGGCTGCATCGGTGGATCTGCTTCTCCCTTGGGCGATTTCATGGTCGCTGCTGTTCCGCTTGGGCGGACAAGGAGGGCGCCGCTTCTGCAATCCCAAGGGGGCACTCCCTCCCTCACCTCTTTCGCCGCATGAAGGATCTTCTTGAGGAGGAGAGGGCTGCAGCATCACTAGGCGCGCCTCCCTCTCTCGCGGAGAAGGGCCTTTTCTCTTCTTGTGGAGGAGAGGACTATGGAAGAGAGAGGGCTTGATTGGGGATGCGGCTTCTCCCTAGGGTGAAGATGGCCGAGGGCGTCTGAAAGGAGGTCTTCTACCCTCACCTCTCGGCTTTCCGGAAACAGAAGATGGTCGCTGTGGTCGCAGCCCTCTCTAATGCCAGGGGACAAGTGATCTTCGGGGGGGATGCTAGGTAATGATCACGGCCTCTGATCAAGTATCCAGTCAGGCTCCCATCGACAGCGTAAGCGAGGCTCACGACAAGTCCAGCAAAACTGCGCATGCGAAAGCCTCCTAGGCGCTGGATGAGCCTCGACTCAGATTTGGAGCACCGGATCTTAGCTTGAATCATTCTGATAAGATTGCATCATGAAAACGCATTCCTCAGGAGAGTTGATTTCTTGGAATGTTGAGAATATTGAATGTGATCATCAAATTATGGATGTTTCGGATGTATTTCATCTTTCTTCAATTCGGATGGGGAATCTCAATCTATCTATTATGTTATAATCATTATTGATATGAGAATGTTTTTTGACTTTGTACGTTCTCTTTCAAGTGCACAATGGTTCTTGTATTTTGAGTTTTGGACGATTCACGGCCATCGATGATACTTATGGGGGATAAAAATAGAAATAAAGGTTTAAAAGGTAAGGATATTATACGGGAGGAAATTACAAAACCCAAAGATAAGAAGAAGGATGGTACTAGTAAGTTACACATACTTCCGTCTACCTAGGAAGAGTTCTTTATTTCATTTCCAACCTATTTTAATTCTGATGAAGATACTTTGTTGGAATGTTCGTGGACTGAATAAATTTGAGAAATGTCGGGAGCTTAATAGAATAATCAAGTCTGATGCTTGTGATATTATTATTCTTGTGGAAACAAAAATTAAACTATCTCGGGTTTTTATTCAAAAAGATTTAATATGGCTAGAGGCAGAACTTCTTACCAACGATACTTGTGACGATTGTGGTAGAATATGGGTATTATGGCATCCGAACTCTGTTAGTACTTGCTTTATTTCTGCTACAGAACAATTCATCCATCTTAAAGCCGAGGATAAAAGGAATGGTTGTCAATTCCATATTACTGGCGTATATGCTTCTAACAGTATGTAGGAAAGAAATGTTCTATGGAATGATCTGATTAACATTGCAAATGGCTGTCTTACAGTGCCTTGGATTGTTCTTGGTGACTTCAATACTGTTCGGTACACACATGAAAAAGTGGGGGGTAAACCACTTTCAGAGAGCAAGCTTCAAGGTTTTAACGATTACATAGATATTGCTGCATTGATTGATATGAAATCTGTAGGGGATTGGCTTTCATGGAGTAATCAAGGTGCTGCCCATAGGAAAATAATGGCTCGACTTGATAGGTGTCTGATTAATCATGAATGGTTAACAGTTTACCCTGATTAACTTCGGGAATATGGATCTCAGTTGTTCTCTGATCACTCTTTAATGTATATACATGCAGACAAAGTAATACCCAGAGGCAAGAAACCATTTAGATTATTTAACATGTGGAGTACCCATCCTCAGTTCCTTGAGGTTATCAGATCAGCTTGGAATGTTAATGTGCATGGATCTCCCCCTTATATTTTATGCCAAAATCTTAAAGCATGTAAAGCAACACTAAAGGAGTGGAATACAAACACTTTTGGCAATATTATCACCCGGGTTCAGTCAATCAAAAAGAAACTAATGACAGTGCAACATGAGCTACATCTTCAGTCCTTTGACGAGAATCTTATTTACAAAGAGGCAGAAGCTAGGTCTCAATTCATGCAGGCCCTAAAGCAGGAAGAAAGTTTTGCAAAACAGAAGTCTCGACAGCATTGGCTTACTTTAGGGGATTCCAATACAAAGTTTTTCTATACAGCCATTGCTACTAGAAGGGTTGTTAACTGTATCAGGAAATGTAAAGACCAAGATGGTATGCTTATTGAGAATTTGGATGAAG
Organism: Musa troglodytarum; assembly: GCA_023547065.1. Taxonomy (NCBI): domain Eukaryota; kingdom Viridiplantae; phylum Streptophyta; class Magnoliopsida; order Zingiberales; family Musaceae; genus Musa; species Musa troglodytarum. Next base: position 18,342,561 of record CP097510.1, read on the forward strand.
TTAAAGCACACACTGAATAATTTTTTTATTCTTTACTCAATCAAACCGAAAGCGACTAATAATGTTCATGTGGAGCTTACTAGAAAGCTTGATTCGGATGACATCACGATTCTTAATGCACCAATTACGAATGAAGAAGTTGTACGAGTTGTCTTCAAGTCACCAAAGCACAAAAGCCCTAGTCCAGATGGATTTCCTACTGAATTTTACCAAATTGCATGGCAGATCTTTGGAAATGATGTGATTAAAGCTTGTCAACATTTTTTTCTTCAGTCATATTCTTAAAGCGATAAATTGTACTTTTATTTCTTTGGTTCCTAAGAATGCATGCTGATTCACTAGGGCACTACAGGCCTATTTCTTTATGCAACTTTATTTACAAGATCATCTCCAAGTTGCTTACAGATCGAATGCAAATGATTATGCATAAGATCATTAGTCATACTCAGGCTGCTTTCATTAAAGGGAGAAGTATACATCACAATATTTTTCTTGCTAACGACTTGGTCAAAGATTTGCACTCCAAATCAAGAGGGACAAAAATATGTTTTAAAGCTGACTTACGAAAAGCATTTGATTCAGTTAATAGACAGTTTCTCTACAAGATGCTCCTCAGTTTGAACTTCCCTCAACAATGGGTTAATTGGATTCAGTGCTGCTTGGAAACTCCAAAATTTTTAGTTCTGTTCAATGGTTCCCCCGTTGGCTTCTTTGGGAGTACGAATGACATCTGACAAGGCGATCCACTTTCTCCATATCTTTTTACAATTGTCATGAAAGGACTCAACTGTATGTTAGAAAAGATAGTCTCTAATGGCAGCATTAAGGTACCCCATGTTGGTTCTATTCATATATCCCACATAACATTTGCAGATGATCTTATTATCTTTCTTCGCAATGACACTACTTCAGTGAAGAATTTGGCTACTATTATGAAAGATTTTGGTTTGGTTTCTGGTCTTCAACTAAATCATACAAAAAGTAAAATCTATATGGGTTCTTGCGTTGAAGATAAAGACTTTATTATGCAAACTCTAGGGGTTAGCGAGGGATGTCTACCAGTTCCTTATCTGGGTCTCCCACTCTTATCTACTGGCATTCATAAAATTCACCGTCAGCCTATCCTGCAAAAAATAAAGAATAGAATTTCCTCCTGGAAAACTAGACTTCTTTCCAAAGCAGGACGACTTAAACTCATCCGATCTGTGTTGTTTTCTTATTCTATTTATTGGTCTAATGCATTTCTTCTACTGTCGGACTTCTTGATGATTGAGCGGCTATTGAAGAACTTTTTCTGGAATGGTACGAATGGAAAGGCAATGCATATGGTCAATTGGGATAGCATTTGTAGACCTAAAGATGAGGGGGGGCTGAATCTGCGAAATCTGAGAGATTGGAATAAAGCTTGTTTGGTACAGAAATTATAGAATCTTTTGTAAAATAAATCTTTATGGTCACAATGGGTTTCTTCTAGGTACCTATCTAAGGAATCAATATGGGAAGTTTCAACAAGAACATATCATTCTATTGCATGGAAAGGAATTTTGAAGGCAAGAAGCTGGTTAATCAACCACATTTCTTATGCAATCTCTTCTGGGACCAGAATTAATATGTGGTATGATCCTTGGTTGAATGGAAAAAGTATATTTCAATTATATGGCGATCGAGTACGAAGAGATCTTGGGGCCCCTAAAGATTGGAAGGTTTTTGAGTTCATTGCTAACGGTACCTGGTGTCTTCCTAATCCTATTTCTCCTGATATGCTATTACTTTGGCCGACTATTACAGCTCTTCCAATCTGGAATAACTCATCAGATATGTTTAATTGGCTTCATGACAATGGAAAGTTTAGTGCTAAATCTGTATGGAATCAAATCAGATAAAGAAATAACAAGTGGATCTCGAGCAGTTGGACATGGGATAGACTGGGCTCACAGAGACATTCCTTATGCACATGGAAGGCCCTTCTTGCCAAACTACCCACAGTGGATAATATGAAGTGAAAAGGTATATATATTGTTCCCAACCATACCCTTCCTCTTTCAACAAGGCTTTAAAAAATAGTGATGATTATGGATCGAGTACTCATAATATTTATTATTTAAGGTAACAGAGGAGTTACTCTCAGAGATGAGTCTGGTGGAGTGAATGAGTTTCTCTCTCTAGGTGAGAGCTTCTCTCTCTAGGTGATTCTCTTCTCTCTCTAGGGTGAGAAGAGGCGGTGTGGATTTGCTTCTTCTCCCTTGGGTGGTGGTTCTTCCCTTCTTCCATGTGGTGCAAGAACTCGCTGCTGCTACACAGCTGTGAGATTGACCGCGTTGGGAGATAGAGAAGCCACGGAGAAGGCTAGGGTGAGAAGAGGCGACGGCTGCTGGGCGACGGTTCTCCCCTGTTCTGCGCTTGGAGAGCAGGAAGGCTACATCGGTGGATCTTCCCTTGGGCGATTCGGTCGCTGCAGGAAGGCTGCATCGGTGGATCTGCTTCTCCCTTGGGCGATTTCACGGTCGCTGCTCTTCCGCTTGGGCGGACAAGGAGGGCGCCGCTTCTGCAATCCCTCGCCTCTTTCTGCTGCTGATCTTCTTCTGAACAGAGGAGGAGAGGGCTGCTTCCCTAGGGTACGCTCCCTCCCTCGCTGCTGCTGCACGAAGGGGAACAGGGCCTTTTCTGCTCTTCTTCTGAATGGTGGAGGAGAGGGCTATGGAAGAGGAGAGGGCTTGATTGGGGCTGCAGCCGGTGGCTTCTCCTTAGGGTGAGGGGCACTGCAGCTGGGCGATAGAGACAGGGCGACATTGAGGGGCGGCGGCTACTGTGAAAGGGGCGGTGGTTGCCTCGTGCACAGGGTCTACTCCCAAATCTCTGCATCGCTCCCTTTCCTAGGGCGACAGAACAGAGGAGGGAGATTTTGAACTCCCTTGCTCTTGTGGCTTCACAGCCTCTTCTAATGCTACAGGGGGGACAAGCGATGGTCCATAGGACTGGTGATACTTGTAGCAAGGTAGCTCCGACGAGGCTCCCTGCCTCTCAAGCTCCTTCGCTATCTTCCTCCCGTCGAGGTGCTCCATCGACAACGCTGCATAGAGGCAGGTCACGTTCTAGATCGCGGCCTCCTGCTCTCATATCTAGCAATCCTCGGCCTTGGACAAGCCTCTTCAAGGCTCCGGTTGGAAGTTCAGATCTTAGCTTGGATTTCATTACTCCAGAAATCCAAGCTGCTCAGAAGATTGCTGTGTATGAGGCTACTGATTCTGAAGAGTTGATTGAGAGATGGTCCATGGTGCTTGTTGGTTATGTGGTCGGTCTCAAGACATCCTATTTCCAGTTATCATCATTCATCAAGACAAGATGGGGAACATCAACATTCGATCTTCATATGTTGGAGAATGATTTTTTTGTATGCAAACTCTATTTTGAAGAGAATTTGCAACAGATTCTTGAAGGGTTTTGCACCATTCGTGGCCATCCGATGATACTATGGCGCTGGTCCCCTGATGTCCGTTTAGAGTTAGACAGCCTCCAGTCGATTCCCTTATGGGTTTCCTTTCATGGTCTTCCCCTGCATCTTTGGAGTCGATGTTTTATTGCTAAGTTATGCAGCACCTTGGGATAGCCATTGTATATTGATAAGGTAACAGCATCGCCGACGAGATTGGCTTTTGCACGAGCATGTGTTATGGTTTCTTCCGATGGAGATCTTCCTGATGAGGTTTATTATAGGGATCTTGAGGGGACCACTCGTAAGGTGCATGTTTCATATTCCTAGAAGCCACAGTGGTATAAGATTTGTCACTCCTTCGGTCATGCACATGGAGCTTGTCAGCAAATGCAAAAAACGATCACTCAGGTTTACCGACAACGGTAGGCAACTCATCATGGAGTTGATGCTATTATGACTACTGATGAACAAGGTGCGTCTCCCGAAGCAATAGCAGTGATGACGACGAAAGAGCATTCTGACTCACTTGGGCAACAACACGGACAAAAGGATACATCTGAAACTTTAATTCTTTCTATTATAGCCCCTTTTACAACAGTAATTTCCTAGGGTACCCAAGAACAAGAGGCGAAGTTGGGAACTTCATCTCTTCCTACATCGACAGGAGGTACTGCAACGGGGATTCCACGTCCTACTCATCGTGCTAACTAGGATATTATATCTCAACCAATCCCAACAAACCTCGCTGATGATATTCAACTCAACAACCTTCAACAGACACTACCAACCTAGATTTCTTGAGTACTTCAAAATTTAAGCATTTGCAAGCTGTGGATGAAGTGGATAAAAATAGAAATAAAGGTTTAAAAGATAAGGATATTATATAAGAGGAAATTACAAAACACAAGGATAAGAAGAAGGATGGTACTAGTAAGTTGCACATACTTCCGTCTACCTAGGAAGAGTTCTTTATTTCCTTTCCAACCTATTTTAATTCTGATGAAGATACTTTGTTGGAATGTTCGTGGACTGAATAAATTTGAGAAATGTCGGGAGCTTAATAGAACAATCAAGTCTGATACTTGTGATATTGTTATTCTTGTGGAAACAAAAATTAAACCATCTCGGGTTTGTGTTAAAAAAGATTTAATATGGCCAGAGGCAGAACTTCTTACCAACGATACTTGTGACACTTATGGTAGAATATGGGTATTATGACATTCGAACTCTGTTAGTGCTTGCTTTATTTCTACTACAGAATAATTCATCTATCTTAAAGCCGAGGACAAAAGGAATGGTTGACAATTCCATATTACTGGCATATATGCTTCTAACAGTATACAGGAAAGAAATGTTCTATGGAATGATCTGATTAACATTGCAAATGGTCGTCTTCTGATTGCCTTGGTACGATTCACTTACAGTATGGAGCTCAGTTGTTCTCTGATCACTCTTTAATGTATATACATGCAGACAAAGTAATACCCAGAGGTAAGAAACCATTTAGATTCTTTAACATGTGGAGTACCCATCCTCAGTTCCTTGAGGTTATCAGATCAGCTTGGAATGTTAATGTGCATGGATCTCCCCCTTACATTTTATGTCAAAAGCTTAAAGCATGTAAAGCAGCACTAAAGGAGTGGAATACAAACACTTTTGGCAATATTGCCACCCGGGTTCAGTCAATCAAAAAGAAACTAATGACGGTGCAACATGAGCTACATCTTCAGCCCTTTGACGAGAATCTTATTTGCAAAGAGGCAGAAGCTAGGTCTCAATTCATACAGGCCCTAAAGCAGGAAGAAAGTTTTGCAAAACAGAAGTCTTGACAACATTGGCTTTAGGGGATTCCAATACAAAGTTTTTCTATACAGTCATTGCTACTAGAAGAGCTATTAATTGTATCAGGAAATGTAAAGACCAAGATGGTACGCTTATTGAGAATTTGGATGAAGTTAAAGCACACACTGAATAATTTTTTTATTCTTTACTCAATCAAACTGAGCAGCCTAATAATGTTCATGTGGAGCCTACTAGAAAGCTTGATTCGGATGACATCACGATTCTTAATGCACCAATTACAGATGAAGAAGTTGTACGAGTTGTCTTCAAGTCACCAAAGCACAAAAGCCCTGGTCCAGATGGATTTCCAACTGAATTTTACTAAATTGCATGGCCGATCATTGGAAAGGATGTGATTAAGGCTTGTCAATATTTTTTCTCTTCAGGTCGTATTCTTAAAGCGATAAATTACACTTTTATTTCTTTGGTTCCTAAGAATGCAGGGGCTGATTCACTAGAGCACTACAGGCCCATTTCTTTATGCAACTTTATTTACAAGATCATCTCCAAGTTGCTTGCAGATCGAATGCAAATGATTATGCATAAGATCATTAGTCATACTCAGGTTGCTTTCATTAAAGGGAGAAGTATACATCACAATATTCTTCTTGCTAACGACTTGGTTAAAGATTTGCACTCCAAATCAAGAGGGATGAAAATATGTTTTAAAGCTGACTTACGAAAAGCATTTGATTCAGTTAATAGACAGTTTCTCTACAAGATGCTCCTTAGTTTGAACTTCCCTCAACAATGGGTTAATTGGATTCAGTGCTGCTTGGAAACTCCAAAATTTTCAGTTTTGTTCAACGGTTCCCCTGTTGGCTTCTTTGGGAGTACGAATGACATCCGACAAGGAGATCCACTTTCTCCATATCTTTTTACAATTGTCATGGAAGGACTCAGCTGTATGTTAGAAAAGGCAGTCTCTGATGGCAGCATTAAGGTACCCCATGCTGGTTCTATTCATATATCCCATATAACATTTGCAGATGATCTTATTATCTTTCTTCGCAATGACACTACTTCAGTGAAGAATTTGGCTACTATTATGAAAGATTTTGGTTTGGTTTCTGGTCTTCACCTAAATCATGCAAAAAGTAAAGTCTATATGGGTTCTTGTGTTGAAGATAAATACTTTATTATACAAACTCTGGGGGTTAGCGAGGGAAGTCTACCAGTTCCTTATCTGGGTCTCCCACTCTTATCCACTAGCATTCATAAAATTCACTGTCAGCCTATCCTGCAAAAAATAAAGAATAGAATTTCCTCCTGGAAAACTAGACTTCTTTCCAAAGCAGGACGACTTGAACTCATCCGATCTGTGTTGTTTTCTTATTCTATTTATTGGTCTAATGCATTTCTTCTACCTGTTGGACTTCTTCAGGATATTGAACGGCTATTGAAGAATTTTTTCTTGAATAGTACGGATAGAAAGGCAATGTATATGGTCAATTGGGATAGCATTTGTAGACCAAAAGATGAGGGGGGGCTGAATCTACGAAATCTGAGAGATTGGAATAAAGATTGTTTGGTACAGAAATTATGGGATCTTTTGTAAAATAAATCTTTATGGTCATAATGGGTTTCATCTAGGTACCTATCTAAGGAATCAATATGGGAAGTTTCAACAAGAACATATCATTCTGCTGCTTGGAAAGGAATTTTGAAGGCAAGAAGCTGGTTAATCAATCACATTTCTTATACAATCTCTTCTGGGACCAGAATTAATATATGGTATGATCCTTGGTTGAATGTAAAAAGTATATTTCAATTATATGGCGATCGAGTACGAAGAGATCTTGGGGCCCCTAAAGATTGGAAGGTTTTTGAGTTCATTACTAACGGTACCTGGTGTCTTCCTAATCCTATTTCTCCTGATATGCTATTACTTTGGCCAACTATTACAGCTCTTCCAATTAGGAATAACTCATCAGATATGCTTAATTGGCTTCATGACAATGGAAAGTTTAGTGCTAAATCTGCATGGAATCAAATCAGACAAAGAAATAACAAGTGGATCCCGAGCAGTTGGACATGGGATAGACCGGGCTCACAGAGACATTCCTTATGCACATGGCAAGCCCTTCTTGCCAAACAACCCACAATAGATAATATGAAGTGAAAAGGTATATATATTGTTAACCGATGCTCTCTGTGTAAGCACCAAGAAGAAGATATTGATCATCTTTATTTTGCTTGCGACTACACTAATTGGATATGGGAGGAGATTCTGAAGAGATTTGAACTCCATAGGCTACCAATGCCAAACTTGCATCAGGAACTAGAACAGCTGCAACAAAGCTTCTCAAACAAAGGGCTTCTTACACAACTCGTAAAAATTACCTTCAGATGTGCTATTTGGTGGATTTGGAGGGAGAGGTGTAGTAGAATCTTTGAGGGCCACAACACACAATACCCACCTATTGCTCGAGATACTTAGCGACTCAAGATCATGTATGGAGCAGGATCTGGAAATGAAGCATTTAACAAGTAGAGAAAAAGATATCTTTACCAGATTCAATTTTGTTATTCGTTAATGCTTTCTAGAATGAGATTGCTGTATTGTGTGTTTCTATGTTTCAACAATGTGATGTATTTATTCACTGGTCCTTTAGGAATGGTTGGTTATTACATTTTGCTATTTATTGGTTAGCATTTTGTTATTTGTTGCCTATTGTATTGCGTCATAGTCTACAACATGTGTAGTCACGACTATTTTTCTATTTAACTTCTCTTGGAGATGAGTCTGGTGGAGTGAGTCCATTCTACCTTTCTAAGGTGGGGTGCATTCTCCTAGACTACTTTAAGAGATATCAGGCTATAGTCTACGGCTTGTGTAGACAAAGCTACTTTGTACAAACTTCATACTACATATAATTACATTTACTTACCAAAAAAATATATTATTAACCGATGCTCTCTTTGTATGCACTAGGAAGAAGATATTGATCATCTTTATTTTGCTTGCGACTACACTAATTGGATATGGGAGGAGATTCTGAAGAGATTTGACCTCAATAGGCTACCAATGCCAAACTTGTATCAGGAACTAGAACAGTTGCAGCAAAGCTTCTCAAGCAAAGAGCTTCTTACACAACTCACAAAAATTACCTTCAGATGTGCTATTTGGTGGATTTGGAGGGAGAGGTGTAGCAGAATCTTTGATAGCCACAACACACACAATACTCACCTATTGCTCGAGATACTTAGCGACTCAAGATCATGTATGGAGCAGGATCTGGAAATAAAGCATTTAACAAGTAGAGAAAAAGATATCTTTACCAGATTCAATTTTGTTATTCGTTAATGCTTTCTAGAATGAGATTGCTGTATTGTGTGTTTCTATGTTTCAACAATGTGATGTATTTATTCACAGGTCGTTTAGGAATGGTTGGTTATTACATTTTGCTATTTATTGAATATCGTAAGGCGTCATAGTCTACAACATGTGTAGTCATGGTTGTTTTTTTTGTTTATCTTCTCTTGGAGATGAGTCTGGTGGAGTGAGTCCATTCCACCTTTCTGAGGCGGGGTGCATTCTCCTAGACTACTCTAAGAGATCTCAGGCTATAGTCTACGGCTTGTGTAGACAAAGCTATTTTATGCAAACTTCATACTAAATACAATTATATTTACTTACCAAAGAAAAAAGTTCATACTGAGGAGCATCTTGTAGAGAAACTGTCTGTTAACTGAATCAAATGCTTTTCGTAAGTCAGCTTTAAAACATATCTTCGTCCCTCTTGACTTGGAGTGTAAATCTTTGACCAAGTCATTAGCAAGAAGAACATTGTGATGTATACTTCTCCCTTTAATGAAAGCAACCTGAGTAGGATTATTGATCTTATGCATAATCATTTGCATTCGATCTGCAAGCAACTTGGAGATGATCTTGTAAATAAAGTTGCATAAAGAAATGGGCTTGTAGTGCTCTAGTGAATCAGCCCCTATATTCTTAGGAACTAAAGAAATAAAAGTACAATTTATCGCTTTAAGAATGACTTGAAGAGAAAAAATGTTGACAAGCTTTAATCACAACATTTCCAATGATCGGCGATGCAAGATATATATGAAGCGACAGGAAGAAGATATTGATCATCTTTATTTTGCTTGCAACTACACTAATTGGATATGGGAGGAGATTCTGAAGACGTTTAAAATCCATAGGCTACCAAGGCCAAACTTGTATCAGGAACTAGAACAGCTGCAGCAAAACTTCTCAAGAAAAGGGCTTCTTACATAACTAGCAAAGCTTATCTTCAGATATACTATTTGGTGGATTTGGAAGGAGAGGTGTAGCAGAATTTTTGAGGGTCACAACACACACAATGCTCATCTTTTGCTTGAGATACTTAGTGACTCACGATCATGCATGGAGTAGGATTTGGAAATGAGGCATTTAACAAGTAGAGAAAAAGAGATCTTCCTCAGATTCAATTTTACAATTCTTTAATGCTTCCTTTGTATTGTCTGATTTTCTGCTTTAAAATTGTGATATATTCACCGGTTGTCCAGGAATAGTTGGTTATTACATTTTACTCTTCATTGCCTATGGTAGCGTCATAGTCTACAATATGTGTAGTCATGATTTCTGTTTAACTACTCTCGGAGACGAGTCTGGTGGAGTGAGACCATTCCACCTTTCTGAGGTGGGGTGCATTCTCCTAGACTGCTCTAAGAGATCTCAGGCTTTAGTCTATGGCTTGTGTAGACAAAGCTAATTTGTACAAACTTCATACTAAATCTACTTACATTTACTTACCAAAAAAAATGATCAACGATGCAATTTGGTCATGATCTTGAGTCGCTAAGTATCTCGAGCAATAGGTGAGTATTGTGTGTGTTGTGGCCCTCAAAGATTCTGCTACACCTCTCTCTTCAAATCTACCAAATAGCACATCTGAAGGTAATTTTTGCTAGTTGTGTAAGAAGTCCTTTTCTTGAGAAGCTTTGCTGCAGTTGTTCTAGTTCCTGATGCAAGTTTGGCCTTGGTAGCTTATGGAGTTCAAATCTATTCATAATCTCCTCCCATATCCAATTAGTGTAGTCACAAGCAAAATAAAGATGATTAATATCTTCTTCCTATTGCATACAAAGAGAGCATCGGTTAACAATATATATACCTTTTCGCTTCATATTATCCATTGTGGGTAGTTTGACAAGAAGGGCCTGCCATGTGCATAAGGAATGTCTCTGTGAGCCCGATCTATCCCATGTCCAACTGCTTGAAATCCACTTATTGTTCCTTTGTCTGATTTGATTCCATGCAAATGTAGCACTAAATTTTCCATTGTCATGAATCCAATTAAGCATATCTGAGGAGTTGTTCTTGATTGGAAGAGTTATAATAGTCGACCAAAGTGATAGCATATCAGGAGAAATAGGACTAGGAAGACACTAGGTGTCGTTAACAATGAACTCCGAAACCTTGCAATCTTTAGAGGCCCCAAGATCTCTTCGTACTCTATCGCCATATAATTGAAATATACTCTTCCTGAGCAGTTGGACATGGGATAGACCGACCAAACTGCAGCAAGGAGAGAATTTAGAAAGGACCCCAGAGAAGGAGGGACAGCCCTCGGACATGCTTCAGCCACGCATGAGGGTGGACTTCCCACGATGGGAAGAAGGAGACCCAGCGGGATGGATTTCGCACGCAGAACGTTACTTTCGCTACTACCGAACGTCGGATAATACTATGGTGGAGATTACTATCATCCACCTTGAAGGAGATGCTATTCAATGGTATAATTGGCTGGAATATAATCATGGGGCTCCGACATGGAATTAATTTAAGAATACACTGCTGAACAGTTTCGGACCTACGGAGTATGAAAATATCGATGGCCAACTCACAAAGATTCGACAAACCTCTACGATTCAAGAGTACCAAACCAGGTTTGAGAAGCTATCTTACCTTGCTCGTGATTGGACTGACCGTCAATTGTTAGGAACATTTATCGAAGGACTCAAGCCAGAGATAAAAGGGGAAGTTAAGGCACGATGACCCGTGCAGGCTGCGATTTCTTTTGCCCGAATACAAGAAGAACGACTCAATCAAGATTCTTGAAGGATGAGAACCACTCCTAGAACCTCAACATATAAACCCCCTTCTACTTCCAGCCATCCTTCGCTGCCCAAAAAATTGACAAGAGAAGAACTACGTGATCGATCAGCAAAGGGTCTTTGTTGGCATTACGACGAGCCGTGGAACCTAATAGGACTCCTACTTCTATAATCTACGGTGGTGGAGATGATGGCGGAATTCAGCAATGATCTTCTAAGCAATTGTGGGAATTTCTTTGCGCGGTTGTGGAGGGTTGGTGGATAGCTGTGGAAGGGCAGCGAGACGCCAAGAACGCTGCTCTGATACCAAGTGTTAGAACCCTCTACGGATTCTAAGCTTAGGGTTGATCTCTATAGGGGATCGGCCTCCTTGGAACTCTATAGGGGTTCCTTCCTCCAAGTTGCTGCACAAAGGCTGCTAAAGGATTGATCTATTCCTTGATTAAAAGAGGATGAATACATGGTTATTTATAGGGCTTCTAAGCCCCAACTCCTAATAGGACTCTTACTCAAGGCTCCTATTTCTAACCAACTTCTAATTAGGACTCCTTCTCTAGTAGGATTCCTAATTCTAATAGGACTTCTACTTCTAATAGGACTCTTTCCCTAATAGGACTTCTACTTCTAATAGGACTCTTTTTCTAATATGACTCCTACTTCTAATAGGACTTTTTTTCTAATAGGACTCCTACTTCTAATAGGACTCTTTTCCTAATAGGACTCCTACTTCTAATAGGACTCTTTTCTTAATAAACTATTTCTAACTTAACCTAACATTTAATCACCTCTTTAATAAGGAATTCGGCTAGATAGGATTTACATGAATATCCTTATCAATGAAACTAAATTAGACTCTCATAGCTAGAGTCCTAATGCACCGCCTCTTCAAATCAGCCTTGTCCTCGAGGCTGACGTTCCATGAATTCTGGGAATTTGATCTTCAAGTCATCATAGTTCTCCCAAGTGGCATCTTCAGCTGGTAGGTTTGCCCACTGTATTAACACTTCAGTAGTAGGTCGTCGTCGTTGAGTCACGATTCGTCAATCAATAATGACACTTGGTTGGCTCTAGAGCTCTCCTTGGGTAGTTATATTTGGTAGATGGCTTTGGGCTGTCTCGTGTTGTCCCAACTTGAGCTTCAAACATGATAAATGGAAGACTGGATGGATTCGGGAGCTGGCAGGTAAGTCCAATCTGTATGTTACTACTCCGATGTGCTCTAAAATCTGGTAGGTTCCATAGAACCGAGGTGAAAGCTTCATAGATGCTCTGGTTTGGATTGATGTTTGCTTGAATGGCTGGAGCTGTAGGAAGACCCAATCTCCTACTGAAAATTTTATTTCGTCTCTGTGTTGATCATATTGTTGTTTCATCCTTGCTTGTGCTGCAGTGAGATTATCTTTTAGCAACTTCAGCATTTTGTCTCTATCTTGTAGTTCCTTATCTACTTGTTCTACTTTAGAGGTGCCCAATACATATTTTGAAATTATAGGGGAGGGGGGGTCGGCCATACATGGCCTCATAGGGAGTACATTTTGTGGAGGAATGATAAGTAGTATTATACCACCACTCGCCCGGGAAGCCACTTTGTCCATTATTTTGGTGGTCCTTTGGTGAAGCATCTAAGGTATGTCTCCAAGCACCTGTTCACCACTTCAGTTTGGCCATCGGTTTATGGGTGATATGCCGTACTCAACTTTAATTTAGTACCTTGCATCTGGAATAACTCTGTCCAAAATTTGCTCATGAAGACCCTATCACGATCACTTACAATAGATCTCGGCATCCCATGTAATTTTACAATATTCTCCATAAAGATTCGAGCAATACTAGAAGCAGTGTAGGGATTACGGATGGCACAAAAGTGAGCATACTTTGTAAGGCGATCAACCACGATAAAATTGTACCTTTTCCTTGTAATGAGGGAAGCCCTTTGATGAAATTCATTGATATATCAGTCCATATTGATTCTGGGATGGGTAGAGGTTGTAACTTTCCGGGACTTGCTACTGTCTCACTTTTGTGTCGTTGACATATATCACATTGTGCTACAAATTCAGCAATAATATTTTTCATCCCTATCCAATAAAAATTTTGCTTAATTCTTTTATAGGTTCTAAGGAACCTGGAGTGCCCGGCTGCATGTGTGGAATGCATCTCTTGAAGGATGGTCTTTATGCAAGTAGAATTTGGCATAAGCACAATACGTCCTTTATATCGTAAGTCCTTTGAGTTCCAACTGTAATGAGCCATAGAGCTTGGTGTTTCCTTTAATTTTTTATGATTTTACTCGTTTCCAGATTATCTTGCCATTCCCTCTTAATATCCTCAAGGAAGTCGCTGGTCGGAAGTGAAATAGCCAAAAATTTAGCTTGCTCGTAGTAGTGGAAAGCACATCCGCAATAACATTATCTTTCCTTTTGTAAGTTATTTCATAATCATATCCGAGAAGCTTTGTTACCCATTTTTGCTGCTTAAGTTGTACCAAAAAGCCGCTGCATGCTTTGTGTACAACTTTCTCCATTCGTTGTGTGCAAATTGTCGTTATGTCGCCCCCACGTTTCCCGTACAGTATCACCTGTTTCCTCTTGCTGCAAAATTTCATAATTAATTTCAAAAAATTCTAGGAAACATCACATAATGTCGTCAACCATTCGATAACAAGCACGGCCTCATAATCATCGAGAGAGGAGGAAAAAATCTGCAATTATCTCTTGGTCCTACAGCAATAGTTTCACCTATGGGCACTTACGATCACACTTCAAAATTCATCCATCTGTGAATTTAACATTGAACCTGCTGTAATTTTTAATAGGTAAGGCCATTCGAACAGCAACCTTGCTGTTCATAAAATTATTAGTGCTCCCGGTGTCAATAAGAACGGTGATTGGTTGTTGCTTCAGAAATCCTCCCACTTTCAATGTTTGCGGGTTCGCATAACCGGCAAGGGCATGCATCATAATATCAATTGGCTGCTGTTCTTCATCCGTGACCTCTTCCTCATGCTCCTGGACCTCCTCCTCCCTGTCTTCAAGAGGTTCATTCAATAGGAGGCGGCCCCTTTTGCAGTGATGATCGCGGTTCCACGACTCGTCGCAATGCCAACAAAGACCCTTTGCTGATTGATCACGTAGTTCTTCTCTTGTCAACTTTTTGGGCAGTGAAGGATGGTTGGAAGCAGAAGGGGGTTTATATGTTGAGGTTCTAAGAGTGGTTCTCATCCTTCGAGAATCTTGGTTGAGTCGTTCTTCTTGTATTCGGGCAAAAGAAATCGTAGCCATAACGGTATAGGGCTGTCGCACCTTAACTTCCCATTTTATCTCTGGCTTGAGTCCTTCGATAAATGTTCCTAACAATTGACGGTCAGTCCAATCACGAGCAAGGTAAGATAGCTTCTCAAACCTGGTTTGGTACTCTTGAATCGTAGAGGTTTGTCGAATCTTTGCGAGTTGGCCGTCGATATTTTCATACTTCGTAGGTCCGAAACGGTTCAAAGAAGGCATTCTTAAATTGATTCCATGTCGAGCCCTATGATTATATTCCAGCCAATTGTACCATTGAATAGCATCTCCTTCAAGGTGGATGATAGCAATCTCCACCATTGCATTATCTGATGTTCGGTAGTTGTGAAAGTAATATTCTGCGCGCGAAATCCACCCTGCTGGGTCTCCTTCTTCCCATCATGGGGAGTCCACCCTCATGCGTGGCTGAAGCACGTCCGAGGGCTGTCCCTGCTTCTTTGGGGTCCTTTCTAAATTCTCTCCTTGCTGTAGTTTGGTTGGACTCGATGGTTGTCCAATTCTGAATTCTACAAACAAAGCACGCAATTTGTCTTCCAAGCACGATTCAAGCCGTGATTCAATCCGAGATTCCCATGCTTCAAATTTGGCATCAATTGGATCTTGGGAAGCCATAGCATATGTCTGTAGATCAGAGATGCCCTTGTCTTTTTCTGTTGTGGAGTTAATGGCATGGGGTGGTGGAAGGTTCGGACAATAGATCGGTGATTGAAGGGTTCAACTATAATGGTTTACTATTTTGAGCTATGGTTTTTGATGCTGTTAGGGTTATAAAACTAGGTTATGATGGCTGCATCTTGAGGCTAGATGGATGCCCTAAAGACGTCTTGGTTTGTGGCAGCAAGGTGGCTAGGGATTGGTAGGTTACGGAGAAGAAAAAAGGACCAAGGTGCAATACCAGATTTTTCGTCGAAAAAATTCCAACAGTAAAATGTATTTTTTCCAGAAATTTTTAAAAGAGATTCAAGTAAAACTCAACGGGGATCTACTGATAAGGAAGAGGTAATACTGTAAAAAATTTCGTAGGAAGACAGGGAGGAGGAGGTCCACGGGTACAATTGTAACAGGTTCTTATAGTGTTAGAACCCTCCACGGATTCTAAGCTTGGGGTTGAGCTCTATAGGGGATCGGCCTCCTTGGAACTCTATTGGTGTTTCTTCCTGCAAGTTACTACACAAAGGCTGCTAATGGATTGATCTATTCATTGATTAAAAGAGAATGAATACATGATTATTTATAGGGCTTCTAAGCCCCAACTCCTAATATGACTCTTACTTAAGACTCCTACTTCTAACCAACTTCTAATTAGGACTCCTTCTCTAGTAGGATTCCTAATTCTAATAGGACTTTTTCCCTAATAGGACTCTTTTCTTAATAGGACTCCTACTTCTAATAGGACTCTTTTCCTAATAGGACTCCTACTTCTAATAGGACTTTTTCTCTAATAGGACTCCTTTCCTAAGAAGTAACCTAACCCTAACCTAGCCGGCCTCTTCACCTCTTTAATAAGGGTCGGCTAGATAGGATTTACATGAATGCCCTTATCAATGAAACTAAATTAGGACTCTCATAGCTAGAGTCCTAATAGACCCGCCCTCTTCAAATCAGCCTTGTCCTCGAGGCTGACGTTCCATGAATTCTGGGAATTTGATCTTCAAGTCGTCATAGTTCTCCCAAGTGGCATCTTCTGCTGGTAGGTTTGCCCACTGTATTAACACTTCAGTAGCAGGTCATCGTCATCGAGTCACGATTCGTCAATCAATAATGACACTTGGTTGAGTCTGGAGCTCTCCTTGGGTAGTTATATTTGGTAGATGGCTTTGGGCTGTCTCGTGTTGTCCCAACTTGAGCTTCAAACATGATACATGGAAGACTGGATGGATTCGGGAGCTGGCGGGTAAGTCCAATCTGTATGCTACTGCTCCGATGCACTCCAAAATCTGGTAGGGTCCATAGAACCGAGGTGAAAGCTTCATAGATGCTCTGGTTTGGATTGATGTTTGCTTGTATGGCTGGAGCCGTAGGAAGACCCAATCTCCTACTGAAAATTCTCTTTCGCCTTTGTGTTGATCATATTGCTATTTCATCCTTGCTTGTGCTGCAGTGAGATTATCTTTTAGTAACTTCAGCATTTTGTCTCTATCTTGTAATTCTCTGTCTACTTGTTCTACTTTAGAGGTACCCAACACATATTTTGGAATTATAAGGGGGGGGTCGGCAATACATGGCCTCATAGGAAGTACATTTTTTGGAGGAATAATAAGTAGTATTATACCACCACTCAGCTCAGGGAAGCCACTTTGTCCATTCTTTTGGTCGGTCACTGGTGAAGCATCTAAGGTATGTCTCTAAGCACCTGTTCACCTCTTCAGTTTGGCCGTCGGTTTGTGGGTGATATGCCGTACTCATCTTTAATTTAGTGCCTTGCATCTGGAATAACTCTATCCAAAATTTGCTCGTGAAGATCCTATCATGATCACTTACAATAGATCTCGGCATCCCATGTAATTTTACAATATTCTCCATAAAGATTCGAGCAATACTAGAAGCAGTGTAGGGATTACGGATGGCACAAAAGTGAGCATACTTTGTAAGGCGATCAACCACGACAAAAATTATACCTTTTCCTTATGATGAGGGAAGCCCTTCGATGAAATCCATTGATATATCAGTCAATATTGATTTTGGGATGGGTAGAGGTTGTAACTTTCCAGGACTTGCCACTGTCTCACCTTTGTGTCATTGATATATATCATATTGTGTTACAAATTCAGCAATAATATTTTTTATCCCTATCCAATAAAAATTTTGCTTAATTCTTTTATAGGTTCTAAAGAACCCGGAGTTCCTGGTTGCAGGTGTGAAATGCATCTCTTGAAGGATGGTCTTTATGTAAGTAGAATTTGGCACAAGCACAATGCGTCATTTATATTGCAAGTCCTTTGAGTCCCAACTGTAATGAGCCATAGAGCTTGGTGCTTCCTTTAATTTTTTTATGATTTTACTTGTTTCTGGATTATCTTGTCATTTCCTCCTAATATCCTCAAGGAAGTTGCTGGTCGGAAGTGAAACGGCCAAAAATTCAGCTTCCTCGGATAGCCGTGAAAGCGCATCTGCAACAACATTATCTTTCCCTTTTTTGTAAGTTATTTCATAATCATATCCAAGAAGCTTTGTTACCCATTTTTGCTGCTTAAGTTGTACTAAAAAGCCACTACATGCTTTGTGTAAAATTTTCTCCATTCGTTGTGTGCAAATTATCGTTACGTCGCCCCCACGTTTCCCATACAATATCACCTGTTTCCCCTTGCTATAAAATTTCATAATTAATTTCAAAAATTTTTAGGAAACATCACCTAATGTCATCAACCATTCGATGCCAAGCACGGCCTCATAATCATCAAGAGAGAGGAGGAAAAAAATCTATAATTATCTCTTAGTCTTGTAGCAACAGTTTCACCCGTGGGCACTTACGATCACACTTCAAAATTCGTCCATCTGCAACTTTAACATCGAACCTGCTACAATTCTCAATAGGTAAGGCCATCCGGACAGCAACCTTACTGTTCATAAAATTATTAGTGCTCCCGGTGTCAATAAGAATGGTGATTGGTTGTTGCTTCAGAAATCCTCCCACTTTCTTTGTTTGCGGGTTCGCATAACTGGCTAGGGCATGCATCGTAATATCAATTGGCTACTGTTCTTCATCCGTGACCACTCCCTCATGCTTCTGGTCCTCCTCCTCCATGTCTTCAAGAGGTTTAATCAATAGGAGGCGGCCCCTTTTGCAGTGATGATCGCGGTTCCATGGCTCGTCGCAATGCCAACAAAGACCCTTTGCTGATCGATCACGTAGTTCTTCTCTTGTCAATTTTTTGGGCAGCGAAGGATGGCTGGAAGTAGAAGGGGGTTTATATGTTGAGGTTCTAGGAGTGGTTCTCATCCTTCGAGAATCTTGGTTGAGTCGTTCTTCTTGTATTCGGCAAAAGAAATCGCAGCCATCGATGCGTGTCGTGCCTTAACTTCCCCTTTTATCTCTGGCTTGAGTCCTTCGATAAATGTTCCTAACAATTGACGGTCAGTCCAATCACGAGCAAGGTAAGATAGCTTCTCAAACCTGGTTTGGTACTCTTGAATCGTAGAGGTTTGTCGAATCTTTGCGAGTTGGCCGTCGATATTTTCATACTCCGTAGGTCCGAAACGGTTCAGCAGTGCATTCTTAAATTGATTCCATGTCGGAGCCCCATGATTATATTCCAGCCAATTGTACCATTGAATAGCATCTCCTTCAAGGTGGATGACAGCAATCTCCACCATAGCATTATTCGACGCTGGTAGTAGCGAAGTAACGCTCACACAAATCCACCCCGCTGGGTCTCCTTCTTCCCATCGTGGGAAGTCCACCCTCATGCATGGCTGAAGCATCTTCGAGGGTTGTCCCTCCTTCTCTAGGGTCCTTTCTAAATTCTCTCCTTACTGTAGTTTGGTTGGACTCGATGGTTGTCCAATTCTGAATTCTGCAAACAAAGCGCGCAATTTGTCTTCCAAGCGCGATTCAAGCCGTGATTCAATCCGAGATTCCCATGCTTCAAATTTGGCATCAATTGGATCTTGGGAAGCCATAGCATATGTCTGTAGATCAGAGATGCCCTTGTCTTTTTCTGTTGTGGGTTAATGGCATGCGGTGGTGGAAGGTTCGGACAATAGATCGGTGATTGAAGGGTTCAGGTGTAATGGTTTACTATTTTGGGCTATGGTTTTTTATGCTGTTAGGGTTATGAAACTAGGTTATGATGGCTGCATCTTAAGGCTAGAAGGATGCCCTAAAGATGTCTTAGTTTGTGGCAGCAAGGTGGCTAGTGTTTGGTAGGTTACGGAGAAGAAAAAAGGACCAAGGTGCAATACCAGATTTTTCGTCGAAAAAATTCCAGCAGTAAAGATGTAAGTTTTTCAGAAATTTTCAAAAGAGATTCAAGTAAAACTCAAAGGGGATCTACTGATAAGGAAGAGGTAATACTATAAAAAATTTCGTAGGAAGAAACGATAGCAATAGGTTTGGCAAAATTGAGAATCACGGAGAGGTATTATAGCAGATTTTTACATCTAAAGTGCAGCAGATTAGATATAAAAGATAAGTGGTTTTTATTGAGAATTTTTCGACAAAACTAAAGGGAAAACCACTGTTAGGAAGTGTCAAAGCCGCCTTAAAAATTTCATAGAGATTTGGATAGAAAAAATGTAGTAGCAATATCAAAAAGGTAGTGCTATGCGGCTGAAATTCTATAGTGCGACTTTCGTTATAGAGATGAAAACTTTACGACAAAAAGTTTATGCAACAATTATAGGAACGAATTTTTTTTGATTTTTTGAATAAGGATAACTAAATTGCAGCAACAGTAGGGTAGATAACCAGAACCTGTTGCAATTTAGTTTCATTGATAGGACTTCTAAGCCCCAACTCATAATAGGACTCTTACTCAAGACTCCTACTTCTAACCAACTTCTAATTAGGACTTCTTCTTTAGTAGGATTCCTAATTCTAATAGGACTTTTTACCTAATAGGACTTCTACTTCTAATAGGACTCTTTTCCTAAAAGGACCCCTACTTCTAATAGGACTTTTTACCTAATATGACTTCTACTTCTAATAGAACTCTTTTCCTAGTATGATACCTACTTCTAACTGGACTCTTTTCCTAATAGGATTCCTACTTCTAATAGGACTCTTTTCCTAAGAAGTAACCTAACCCTAACCTAGCCAGCCTCTTCACCTCTTTAATAAGGGTCGGCTAGATAGGATTTACATGAATGCCCTTATCAATGAAACTAAATTAGGACTCTCATAGCTAGAGTCCTAACAGACCCGCCCTCTTCAAATCAGCCTTGTCCTCGAGGCTGACGTTCCATGAATTCTGGGAATTTGATCTTCAAGTCGTCGTAGTTCTCCCAAGTGGCATCTTCTGCTGGTAGGTTTGCCCACTGTATTAACACTTGATGGCAGTCGTCATCGTCGTCGAGTCATGATTCACGATCAATAATGGCACTTGGTTGGGTCCGAGCTCTCCTTGAGTAGTCATATTTGGTAGATGGCTCTGGGTTGTTTTGTTTTGTCCCAACTTATTCTTTAAACATGACACATGAAAGATTGGATGGATTCGGGAGCTAGTGGGTAAGTCCAATCTGTATGCTACTGCTCTGATGCACTCCAAAATCTAGTAGGGTCTATAGAATCGAGGTGAAAGATTCATAGATGCTCTGGTTTGGATTGATGTTTGCTTGTATGGTGGAGCCGTAGAAGACCCAATCTCTCGAAAATTCTCTTTCGCCTCTGTGTTGATCATATTATTGTTTCATCCTTACTTGTCTTTGCGGTGAGATTATCTTTTAGCAACTTGCATTTTGTCTCTATCTTGTAGTTCCTGTCTACTTGTTCTACTTTAGATGTGCCCAACATATATTTTGAAATTACAGGGGGTCGGCCATACATGGCCTCATAGGAGTACATTTTGTGGAGGAATGATAAGTTATATTATACCACCACTCCCTAGGAAGCCACTTTGTCCATTCTTTTGGTCGGTCAGTGAAGCATCTAAGGTATGTCTCCAATCACTTGTTCACCACTTGATTTGTTTGGCTTGGGTGATATGTCGTACTCATCTTTAATTTAGTGCCCTGCATCTGGAATAACTCTGTCCAAAATTTGCTCGTGAAGACCCTATCACGATCACTTACAATAGATCTCGGCATCCCATGTAATTTTACAATATTCTCCATAAAGATTCGAGCAATACTAGAAGCAGTGTAGGGATTATGGATGGCACAAAAGTGAGCATACTTTGTAAGGCGATCAACCATGACAAAAATTATACCTTTTCCTTATGATGAGGGAAGCCCTTCGATGAAATCCATTGATATATCAGTCCATATTGATTCTGGGATGGGTAGAGGTTGTAACTTTCCGGGACTTGCCATTGTCTCACCTTTGTGTCGTTGACATATATCACATTGTGCTACAAATTCAGCAATAATATTTTTCATCCCTATCCAATAAAAATTTTGCTTAATTCTTTTATAGGTTCTAAGGAACCCGGAGTGCCCGGTCGTAGGTGTGGAATGCATCTCTTGAAGGATGGTCTTTATGCAAGTAGAATTTGGCACAAGCACAATGCGTCCTTTATATCGTAAGTCCTTTGAGTCTCAACTATAATGAGCCATA
This sequence comes from Musa troglodytarum, assembly GCA_023547065.1. NCBI lineage: Eukaryota > Viridiplantae > Streptophyta > Magnoliopsida > Zingiberales > Musaceae > Musa > Musa troglodytarum. Next base: position 18,364,417 of record CP097510.1, read on the forward strand.
GAGCTTGGTGCTTCCTTTAATTTTTTTATGATTTTACTTGTTTCTGGATTATCTTGCCATTCCCTCCTAATATCCTCAAGGAAGTCGCTGGTCGGAAGTGAAACAGCCAAAAATTCGACTTGCTCGGGTAGCCGTGAAAGCGTATCTGCAACAATATTATCTTTCCCTTTTTTTTAAGTTATTTCATAATCATATCCAAGAAGCTTTGTTACCCATTTTTGCTGCTTGAGTTGTACCAAAAAGCCGCTGCATGCTTTGTGCAAAATTTTCTCCATTCGTTGTGTGCAAATTGTCGTTACGTTGCCCCCACGTTTCCCATACAATATCACCTGTTTCCCCTTACTGTAAAATTTCATAATTAATTTCAAAAAATTCAAGGAAACATCACCTAATGTCATCAACCATTCGATGCCAAGCACGGCCTCATAATCATCGAGAGAGAGGAGGAAAAAATCTGTAATTTTCTCTTGGTCCTACAGCAACAATTTCACCCGTGGGCACTTACGATTACACTTCAAAATTCATCCATCTGCAACTTTAACATCGAACCTACGGCAATTCTCAATAGGTAAGGCCATCCGAACAGCAACCTTGCTGTTTATAAAATTATTAGTGCCCCCAGTGTCAATAAGAATGGTGATTGGTTGTTGCTTCAGAAATCCTCCCACTTTCATTGTTTGCGGGTTCGCATAACCGGCAAGGGCATGCATCGTAATATCAATTAGCTGTTGTTCTTCATCCGTGACCTCTTCCTCACACTCTTGGACCTCCTCTTCCCTATCTTCAAGAGGTTCAATCAATAGGAGGCGGCCCCTTTTGCAGCGATGATCACGGTTCCACGGCTCGTCGCAATGCCAATAAAGACCCTTTGCTGATCAATCACGTAGTTCTTCTCTTGTCAATTTTTTGGGCAGCGAAGGATGGCTGGGAGTAGAAGGGGGTTTATATGTTGAGGTTCTAGGAGTGGTTCCTATCCTCCAAGAATCTTGGTTGAGTCGTTCTTCTTGTATTCGGGCAAAAGAAATCGCAGCCATCACGGTACGGGGCTGTCGTGCCTTAACTTCCCCTTTTATCTCTGGCTTGAGTCCTTCGATAAATATTCCTAACAATTGACAGTCAGTCCAATCACGAGCAAGGTAAGATAGCTTCTCAAACCTGGTTTGGTACTCTTGAATCGTAGAGGTTTGTCGAATCTTTGCGAGTTGGCCATCGATATTTTCATACTCCGTAGGTCCGAAACGGTTCAGCAGTGCATTCTTAAATTGATTCCATGTCGGAGCCCCATGATTATATTCCAGCCAATTGTACCATTGAATAGCATCTCCTTCAAGGTGGATGACAGCAATCTCCACCATAGCATTATCCGACATTCGGTAGTAGCGAAAGTAACGTTCGACGCGCGAAATCCACCCCACCGGGTCTCCTTCTTCCCATCGTGGGAAGTCCACCCTCATGCGTGGTTGAAGCATGTCTGAGGGTTGTCCCTCCTTCTCCAAGGTCCTTTCTAAATTCTCTCCTTGCTGCAATTTGGTTGGACTCAATGGTTGTTTAATTCTAAATTCTGCAAACAAAGCGTGCAATTTGTCTTCCAAGTGCGATTCAAGCCGTGATTCAATCAGAGAATCCCATGCTTCAAATTTGGCATTAATTGGATCTTGAGAAGCCATAGCATATGTCTGTAGATCAGAGATGCCCTTGTCCTTTTTTTGTTGATGGGTTAATGGCATGGGGTGGTGGAAGGTTCGGACAATAGATCAGTGATTGAAGGGTTCAGCTGTAATGGTATACTGTTTTGGGCTGTGGTTTCTTATGCTGTTAGGGTTATGAAACTAGGTTATGATGGCTGCATCTTGAGGCTAGAGGGGTGCCCTAAAGATGTCTTGGTTTGTGGTAGCAAGGTAGCTAGGGTTTGGTAGGTTACGGAGAAGAAAAAAGGACAAAGGTGCAATACCAGATTTTTCGTCGAAAAAATTCCAGTAGTAAAGATGTAATTTTTTCTAGAAATTTTTAAAAGAGATTCAAGTAAAACTCAAAGGGGATCTACTGATAAGGAAGAGGTAATACTGTAAAAAATTTCGTAGGAAGAAACGACAGCAAGAGGTTTGGCAAAATTGAGAATCACGGAGAGGTATTATAGTAGATTTTTACGTCTAAAGTGTAGCAAATTGGATGTAAAAGATAAGTGGTTTTTTATTGAGAATTTTTCAACAAAACCAAAGGGAAAACCACTGTTAGGAAGTGTTAAAGCCATCGTAAAAATTTCATAGAGATTTGGATAGAAAAAATGTAGTAGCAAGATCAAAAAGGCAGTGCTATGCGGTTGAAATTCTGCAGTGCGACTTTCGTTGTAGAGATGAAAGTTTATGCAGCAATTATAGGAACGAATTTTTTTTGGATTTTTTGACTAAGGATAACTAAATTACAGCAGCTGTAGGATAGATAACTAGAACTTGTTGCAATTCACGGGAAGATCAAAGGATGATCTACGGTGGTGGAGATGACGATGGAATTCAGCGATGATCTTTTAAGCAATTGTGGGAATTACTTTGTGCAGTTGTGGAGGGCTGGTGGATGGCTGTGCAAGGGCAGCGAGATGCCAAGAACGCTGCTCTGATACCAAGTGTTAGAACCCTCCGCGGATTCTAAACTTGGGGTTGATCTCTATACGGGATCGTCCTCATTGGAACTCTATAGGGGTTCCTTCCTCCAAGTTGTTGCACAAAGGCTGCTAAAGGATTGAACTATTCATTGATTAGAGAGAATGAATACATGGTTATTTATAGGGCTTCTAAGCCCCAACTCCTAATAGGACTCTTACTCAAGACTCCTACTTCTAACCAACTTCTAATTATGACTCCTTTTCTAGTAGGATTCCTAATTCTAATAGGACTTTTTCCCTAATAGGACTTCTATTTCTAATAGGACTCTTTCTCTAATAGGACTTCTATTTCTAATAGGACTCTTTTTCTAATAGGACTCCTACTTCTAATAGGACTTTTTTCCTAATAGGACTCCTACTTCTAATAGGACTCTTTTCCTAATAGAACTCCTACTTCTAATAGGATTCTTTCTCTAATAGGACTCATTTCCTAAGAAGTAACCTAACCCTAACCTAGCCGGCCTCTTCACCCCTTTAATAAGGGTCGGCTAGATAGGATTTGCATGAATGCCCTTATCAATGAAACTAAATTAGGACTCTCATAGCTAGAGTCCTAACAGACCCGCCCTCTTCAAATCAGCCTTGTCCTCGAGGCTGACGTTCCATGAATTCTAAGAATTTGATCTTCAAGTCATCGTAGTCTCACCATAAGATATGCTTAATTGGCTTCATGACAATGGAAAGTTTAGTGCTAAATCTGCATGGAATCAAATCAGATAAAGAAATAACAAGTGGATCCCAAGCAGTTGGACATGGGATAGACCGGGCTCACAGAGACATTCCTTATGCACATGGCAGGCCCTTCTTGCCAAACTACCCACAATGGATAATATGAAGCGAAAAAGTATATATATTGTTAACCGATGCTCTCTTTGTATGCACCAGGAAGAAGATATTGATCATCTTTATTTTGCTTGCGACTACACTAATTGGATATGGGAGGAGATTCAAGAGATTTGAACTCCATAGGCTACCAATGCCAAACTTGCATCAGAACTAGAGCAGCAGAGCAAAGCTTCTCAAGAAAAGGGCTTCTTACACAACTAACAAAAATTACCTTTAGATATGCTATTTGGTAGATTTGGAGGGAGAGGTGTAGCAGAATCTTTGAGGGCCACAACATACACAATACTCACCTATTGCTCGAGATACTTAGCGACTCAAGATCATGTATGAAGCATGATCTGGAAATGAAGCATTTAACAAGTAGAGAAAAAGATATCTTTACCAGATTCAATTTTGTTATTCGTTAATGCTTTCTAGAATGAGATTGTTGTATTGTGTGTTTCTATGTTTCAACAATGTGATGTATTCACAGGTCGTTTAGGAATGGTTGGCTATTACATTTTGCTATTTATTGTATATCGTAAGGCGTCATAGGCTACAACATGTGTAGTCATGGTTACTTTTTTGTTTATCTTCTCTTGGAGATGAGTCTGGTGGAGTGAGTCCATTCTACCTTTTTGAGGTGGGGTGCATTCTCCTAAACTGCTCTAAGAGATCTCAAGCTATAGTCTACGGCTTATGTAGACAAAACTACTTTGTGCAAACTTCATACTAAATAGAATTACATTTACTTACCAAAAAAAAAGAAATATACTCTTCCCATTCACCCAAGGATCATACCACATATTAATTCTCGTCCTAGAAGAGATTGTATAAGAAATGTGTATGGTCAGCTAATTTCTTACCTTCAAAATTCCTTTCCAAAGAGCAGAATGATATGTTTTTGCTGAAACTTCCCAGATTGATTCCTTAAATAGGTACCTAGCAGGAACCCATTGTGACCATAAGGATTTGTTCTGCAAAAGATCCCACAATTTCTGTACCAAACAAGCTTTATTCCAATCTCTCATATTTCGCAGATTCAGCCCCCCCCCCCCTTATCTTTCGGTCTGTAGATGTTATCCTAATTTACCATATGCTGTGCCTTACCATCTGTACCATTCCAGAAAAAGTTCTTCAATAGCCGTTTAATATCTTGAAGGAGTCCAACAGGTAAAAGATATGCATTAGACCAATGAATAGAGTAAGAAAACAACACAGATCGGATGAGTTCAAGTCGTCCTGCTTTGGAAAGAAGTCTATTTTCTAGGAGAAAATTCTATTCTTTATTTTTTGTAGGATAGGTTGACAATGAATTTTATGAATGCCAATAGATATGAGTGAGAGACCCAGATAAGGAACTGGTAGACTTCCCTCGCTAACCCCCAGAGTTTGTATAAAAAAGTCTTTATCTTCAACGCAAGAACCCATATAGACTTTACTTTTTGCATGATTTAGTTGAAGGCCAGAAACCAAACCAAAATCTTTCAGAATAGTAGCCAAATTCTTCACTGAGGTAGTGTCATTGCGAAGAAAGATAATAAGATCATCTGCAAATGTTATGTGGGATATATGAATAGAACCAGCATGGGGTACCTTAATGTTGCCATCAGAGACTGCCTTTTCTAACATACAGCTGAGTTCTTCCATGACAATTGTAAAAAGATATGAAGAAAGTAGATCTCCTTGTCGGATGCCATTCGTACTTCCAAAGAAGCCAACGGGGGAACCATTGAACAGAACTGAAAATTTTGGAGTTTCCAAGCAGCACTGAATCCAATTAACCCATTGTTGAGGGAAGTTCATAATGAGGAGTATCTTGTAGAGAAACTATCTATTAATTGAATCAAATGCTTTTCGTAAGTCAGCTTTAAAACATATCTTCGTCTCTCTTGACTTGGAGTGCAAATCTTTGACCAAGTCATTAGCAAAAAGAACATTGTGATGTATACTTCTCCCTTTAATGAAAGCAGCCTGAGTATGACTAATGATCTTATGTATAATCATTTGCATTCGATCTGCAAGCAACTTGGAGATGATCTTGTAAATAAAATTGTATAAAGAAATGGGCCTGTAGTGCTCTAGTGAATCAGCCCTTGCATTCTTAGGAACCAAAGAAATAAAAGTACAATTTATCGCTTTAAGAATATGACCTGAAGAGAAAAAATGTTGGCAAGCTTTAATCACATCATTTTCAATGATCGCCATGCAATTTGATAAAATTCAGTGGAAATCCATCCGACTAGGGCTTTTGTGCTTTGGTGACTTGAAGACAACTCGTATAACTTCTTCATCTGTAATTGGTGTATTAAGAATTGTGATGTCATCCGAATCAAGCTTTCTAGTAGGCTCCACATGAACATTATTAGGCTGCTCTGTTTGATTAAGTAAAGAATAAAAAAATTATTCAGTGTGTAATCATCCAAATTCGCAATAAGCGTACCATCTTGATTTTTACATCTCCTGATATAGTTAACAGCCCTTCTAGTAGCAATGGCTGTATAGAAAAACTTCGCATTGGAATCCCCTAAAGTAAGCCAATCTTTGTCGAGACTTTTGTTTTGCAAAACTTTCTTCCTGCTTTATAGGGCCTGCATGAATTGAGATCTAACTTCTGCCTCTTTGCAAATAAGATTCTCGTCAAAAGGCTGAAGATGTAGCTCATGTTGCACCGCCATTAGTTTCTTTTTGATTAACTGAACCCGGGTGAAAATATTGCCAAAAGTGTTTGTATTCCACTCCTTTAGTGCTGCTTTACATGCACATTAACATTCTAAGCAGATCTGATAACCTTAAGGAACTGAGAATGGGTACTTCCATATGTTAAAGAATCTAAATGGTTTCTTGCCTCTGGGTATTACTTTGTTTGCATGTATATTCATTAAAGAGTGATCAGAGAACAACTGAGATCCATACTCCAGAAGTGAATTAGGATAAACTGTTAACCATTCGTGATTAATCAGACACCTATCGAGTCGAGCCATTATTTTCCTGTGGGCAGCACCTTGATTACTCCATGAAAGCCAATCCCCTACAGATTTCATATCAATCAATGCAGCAATATCTATGTAATCGTTAAAACCTTGAAGCTTGCTCTCTGAAAGTGGTTTACCCCCCACTTTTTCATGTGTGTACCGAACAGTATTAAAGTCACCAAGAACAATCCAAGGCACTATAAGACAGCCATTTCTAATGTTAATCATATCATTCCATAGAACATTTCTTTCCTGCATACTATTAGAAGCATATACGCCAGTAATATAAAATTGACAACCATTCCTTTTGTCCTCGGATTTAAGATAGAATGAATTGTTCTATAGCAGAAATAAAGCAAGTACTAACAGAGTTAAAATGCCATAATACCCATATTCTATCATAAGTGTCACAAGTATCGTTGGTAAGAAGTTCTGCCTCTGGCCATATTAAATCTTTTTGAACACAAATCCGAGATGGTTTAATTTTTGTTTCCACAAGAATAACAATATCACAAGCATCAGACTTAATTGTTCTATTAAGCTCCCGACATTTCTCAAATTTATTCAGTCCACGAACATTCCAACAAAGTATCTACATTAGAATTAAAATAGGTTGGAAAAGAAATAAAGAACTCTTCCTAGGTAGACTGAAGTATGTGCAACTTACCAGTTTACCTATAATAAGAAGAATTAAAGTTTCAGATGTATCCTTTTGTCCGCATTGTTTCCCAAGCGAGTTAGAATGCTCTTTCGTCGTCATCGATGCTACTGCTTCGGGAGACGCACCTTGTTCATCAGTAGTCATAGCAGCATCAACTCCATGATGAGTTGTCTGTCGTTGTCGGTAAACCTGAGTGATCGTTTTTTACGTTTGCTGACAAGCTCCATGTGCATGACCGAAGGAGTGACAAATCTTACATCACTGTGGCTTCCAAGAATATGAAACATGTACCTTACGAGTGGTCCCCTCAAGATCCCTATAATAAACCTCATCAGGAAGATCTCCATCGGAAGAAACCATAACACATGCTCATGCAAAAGCCAATCTCGTCTGCGATGCTGTTGCCTTGTCAATATACAATGGCTGTCCCATGGTGCTGCATAACTTAGCAATAAAACGTCGACTCCAAAGATGCAGGGGAAGACCATGAAAGGAAACCCATAAGGGAATCGACTGGAGGCTGTCTAACTCCAAATGGACATCAGGGGACCAGCGCCGTAGTATCATCGGATGGCAATGAATGGTCCAAAACCCTTCAAGAATCTATTGCAAATCCTCTTCAGAATAGAGTTTGCATACAAAAAAACCATTCTCCAACATATGAAGATCGAATGCTGATGTTCCCCATCGTGTCTTGATGAATGATGATAACGGGAAATAGGATGTCTTGAGACCGACCACATAACCAACAAGCGCCATGGACCATCTCTCAATCAACTCTTCAGAATCAGCAGCCTCATACACAGTAATCTTCTGAGCAGCTTGGATTTCTGGAGTAATGAAATCCAAGCTAAGATCTGAACTTCCAACCGGAGCCTTGAAGAGGCTTGTCCAAGGCCGAGGATTGCTAGATATGAGAGCAGGAGGCCGCGATCTAGAACGTGTCCTGCCTCTATGCAGTGTTGTCAATGGAGCACCTCGACGGGAGGAAGATAGCGAAGGAGCTTGAGAGGCAGGGAGCCTCGTCGGAGCTACCTTGCTACCAGCATCACCAGCCCCAGGGACCATCACTTGTCCCCCCTACAGCATTAGAAGAGGCTGCGAAGCCACAAGAGCAGGGGAGTTCAGAATCTCCCTCCTCTGTTCAGTCGCCCTAGGAAAGGGGGCGATGCAGAGATTTGGGAGTAGACCCTGCGCACGAGGAAGCCACCGCCCCTTTCACAGCAGCCGCCGCCCCTCGATGTCGCCCTATCTCTGCCGCCCAGCAGCAGCACCCCTCACCCTAGGGAGAAGCCATCGGCCACAGCCCCAATCAAGCCCTCTCCTCCGCCGTTCAGAAGAAGAGCAGAAAAGGCCCTGTTCCCCTTCGTGCAACAGCAGAGAGAGGCGAGGGAGGGAGCATGCCCTAGGGAAGCAGCGATGCCATCGCAGCCCTCTCCTCCTTCATTCAGAAGAAGAAGAGGCGAGGGAGGGAGCGCCCCCTAGGGATTGCAGAAGCAGCGCCCTCCTTGTCCGCCCAAGCGGAAGAGTAGCGACCGTGAAATCGCCCAAGGGAGAAGCAGATCCACCGATGCAGCCTTCCTGCAGTGACCGAATCGCCCAAGGGAAGATCCACCGATGTAGCCTTCCTGCTCTCCAAGCGCAGAACAGGGGAGAACCGCCGCCCAGCAGCCGCCGCCTCTTCTCGCCCTAGCCTTCTCCGTGGCTTCTCTTTCTCCCAACGCGGTCAATCTCACAACTGTGTAGCAGCAGCGAGTTCCTGCACCACGTGGAGGAAGGGAAGAACCACCACCCAAGGGAGAAGAAGCAGATCCACACCGCCTCTTCTCACCCTAGAGAGAGAAGAGAATCGTCTAGAGAGAGAAGCTCTCACCTAGAGAGAGAAACTCATCCTGACCATTTAATTATTATTAAATAATAATTAACGAACACAAATGAAAAGAATATCAACTCTTACTATGAACACAAGAAACTGAAATGCTCCAAAGATGAGTATACAAAAATGAAGAAGACGAAAGCACATAAAAAAGAATCAAGTGACGAAGCGACGAACTGTGTTTTGATGGCCTTCAAGTATGAGATAAGTAACTCACCCAAAATGCTTTTGCATTGTTATGAAATTATTTGATCTTTTCATAAGGTGCTTAACTTAGTTTAGTTAGTAGGAAATAAAAAAAATTATTTTCAAAAATTATATCATGCTTTTCTTTCTAGTATTTTTAAAAAATAAAAATTATGAATGATTGGTGACAATTCTTGTTTAAATCTATGAATATTTATCTTGATGATTTCCGTATGAATTTTCATGAATGATGTATGATTTCTCACACTAAGCTAAAATCATCTTGTTATAACTAATAACAATGAAAGAGAGAATATTGGAATTAAAATGATTTTGATGATGCATTATGAAATCATGCTTAATAGTTGTATCATGCTTGATGATTTGAAATCTTATATTTCAGAATATTGTGCTTATGGTCTTAATTGTGTTTATGATGAAATTTTTAGATGATGTGTCACATTTTGTTTTATATATAATGAAACTTGTGTTTCGGTTTTAGACTTGAGCATGCTTACATGCAATCAATTTATGTTGCTCATAACAAATTTTCTAAATAAAAGATTTTGATGATAATTTTGGATTTATATGATGATTCATGACTTTCGAACGAAAAATTTGAACATACCCTATGAAATCATCCTTGATAATGATGAAATGAAAATATTAAAAGTTTGTTATCATGCTTAATGATGATGATGCATGAGGATTTGTAATAATGATGATTTGAAATCTCATATTTTGAAATGATGTGTTTATCTTATGATCTTTATGACAAAATTGGTTTCAAGCAAGATAAATCGTTTTGACACAAAAATTTAATTATCATGGTAATTGCATGATCTTTTGTTTGAAGATACCTTATGTGTTGATGGTTTTGATGAAACTTTGTTTTGGATTTATACGATGATGTGTGAAATAAATTTGTATAAAATAAAACACATAAAAATGGCAAAATATACTATTATGATGTTTTATGCTTGATGTGTTTGGTCATGATGTTTTTATGATGATACTTGTATTTCAAATTTATACGATGGTGGCTTTCGTATGAAATACTTGAATATACTCATATGAAATCAAGTGTATGAAATGAAAATATATTTTCTATCTTATTGAGATAAATAAATTTATTTTATGAATATTATGAATTTCTTGAAAATAATTATGATGAATGTCTTGAAAACAAATATGTGCATCATGTTATTATTCTAAATGATTTCTCTTGAAACTTGTTTTACGGATCTATACAATAATATATGAATCTAGCATTAAAAGACAAAAGCATACTTATATGAAATAAATCATAAAAAAGAAAATGCATATTTTTTGAAATCTTTCTATCTCTAGAGTTTTCGATTATTCGATAAAAGAGAAATGATGAATCGATGTATATTATGTTCATGTGAATCGAAAATAATTTTGATGATTTTGACAAATTAAATTTGAATGAGATTTTTTTAATAATTCTTGACTCTTCTCTTTATCTCTAGCAATCATAACTTGACTTTTGTGAATTGAGATGCATGAAACAAATTATTCTTTTTGCTATTTGCTATCAAATGAATCATGATTGATATCATTTTTATTATACCGCCTATGATTCATGTTGTAGAGAAAGAATTTATAAATCATGATGCAATGAGAATTCTTATGCAATAACTTGAAACTTTTATAAATCAAGATCGTATATCATGATTATTTCATTTATCAAAAGAGAATTTTTTAAATGAAATATGACTTGTCTCTTGATTTCTTGGAACTATATAATTGAAATTTTTTTATGATCTTGATTGATGACTTGATATGTCGCTTGATTTTTTAATAACTTCTTGATGATTCATGACTTCTATTTTTAAACTTTTGGAATTACAACTTTATTTTGTCGGAATCATGACTTATTTGGTTTGAATGAATAAATCAATGATCTTTATTTGATACTCGAAATTTTCTTTTGATCTTGATGACTTGATGTTCCTTATGTATGAATCATGTTCTCATTTAATTCTTTTACAAATGAAATGATACATTCAATCACTTATCGATATTTACGATTGTGATATATCTTTTTGAAATATCTTTCTAATGTTATTTTGACAACTTAAGATGTCTTTTGGAATTCATGACATAATATGATTGAATCATTTATTTACTTTTCTTTATCATAACTTAAAAATGAATGTTTTGAATCATTGTTGACAATCTTTACAGTTTAAAATTATATATGTTGTGTAATGATGGTTTGAATGCATGAATCGATAGTTTTTAATTCCTTACTCGAAATTTCTTTTTCATGATCTTAAATTCTCGGACTTATGAATTGAGATATTTTTAATGAAAATCAAAATCTTTTTCCTCTATGATTCCTTCATTCTATCATTCACTAAAGAGGAAAACAATCCAAGTCTATCTGTCATTTATGAATCTTGTAAACTATGATAATGATTTTGATGATCCAAACTTGAATGAGTTTTGTCACAATCCAAGTCTTGATATCTTGATATTTGATACTTGAAATTTCTTTTGAAATGTGATCTTGACGAAATGTTTTATACTTGAATTGAGAGTTTTTTCTCCTATGTTTCAACCTCTCATTTGCTAAAAAGGAGATTTTTTGAAATGATTCATGAACTTTTGGACTCTTGTCCTTATCCTTCATTTGTTCATATGATAATTAAAACATTTGTGTACTTGAACTCTTCCTCTCTCCTTTCATTTCTTTTATGACAAAAAAGGGAGAAGACAATATGCTAGCATTAGTATTCATGACTTGAATTTAATTAAAACATTGTATCGATTTTTCTCCTATGTTTCAATACTTCTTTGAATGCATCATATGATGATTGAAAGATTATTGTAAACTTTTATTGATGCAAATTTATAATTGATATAAAAGTCTAAATCATTGGATCCTCTACTTCTTTTTAACAAAAACAAAGGGGTAGAAAGTTTTTGTTAGCTTGCATATTTCAAAGGAAGGAAAATTTGCTAGCTCGATCATTGCAATGAAAGAACTTGCTTTCATGAACACTACCAACAAGTGCTACCTTACAATTTCAAGAGAAGCAAAGTGCAAACTTACATCTCAAGAAGTAAAAATTGCTATGCTTGAACTCAAAACTTGCCAAGATTGAATGTTGTATATTTTGATAGTTAGTTTGTTGTAAAACTTGCATATCTTTTAAACTAGCTATGATGCAACTTCTCTTTTGTTGATGACAAAGGAGAAGTAGATTGATGATTTCATGCAATATATGATGTATTGAATATTTTATACTTGTATGATATTTTCATGTTTTTATACATGTTACTTAGATTTGTTAAAATCCAAGGGCCCTATCAATATGGCGTATTAATAGGAGTTTGTTTAAATTCCGGGAGTTAAGGTTAACTCCGTCATCAATTAGTTGTCATCATAAAAAAGGGGGAGATTGTTGAATCTCGGATTTTGATGATGAAACTAATTGATTATGTTTTGGTAATCTAACTACGTTTTGAGTCACGCAGGTCCACTTTCGATCAGAATTAGATAGTTGACATAGGATAAATCAACATTGCATCGGAAGAGAATACGTCAGGAGATTGGACGTCGAGCTGGGGGTCCGATCGATAATCGACTGAAGGCTTCGGATAAAGATATCGGGCATCGGACTAAGAAGAATGAAGTTGCGCCAAGAAGATCAAGGTTGCGGAGACCAATCGTCGATTGGGCAACAGGCTGTAAGAGAGGACGATGTGTCGAAGAATTGGATGAAGCGTTGACCAATGACGTGTCAGGCAACAAGATGTTGATTCATGTTATAATTTTCTAGATCGAAGTAGGATTAAGATTTAATTAATGTACAGGATTAACTATAATAACGATGAAGGCATAAAGCAATAGAGTCAAGTGCGATTGAGTCGTTGGGAGTTCAAGAGTTCAACGGAAGTTTGAAGATTCGTCGGAGTGCTATCGGAACTGGCCTATAATGAATCGAGGGTTTGCCAAAGGGTTGTTGGAAGTTCACCAGAAGGTTCATCGAAAGTTCATGGAGCTCACTGAGAAAGATCGAAAGCTTATCAAAGAAGACTCGTCGGAACTCGCTAAGGTCATCGTAAAGTCCAGGAGCTTGCCGGGAGTCCGCACGAAGGTATCCGAGGGTTCGTCGGAAGACTATCGAAAGTTCACCGAAAGCTCGCTGGAAGAAGACTTGACTTGCCAGATTTTATTTGCTTAGAAAATATCTTTAATTTCGTAGTTAGCATGTAATTAGGGTTAGATTTGAGAGATAATCTATTTAACTATGTTAGGGGCTAACTATGCTCGAATTAGGGCTATGTTGGGTAGGATAAAAGGCCCAAACAGTGCCCAAGTGCCACGTTAGGTGGTGGCACCACCTGAAGGCTCAGTCTTTAAGACTGAATCTGGATGGTGGTACCACCCACTAATAGTGTGTCAGGGCAGTGGTACCGCTAGATTGGGCGGTGGTGCTGCCAGATTGGGCGATGGTACCATTCAGTACATTGACAAAATCATCAGAGTGCACTAGTGGTGGTACTATTGGAAAATCCAAGGGCGACATCACATGCACAGCAAAAGAATAGAAAACAAAACGCCTAGATTTCCATGGAAAGGTTCCATCGTCGTGCGAAGATTAGTGCGTAAAAATAAATCCGCGAATAAAAAAAACTGCATGTATGAAAAGATAGCACCTAGGGAGATTGTATATTCTTGAGTTTCTGCAGATCCATGGGGGGAGGATGAAGGAGGTCAAGCCTTCTGATTCAGTGAATTATTATCTCCATAATAATTCACTCGACTCATCGACTATGGACGTACTATGCCACTATGCTGCAGTACCCAAACGATACAGGGGAATCTAATTCTTTGGACCTATCTGCCCTCAGTTACCATGTACCTATAGTCCCTCATCCATCTAATATCCTAGTGATTATATATCGGGCATGGTGCTTGTTAAATCTCATATTTTGATGATGTAGTCAATTGATGGGTTATTTGATCTAATCCATATTATTGAGATAAGTATGCAGGATTAACTGCGATAGCTTGAAGACATAAAACAAATTACCGGAGTTAAGTAGTTGGGAGTTCAAGAGTATATCGGAAGTCCGAAAGATCATAAGTAGTGCTACCGAAACCAACCGAGAAAGAATCGAGGACTTGCCGAAGGTTTCGGAAGTTCGTCAAAAAGATCGTCGGAGGTTTGCAAAGATCACCGAGAAGATTCGGAAGCTTGCCAAAGATTCGTCAACTTGTCACAAGTCTAGGAGCCTGTTGGGAGTCTGTCGGAAGAAATCCGAGGGTGCGTCGGAAGTCCGCTGAAAGTTCACCGGAAAGCTCATTAGAAGAAGACTCGATATTGCTAATTGTTAATTTGCTTAGAATTATGTTTTAATTTAGTAGTTAATATCTAGTTAGGGTAAGGATTAGGTAATAATTTTGTTTAAAGCTTGTAGGGGCCAACTGAGCCTTATTTAGGCTGATTTGGGCCAAAGTTAAGGGCTCATTCAGTCTTGCTAGAATAGTCTGGCAGTGGCACCACTGCATCTAAAGCGGTGGTACCACCCAGTCAACGAGTACCACCGCGATTATTACCTGGCAACGGTGGTACTGCTTGGTAGGCGGTGGTACCACCAAACCATAGAGCTCGAGGGCTCTATCAGGCGGTGGTACCGCCAGTACCCGGTAAACCTAAGATGGGACTATTTTTTGCTCTATTTTTAAAAGCCAATTGAGTCTATAAATACCCCTCTTTTCTCAACTGAGAAAGCACCTTTTGAGAAGTTGAAAACTAAGTAAAAGCTATAACAAAATCTTATTTCAATGGCTTCAATGTTCACCTCCCTCTTTCTTTGTGAAAAATCTATAAAAGAGTGAACCATTTATAAAAGGTTGTAAGAGGGATATTTGATCCTTCCCCTTCAAGAGATTTAATAGTGGAAGTTGGGAGCCTTATCGGAGGAGGCTTCGGAAGTGGACGTAGGTCTTTTGAACGAACCACTATACATCGTTGTGTACTTTGGTTGTGAGTTTTAAATATTCTACATCTTTTCTTTACTTAGCTGCAAATCGCTCAGTTTTCTTCTCCCTACTCTCAATTGCATTCACTCAACCATTTTAGCTAAACTTTGTCAGATCGAAATTTCCATACGAATTAACTATCTCCGAAATCGATTTCAAGTTTACGAGATTTAATCCACTACACTAATTCACCCCCCCTCTCAGTGCCGCTCAGATCCTAACAATTGGTATCAGAGCCTGGTCACTCTCATCTGGTTTAAAATCCAAGAGAAATGGCTTATTCCAACATGCAAGAGGGTCATTCAATTACACGTCCACCCATGTTTAATGGGATGAATTACATGTATTAGAAGACTTGTATGGGGATCTTTCTTATTTCCATGGACTTTGAACT
The DNA here is from genome assembly GCA_023547065.1 of Musa troglodytarum. NCBI lineage: Eukaryota > Viridiplantae > Streptophyta > Magnoliopsida > Zingiberales > Musaceae > Musa > Musa troglodytarum. Next base: position 18,380,015 of record CP097510.1, read on the forward strand.
TTAGAATATTATTAAAAATGGATTTCAAAAATCTTCTCTTAGATGAGCGAATGGAATGAATCGAAGAAGGTTTTTGCTTTAAATGCAAAGGATATGAATGCCTTATTTTGTGCACTTGACAAAAATGAGTTTAATCCTGTTTCGATTTGTGAATCGGCTTTCGATATTTGGTGTACTCTTGAGATCACTCATGAAGGCACTAGCCGAGTGAAAGAGTTCAAAATCAACATTCTTGTGTATTATTACGAACTTTTTTGAATGAAACCAAGTGAGTCTATCGGAGATATGTACACCCGCTTCACGGATGTCATCAATGGACTCAAAGCACTTGGTAAAGGATTTTCAAATTTTGAATTTGTAACTAAAATTTTAAGATCATTTTCAAATAGTTGGGATCCAAAAGTTACGGCCATTCAAGTGGCTAAGGAGCTTAAAACTTTTCCTCTCGAAGAACTCATTGGGTCTCTAATAACCTATGAAATGACATGCCATGCTCATGAAGAGCTCGAGAATCATATTCTAAAGAACAGGAAGGATATGACATTAAGAATACAAGAAGACCACTTGAAATGAACATCAAGTGATGAGGACAGTGACGATGATATTGCACTCTTGACTCAAAAATTTAAAAAATTTATAAAAAAGAATAAATTTAAAAATGACACTAAAAACAAACATGAACTAAAAAAGGACTAAGTCATATATTATGAATGCAAGAAGCCGAGAAACTTCAAAAATGAATGCCCCCAAGCCAATAAGAAGCAACTGAAGTAGAAGAAAACTTTAAAGGTGACATGGGATGACTCAAGTGACTCTGAGAATGAAGAAGCAAGCAATAAAGAGAAGGCAAACTTCACGCTAATGGCTTTAGGAGATAAGGTATGTGAGTTTATTAATGAAGATTTATCTTTTAACGAACTTTCAATAGCTTTTCATGAATTATTTGATGAGTGTAGAACTATTAGTAAGAAGTTCAATTTATTAAAGAAGGAGCATGCTCTATTACTAGATAAACTTGATAGTCTTCAAACTCCTTTACCTCTATGCTCTAAGTGTGAATATTTAGAAGCAATAAAAAAAATTGAGAATTTGCTACTTAAAAAGACTCTAAACAAGTTTAAGGTTTGTAGCAAGGGCTTGGACATGATCCTTGCAAACAAGGATCACGTCATAAATAGAAGTGGAATTGGATTTGTGAGTGGATCTTACTAAAATCCTATCACCTTCATTAAAAGGCCAACATTACATATATCACCTCATTTAAAATATAATTTTTGTTGTAAATCTGGACATATTGTTTACAAATGTTTGTTTAAGAAAATTAGTCCACATAAATTGATATGGGTTCCTAAAAGAACCATAAATAATTCAATGCTAAATGACAAAGTTAGTAGATCAATTTTTGAGGCACCCAAAATCAAATGGGTACCTAAAAACCATCCTCTTTTGTAGACACACTCACCATCACAAGCTAGGAGCAAGAGATGGTATCTTGATAGTGGATGCTCAAGGCACATGACCGGAGATCCATCTCAATTCTCTATGCTCACTAGCAAAGAAGAAGGGTATGTCACCTTCGGAGACAACAACAAAGGTAAAATCATTGGTAAGGGAACCATAGGTAACAAATCAAGTTTTTCAATTGATGATGTGTTACTAGTTGATGAATTAAAACATAATCTTTTGAGCATTAGTCAATTATACGATAAAGGTTACATCATTAGATTTGAATCTAATGCTTGCATCATTGAAAAACCAAACAACAACATATCCATGATTGCGTTAAAACAAAATAATGTCTACACCATTAACATTGAAGAGCTTAGTAATGAGATGTGCTTTTTCGTTTTAAATAATAATGCTTGGCTTTGGTATAGGAGATTAAGCCATGCAAGCATGAAACTAATATCTAAAATTTCATCTAGAGAACTAGTACGAGGAATTCCTAATATCAAGTTTGTTAAGGACAAAATATGTGATGCATGTCAACTAGGAAAACAAATAAAAACTAGCTTCAAATCAAAGAATCAAATAAGTACCTCTAGACCATTGCAATTGATCCATATGGATTTATTTGGATCAATTAACATAACAAGTCTAGGAGGTAGTAAATATGCATTTGTCATTGTAGATGACTATAGAAGATACACTTGGACCTATTTTTTGGCTCACAAAAGTGATTGCTTTAAATATTTTTCTAAATTTTGTAAACTTACTCAAAACAAAAAGGGTTTTATGATTTCATCGATTCAGAGTGATCATGGTGGAGAATTCCAAAACCATGACTTCCAAACATTTTGTGAATCTAATGGATATAATCACAACTTCTCTACTTCGAGGAATCCTCGACAAAATAGAGTAGTAGAAAGAAAAAATAGAAATTTACAAGAAATGACAAGAACCTTATTAAATAAACATAGCTTACATAAATATTTTTAGGTCGAAGCCATTAATACGGCTTGCTATGTCATGAATAGGGTTCTAGTAAGACCATCTCTATCTAAGACTTCATATGAATTGTAGAATAACAAGAAACCTAATGTTTCTTACTTTAAAGTTTTCGGTTGTAAATGTTTTATCTTGAATGAAAAGGATGCCTTAGGAAAATTCGATGCCAAATCCGATGAAGGTATCTTCCTTAGTTACTCTTCTGTTTCTAAAGCTTTTCGTATTTTTAACAAAAGAACTTTAGTTATAGAAGAGTCTATTCATGTAGTTTTTAATGAAGTTTTTAAACTTAAGAAAAATGATTTTGATGATAATCTTGGTTTTGATGGTTTAAATTTGAATAAACCCTCTCTTCAAAATAGCAACTTGGATGCATCTTCTTCCGAATTTTCCTTACATAAGGAATGGAAGTATGTAGATGCCCATCCTAAGGAGCTAATTATAGGAGACACATCAAAAGGGGTTCAAACTCATTCCTCTTTTAAAAATTTTTGTGTCTATACCGCTTTTCTTTTTCAAATTGAACCTAAGTGCATTGACGATATCTTGAAAGATGATTCTTGGGTTGTCGCAATGCAGGAAGAATTGAATCAATTTGAGAGGAATGAGATATGGAAGCTTGTTCCTAGACCTAGTGACCATTTAGTTATTGGTACTAAATGGGTCTTTAGAAACAAGCAAGATGAATATGGTATCGTGGTTAGAAACAAGGCTAGATTAGTGGCCAAAAGTTTTAACCAAGAAGAAAATATCGATTACGAAGAGATATTCGCTCCTGTGATAAGATTAGAAGCCATTAGGATGCTCCTTGCCTATGCTAGTAGTAATAATTTTAAATTATTTCAAATGGATGTCAAAAGTGCTTTCTTAAATGGCTTTATTTTCGAAGAAGTGTTTATTGAACAACCTCTTGGTTTTAAAAACTATTCTTTTCCTAATCATGTGTTTAAATTGACTAAGGCTCTCTATAGTTTAAAACAAGCCCCAAGGGCTTTGTATGGGAGACTTAGCTCTTTTCTAATTTTAAATAATTTTACTAAAGGCAAGGTTGATACTACATTATTTGTTAAATATTTTGAAAATAATTTTCTTATTGTTTAAATTTATGTTGTTGACATTATTTTTGGTTCTACTAATGAATCATTATATAAATCATTCGCCAAGTGTATGAGTCATGAATTTGAAATGAGTCTAATGGGTGAACTAACCTTCTTTCTAGGATTACAAATTAAATAACTTAGTAATGGTATATTTCTTAATCAATCTAAATATACATTAGAATTGTTAAAACGATTTAACATGGATGGCTCAAAAGTTATAAACACTCCTATGAGTACTTCCACTAAGTTAGACATGGATGAAAATGGAGAAAATTTTGATCAAAAAATATATAGGGAATGATAGGTAGTTTACTTTACCTCACCGTAACTAGACCAGATATCATGTTTAGCATAGGACTTTGTATAAGATTTCAAGCTAATCCTAAGTTATCTCATCTTAAAGCTGTTAAAAGAATCATTATATATCTTAAAGGCACTCTTAACTTAGGATTATGATATCCAAAATCCGATGACTTTGATTTAAAAGCCTATGCGGATGCGGATTTTGGAGAATGTAGAATAGATAGAAAAAGCACATCTGGAACATGACAATTTTTAGGACATGCACTTGTTTCTTGGACTTCCAAGAAATAAAATTCGGTTGCACTATCCATGGTGGAAGCCAAATACATAGCCGCAAGTGCATGTTGTGCACAAGTTATTTGGATGAAAAATACTTTAGAAGACTATGGAATTCATTTAAAGAATATTTCCATAAAATATGATAACATAAGTGCTATTTGTTTAACCAAGAATCTCATTCAATACTCTAGAACTAAGCACATTGACATTAGGCATCATTTTATATGAAATCATATCAATAATAATGATGTCACTCTAGAATTTATTGATACAAAACATCAATTAGTGGACATCTTCACAAAACCCCTAAATGAAGAACAATTTGACTTCATTAGAAGAGAGTTAGGTATGCTAAATTATTCTAATACATAAATATGTTTCTTTTTCGAAATTTCTCTACTTCGGCTTTCATTATCTCATCTTGATATTATCTTCTTGTTTTCAGATGACATCTCTACAATATCAACTTTTGAGCGAAGTTCTCATTTTTGTCCTTCAATCGTAATATTTTGATTCTCCTCTTCGATTGATGAATTTTTGAGTTATGTCATACCTTTTGATGAAATGGTAAAATCGGTTTTGATAAATCTCAACCTTGATATTATTTTGGATGATATATTTACACTCTCATTTTTATCCTTCAATTGTAATGTTTTAATGAAGCTATCATTTTCAATCGTAATATTTTTAAAGCCTTCATGATGTTGTAAAAGTTTAGGATGATTTGGTATCATGATGTTGCTTTCCTTCTTCTTTGAATGATGGATCTTAATGATGTAGTAAAATTGATTTTATGCTCCCTCCACCACTTTCAAGCATGACTAAAGACATTTAAATGTCATGGATTTTGCTTTAACAAAAAATCAAGCTCTTAAATGTTCATTTCAGATTTTTACAATTCGAAGCTTTAAATCTTAATGCCTTTCCCCTCATGAATCATTATAAGAATGCCATGTTGAATCTTTCTATGAAATTTTTGATATTGATTCGTAAATGGCATGTTGAAGCTTTATGAATTTTGACATCTCCTTCTCACAGATTTTACCTTAAAATTGATATGAAATGTTTGATGAATGACTTTAATGATCTATCCTTCCACTTTATAATGTTATTCTTGGATTTTCAAAATTACATTTTAAGCCTTTCATCCTCTTTCATGTATGAATCCTTCATAGATTGATAAATGATGATTGATCATTTTTCAGATTTCATAAACGAATTAAAATGATGGTCAAAATATTTTTCGTGACTTATTTTATTTTCTAAACCTCATGTGTTTGATATTCTTGATAAATGACCACTCTTGTATTTTTTTGTGATATGATACCTTATGATGACTACTTCATCTCCTTTTTGATGACAAAGGAGGAGAAGAATGTGTAAATAAATTGATGACATGTGCAAGTAACTTGATAAAATGTCTTGCATGCATCGATAAGAAGAATACGACAAATAAATTAACAAATGACTTAAATGTTGAGTATTGCAATATGATTTCTCGATTTGTGCGTGTCATCCTTGCGCAGACTGCTCTAAGAGATCTCAGGCTATAGTTTACGGCTTATATAGACAAAGCTACTTTGTGCAAACTTCATACTAAATACAATTACATTTATTTATCAAAAAAAAAGTATTGCAATATGATGGAATAAAAATATCTTATATAAAAATATATCACATGTATCGCAAATGCTTCTTTAAAAAAATTGCTATCATATCATATTTAATAATTGGTATCTTTCATTGATATGATAAATTGTCATTTGATGATGTATCGCTTAATGATATCTTGCCTTGCATTTATGGTTTTTATATCTATATCATTTGATACATATTGTATTTCAAACTATAATTGGTATCTCTTGTCGAATTGATGAATGTCTATCATTCGACTTGAAAATAGATATCATGATATTATGAAAAATATGAAGTTTTGTATTTATGGATGAAAGAATAGGCTTGTTGACAATGATGATAAATTCAATGGATGAAACTTATCGATTTCGGTTTGAATTCAAAGAGATTGAATTGCCGCTTTTCTAATAATATGGCATATAGATAGGGGGAGTTAAGATTAACTCCATCATCAATTGATTGTCATCATCAAAAAGGGGGAGATTGTTGAATCTCAGATTTTGATGATGTAGTCAATTGATGGGTTATTTGATCTAATCTATATTATTGAGATAAGTGTGTAGGTACATTTACTTACCAAAAAAAAAGATAAGTGTGCAGGATTAACTACGATAGCTTAAAGACAAAGAAAATTACCGGAGTCAAGTAGTTGGGAGTTCAAGAGTCCACCGGAAGTCCGAAAGATCGTCGGTAGTGCTGCCGGAACCAAACGAGAAAAAATCAGGGACTTGCCGAAGGTTTCGAAAGTTTGCCGGAAAGATCGTTGGAGGTTCGCAGAGATCACTGAGAAGATTTGGAAGCTTGCCAAAGATTCATCAACTCGCCACAAGTCTGGGGGCCTACTGGGAGTCCACTAAAAGAAATTCGAGGGTGCATCGGAACTCCGTCGGAAGTTCACCGGAAAGCTTGTCGGAAGAAGACTTAACATTGTTTTTTTTTATAAGTAAATATAATTATATTTAGAATGAAGTTTGCACAAAGTAGCTTTGTCTACACAAGCCGTAGACTATAGCCTGAGATCTCTTAGAGCTTCAGAGAATGCACCCCACCTCAGAAAGGTAGAATGGACTTATTCCACCAGACTCATCTCCAAGAGAACATAAGCAAAAAAGTAGCCATGACTTCACATGTTGTAGACTATGACGCCTTACGAAATTCAATAAATAGTAAAATGCAATAACCAACTATTCTTAAACGACCTGTGAATACATCACATTATGGAAACATAGAAACACACAATACAGCAACCTCAATCTAGAAAACATTAACGAATAACAAAATTGAATCTGATAAAGATATCTTTTTCGCTACTTGTTAAATGCTTCATTTCCAGATCCTGCTCCATACATGATCTTGAGTCGCTAAGTATCTCGAGCAATAGGTGAGTATTGTGTGTGTTGTGACCCTCAAAGATTCTGCTACACCTCTCCCTCCAAATCCACTAAATAGCACATCTGAAGGTAATTTTTGCTAGTTGTGTAAGAAGCCCTTTTCTTGAGAAGCTTCGCTGTAGTTGTACTAGTTCCTGATGCAAGTTTAGCCTTGGTAGCCTATTGATGCGGGAGCATCCGTCTTAGCTCCATCGAACAAATCGGAGCCATCGATGCTTATTCAAGCCAATAAAGAATTTGGGCATCATGTGCTTCGATGGGTTATTTCCAACGGGTCTGAATGAAACAAAACCCATCGATAACATATCGATGCATTGAAAAATGTCGACATTTCTAAAGCATATCGATGACATATCGATGGGAGGCTATTATGGACTATTTCAAAGAGCATTTGAAGAGTTTTCAGCAAGGTTATCTTCTAGTCAAAAGGGAGCACGAATTTTTGCAAAGATGAAGACTCAAGAATGCAAGTTCCATGCTATTAATTACATTCCTAAATTCCTAAGTGTCTTTACTATTTTACAAGTTTCAAGAGTCAAAGTTCATAGAACCTAAGTGCTTTATTATGTTTCTTGTTTCGAGGTTTTTTTTAATATTTTGTTAATTCCTAGATTTTGTTTCTCCTATAAAAGAGGACGATTCTCCATTGTAAGAAAATTTTGGATGAATGAAAATTTGTGAGACTTCCTCACGTGAGTGAATATCTTCGAGAGTGGATAACTCTCACGGTCTCTTTATCGTTAGAGCGTGGATTACTCCTTGGTGGTGAGCCAAAAGCCCTTTATCCTTGGCTGGTGATATCTTTAGGCCTTGGTGGTGAGCTTCTCCTATCCCGAAGTCCTTTATCCTTGGCTGGTGGAATCTTTAGGCCTTGGTGGTGAACTTTGTAGATCCCGATCCTTATCCTTGGTTGGTGGCGTGGCCTTTATACCTTGGAAGAAGATCGTTCTATTTTATTTTTATTTTTACATCTTTTTCTTCATTTCCATCCTCCTACACTCCATTCTAGTTATCACCGACTAGATGTTATTTTTTTTTTTATTTTTCAAGAACTAAAATGATAGTGCAATTTTGATCGAGGTGATAACTGAATTTTGTTTGGAGCAACTATCACCAAACAAAATTTGTTTGAGGTGATAACTGAACAAAAATTCAGTTACACCAAGGATAACATCTAGTGATTCAGTTATCTCCAAGGATAACATTTAGAAAATTCCAAAGAAAATTACCCGTTCCGGAATTACTCACCCACCAACGCATCAAATTGGTATCAGATCCCGGTTGAACTTGTTTGAGTGATTCCTTTCTATTTTTCCAATCCTTATTCAATATGGATGATCGGGTTTCAAGAGGCTTGACTTTGGAACAAGCGCACAATGAAAGGCGGGATCGTGCTATCCAAGACCTTCAGCAACAAATGGAGCGAGTCCTCAATCTTCTAGAGGATCCGGTAAGACAAGGCCAACCGGAGAGGCATCCGAATGATCGACGTCGGCGTGACAATTTAGAATCTCGTCAAAGTTATAGTGGCGATTCCAATTCCACTGGGGCAACTCTAGTGATTCGATTCTCATATCCAAAGACGAAGAGGGAGGCATAAGGAAAATAATCGAGACATCAAAGTGGATGTTCCTGAATTTGAAGGTAATCTCAATCCTGATGACTTTGTGGATTGGCTACACACAATCGAACGGATTTTTGACTTCAAGACCTACTCGGATAAGAAGAGGTGCAAGGTTGCTGCCATAAAGTTGACAAAGTATGCTTCTCTATGGTGGGAGAATCTAAAGCATCAACGAGAAAGAGAAGGAAAAGGCCAAATCAAGTCTTGGGAAAAACTCAAGAAGTTGGGAAAAACCCGATAACTATAAGCAAGATCTTTTCCTAAAATTGAATTCTCTAAGACAACAAGGGATGAGTGTTGAAGAATACATCTGTGAGTTTAAACAACTCAAAATGAGATGCAACGTTCCAGAAGTTCCGGAGCAAACCGTCGCTCGTTTCTTTGGCGGCATGAATAGATAAATTGCTGATGTGGTTGAACTTCAACCGTATTGGTCTTTGAAGATATTTGTAAGCTAGCCATAAAAGTTGAGAAGCAACTGAAAGGCAAGAGGTTTTCCTCCATAACCTCAACCAAGGTGACATCCTATTTTAAGGATGCTTCTCAAGCAAGATCGAGCACGTCAACCAAATACAAAGGAGAGGAGAAGAGTGCAAAGCCTTCCAAAGAATTCGAAGAAACTTGAAGGCGATACAAGGAAATGCTTTAAGTGCCATGGTTTTGGGCATTTTCAAGCAAATTGTCCTAATCGGCGAGTTATGACTCTTCAAGAAATTGAGGAGATCAATTCAGCACTTCAAGAGGCTGAAAGCAATCCACCAAAATGGTTCGAATCTGTAAAAGAAGAATTTGTGGAGAAAGCAGATGATGGTGAATTGTTGATCATACAAAGAGCACTGCATACAAGTTTCTCTTGATAATGAGCAAAGGAGAACATCTTTCACCCGTTGCACTATTAACGGAAGGTATGTTTAGTGATTATCGATGGTGGGAGTTGTACCAACATTGTTTGACAAACCTTGTTGACAAATTGAAGCTTCCGACAACAAACATCCTCAACCATATAAGCTCCAATGGCTCAATCAAGGAAATGATCTTAAGGTAACCAAACGAGCTCTTATATCGTTTTCGATTGGGATGAACTATCGAGATCAAGCTCTGTGTGATGTGATTCCCATGAATGCATGTCACTTGTTATTGGGAAGACCTTGGCAATATGATATGAATGCTATGCATGATGGTCGTAAGAACACATACTCTTTCGGAAAGAACAAAATGCATCACCCTTTTACCCTTGAATCCTTCATTGATACATCGAAATCAACCTGGGAAGGGAAACACTAGTAAGGAAAGTTTGTTCTTAAATGAAACACGGGTTGAGAGAGCCATTAGTAAACAAAAGAATGTATTTGCTTTGCTTATGGTAGAGAAAAAGAGTAAGATAGAGCAACCCATTCATCCAAAGATGCATCACTTGTGGAAAGATTTTGCAGATGTGTTCCCGAAGGATTTGCCACCTGGATTACCTCCCATAAGAGGTATTGAGCATCAAATTGATTTAATCCTCGGTGCTCCTCTACCGAACAAACCAGCTCATCAATGCAATCCGGAGGAAACAAAGGAGTTGCAAAGACAAGTCGATGAACTTATCGACAGAGGATATGTTCGAGAAAGCATGAGTCCATGTTCTATTCCGGCTCTACTCGTGCCTAAGAAAGATGGTTCATTCAGAATGTGCATTGATAGCCGAGCCATCAACAACATCACCATTAAGTATAGGTACCCTATACCTAGACTTGATGATATGCTTGATGAATTGTATGGTTCTACTATCTTCTCAAAAATAGATTTGCGGAGTGGTTATCATCAAATCAAAATGTGAGAAGGTGATGAATGGAAGACGGCTTTCAAAACCAAGGGAGGCCTTTATGAGTGGTTGGTAATTCCATTCGGGTTATCGAATGCTCCAAGTACCTTCATGAGACTTATGAACGAGATTCTTCGTCGCTTATTGGTCGATTTATCGTTGTTTATTTTGACGATATTCTTGTTTATCGCAGGAACGAGGCGGAGCATATCTCTCATTTAAAACAGGTCTTTAATGTCTTGAGAGAACAGAAACTCTATGCCAAAATGGAGGAATGCGAGTTCTTCTCTCCAACCATTATGTTTCTTGGTTATGTAATTTCCAAAGATGGAATTTCCGTAGATCAATCCAAGATGGAAGCTATGAAGACTTGGCCGGTTTCGAAGTCCATTTCTGATGTAAGAAGTTTTCATGGACTTGTTTCTTTTTATCGATGGCTTGTTAAAAATTTCAGTACCATCATGGCTCCTATAACTGAATGCATGAAGAAGGGAGTTTTTGAATGGACAAAGGCTGCTCAAAATGCTTTTGAGGTAATCAAGCAAAAACTTTGTGAGTTCCCTATTCTTGCCCTTCTTGATTTTGATAAAGTATTTGAAGTTGAGTGTGATGCAAGTGGAGTTGGCATTGGTGTTGTTCTTGTGCAAGCACAAAACCTTTGGCATATTTCAGCGAAGAAGTCGATCGACTCAAGAAGAATTATTCAACTTATGATAAAGAGTTTTATGCCATTATTCGAGCACTTGATCATTGAAGTCATTATTTAAGACCAAAGCAATTTGTCCTTCATTCGATCATGAAGCTCAAATTCATTAGCAGCCAACGAAGCTTAATTCGAGACATGCAAAATGGGTAGAATTTCTTCAATCATTTTCTTTTGTCTCTAAGTATAAACCTGGACACATTAATGTTGTAGCAGATACTTTATCAAGGAGATATTCTATGCTTGTTGTTTTGGACTCTAGGATTCTTGGATTTCAATTGATGAAAGAACTTTATTCTGAAGATGGGTTTCTTTTCAATTGTAAGCGAGAAGTTCAAGGTACATATTCCTTACAAGATGGGTTTCTTTTTAAAGGAAATCGATTATGTGTGCCGAAGAGTTCTTTTCGCGAATTGCTAATTCGAGAAGCACATGGTGGTGGAATGGCTGGTCATTTTGGAGTTAACAAAACTCTTGAGGTTCTTCAAGAACATTTTTATTGGCCAAAGATGAATGGAGATGTGCATGCTATTATCTCGAGGTGTGTAACTTGTCAAAGAGCAAAAAGTCAATTCCATCAAGGGTTGTATACTCCACTTCCTGTTCCATTGCAGCCTTGGGAAGATGTTAGTATGGATTTCGTTGTGGCTCTACCGAGAACTCAAAGGGGAAAAGATACCATCATGGTGGTTGTCGATCGGTTCTCTAAAATGGCTCATTTTGTGCCATGTCACAAAACCGATGATGCAACTCATGTTGCTGACTTATATTTCAAGGAGATTATTCGTCTCCATGGAGTACCGAAAACCATTGTGTCGGATTGTGATTCCAAGTTTTTAAGCTACTTCTGGAAGACACTATGGAGAATGCTTGGTACCAAACTCTTATTCAGCACTACTTGTCATCCTCAAACCGATGGCCAAACGGAGGTAACTAATCGTACTCTTACCACTCTTCTTCGTTGCATGGTGAGTAAATCTTTGAAAGATTGGGATTTGAAGCTTGCGCATGCTGAATTTGCTTACAACCGATCACCAAGTCATACTACTGGACGATCACCATTTGAAGTTGTTTATGGAATCAATCCTCTCACACCCATCGATTTGATTCCAATTCCATCTGACTCTCAAGTAAACTTTGATGACAAAGATAGAGCTGAGTCAATGAAGAAGCTTCATGAGCAAATTCGATCAAAGATTGAGAAGGCCCAATTTCAAAAAGGTGATCTTGTGTGGCTTCACTTAAGGAAGGAGAGATTTCCATCTCGACGCAAGAACAAGCTCATGCTGAAAGCTAATGGTCTGTTTAAAGTTATCAAGCGAATTGGCGACAATGCTTACAACATTGACCTTCCTGGAGAGTTTGGAGTTTCGGCAACTTTCAATGTGGGAGACCTTTCTCCTTACTTGGAAGATGAAGATTTCTCAGATTTGAGGACAAATCTCAAACAACCTGGGGAGGATGATGCGGGAGCATCCGACTTAGCTCCATCGAACAAATCGGAGCCATCGATGCTTATTCAAGCCAATAAAGAATTTGGGCATCATGTGCTTCGATGGGTCATTTCCAACGGGTCTGAATGAAATAAAACCCATCGATAACATATCGATGCATTGAAAAATGTCGATACTCTAAAGCATATCGATGACATATCGATGAGAGGCTATTATGGACTATTTCAAAGAGCATTTGAAGAGTTTTCAGCAAGGTTATCTTCTAGTCAAAAGGGGAGCACGAATTTTTGCAAAGATGAAGACTCAAGAATGCAAGTTCCCATGCTATTAATTACATTCCTAAATTCCTAGGTGTCTTTACTATTTTACAAGTTTCAAGAGTCAAAGTTCATAGAACCTAAGTGCTTTATTATGTTTCTTGTTTCGAGGTTTTCTTTTAATATTTTGGTTAATTCCTAGATTTCGTTTCTCCTATAAAAGAGGACGATTCTCCATTGTAAGGTAGAAAAATTTTGGATGAATGAAAATTTGTGAGACTTCCTCAACGTGAGTGAATATCTTCGAGAGTGGATAACTCATGTCTCTTTATCCTTGGAGCGTGGATTACTCTGGTGGTGAGCCAAAAGCCCTTTATCCTTGGTGGTGATATCTTTAGGCCTTGGTGGTGAGCTTCTCCTATCCCAAGTCCTTTATCCTTGGCTGGTGGAATCTTTAGGCCTTGGTGGTGAATTTCGTAAATCCCGATCCTTATCCTTGGTTGGTGGCGTGGCCTTTATACCTTGGAAGAAGATCATTCTATTTTATTTTTATTTTTACATCTTTTTCTTCGTTTCCATCCTCCTACACTCCATTCCAGTTATCACCGACTAGATGTTATTTTTTTTTTATTTTTCAAGAACTGGAATGATAGTGCAATTTTGGTCGAGGTGATAACTGAATTTTGTTTAGAACAACTATCACCAAACAAAATTTGTTTGAGGTGATAACTGAACAAAAATTTAGTTACACCAAGGATAACATCTAGTGATTCAGCTATCTCCAAGGATAACATTTAGAAAATTCCAAAGAAAATTACTCGTTCCGGAATTACTCACCCACCAACGCATCACCTATGGAGTTCAAATCTTTTCGAAATCTCCATCCATAAGCAAGTAGTATAGTCGCAAGCAAAATAGAGATGATCAATATATTCTTCTTGTTGCATACAAAGAGAGCATTGATTAATAAGATATATACCTTTTCGTTTCATATTGTCCATTGTATGTAGTTTGGCAAGAAGGGCCTGCCATGTGCATAAGGAATGTTTCTGCGAGCCCGGTGTATCCCATGTCCAACTACTTGGGATCTACTTATTGTTTCTTTGTCTGATTTGATTCCATGCAGATGTAGCACTAAATTTTTCATTGTCATGTAGCCAATTAAGCATATCTGAAGAGTTGTTCCTGATTGAAAGTGCTGTAATAGTCAGCAAAAGTGAAAACATATCAGGAGAAATAGGATTAGGAAGACACCAGGTGCCATTAACAATGAATTCAGAAACCATCCAATCTTTAGAGGCCCCAAGATCTCTTCGTACTCTATCGCCATACAATTGAAATATACTCTTCCCATTCACCCAAGGATCATACCACATTAATTCTCATTCCAGAAGAGATTGTATAAGAAATATGTTTGGTCAGCCAATTTCTTGCCTTCAAAATTCCTTTCCAAGCAGCAGAATGATATGTTTTTTCTAAAACTTCCCAGATTGATTCCTTTGATAGGTATCTAGCAGAAACCCATTGTGACCATAAGGATTTGTTTTGCATAATTTCTGTACCAAACAAGTTTTATTCCAATCTCTCAGATTTCGTAAATTCAGTCCCCCCTCATCTTTCGGTCTGCAGATGTTCTCCCAATTTACCATATGCATTGCCTTACCATCCGTACCATTCCAGAAGAAGTTCTTAAATAGTCTTTCAATTTCCTGAAGAAGTCCAACAGGCAAAAGAAATGCATTAAACTAATAAATAGAGTAAGAGAACAACACCGATCGGATGAGTTTAAGTCGCCCTGCTTTAGAAAGAAGTCTAGTTTTCCAAGAAGAAATTTTACTATTTATTTTTTGCAGGATAGGCTGACAGTGAGTTTTGTGGATGCCAGTGGATATGAGTGGGAGACCCAAATAAGGAACCGGCATACTTCCTTCGCTAACCCCCAACGTTTGCATAATAAAGTCTTTATCTGCAATGCAAGGACCCATATAGACTTTACTTTTTGCATGATTGAGCTGAAGGCCAGAAACCAAACCAAAATCTTTCATAATAGTAGCCAAATTTCTCATCAAGTAGAGTCATTACGAAGAAATATAATAAGATCATCTGCAAATATTATATGAGATATATGAAGAGAACCAAAGCATGGGGTACCTTAATATCGCCAAAGAATAATCGCTCCTCCAACATACAACTGAGTCCTTCCATTACAATTATGAAAAGATACGGAAAAAGTGGATCTCCTTGTTGAATATCATCGTGCTCCCAAAAAGGCTAATAGGTGAACCATTAAAGAGAATCAAAATTTTAGAGTTTCCAAATAGCATTGAATCCAATTAACACATTGTTGAGGGAAGTTCATACTGAGGAGCATCTTGTAGATGAAGTGTCGATTAACTGAATCAAATGCTTTTCATAAGTCAGCCTTAAAACAGATTTTTGTCCCTCTTGATTTGGAATGCAAATCCTTGACCAAGTCATTAGCAAGAAGAACATTGTGATGTATACTTCGTCCTTTAATAAAAGCAGCCTGAGTCGGACTAATGATCTTGTGCATAATATGTCGCATTCGATCTGCAAGTAACTTGGATATGATCTTGTAAGTAAAGTTACATAATGAAATGGGCCTGTAATGCTCTAGTGAATCAGCCCTTGTATTCTTGGAACTAAAGAAATAAAAGTACAATTTATCTCTTTAAGAATATGTCACGAAGAGAAAAATGCGACAAGCTTTAATCACGCCATCACCAATGATAGGCCATGCAATTTGATAAAATTCAGTTGAAATCCATCCGACCAGGGCTTTTATGCTTCGGTGACTTAAAGACTACTCTTACAATTTCTTCATCTGTAATTGGTGCATTGAGAATCGCGATGGCATCCGAATCAAGCTTTCTAGTAGGCTCCACCTGAATATTATTAGGTTGCTCCTCTTGATTGAGTAGAGAATAAAAAAATTGTTTAGTGTACGCTTTAACCTCATCTAAGTTCGTAATAAGATTATCGTCATTATCTTTTACATTTTTTGATGCAGTTAATGGCCCTTCTAGCAGCAATGGTAGCATAGAAAAACTTAGTGTTGGAATCCCCTAGAGTAAGCCAGTGCTGTCGAGATTTCTGTTTTGCAAAACTTTCCTCCTGCTTTAAGGCTTGCATGAACTGATGCCTGGCTTCTGCCTCTTTACAAATAAGATTCTCGTCAAAGGGTTGGAGATGCAGCTCTTGCTGCACTGCCATTAGCTCCTTTTTGCTTAATTTAACTCGGGTGTTAATATTGCCAAAGATGTTTGTATTCCACTTCTTAAGTGCTGCTTTACAGGCTTTTAGCTTCTGACATAAAATGTATGAAGGGGAACCATGCACAGTAACATTCCAAGCTGATCTGATAATCTCGAGGAACTGAGGATGCGTACTCCACATGTTAAAGAATCTAAATGGTTTCTTGCCTTTAGGTGTTGCTTTATCTGTATGTATATACATTGAAGAGTGATCGGAGAAGTGAATCAGGATAAACTGTTAGCCATGCATGATTAATCAGACACCTATCAAGTCGAGCCATTATTTTTCTGTGGGCACCTTGATTACTCCATGAAAACCAATCCCCTACAGATTTCATATCGATCAATGCAGCAGTATCTATGTAATCATTAAAATTCTGAAGCTGGCTTTCTGAAAGTGGTTTGCCCCCCACTTTTTCATTTGTATACCTAATAGTATTAAAGTCACCAAGAACAATCCAAGGTACTGTAAGACAACCATTTGCAAGGATAGTTAGATCAGTCCATAGAGCGTTTCTTTCATGCATACTGTTCGAAGCATATATACCAGTAATATGAAAATGACAACCATTCTTTTTGTCTTCTACCTTAAGATGGATGAATTGTGCAATAGCAGAAATAAACCATGCACTAACAGAATTGGGATGCCATAAGACCCATATTCTACCATAAGTGTCACTAGAATCATTGGTAAGAAGTTCTGCCTCCGGCCATATTAAATTCCTTTGAACACGAACCCGAGATGGTTTAATTTTTGTTTCCACAAGTATAACAATATCACAAGCAGCAAACTTGATTATTCTATTGAGCTCCCGACATTTTTCAGGTTTATTAAGTCCATGAACATTCCAACATATTATCTTCATCAGAAATAAAACAGAAGGAAAGGAAAATAATTCTTCCTAAGTAGAAGGGTGCGTCTTAGGAAGTACCTCCTTTTTCTTATCCTTAGATTTCACATTGTCCTCCTGCACTATATCCTTACCTTTCAAGCCTTTATTCTTATTTTTTTCCACTTCATCCACAGCTTGTAAATGTTTAAATTTGAAAGCACCTTGAGTGTCCTAGTTAGTTGGATCCAGAATGTCCTGGTTGGTAAGGTGTGCAGGGGCATGTGATTGAGACACAATATCCTGGATGACACGATGAGTGGAACGTGGGATCCCTGTTGATAATATAGGAAGAGATGAAGGTTTTTCTTTCTCCTGTGTGTGGGTAACCTGGGAAGCTGTTGTTGTGAAAGACTCTGATATATTAGGAAGAGGTAAAGTTCCTGATTTGTCTTTCTGATTGTGATGCTGCCCAAGCGAGTCAGAATGCTCGCTCGTCTTCACCGGCACTACTACCAATGAAGGAGCCCCGCCTTGCTCGTTAGTAGTCATAATAGTACTATCAACCCCGTGCTGAGATGACTGGCGTTGGCGGTAAACCTGAGTGATTGGTTTCTGAGTTTGCTGACAAGCTCCATGTGCATGACCAAAAGAGTTGCAAATCTTACAACGCTGTGGTTTCCAAGAATATGAAACATGCACCTTACGGGTGGTCCCATCAAGATCACGATAAAAAACCTCATTTGGAAGATCATCATCAGAAGAAACCATTACACATGCTCGTGCAAAAGCCAATCTCGTCTGTGCTGCTGTTGCTTTGTCAATATACAATGGTTGTCCCAATGTGCTACATAACTTAGCAATAAACCGTTGACTCCAAAGATGCAAGGGAAGACCATAAAAGGATACCCATAAAGGAATAGACTGTAGACTGTCTAACTCCAAACGGACATCAGGAGACCAACGCCGTAGAATCATCGGATGACCGCGAATAGTCCAAAACCCTTCAAGGATTCGCTGCAAATCCTCTGCAGAATAGAGTTTGCATACAAAAAAATCATTCTCTAGCATATGCAAATCAAATGCCGATGTGCCCCATCGAGTCTTGATGAATGAGGATAATGGAAAATATGATGTAGCAATGAGGGGAGCAGCAATTGTCGCCTCCTATTCTTCTCACAAAGAGCAAAGAGAGGCAAGGATGGACACTGAGGGAGAAGCACCGACGCTTTCACCCAAAGAAACAAAGCCCTTTCTATGCTTCTCCTCAGAAATAGACACCGCGCCACGCCCCACCTGCAGATGCAGGCGACGCCTCTCGTTCAGAGCAGCGATCACCAAGGAGGCGTATCTCCAGCCAGGGAGAATCGCGCCGCAGCCGCGCCCCTTCTCGCCCCTAGCTTTTCTCCGTGGCTTCACTTTCTCAACTGCCGATCTCACGCGAGGGCAAAGAGCTGCAGTTCCTCACACCACGTGGAGGAAGGGAAGAACTCACCCAAGGGAGAAGAAGCAGATCCACACCGCTCTTTCTCACTCCTAGAGAGAAGTCTCCTACCTAGAGAGAGAAATCCTTTATCAAATACATTAGTGGTAACTAACTATCAAGACTTAACATTATTGGATTGTTAATTTACTTAGAATTATGTTTTAATATAGTAGTTAGCATGTAATTAGTACATGGATAAGGTAATAATCATGTTTAACCCTTGGTGTGTGGCTAATTGACCTTATTCAAGGATTTGGGCCGTTAAGAGCCCATTCATGCATGCATGAAAGTGGACTCACAAATGTAAAACTTCAAGATCAAGCGCATTACGAGGTGGGGCGCGCATTTTCCATGGCATAAAGGCCACGCTACCAACCAAGGATAAGGATCTGATTTACGGTTTCACCACTCATGCTCAAAGATTCCACTCACCAAGGATAAAGGACTTCTTGATAGAGAAGCTCACCACCAAGGCCTAAAGATATCACCACCAAGGGATAAAGAGCTTTTGGCTCACCACCAAGGAGTAATCCACGCCCAAGGATAAAGAGACCGCAAGGAGTTATCCACTCAAGATATTCACTCACGAGAGGAAGTCTCACAAATTTTCATTCATTCCGAATCCCCCTTACAAATGAGAATATGTCTCATTATATAGAGACTAGACTCAAAAACAATATGAGAACTACTCAAACAATAAAGTCTAACAAGACTAACAAGACTAACAAACTAGTCTAACAAGACTAACAAAACTAACAAGACTAACAAATATCTACTTCCAAAGATTATTAAATCACTTTGGAACTTATCCTTAATAACTCCCCTTTGATGTAGCATCAATCAGCAACGGATTTTGATATTGGTATCATCATCCTTTATTCCACCGAAGTAAATTGTAACCGAAGTTAGTTTTGGCATCAATAAGTACCGATAGTGTTTGTTTTGCCGAAGGAATCAACTTAGGACTTAAGGATTGATTAGTAATCTCGGATGCTCCCGCATCATTCTCCCCGGGTTGTTTGAGATTTGTCCTCAAATCTGACAAGTCATCATCGTCCAAGTAAGGAGAAAGATCACCTACATTAAAAGTTGCCAAACTCCATATTCTCCAGAAGATCAATCTTGTAAGCATTTTCGCCAATTCTCTCGAGAACTTCAAATGGACCGTCACCGGGCATAAGCTTATTCTTCCGCTGAGAAGGAAATCTTTCCTTCCTTAAATGTAACCACACAAGATCACCGGTTGGAAATGGGTCTTCCTCCGATGTTTATTAGCTTTCTTCCTATAAGACTCAAGTTAGCCTTCTCGATCTTACTGAATCTGCTCATGGAGTATTTTTATTGATTCAGTCGCTTTGCCATCAAAGTTCACTTGTGAATTGGATGGAATAGGAATTAAATCAATCGGTGGAGCGGATTGATTCCATACACACTTTCAAGGGTGATCGACCAAAGAGTATAACTCGCGATCGATTATGTTTAACTCAGCATGTGCAAGCTTCAAATCCCAATCTTTTAGGGATTTACTAACCATTCCTCAAGTAACGAGTGAGTGCGATTGGTTACCTCCGCTTGGCCATCGGTTTGAGGATGACAAGTGGTGCTGAATAGAAGTCTGGTTCCAAGCATTCTCCATAAGGTCTTCCAGAAATAACTTAAAAATTTAGAATCACGATCAGATACAATAGTCTTTGGTACTCCATGAAGGTGAATGATCTCATTGAAATAAAGATCAGCCACATGAGATGCATCATCCGTCTTGTGGCATGGAATAAAATGGGCCATTTTAGAGAACCGATCAACAACCACCATAATGGCATCTTTTCCCCTCTGAGTTCTTGGAAGAGCCACAATAAAATCCATGCTAACATCTTCCCAGGGCTGCAATGGAACAGGAAGTGGAGTATACAACCCTTGATGGAATTGACTTTTTGCTCTTTGACAAGTTGCACACCTCGAGATAATAGCATGCACATCTCCATTCATCTTTGGCCAATAGAAATGTTCTTGAAGAACCTCAAGAGTTTTGTTAACTCCAAAATGACCAGCCATTCCACCACCATGTGCTTCTCGAACATATCCTCTGTCGATAAGTTCATCGACTTGTCTTTGCAACTCCTTTGTTTCCTCCGGATTGCATCGATAAGCTGGTTTGTTCGGTAGAGGAGCGCCGGGGATCAAATCAATTTGATGCTCAATACCTCTATGGGAGGTAATCCAGTGGCAAATCCTCCGAACACATCTGCAAAATCTTTCCACAAGCGATGCATCATGAATGGGTTGCTCTATCTTACTTTTTTCTCTACCATAAGCAAAGCAAATACATTTTTTTGTTTGCTAATGGCTCTCTCAACCTGTGTTTCAGTTAAGAACAAACTTTCCTTACCAGTGTTTCCTTCCGATTGATTTCGATGTATCAATGAAGGATTCAAGGGTAAAAGGGTGATGCATTTTTGTTCTTTCCGAAAAGAGTATGTGTTCTTACGACCAACATGCACAGCATTCGTATCATATTGCCAAGGTCTTCCTAATAACAAGTGACATGCATCCATGGGAATCACATCACACAGAGCTTGATCTCGATAGTTCATCCCAATCGAAAACGATATAAGAGCTCGTTTGGTTACCTTAAGATCATTTCCTTGATTGAGCCATTGGAGCTTGTACGGTTGAGGATGTTTCGTTGTCGGAAGCTTCAATTTGTCAACAAGGTTTGTCAAGCAACGTTGGTACAACTCCCACCATCGATAATCACTGAACATACCTTCCCGCTAATAGTGCAACGGGTGTGAAAGATGTTCTCCTTTGCTCATTATCAAGAGAAACTTCAGTATGCAGTGCTCTTCGATGATCAACATTTCACCATCATCCGCTTTTTCAACGATATTCTCGAATTCTTCACCGTAATCATTTTGGTCATGTTCATCGTTGGCCGCTTGAAGTTCCAAATCGATCTTCTCAATTTCTTGAAGAGTCATAACTCTCCGATTTGGATAATTAGCTTACAAATGCCCATAGCCATGACACTTAAAACATTTCCTTGTATCGCCTTCAAGTTTCTTCCGAATTCTTTGGAAGGCTTTGCACTCTTCTCCTCTCCTTTGTATTTGGTTGACGTGTTTCTCGATCTTGCTTGAGGAAGCATCCTTAAAATAGGATGTCACCTTGATGAGGTTCTCGAGGAAAACCTCTTGCCTTCAGCTTGCTTCTCAACTTTTATGGCTAGCTTACAAATATCTTCAAAGGACCAATACTTGAAGTTCAACCACATCAGCAATTTCTCTATTCATGCCGCTAAGGAAACGAGCGACGGTTTGCTCCGGAACAACGTCACATCTCATTTTGAGTTGTTCAAACTCACGGATGTATTCTTCAACACTCATCCCTTGTTGTCTTAGAGAATTCAATTTTAGGAAAAGATCTTGCTTATAGTTATCGGGTTTTTCCCAACTTCTTGAGTTTTTCCCAAGACTTGATTTGGCCTTTTCCTTCTCTTTCTCGTTGATGCTTTAGATTCTCCCACCATAGAGAAGCATACTTTGTCAACTTTATGGCAGCAACCTTGCACTCTTCTTATCCGAGTAGGTTTTGAAGTCAAAAATCCGCTCGATTGTGTGTAGCCAATCCACAAAGTCATCGTGGATTGAGATTACCTTCAAATTCAGGAACGCCCACTTTGATGTCTCGATTATTTTCCTTATGCCTCCTCTTCGCCTTTGGATATGAGAATCAGAATCACTAGAGTTGCCCCCAAAGGAATTGGAATCGCCACTATAACTTTGACGAGATTCCAAATTGTCACGCCGACGCCGATCATTCGACGCCTCCGGTTGGCCTTGTCTTGCCGGATCCTCTAGAAGATTGAGGACTCGCCCATTTGTTGAAGGTCTTGATAGCACGATCCCGCTTTCATTGTGCGCTTGTTCCAAAGTCAAGCCTCTTGGAACCCGATCATCCATATTGAATAAAGATTGAAAATAGAAAGGAATCACTCAAACAAGTTCAACTGGCTCGATACCAACTTGATGCGTAGGGCGAGTGACTCAACAGAAAACTTCAAGATCGCGCGATTTCTGAAAAGGGGCGTAACCTTCTTCCAAGGTATAAAGGCCACGCCACCAACCAAGGATAAGGATCGATTTACGTTCACCACCAAGGCCTAAAGATTCCACCACCAAGGATAAAGGACTTCGGATAGGAGAAGCTCACCACCAAGGCCTAAAGATATCACCACCAAGGATAAAGAGCTTTGGCTCACCACCAAGGAGTAATCCACGCCCAAGGATAAAGAGACCGCAAGGAGTTATCCACTCTCCAAGATATTCACTCACGTAGAGGAAGTCTCACAAAAGGAACTTTCATTCATTCCGAATCCCCCTTACAAATGAGAATATGTCTCATTATATAGAGACTAGACTCAAAAACAATATGAGAACTACTCAAACAATAAAGTCTAACAAGACTAACAAGACTAACAAACTAGTCTAACAAGACTAACAAAACTAACAAGACTAACAAATATCTACTTCCAAAGATTATTAAATCACTTTGGAACTTATCCTTAATAACTCCCCTTTGATGTAGCATCAATCAGCAACGGATTTTGATATTGGTATCATCATCCTTTATTCCACCGAAGTAAATTATAACCGAAGTTAGTTTTGGCATCAATAAGTACTGATAGTGTTTGTTTTGCCGAAGGAATCAACTTAGGACTTAAGGATTGATTAGTAATCTCGGATGCTCCCGCATCACATTCAGCCTTGCTGGAATAGTCTGGCGGTGGTACCGCCCTAGGTCAGCAGTGGTACCACCGACTTTAATATCTAGCAGGTGGTGGTACCGCCCCAAGTCAGCGGTAGTATCGCTAGTAGTTATTACCTGCTAGCGGTGGTACTGCGAAACCATAGAGCCTGAGGACTTTGTCCGGCGGTGGTACCGCTAGTACCCGGTAAAACCGAGATGGGACTCTTTTTAGCTCTATTTTTGAATGCTAATTGAGTTTATAAATATCTCTCTTTTCTCAGCTAAGAAAGTACTTTTTGAGAAGTTAAAAACTAAGTCAAAACTTATTAGAACCCTTGCGGATTCTAAGCTTGGGGTTGATCTCTATAGGGGATCGGCCTCCTTGGAACTCTATAGGGGTTCCTTCCTCCAAATTGCTGCTCAAAGGCTGCTAAAAGATTGATCTATTTATTGATGAAAAGAGGATGAATACATGGCTATTTATGGGGCTTCTAAACCCCAACTCCTAATAGGACTCTTACTCAAGACTCCTACTTCTAACCAACTCCTACTAATTATGACTCTTTCTATAATATGACTCCTACTTCTAATAAGACTCTTTCTCTAATAGAACTCTTCTTCTAATAGGACTTCTTCTCTAGTATAACTCCTATTTCTAATAGGACTCCTACTTCTAATAGGACTCCTTTAAGAACCAATGTAACCCTAACCTAGCCGGCCTCTTCACCTTTTTAATAGGGGTCGGCTAGATAGAATTTACATGAATACCCTTATCAATGAAACTAAATTAGGACTCTCCTAGCTAGAGTCCCAACAGATTAGGACTCTCCTAGCTAGAGTCCTAATAGACCCTCTTCAAATCAGCCTTGTCCTCGAGGCTGACGCTCCATGAATTCTGAGAATTAATATTCAAGTCATCATAGTTCTCCCAAGTGGCATCTTCTATTAGTAGGTTCGTCCACTGTATTAACACTTCAATAGTGGGTCATCGTCATCGAGTCACGATCTATCGATCAATGATGACACTTGGTTGGGTCTGGAGCTCTCGTTGGGTAGTCATATTTGGTAGATGGCTTTGAGCTATCTCGTTTTGTCCCAACTTGAGCTTCAAACACGACACATGACAGACTAGATGGATTCAAGTGCTAGCAGGTATGTCCAATCTGTATGCTACTACTCCGATGTGCTCCAAAATCTGGTAGGATCCATAGAACCGAGGTGAAAGCTTCATAGATGCTCTGGTCTTCGGATCATCTTGCCATTCCCTCCTAATATCCTTAGGGAAGTCGCTGGTTGACAGTGAAACGACAAAAAATTTAGCTTGCTCGGGTAGCCGTGAAAGTGCATTTGTAACAACATTCTCTTTCCTCCTTTTGTAAGTTATTTTATAATCATATCCAAGAAGGTTTGTTACCCATTTTTGCCACTCGGGGGAAGATATCTTCTGCTCCAAGAAATATTTTAGGCTTTCATGGTCGGTCTTGATTTGAAAGTGTCGCTCGTTCAAGTACGGTCTCCATTTGGACACCGCATGCACAATCGCGAGCATCTCCTTATCGTAAATAGTCATCTTGAGATGGGAAGAAGATAATGACTTACTGGTATAAGTGAGGGGGCAGCCATCTTTCATTAGTACAACACCAATTCAGACTCCAGAGGCATCGGCTTCAATAATAAAAGTCTTGCCGAAGTCGGGTAACACTAGTACGGGCGTTGTTATCATTGCGACTTTAAGTTTGTCGAAGGCAGTGGTGGCTTTGTCTGACCACTGGAAAGCATTTTTTTCAGCAAGGAAGTAAGGGGTGCACTGATCTTTCCATAGTTTTTCACAAACTTACGGTAGTAACCTGTTAAACAGAAAAAGCCGCGGAGCGATTTTATGTTCCTCGGGGTCGACCAGTTCTGCATTGCTTCAATTTTGGAGGGGTCCACTGCCACCCCTTCCTCTGATATAATATGCCCAAGATATTTCACATTTTATTGAAGAAAGCTGTACTTCATTTTTTTGACAAAAAAAATATGTTCTCGCAAAATTGTCAAAACAAGTCGTAAGTGTTGAATATGACTTTCAAGAGAAGGGCTGTAAATAAGGATATCGTCAAAGAAAACCAGCACAAACTTACGAAGATAACTCTAGAAAATACCATTCATAAGGCTCTAGAAGATGGAGGGAGCACTGGTGAGACCAAAGGGCATTACTAGAAATTCGTAGTGACCGTTGTGCGTTCGAAATGCAGTTTTCGATATGTCTTCTTCGCACACTCGTATTTGATGAAACCTAGATCAAAAGTCCAGCTTTGTGAAGACTCGTGCTCCCTTTAATTCATCAAGTAATTCATCTGCTACAGGAATAGGGTACTTGTCCTTGATGGTTATGCCATTGAGAGCTTGGTAATGAACGCACATTCGCCATGTTCCGTCTTTCTTTTGTACGAGAAGCACTGGTGAATAGTAAGGGCTGTAACTTGGCTGAATAACTCCTGTTTCAAGCGTCTTTTTTACAATCCTTTCTATTTCATCTTTCTGGAGATGTGGATACTGATATGGCCGAGTATTTGCTGGAGGTTTGCTTGGAAGAATTGGTATACGATGATCATGCTGACGGTTATGAGGTAGGCTGCGTGGTTCATCAAATATATCTAAAAATTCAGCAAGCAAGGGAAGTAGGTTTGGATCTTCAAATTCAGTTGGCTCTCCCTTAGATTGCTGCTCAAGTTATACCAAAAAGCCGCTATATGCTTTGTGCAAAACTTTCTCCATTCGTTATGTGCAAATCGTCGTTACGTTGGCCCCACATTTCCCACATATTATCACCTGTTTCTCCTTACTGTAAAATTTCATAATTAATTTTAAAAAATTTTAAGAAACATCACCTAATATTATCAACCATTCGATGCCAAGCACGACCTCATAATCATCAAAAGGGAGGATAAAAAAATCTATAATTATCTCTTGGTCCTACATCAACAGTTTCACTCGTAGGCACCTATGATCACACTTCAAAATTCATCAGTCTATGACCTTAACATAAACCTACTATAATTCTCAATAGGTAAGACCATATGGATAGCAACCTTGCTGTTCATAAAATTATTAGTGATCCCGGTGTCAATAAGAATGGTGATCGATTGTTGCTTTAGAAATCCTCCCACTTTCATTGTTTACGTAATCGCAAGGGCATATATCGTAATATCAATTGGTTGCTATTCTTCATCCGCGACCTCTTCCTCATGCTCTTGGACCTCCTCCTCTATGTCTTCAAGAGGTTCAATCAATAGGAGGTGGCCCCTTTTGCAGCAATGATCGTGGTTCCACAGCTCGTCGCAATGCCAACAAAGACCCTTTGTTGATCGATCACGTAGTTCTTCTCTTGTCAATTTTTTTGGCAGCGAAGGTTGGCTGGGAGTAAAAGGGGGTTTATATGTTGTGGTTCTCATCCTTCGAGCATCTTGGCTGAGACGTTTTTCTTGTATTCGTGCAAAAGAAATCACAGTCATCACGGTACGGGGCTGTCGTGCCTTAACTTCCCCTTTTATCTTTGGCTTGAGTTTTTCGATGAATGTTCTTAACAATTGACAGTTAGTCCAATCATGAGCAAGGTAGGATAGCTTCTCAAACCTAATTTGGTACTCTTGAATCATAGAGGTTTGTCAAATCTTGGCGAGTTGGCCGTCGATATTTTTATACTCCGTAGGTCCAAAATAGTTCGAAGGCGTTCTTAAATTGATTCCACGTCAGAGCCCCATGATTATGTTCTAGCTAATTGTACCATTGAATAGCATCTCCTTCAAGGTGGATGACAGCAATCTCCATAATAGCATTATCCGACGTTCGGTAGTAGCGAAAGTAACGTTCGACACGCGAAATCCACCCCACCGGGGTCTCCTTCTTCCCATCATGGGAAGTCCACCCTCATGCATCGTTGAAGCATGTCCAAGGGCTATCCCTCATTCTCTGGGGTCCTTTCTAAATTTTCTCCTTGCTACAATTTGGTTGGACTCAGTGGTTGTCCAATTTTGAATTCTACAAACAAAGCACGCAATTTGTCTTCCAAGCGCGATTCAAGTCGTGATTCAATCCGAGATTCCCATGCTTCAAATTTGGCATCAATTGGATCTTGAGAAGCCATAGCATATGTCTATAGATCAGAGATACCCTTGTCTTTTTTCTGTTGATGGGTTAATGGCATGGGGTGGTGGAAGGTTCGGACAATAGATTAGTGATAGAAGGGTTCGACTGTAATGGTTTACTATTTTCGGCCGTGGTTTTTGATGTTCTTAGTGTTATGAAACTAGATTATGATGGTTGTATCTTAAGGCTAGAGGGATGCCCTAAAGATGTCTTAGTTTGTGGTAGCAAGGTGGCTAGGGTTTGGTAGGTTACGGAAAAGAAGAAAGGACAAAGGTGCAACACTAGATTTTTCACCAAAAAAATTCCAATAGTAAAGATGTAATTTTTTCCAAAAATTTTCAAAAGAGATTCAAGTAAAACTCAAAGGGAATCTATTGATAAGGGAGAGGTAATGCTGTTAAAAATTTTGTAGAAAGAAACAACAGCAAGAGGTTTGGCAAAATTGAGGATCACGGAGAGGTACTATAGCAGATTTTTACGTCTAAAGTGCAACAGTTTGGACGTAAAAGATAAGTGATTTATATTGAGAATTTTTTAACAAAACCAAAGGGAAAACCACTGTTAGGAAGTGTCAAAGCCATCGTAAAAATTTCATAGAGATTTGGATAGAAAAAATGCAATAGCAAGATCAAAAAGACAGTGCTATGCGGCTGAAATTCTGCAGTGCAACTTTCGTTATAGAGATGAAAACTTTGCGATGAAAAGTTTATGCAGCAATATAGGAACGAATTTTTTGGATTTTTTAAATAAAGATAACTAAATTGAAGCAGTAGTAAGGTAGATAACTAGAACCTGTTGCAATTCACGGAAAGATCAAAGGATGATCTACAGTGGTGGAGATGATGACAGAATTCGGCGATGATCTTCTAAGCAATTGTGGGAATTGCTTTGGGCAGTTGTGGAGGGTTGGTGGATGGCTGTTGAAGGGCAGCGAGACACCAAAAACGCTGCTCTGATACCAAGTGTTAGAACCCTTACGGATTCTAAGCTTGGGGTTGATCTTTATAGGGGATCGGCCTCCTTAGAACTCTATAAGGGTTTCTTCCTCTAAGTTGCCGCTCAAAGGCTGCTAAAAGATTGATCTATTCATTGATGAAAAGAGGATGAAAACATGACTATTTATAGGGCTTCTAAACCCCAACTCCTCATAGGACTCCTACTCAAGACTCCTACTTCTAACCAACTCCTGTTAATTAGGACTCCTATAATAGGACTCCTACTTCTAATAAGACTCTTTCTTTAATAGGACTCCTTCTAATAGGACTTCTTCTCTAGTAGGACTCCTACTTCTAATAGGACTCTTTCTCTAATAGGACTCCTACTTCTAATAGGACTCCTCTAAGAAGTAACATAACCTTAACCTAGTCGGCCTCTTCACCTCTTTAATAGGGGTCGACTAGATAGGATTTACATGAATGCCCTTATCAATGAAACTAAATTAGGATTCTCCTAGCTAGAGTCCCAATAGATTAAGACTCTCCTAGCTAGAGTCTTAACAAAACTATAGCAAAGTCTTGTTTCAATAGCTTAAGTGTTCACCTCTCTCTTTCTTTGTGAAAAATCTGTAAGAGAGTGAACCACTTGTAAAAGGTTGTAAGAGGGGTATTAGATCCTTCCCTTCAAGGGATTTGATAGTGGAAGTTGGGAGCCTCATCGGAGGAGGCTTCGGAAGTCGATGTAGGTTTTTCGACCAAACCACTATACATCGCTGCATACTTTGGTTGTGAGTTTTAAATATTCTACATCATTTCTTTACTTAGTTGTAAATCGCTCGATTTTCTTCTCCTTACTCTTAATTACATTCACTCAACCATTTTAGCTAAACTTCGTCGAATCAAAATTTTCATACGAATCAACTATCTCTGAAATCGATTTTAAGTTTATAAGATTTAATCCACTACACTAATTCACCCCCCCCTAAGAGATTTAATCCTCTTAGTGTCGCTCAGATCCTAACAGTACTGTCAGGCCCATATAGTTTCTAGTCGAGTCTTACTTTCATCGGATGCTCCCGGAAAACTCTCTCTTAATCCGAATGACCCTGGCCAGGGATTTGCCTAAGCAAGAATATATGAGATATTCTTCTCATGATACTGAGAGTGGATGATCCTCTATTGATATTCAATAGCCCTCGTAAGGTTGGTTGCCATTCCTAATAACCGGTTGTACTAAATCTGAAACTTGCAAACTTATAAGTCCGGTATCAATGAGTGGAGTACTCATACAAGACATCATTGGTGTCTTAAGTCTAAAGACCAAATACAATACTAGGACTATGAAATCACTATCTGATGTGAGGTATCAATAACCATCCAGCATTCCGTAAGAGGATCAATCAGTGAACTCATTCTCCAATGAGCACCTGTATTGTACCCTTAGTGCCCTCATATGAGTAGCTATAAGACTAGCCATCTCCATCATATGGACGGGTACACAACACACCAATTTGTCCAGTTATCTCGATGTCCCTCTCGAGTAACCTATGACTGGGATTATTTAGGGTCTATGTTTAAAAGGTGAATTGATCTTATTATCATGATGTCATCATGATCCGATTCCCATTGCACAGATCTAAGGACATCACAATATACATCTAGATAATATGAAAATACTAAAGAATCTTTTTTTTTTGTTTTTTGGTAAGTAAATGTAATTGTATTTAGTATGAAGTTTGCACAAAATAGCTTTGTCTACATAAGCCGTAGACTATAGCCTGAGATCTCTTGAAGCAATCTAGGAGAATGCACCCCACCTCAGAAAGGTGGAATGGACTCACTCCACCAGACTCATCTCCAAGAGAAGATAAACAAAAAAAACAACCATGACTACACATGTTGTAGACTATGACGCCTTACGATATTCAATAAATAGCAAAATGTAATAACCAACCATTCCTAAACGACCTGTGAATAAATACATCACATTGTTGAAACATAGAAACACACAATACAGCAATCTCATTCTAGAAAGCATTAACGAATAACAAAATTGAATCTGGTAAAGATATCTTTTTCTCTACTTGTTAAATGCTTCATTTCCAGATCCTGCTCCATGGATGATCTTGAGTCACCAAGTATCTCAAGCAGAAGATAAGCATTGTGTGTGTTGTGACCCTCAAAAATTCTGCTACACATCTCCTTCCAAATCCACCAAATAGTACATCTCAAGATAAGCTTTGCCAATTGTATAAGAAGCTCTTTTCTTGAGAAGTTTTGCTGCAGCTGTTCTAGTTCCTGATGCAAGTTTGGCCTTGGTAGCTTATGGATTTCAAACCTCTTCAGAATCTCCTCCCATATCCAATTAGTGTAGTCGCAAGCAAAATAAAGATGATCAATATCTTCTTCCTGTTGCATACAAAGAGAGCATCGGTTAACAATATATATACCTTTTCGCTTCATATTATCCATTGTGGGTAGTTTGGCAAGAAGGGCCTGCCATGTGCATAAGGAATGTCTCTGTGAGCCCGGTCTATCCCATGTCCAATTGCTTGGGATCCACTTGTTATTTCTTTGTCTGATTTGATTCCATGCAGATTTAGCACTAAACTTTCCATTGTCATGAAGCCAATTAAGCATATCTGATGAGTTATTCATGATTGGAAGAGCTGTAATAGTCGGCCAAAGTGATAGCATATCAGGAGAAATAGGATTAGGAAGACACCAGGTGCCGTTAGCAATGAACTCAGAAACCTTCCAATCTTTAGGGGCCCCAAGATCTCTTCGTACTCGATCACCATATAATTGAAATATACTTTTTCCATTCACCCAAGGATCATACCACATATTAATTCTGGTCCCAAAAGAGATTGTGTAAGAAATGTGGTTGATTAGCTAATTTCTTGCCTTCAAAATTTCTTTCCAAATAACAGAATGATATATTCTTGTTGAAACTTCCCATATTGATTCCTTAGATAGGTACCTAGAAGAAACCCATTGTGACCATAAAGATTTATTTTGCAAAAGATCCCATAATTTCTGTACCAAACAAGCTTTATTCCAATCTCTCAGATTTCGCAGATTCAGCCCCCCCTCATCTTTTGGTCTACAAATGCTATCCCAATTGACCATATGCATTGCCTTTCCATCCGTACCATTCTAGAAAAAGTTCTTCAATAACCGTTCAATATCCTGAAGAAGTCCAATAGGTAGAAGAAATGCATTAGACCAATAAATAGAATAAGAAAACAACACAGATTGGATGTGTTCAAGTCGTCCTGCTTTGGAAAGAAGTCTAGTTTTCCAGGAGGAAATTCTATTCTTTATTTTTTGCAGGATAGGCTGACAGTGAATTTTATGAATACCAGTGGATAAGAGTGGGAGACCCAGATAAGGAATTGGTAGACTTCCCTCGCTAACCCCCAGAGTTTGTATAATAAAGTTTTTATCTTAAATGCAAGAACCCATATAGACTTTACTTTTTGCAAGATTTAGGTGAAGGCTAGAAACCAAACCAAAATCTTTCAGAATAGTAGCCAAATTCTTCACTAAGGTAGCGTCATTGCGAAGAAATATAATAAGATCATCTACAAATGTTATGTGGGATATATGAATAGAACCAGCATGGGGTACCTTAATGCTGCCATCAGAGACTACCTTTTCTAACATACAGCTGAGTCCTTCCATGATAATTGTAAAAAGATATGGAGAAAGTGGATCTCCTTGTCGGATGCCATTCGTACTCCCAAAGAAGCCAACGGGGGAACCATTGAACAGAACTGAAAATTTTGGAGTTTCCAAGCAACACTGAATCCAATTAACCCATTGTTGAGGGAAGTTCATACTGAGGAGCATCTTGTAGAGAAACTATCTATTAACTGAATCAAATGCTTTTCGTAAGTCAGCTTTAAAACATATTTTCGTCCCTCTTGATTTAGAGTGCAAATCTTTGACCAAGTCATTAGCAGGAAGAACATGGTGATGTATACTTCTTCCTTTAATGAAAGCAGCTTGAGTAGGACTAATGATCTTATGTATAATCATTTGCATTCGACCTGCAAGCAACTTGGAAATGATCTTGTAAATAAAATTGCATAAAGAAATGGGCCTGTAGTGCTCTAGTGAGTCAGCCCCTGTATTCTTATAAACTAAAGAAATAAAAGTATAATTTCTCGCTTAAAGAATACGATCTGAAGAGAAAAAATGCTGACAAGCTTTAATCACGTCATTTCCGATGATCGACCATGCAATTTGGTAAAATTCAGTTGGAAATCCATCTGGACCAGGGCTCTTGTGCTTTGGTGACTTGAAGAAAACTCGTACAATTTCTTCATTTGTAATTGGTGCATTAAGAATCGTGATGTCATCCGAATCAAGTTTTCTAGTAGGCTCCACATGAACATTATTAGGTTGCTCTTTGATTGAAGTAAAGAATAAAAATTATTCAAAGTGTGCTTTAACTTCATCCAAATTCTTAATAAGCGTACCATCTTGGTCTTTACATTTTCTGATACAATTAATAGCCCTTCTAGTAGCAATGGCTGTATAGAAAATTTTCGTATTAGAATCCCCTAAAGTAAGCCAATGCTGTCGAGACTTCTGTTTTACAAAACTTTCTTCCTGCTTTAGGGCCTGCATGAATTGAGATCTAGCTTCTGCCTCTATACAAATAAGATTCTCATCAAAGGGCTGAAGATGTAGCTTATGTTGCACCGCCATTAGTTTCTTTTTGATTAACTGAACTCGGGTGATAATATTGCCAAAAGTGTTTGTATTCCACTCCTTTAGTGCTACTTTACATGCTTTAAGCTTTTGGCATAAAATGTAAGGAGGTGATCCATGCACATTAACATTCCAAGTAGATCTGATAACCTCAAGAAACTGAGGATGGGTACTCCACATGTTAAAGAATCTAAATGGTTTCTTGCCTCTAGGTATTACTTTGTCTGCATGTATATACATTAAAGAGTGATCAGAGAACAATTAAGATCCATACTCCATAAGTGAATCAGGGTAAACTGTTAACCATTCGCGATTAATCAGACACCTATCAACTCGAGCCATTATTTTCCTATGGGCAGTACCTTGATTACTCCATGAAAGCCAATCACCTATAGATTTTATATCAATCAATGTAGCAATATCTATGTAATCATTAAAACCTTGAAGCTTGCTCTCTGAAAGTGGTTTACCCCCCACTTTTTCATGTGTGTACCGAACAGTATTGAAGTCACCAAGAACAATCCAAGGCATCAGAAGATGCCATTTGCAATGTTAATCGATCATTCCATAGAACATTTCTTTCCTCAGATAATCGTTAGAAGCATATACACCAGTAATATGGAATTGACAACCATTCCTTTTATCCTCGACTTTAAGGTGGATGAATTGTTCTGTAGCAGAAATAAAGCAAACACTAACAGAGTTCGGATGCCATAATACCCATATTCTACCATAAGTGTCACAAGTATCGTTGGTAAAAAGTTCTGCCTCTGGCCATATTAAATCTTTTTGAACACAAACCCGAGATGGTTTAATTTTTGTTTCCACAAGAATAACAATATCACAAGCATCAGACTTGATTGTTCTATTAAGCTATCGACATTTCTCAAATTTATTCAACGAACATTCCAACAAAGTATCTTCATAGAATCAAAATAGGTTGGAAAGGAAATAAATGACTCTTCTAGGTACGAAAGTATATGCAACTTACCAGTTCCATCCTTCTTCTTATCCTTGGGTTTTGCAATGTCCTCCCGCATAATATCCTTACCTTTTAAAGCTTTATTTCTATTTTTATCCACTTCATCCACAGCTTGCAAATGCTTAAACTTTGAAATACCCAAAATATCTAGGTTGGCAGTGTTTGTTGAAGGTTGTTGAGGCTGAATATCCTGACTGGCGAAGTTTGTTGGGATTACAATATCCTGGTTAGCACGATGAGTAGGACGGGATCCCGCACAGGTAGTTCCCGTCGATGTAGGAAGAGACTCTCGTTCTCCCGTGCATGGGTAACCTGAGAAACTATTGTTGTGACAAACTCTGATATATTAGGAAGAGGTAAAGTTCCCGATTTATCTTTCTCGATCATGATGTCGCCCAAGTGAGTCGAATGCTCGCTTGTCTGCCAACACTACCGCCAAGGAGACTCGCCTTGTTTATCAAGAGTCATAATAGTACTATCAACCCTCACGAGATGATCGGCGTTGGCGGTAAACCCGAGTGATTGGTTTCGAGTTTCACGACAAGCTCCATGTGCATGACCAAAAGAGTTATAAATCTTACAACGCTATGGTTTCCAAGAATATGAAACATGCACCTTATGGGTGGTCCCATCTAGATCATGATAAAAAACCTCATTTGGAAGATCATCATCAGAAGAAACCATTACACATGCTCGTGTCAAAGCCAATCTCGTCTGTGCTGCTATTGCTTTATCAATATACAATGACTGTCCCAAGGTGCTACATAACTTAACAATAAAACGACGACTCGAAAGATGCAAGGGAAGACCATGAAAAGATACCCATAAAGGAATAGATTGTAGATTGTCTAACTCCAAATGGATATCAGGAGACCAACGTCGTAGAATCATCGGATGGCTACGAATAGTCCAAAACCCTTCAAGGATTAATTGTAAATCCTCTTCAGAATAGAGTTTGCATATAAAAAAACCATTCTCTAGCATATGCAGATCAAATGCCGATGTTCCCCATCGAGTCTTGATGAATGAGGATAACAAAAATATGATTATAAACCACCATAATAAATCCATGAAGTTACGGTCCATGTAATCATCTGAGAATTCGTGATCAATCAAGAAATCAAAGCTAAGATCGGCTGAGATCCAGCAAAGAAATCGAACGCTAACATCCAAGCTTGAAGAGGCTTGTCCAAGGTAAGGATCTTGAGAAATGAGAGTAGGAGGCTGTGATCTAGAGTACGATCAACCTCTATGCTGACATCAAAAACCATCAAAGAAATGAGAGTAGGAAGAAGAAGCAACTTGAGAAATGAGAATAGGAAGAAGAAGCAACTTGAGAAGCCTCATCTTCGGATCAACCTTGCTACCACCGTCGCCAGCCATTCGCGCTGCCCCAACAAGAGGAGGGCAGAATAGGGGCTGCCCAGCAGCCACCACCTGGCGGAGGACAGCAGAGAGGGAGCAGCAATCGTCGCCTCCTCTGTTCTTCTGCAGGATGCAAGGGAGGGAGCGCAGCAGCGAGCCACACCTCCCTTTCTTGCTCGCTGTGCAGAACAGGGACGCTGCCGCCGCTGCCCAACAGCTATCCGATGCCCTAGGGAGAAGAAGCAGCGTGATTCCCTCCGCAGGTGGAACCCTCTGTTCGCAGATCTGCCGCCAGCGATCCGATCAACCGCCGCCGCCCAGTCGCCCCGATCGCAGCTCCTCCGCGTGGTGAGGAGCGATGGGCGAAGGGCCAGAGGACAGCAGCAATCAACCGCTGCAGCAGCACCCTCGCTCAGCCTGCGCCTGCCCGTCGCCGCTTCTCTGTTCCAGAAGAGGAACAAAGGGGGCAGATCAGAGGCTCGGTCGTTGCAGCAGCGAGCCCCGATCGTTCCGTGCCGAGGGCTGGAAGACAGCCCCCGCCGTCGCCCAGTCGCGTCGCCCAGGGGGTCTCACGTCCGCAAGCTCGTCGCCAAAGGCCGCACCGCCCTCGTGCGTGTGGAAGAGCCTCTCCTCTGATCCCCTGCGTGCGGCAGAGAGAGAGGCGAGGGAAGGAGCGAAAGCCCTCTCCTCTGCGCACCAAGATCGTTCAGCCTCTTCTCACCCTAGAGAGAGAAGAGAATCGCCTAGAGAGAGAAACTCTCTATAACTAACAGACATCGTCGATGACAGGCGGTGGTACCGTCAAAACCCGGTAGACCCGGGACGGGATAGTTTTTGGCTCCAAGTTTGAATCCAATTGGAGCCTATAAATACCCCTCCCATCCTTGGGTTGAAGACACAAGCACACAAACTTTGAAAGCAAAAAAACACTATAAAATTCTCTTTAGAAATCTCTCCTCTAGCTTTCATTTGTTTTCAACAAAAAGAGAGGAGTGTGTGAGTGCTTGTAAGGGTTATCTCCTGAGTTCATTAAAAGGAGAAGGTGCTATAAGATAGTCAATCCTCAACCGTTGGAAGGAGGACAACTAGTGAAAAGTCGATGGCCTCAAGAGAAGAGGAATCGAGAGTGGACGTAGGTCGGATGACCGAAACACTATAAAAAATCGGTTTGTGTTTCTATTCTTGCATTTACCTTTTTGTAAACCTTTACTTTACTTGTTTACTACCTTTCATTTTCTCTAAACATTCTCAAGTTTAAGTTAGAGCTTTTCCGACATGATTTTCATTGAAATATCTTTTTATTATACAAAGTTTCTGAAATCCTTTAAAATCGACAAATTTATCGTAAAGTTACTACTGCACTAATTCACCCCCCCCCCCTCTTTGTGTTGTTCTCGATCCCCAATAGTATCGCCCACTGATAGTGTGTTTGGGTAGTGGTATCGTCAGATTGGGCAATGGTACCGTCTAGTATATTGACAGAACCATAGTGTACTGGCGATGGTACTGCAGTAATAGGTGGTGGTACCGCCAAAACCCGGTAGACTCGGGATGGGATGATTTTTGGTGTAAGTTTAAATCCAATTGGAGCCTATAAATACCCCTCCCATCCCTAGGTTGAAAACACAAGCACACAAACTTTAAAAGGAAGAAAACACTGTAAAAATCCTTTTAGAAATCCCTCCTCTAGATTTCATTTATTTTTTTTTTGTAAGTAAATGTAAGTAGATTTAGTATGAAGTTTGTACAAATTAGCTTTGTCTATACAAGCCATAGACTAAAGCCTGAGATCTCTTAGAGCAGTCTAGGAGAATGCACCCCACCTCAGAAAGGTGGAATGGTCTCACTCCACTAAACTCGTCTCCGAGAGTAGTTAAACAGAAATCATGACTACACATATTGTAGACTATGACATGACGCTCTACCATAGACAGTAAAATGTAATAACCAACTATTCCTGGACAACCAATGAATATATCACAATTTTAAAGCAGAAAATCAGACAATACAAAGGAAGCATTAAAGAATTATAAAATTGAATCTGAGGAAGATCTCTTTTTCTCTACTTGTTAAATGCCTCATTTTTAAATCTGCTCCATGCATGATCGTGAGTCACTAAGTATCTCAAGCAGAAGATGAGCATTGTGTGTGTTGTGACCCTCAAAAATTCTACTACACCTCTCCTTCCAAATCCACCAAATAGTACATCTGAAGGTAAGCTTTGTCAGTTGTGTAAGAAGCCCTTTTCTTAAGAAGTTTTGCTGCAGCTGTTCTAGTTCTTGATGCAAGTTTGGCATTGGTAGCCTTTGTATCTCAAATCTTTTTAGAATCACCATCCATACCCAATTAGTGTAGTCACAAGCAAAATAGATATGATCTATACTTTCTTCCTGTTGCATACAAAGAGAGCATCGGTTAACAAGATATATACCTTTTCACTTCATATTGTCCATTGTGGGTAGTTTGGCAAGAAGGGCCTGCCATGTGCATAAGGAATGTTTCTGTGAGCCCGGTCTATCCCATGTCCAACTGCTCGGGATCCACTTATTATTTCTTTGTCTGATTTGATTCCATGCAGATTTAGCACTAAACTTTCCATTGTCATGAAGCCAATTAAGCATATCTGATGAGTTATTCCTGATTGGAAGAGCTGTAATAGTCGGCCAAAGTGATAGCATATCAGGAGAAATAGGATTAGGAAGACACCAGGTGCCGTTAGCAATGAACTCAAAAACCTTCCAATCTTTAGGGGCCCCAAGATCTCTTCGTACTCGATCACCATATAATTGAAATATACATTTTCCATTCACCCAAGGATCATACCACATATTAATTCTAGTCCTAGAAGAGATTGTGTAAGAAATATAGTTGATTAGCTAGTTTCTTGCCTTCAAAATTCCTTTCCATGCAGTAGAATGATATGTTCTTGTTGAAACTTCCCATATTGATTCCTTAGATAGGTACCTAGAAGAAACCCATTGTGACCATAAAGATTTATTTTGCAAAAGATCCCACAATTTCTATACCAAACAAGCTTTATTCCAATCTCTCAGATTTCGTAGATTCAACCCCCCCTCATCTTTTGGTCTACAAATGCTATCCCAATTGACTATATGCATTGTCTTTCTATCCGTACCATTCCAGAAAAAGTTCTTCAATAATCGTTCAATATCCTGAAGAAGTCCAATAGGAAGAAGAAATGCATTAGACCAATAAATAGAATAAGAAAATAACACAGATCGGATGAGTTCAAGTCATCCTGCTTTGGAAAGAAGTCTAGTTTTCCAGGAGAAAATTCTATTCTTTATTTTTTGTAGGATAGGCTGATAGTGAATTTTATGAATACCAGTGGATAAGAGTGGGAGACCCAGATAAGGAACTGGTAGACTTCCCTCGCTAACCCCTAGAGTTTGTATAATAAAGTCTTTATCTTAAACGCAAGAACCCATATAGACTTTACTTTTTGCAAGATTTAGGTGAAGGCAAGTCATCTTAAACCCAAACCAAAATCTTTCAGAATAGTAACCAAATTCTTCACTGAAGTAGTGTCATTGCGAAGGAAGATAATAAGATCATATGCAAATGTTATGTGGGATATATGAATAGAACCAACATGGGGTACCTTAATGTTACCATCAGAGACTGTCTTTTCTAACAAACAGCTGAGTCCTTCCATGACAATTGTAAAAAGATATGAAGAAAGTGGATCTCCTTGTCGGATACCATTCGTACTCCCAAAGAAGCCAACGGGGGAACCATTGAACAAAACTGAAAATTTTGGAGTTTCCAAGCAACACTGAATCCAATTAACCCATTGTTGAGTGAAGTTCAAACTGAGGAGCATCTTATAGAGAAACTATCTATTAATTAAATCAAATGCTTTTCGTAAGTCAGCTTTAAAACATATTTTCGTCCCTCTTGATTTGGAGTGCAAATCTTTGATCAAGTCATTAGCAAGAAGAATATTGTGATGCATACTTCTTCCTTTAATGAAAGTAGCCTGAGTATGACTAATGATCTTATGCATAATCATTTGCATTCGATCTGCAAGCGACTTGAAGATGATCTTGTAAATAAAGTTGCATAAAGAAATGGGCATGTAATGCTCTAGTGAATCAGCCCTTACATTCTTAGGAACCAAAGAAATAAAAGTACAATTTATCGCTTTAAGAATATGACCTGAAGAGAAAAAATGCTGACAAGCTTTAATCACATCATTTCCAATGATTGGCCATGCAATTTGGTAAAATTCAGCTAGAAATCCATCTGGACCAGGGCTCTTGTGCTTTGGTGACTTGAAGACAACTCGTACAATTTCTTCATCTGTAATTAGTGCATTAAGAATCGTGATGTCATCCGAATCAAGCTTTCGAGTAGGCTCCACATAAACATTATTAGGCTGCTCTGTTTGATTGAGTAAAGAATAAAAAAATTTTCGGTGTGTACTTTAACTTCATCCAAATTCTCAATAAGCGTACCATCTTGGTCCTTACATTTTCTGATACAATTAACAGCCCTTTTAGTAGCAATGGCTGCATAGAAAAACTTCGTATTGGAATCCCCTAAAGTAAGCCAATGCTGTCGAGACTTCTGTTTTGCAAAACTTTCTTCCTGCTTTAGGGCCTGCATGAATTGAGATCTAGCTTCTGCCTCTTTGCAAATAAGATTCTCGTCAAAGGGCTGAAGATGTAGCTCATGTTGCGCCGCCATTAGTTTCTTTTTGATTAACTGAACGCGGGTGAAAATATTGTCAAAAATGTTTGTATTCCACTCCTTTAGTACTGCTTTACATGCTTTAAGCTTTTGGCATAAAATGTAAGGAGGTGATCCATGCATATTAACATTCCAAGCAGATCTAATAACCTCAAGAAACTGAGGATGGGTACTCCACATGTTAAAGAATCTAAATGGTTTCTTGCCTCTGGGTATTGCTTTGTCTGCATGTATATACATTAAAGAGTGATCAGAGAACAATTGAGATCCATACTCCAGAAGTGAATCAGGGTAAACTGTTAACCATTCGCGATTAATCAGACACCTATCAAGTCGAGCCATTATTTTCCTATGGGTAGCACCTTGATTACTCCATGAAAGCCAATCACCTACAGATTTCATATCAATCAATGCAGCAATATCTATGTAATCGTTAAAACCTTGAAGCTTGCTCTCAAAAGTGGTTTACCCCCACTTTTCATGTGTGTACCAACAGATTGAAGTCACCAAGAACAATCCAATGCACTGTAAGATAGCGATTTGCAATGTTAATCAGATCATTCCATAGAACATTCCTTTCCTGCATACTGTTAGAAGCATATACACCAGTAATATGGAATTGACAACCATTCCTTTTATCCTCGGCTTTAAGGTGGATGAATTGTTCTGTAGCAGAAATAAAGCAAGCACTAACAGAGTTCGGATGCCATAATACCCATATTCTACCATAAGTGTCACAAGTATCGTTGGTAAAAAGTTCTGCCTCTGGCCATATTAAATCTTTTTGAACACAAACCCGAGATGGTTTAATTTTTGTTTCCACAAGAATAACAATATCACAAGCATCAGACTTGATTGTTCTATTAAGCTCTCGACATTTCTCAAATTTATTCAGTCCACGAACATTCCAACAAAGTATCTTCATCAGAATCAAAACAGGTTGGAAAGGAAATAAATGACTCTTCCTAGGTAGACAGAAGTATGTGCAACTTACCAGTTCCATCCTTCTTCTTATCCTTGGGTTTTGCAATGTCCTCCCGCATAATATCCTTACCTTTTAAAGCTTTATTTTTATTTTTATCCACTTCATCCACGCTTGTAAATGCTTAAACTTTGAATTACCCAAAATATCTAGGTTGGTAGTGTTTGTTGAGGCTGAATATCCTGACTGACGAAGTTTGTTGGGTCTTGACTGGCGAGGTTTGTTGGGATTGGTTGAGATACATTATCCTGGTTAGCACGATGAGTGGGACATGGAATCCCCGTTGTAGCAACTCCTGTCGGTGTAGGAAGAGATGAAGCCTGGGAAATTGTTGTTGTGGAAGGGGCTATAATAGGAAGAATTAAAGTTCCTGAGGTATCCTTTTGTCCGTGTTGTTGCCCAAGTGAGTAAGAATGCTCTTTCGTCATCGTCGGTGCTACTGCTTCTGGAGATGCACCTTGTTCATCAGTTGTCATAGTAGCATCAACTTGAGTTGCTTGACGTTGTCGGTAAACCTGAGTGATTGGTTTCTGAGTTTGCTGACAAGCTCCATGTGCATGACCAAAAGAGTTGCAAATCTTACAACGCTGTGGTTTCCAAGAATATGAAACATGCACCTTACGGGTGGTCCCATCTAGATCACGATAAAAAACCTCATTTGGAAGATCATCATCAGAAGAAACCATTACACATGCTCGTGCAAAAGCCAATCTCGTCTGTGCTGCTGTTGCTTTGTCAATATACAATGGCTGTCCCAAGGTGCTACATAACTTAGCAATAAAACGACGACTCCAAAGATGCAAGGGAAGACCATGAAAAGATACCCATAAAGGAATAGATTGTAGACTGTCTAACTCCAAACGGACATCAGGAGACCAACGTCATAGAATCATCGGATGACCGCAAATAGTCCAAAACCCTTCAAGGATTCGTTGCAAATCCTCTTCAGAATAGAGTTTGCATACAAAAAAATCATTCTCTAGCATATGCAGATCAAATGTCGATGTTCCCCATCGAGTCTTGATGAATGAGGATAATGGGAAATAGGATGTCTTTAGACCAACCACATAACCAACAAGCACCATGGACCATGTCTTAATCAGCTCTTCAGAATCAACAGTCTCGTACACAGCAATCTTCTGATCAGCCTGGGTTTCTGGAGCAAAGAAATCCAAGCTAAGATCCGAGCTTCCAACCGGGGCCTTGAAGAGGCTTGTCCAAGGTCGAGGATCTCGAGAAATGAGAGTAGGAGGCCGCGATCTAGAGTGCGACCGACCTCTATGCTGCGACATCAAAGAAATCTAGAGTGGATCTAGATTTCATTTGTTTTCAACAAAAAGAGAGGAGTGTGAGAGTGCTCGTAAGGGTTATCTCCTAAAAGGATTTAAAAATCCTTTTAGAAATCCCTCCTCTAGATTTCATTTGTTTTCAACAAAAAGAGAGGAGTGTGAGAGTGCTTGTAAGAGTTATCTCCTGAGTTCGTCAAAAGGAGAAGGTGCTGTAAGGGAGTCAGTCCTCACCCGTTAGGAGAAGAACTACTAATGGAAAGCCGGTGGCCTCAAGTGAAAAGGAATCGGGAGTGGATGTAGGTCGGATGACCGAACCACTATAAAAATCAGTTTACATTTACTTTCTTACAATTTACATTTCAGCAAACCTTTTTTTACTCACTACTCTACTTCTTCTCTAAACGCTCTCAAGTTTAAGTACTTCCGATAAGCTTTCAATCAAAAACTATTTTAATCAAAACATGGTTTTCATTATATGAAGATTTACGAAATCATCCGAATTTATTATTTTTAACTGTTACACTAATTCACCCACCCCCTCTTAGTGTCGCTCTAATCCTAACAGTTAGTATCAGAGCCCGGTATTTTTCTTTTGTATTCACACATATGAGAAATGACTCTTCATGACTTTCAAGAGGGTTTTTCGATTATTCGTCCTCCCTTATTTAACGGGTTGGACTACACCAAATGGAAAACTCGAATGAGAGTTTTCTTACTTTCTTTGGATTTGAATTTGTGGAACGTTATTGAAAACTATTTTCAAACTCCTTTTAAATCGATGAACGAATGGTCGAATTTAGAGAAAAAATCTTTTTGTTAAATGCAAAGGCTATGAATACCTTATTTTGCTTTTTAGATAAAATCGAGTTTAATTATGTTTCCACTTACGAAACAGCTTTTGATATTTGACACACTCTTGAAGTCACACACGAAGGAACGAGTAGAGCCAAAGACTCGAAAGTGAACATTTTGATACATGATTTTGAGCTTTTCCGAATGGCACCAAGCGAGATTATCGATGACATATACACCCATTTCACGGATGTCGTCAATAGTCTAAGAATCCTTGGTAAATCTTTTTTGAATTTTAATCTCGTAAACAAGATTTTAAGATCCCTTCCAAAAAAGGTGGGATCCAAAAGTAACCGCCATACAAGAAGCTAAAAATTTAAATAACTTACCTCTTGAAGAACTCATTGGGTCTTTAATGACCTATAAAATGACTTCTGTGGAACATGATGAACTTGAGAACCACCTTCCAAAGAATAAGAAGGATTTGAACTTCGAACTATAGAATACCACTTGAGAGAAAGCTCAAGCTCAAGTGATGAGGACGATGATGATGAGAACTTTGAACTATTGACAATGAACCTTAAAAAATTTATAAAATATAAATTAAAAAGAAAAAATAAAATTAAAAAGAAGAAGAGGCCACCGAAGATGAAGAAAGCACCGAAAGACGAATCAAGTGATGAGATGGGGAACTATGCTTTGACGGCTCTCGACAATGAGGTAAGTAACTCACCCAGAATGTTGTTACATTGTTTTGAAATTACATGATCATTTCATGAGTTGCTTAGTTTAATTGGTAGGAAATTAAAAAAATTATTTTTAAAAATTATATCATGCTTTTCTTTCTAGTATTTTTTTAAAAAAAAATTAAAATGATACTTACATGATTTGTGATAATGCTTGCACACATAATAGGATTAATCTATGCATGTGTATCTTGATGTTTCGGTTCTAATCATGATGCTTGATGATTTTATATCATGCATGAGTTTTTGAAGTAATGATCTTATAAGGTGTTATATTGTGATGACGAAACTTGTTTTTCGGATTTAAATGATGACACTTGGCATTCATATGAAAATTTTGAATATTCCTATGAAAGATCAAATCACTTAAATTGAAACACATAAAAAAAATGCACTTTCATGATGTTTGATGCATTTGATCTTAATGGCTTTAATGACAAAACTTGTATTTCGAATTTATACGATGATGGTTTTCATATAAATATTTGAATATATCTTATGAAATCATCCTTAATAACGATGAAAGTTATCATGCTTAATGACTTTATGGTTTTATGAATGAGGATTTCAATGTGTTATATTTTGATGACAAAACTTATGTTTTAGTTTTAAACATGATACTCGTTTTTTAAAGCTTGAGCACACTTATATGAAACAAACAACTTAAAATGAAACACGTAAAAAGGAAAGTGTGTGCTCATGATA
Source organism: Musa troglodytarum (assembly GCA_023547065.1). NCBI lineage: Eukaryota > Viridiplantae > Streptophyta > Magnoliopsida > Zingiberales > Musaceae > Musa > Musa troglodytarum. The sequence goes on from CP097510.1 coordinate 18,424,715, forward strand.
AATCCATGAATCTTGATGTTTTTCGTATCACTTTCAACTTCAAACTTATATATAATCAATCTACGTTGCTATTAATAAAATTTCCAAATAAAAATGATTTATGGTATTCATGCTTTATGATGTGTTTTATGATGAAATTTATCTTTCGCTCTTCAATGTTGATACTTATTTTTATTAAAGGCAGAAGCATACTTATAAGATGAAACACATAAAAAGAGATTGCATTTTCTATCCTATTGAGATTAATGAATTCATTTCATGAATCTTGTGAATCTCTTGAAAATAATCATGAAGAATGTTTTGAAAATAAATGTATGTATCATGTTTTTGGTCTTAATGATTTCTCTTGAAACTTGCTTTTCGGATCTATATGATGATACATGAATCTAGCATTAAAAGACAAAATCATACTTATATGAAATAAATCATAAAAAAAATACATGTTTCTTGAAATCTTTTTATCTCTAAAATTTTTTTATTTTTCAATAAAATGATGAATCCATGTATATTATGTTGAATCTCGAAATTTGATGATGAAGGCAATTGATAGATTATTTGATCTAATCTAAATTATTGAGATAAGTGTGCAGGATTAACTATGATAGCAATGAAGACATAAAACGAATTGCTATAGTCAAGTATGTTGGGAGTTCGAGAGTTCGTCGAAAGTCCGAAGGATCATCGGAAGTGCTACAGGAACCAGCCATGGATGAATCGAGGACTTGCCCAAGGTTTCGAAAGTTCGCCGAAAAGATTGTCGAAGGTTCGCAGAGCTCATCGAGAAAGTTCGGATGCTTGCCAAAGATTCGTCTAACTTTCCATAAAGTCCGAGAGCTTGCTGGGAGTCCGTCGGAAGAAATTCGAGGGTGTATCGAAAGTCCGCTGGAAGTTCACCAGAAGAAAACTCGATATTATGGTTTAGTTTTTTCTTAGAATATGTTTTCAATTTTATAGTTAGCCTGTAATTAGGGTTAGGATTAAGTGATAATCCTGATAACCTTAGTAGGGGTCAATTGAGCCTTAATTGAGCTGAATTGGGTCGGATTCAGGGCCCATTCAGCAATGCTGGACCAAGTATGGCGGTGGCACTACCAAACTGGGGTAGTGGCATCACCCCAAGAACAGGTCCCTAGGTAGTCTGGGCGGTGGTACCACCCCAGGTCAGTAGTAGTACCGCTAATAATTATTACCTGTCAGTAGTGATACTGCTTGATAAGCGATGGTACGACCAATCCACATAGTCCAAGGACCCTATCAGGCGGTGGTACCGCCCAGTACACTGATAGAACAGGGTCAATAGGTGATGGTACTGCAAGTGCCATACAGTGGTACTACTAGTACTCGGAAATCCAAGATGTGACTCTTTTTGGCTCCATTTTTGAAGCCAATTGAGTCTACAAATACCCCTCTCTTCTCAGTTGACTGAGTACCTTTGAGAAGTGATATAAATTGAGTCTTGTTGAATCTCGGACTTTGATGATGAAGTCAATTGGTGAAATATTTATTCTAATCTATTTTGTCGAGATAAGTGTGCAGGAACAACTATGATGGGAAGAAAACATAAAGCGATTGACCGAGGTCAAGTCCGTCGGGGGTTCAAGAGTTCATCGAAAGTCCGAGAGATCTTCGGAAGTGTTGCCGGAATCATCCAAGATCGAATCAGGAACTTGCCGAAGTTTTCGGAAGTTCATTGCAAAGATCATCGAAGGTTGAGCTAGGCGATTCTCTTCTCTCTCTAGGGAGAAAAGAGGCGGTGGCTGCAGGACGCTGTGGATCTGCTTCTTCTCCCTTGGGTGGTGGTTCTTCCCTTCCTCCACGTGCAAACGCGTTGGGGGAAAGTGAAGCCACGGAGACGGCTAGGGCAAGAAAAGGCGAGTTGGGTTCTCCCCTGTTCTGCGCACGGAGAGCAGGAAGGCTGCATCACAGGATCCGCAGCCTGTTCTGCACGGGGTCTGCAGGGCATCTGCTGGGTGGTGCTGCGAGGACTGGGTGACGGCGGCAGCGGTGGGCTCGCCGTGACGGGCGGGCGGCAACCTAGGGCACGCCTCCCTCTCCTCTCTCTGTTTCTGCATTTCTGGAAGAGAAGGGGGATAGGAGAAGGTTCTGCGCACGGAGAAGATCTGTGCCAGGAGAGCCTCTACTCCGCCTCTTTCCACTTTGGTGAACAGAGGAGGAGGAGAACGAGGGAGGCGTCCTCACCTCGGCCAGATCGGGGGCTGCGCTGTCCCCTGCATCGCCCCCTGCTTTGGGGCGTGAGGCGGTGGCTGCTGGGCGTTCTCCCCTGCGGTGGGCTGGGTGGTAACTCCCCTGCATCTCCCCCTGGAGGCGGTGGCTGCTGGGCGGCTGTCCCCTAGGAGTCGGTGGGCTGGGTGGTGTTGCACGCAACTCCCCTGCATCGCCCCTTCTTCTGCAGCAGAACCTGCAGCTGCTTCTTCCCCTAGGAGGCGGTGGGCTGGGTGTTCTTGCACGCACGGAGAAGGCGAGGGAGGCGCGGCGGCGCTGAATCTACTCCCCTGTGCGGTGGGGACGGCTTCCGCCTGCAGCTGCTTCTGCTGTTGGGGCTGCAGGTCCCTAGCCTGCAGGAACGCAGCTACCGGGCAGCAATGACTCCGACGACGAGGTTCCCTACCCCTACGTCTCAACCTTTGCTATCTTCATCCCGACGAGATGCTTCTTCGATGATGCAAAATAGAGGTAGGTCGCGCTCTAGATCGCGGCCTCCTACTCTTATTTCTAGAGATCCTTGGCCTTGGACTAGCCTCTTCAAGGCTTCGGTTGGAAGTTCAGATCTTAGCCTAGATTTCTTTGCTCTAGAAATTCAGGCAGACCAAAAACTTGTTGTGTACGAGACTATTGATTCTGCATAACTGATTGAGACATGGTCCAGGGCGCTTGTTGGTTATGTGGTCGGTCTAAAGACATCCTACTTTCCATTATCTTCATTCATCAAAACTCGATGGGGAATATCGGCATTCGATCTTCATATGCTGGATAATAGTTTTTTTGTATGCAAACTCTATTCTGAAGAGGATTTATAACGGATTCTTGAAGGGTTTTGGACTATTCGTGGCCATCCGATGATACTACGGCACTGGTCCCCTGATGTCCGTTTGGAGTTAGACAGCCTACAGTCTATTCCCTTATGGGTATCTTTTCATGGTCTTCCATTACATCTTTGGAGTAGACGTTTTATTGCTAAGTTATGCAGCACTCTAGGACAGCCATTATATATCGATAAGGCAACAGCAGCGCAGACGAGATTGGCTTTTGCACGAGCATGTATTATGGTTTCTTCTGATGGTGATCTTCCTAATGAGGTTTTTTATCGTGATCTAGATGGCACCACCCGTAAGGTACATGTTTCATATTTTTGGAAACCACAATGATGTAATATTTGCTACTCTTTCGATCACGCACATGGAGCTTGTCAAAAAATTTAGAAACCAATTACTCAGGTTTATCGGCAACGTCAGACACCTCAACATGGGGTCGATGCTGTTATTATTGAACAAAGCTAGTCTCCTTCAGTGGCAGTTGAGACGGTAATGATGAGTGAGCATTCCGACTCATTTGGGCAGCACCATGGTCAGGAAGATAAATCAGGAACTTTACCTCTTCCTATTATATTGGAGCCTTCTACAAAAGTGGTTTCTTATGGTACTCGCGAACAGGAGAAGGAGAAGTTGGAAACTTCATCTCTTCATATATTGCCAGTGGCTACCACAACAAGGATTCCACATTCTACTCATCGGACTAACCAGGATATAGTGTCCCAATCAACTCATGTCCCTACTAACCATGACATTTTGAACACAGCTAACCCAAACGCTCAAGGTACATTCAAATTTAAACACTTGCAAGCTGTGGATGAAGTAGAAAAGTATAGAAATAAAGGCTTGAAAGGTAAGGATATAGTGCGGGAGGAAAATATCAAACCTAAGGAGAAGAAAAAGGATATCCTTCCTAAGTCACATCCTTCTACTTAGGAAGAATTACTCCATTTCCCATATGTTTTCTTTTTTATGAAGATTATCTGTTTGAATGTTTGTGGACTTAATAAACCTGAGAAATGTCAGAAGCTCAATAGAGTAATGTGTCAGTCTGCTTGTGATATTGTTATTCTTGTGGAAACAAAAATTAAACCATCTCGGGTTCATGTTCAAAGGAATTTAATATGGCCAGATGCAGAACTTCTTACCAATGACACTTATGACACTTATGGTAGAATATAGGTATTATGGCATCCGAACTTTGTTAGTGCTTGCTTTATTTTTGCTACAGAACAATTTATCCACCTGAAGGCCGAGGATAAACAGAATGGTTGTCAATTCTATATTACTGGTGTATATGCTTCTAATAATTTGCAAGAAAGAAATGGTCTATGGACTGATTTGATTAACGTTGCAAATGGTTGTCTTACGATGCCTTGGATTATTCTTGGTGACTTCAATACTGTTCGGTACACTTATGAAAAAGTGGGGGGTAAACCAATTCCAGAGAGCAAGCTTCAAGGATTTAACGATTACATAGATATTGCTGCTTTGATTGATATGAAATCTGTAGGGGATTGGCTTTCATGGAGTAATCAAGGTCTCGCCACGGAAAATAATGGCTCGACTTGATAGGTGTCGATTAATCGAGAATGGTTATGATTTACCCTAATTCACTTCTGGAGTATGGTGCTCAATTGTTCTCTGATCATTCTTCAATGTATATACATGCAGATAAAGTAATACCCAGAGGCAAGAAACCATTTAAATTCTTTCACATGTGGAGTACCCATCCTCAGTTCCTTGAGGTTATCAGATCGGCTTGGAATGTTAATGTGTATGGTTCTCCCCCTTACATCTTATGCCAAAAGCTTAAAGCATGTAAAGCAGCACTAAAGGAGTGGAATATAAACACCTTTGGTAATATTACCACTCGAGTCCAGTTAAGCAGAAAGGAACTAATGGCGGTGCAACATGAGTTACATCTTCAACCCTTTGATAAGAATCTTATTTGCAAAGAGGCAGAAGCTAGGTATCAATTTATGCAGGCCTTAAAGTAAGAAGAAAGTTTTACAAAACAAAAGTCTAGATAGCATTGGCTTATTCTATACAGCCATTGCTACTAGACGGGCTGTTAACTGCATCAGGAAATGTAAAGACCAAGACGGTACACTTATTGAGAATTTGGATGAGGTTAAAGCCCACACTGAACAATTTTTTTACTCTTTACTTAATCAACCAGAGCAGCCTAATAATGTTCATGTGGAGCCTACTAGAAAGCTTGATTCGGATGACATCACGTTTCTCAATGCCCCAATTACAGATGAAGAAATTGTAAGAGTTGTCTTTAAGTCACCGAAGCACAAAAGCCCTGGTCCGGATGGGTTTCCAGCTGAATTTTACCAAATTGCATGGCCGATTATTGGAAATGACGTGATTAAAGCTTGTCAGCATTTTTTCTCTTCAGGTCATCTTCTTAAAGAGATAAATTGCACTTTTATTTCTTTAGTTCCTAAGAACGCAGGGGCTGATTCACTAGAGCACTACAGGCCCATTTCATTATGCAATTTTATTTACAAGATTATATCCAAGTTGCTTGCAGATCGAATGCAAATGATTATACAGAAGATCATTAGTCCTACACAGGCTGCTTTCATTAAAGGGAGAAGTATACATCACAATGTTCTTCTGGCAATGACTTGGTCAAAGATCTGCACTCAAAATCAAGAGGGACACTTTCTCTACAAGATGACTTACGAAAAGCATTTGATTCAGTTAATAGACACTTTCTCTACAAGATGCTCCTCAGTATGAACTTCCCTCAACAATGGGTTAATTGGATTCAGTGCTGCTTAGAAACTCCAAAATTTTCGGTTCTCTTCAATGGCTCACCCATTGGCTTCTTTGGGAGTACGAATGGCATCCGACAAGGAGACCCACTTTCTCCATATCTTTTTACAATTGTCATGGAAGGACTCAGCTGTATGTTAGAAAAGGCAGTCTTTGATGGTAGCATTAAGGTACCCCATGCTGGTTCTATTCATATATCCCACATAACATTTGCAGATGATCTTATTATATTTCTTCGCAATGACACTAATTCAGTGAGGAATTTGGCTACTATTCTGAAAGATTTTGGTTTGGTTTCTGGCCTTCACCTAAATCATACAAAGAGTAAAGTCTATATGGGTCCTTGCATTGAAGGTAAAGACTTTATTATACAAACTTTGGGGGTTAGCGAGGGATGTCTGCAGCTTTCTTATCTAGGTCTCCCACTTATATCCACCGGCATTCACAAAACCCATCATCGGCCTATCCCGGAAAAAATAAAAATAGAATTTTCTCTGAAAACTAGACTCCTTTCCAAAGCAGGACGACTTGAACTCATCCGATCTGTGTTGTTTTCTTACTCTATTTATTGGTCTAATGCATTTCTTCTACCTGTTGGACTTCTTCAAGATATTGAACGGCTATTGAAGAACTTTTTTGGAATGGTACGGATGGTAAGGCAATGCATATGGTAAATTGGGATAGTATCTGTAGACCGAAGGATGAGGGGGGGCTGAATCTGCGAAATCTGAGAGAGTGGAATAAAGCTTGTTTGGTACAGAAATTGTGGGATCTTTTGCAAAACAAATCCTTATGGTCACAATGGGTTTCTGCTAGGTACCTATCTAAGGAATCAATCTGGGAAGTTTCAGCAAGAACATATCATTCTGCTACTTGGAAAGAAATTTTGAAGGCAAGAAATTGGCTGATCAAGCACATTTCATATGCAATCTCTTCAGGGACCAGATTTAATATGTGGTATGATCCTTGGGTGAATGGGAAAAGTATATTTCAATTGTATGGTGATGGAGTAAGAAAAGATCTTGGGGCCCCTAAAGATTGGAAGGTTTCTGAGTTCATTGTTAACGGCACCTGGTGTCTTCCTAATCCTATTTCTCCTGATATGCTATCGCTTTGGCCGATTATTACAGCTCTTCCAATCAGGAACAACTCTTCAGATATGCTTAATTGGCTTCATGACAATGGAAAATTTAGTACTACATCTGCATGGAATCAAATTAGACAAAGAAACAATAAGTGGTTCCCAAGCAGTTGGACATGGGATAGATCGGGCTCACAGAGACATTCCTTATGCACGTGGCAAGCCCTTCTTGCCAAACTACCTACAATGGACAATATGAAGCAAAAAGGTATATATCTTGTTAACCGATGTTCTCTTTGTATGCAATAGGAAGAAAGTATTATTCATCTCTATTATGCTTGCGACTACACTAATTGGGTATGGATGGAGATTCTGAAGAGATTTGCACTACATAGGCTACCAATGCCAAACTTGCATCAAGAACTAGAACAGTTGTAGCAAAGCTTCTCAACAAAAGGGCTTCTTACACAACTGGCAAAGATTACCTTCAGATGTGCTATTTGGTGGATTTGGAAGGAGAGGTGTGGTAGAATCTTTGAGGGCCACAACACACACAATGCTAATCTTTTGCTCGAGATACTTAGCGACTCAAGATCATGTATGGAGTAAGATCTGGAAATGAAGCATTTAACAAGTAGAGAAAAAGAGATTTTTATCAGATTCAATTTTATAATTCGTTAATGCTTTATCGAATGTGATTGCTGTATTGTGTGCTTCTATGTTTCTATAATGTGATGCATTCTCAGGTCGTTCAGGAATGGTTAGCATTTTGTTATTGCCTATTGTATTGCGTCATAGTCTACAACATGTGTAGTCATGACTACCTTTCTGTTTAACTTCTCTTGGAGATGAGTCTGGTGGAGTGAGTCCATTCCACCTTTCTGAGGTGGGGTGCATTCTCCTAGACTACTTTAAGAGATATCAGGCTATAGTCTACGGCTTGTGTAGACAAAGCTACTTTGTACAAACTTCATACTACATATAATTACATTTACTTACCAAAAAAAAAAGATCATCGAAGGTTCGCGGAACTTACCGGGAAGATTCGGAAGCTAGCCGAAGACTCGTTGAGCTCGCCATACAATCCGGGAGTATGCTGGGAGTCTGCTGGAAGCAATCCGAGGGAAGCATCGGAAGCCTGCCGAAATCTCACCGTAAAGCTCGCTGGAAGTTGACTTGAAGAGTGTCGGGTCAAATCACTTTGAGTTATGTTTTTAAGTTCGTAGTTTGCACATGAGTAGAGCAAGGATTTAGAAAGAATCCTACCTAAAAAACTTAAAAAATCCTGCCTGGGTTCAACCAGCTAACCGGGCCCTATTGGGCCTAGTTGGGTTTTAAAACAGGCCCATTCACCCATCGAACCGGCTGTGCGTTGCAGAGCACCGCCTTTGAATACTACGTAACTTGTGATAGCACCTTGCCTGGGGGCCGATGGTACCAACAAACACTAATCATGTAATCAGTCGATGGCCCAAGACGTGCGGCACCACCTTCCACACCATCAGACTTTAACTCCAAATTTGATTTCAAATTGAACCTTGAACTCAAATTACCACTGAAGCCCAATCCACTGATCTATAAATCCCCTTTTTCTCAAATACTGAAAGGCAACCCTTTTTGAGAGTTAAAAATCTTCAGTTAAAGTCTTTGATTAGTCTTGAAAAGTCTTGTTTCTTGCTAAGTATTCACCTCCTCCTTGTTCTTGAGAAATCTTGTAAGAGTGTGAACCTCTTGTAAAGGGTTGTAAAAGAGGTATTTGGTCCTTCCCCTTCAAAGGATTTGCTAGTGGAAGAGCGAAGCCTCATCGTGAAGGCTTCAAGAGTGGATGTAGGTCATTTGACCGAACCACTATACATCATTGTGTTCATGAATGTGTGAGTGTTTACATTTTTGAATTATTTCATTACTTAGCTACAAGTTGTTTATTTCCTTTACTTAAGCAATTACTTTCAAGTTCTCTTTCGTCAAATCGAAATCTTCCTACGAACTTGTGTTTGTGTAAAATCGGTTTCAAAAGTACGATTTTAATCCGTTGCACTAATTCACCCCCCCCCCCCCCTCTTAGTGCCTTTTAGATCCTAACAATTGGTATCAGAGTAATGTTTGCTCTCATATTTGAAAACTCACTTTTTCCTAATCATGTGTTTAAGCTAACTAAGGCTCTATATGGTCTAAAACAAGCCCCTAGGGCTTGGTATGAGAGGCTTAGTTCTTTTTTAATTTCAAATGATTTCACTAAAGGCAAGGTTGATACTACATTGTTTATTAAACATTTTAAAAATAATTTTCTTATTGTTCAAATTTATGTTGATATTATTTTTTATTCTTGTAATAAATCACTATGTGAATCATTTGCTAAGAATATGAGTGATGAATTTGAGATGAGCTTAATGGGAGAACTAAATTTCTTTTTAGGGCTGCAAATTAAGCAACTAAGTGATGGTATATTTTTAAATCAATCAAAATACACATTGGAATTGTTAAAACGATTTAACATGGATGGATCAAAAGATATTAGCACTCCTATGAGCACCTCCACTAAATTAGATATGGATGAAAATGGAGAAAGTTTTGATAAAAAAACTTATAGGGGCATGATAGGTAGCCTACTTTATCTCACGCAAACTGCACTTGACATTATGTTTAGTGTAGGGCTATGTGCAAGATTCCAAGCTAATCCTAAGCTATCTCACTTCAAAGCTGTTAAGAGAATCCTTAGATATCTTAAAGGGACTCCTAATCTTGGATTATGGTATCCAAAATCTGATAACTTTGATTTGAGAGCTTATGCAGATGCAGATTTTGGTGGATGTAAAATAGATAGAAAAAGAATATCCCGAACATGCCAATTTCTAGGACATGCACTTGTTTCTTGACGCCCAAGAAATAAAATTCATTGCACTATCTACGCAGGAATATATAGATGCAAGTGCATGTCACAAAGTTATCCGGATGAAAAATACACTAGAAGACTATGGAATTTACTTAAAAACATTCCTATAAAATGTGATAACACGAAAAGTGCTATCTGTCTAACTAAAAATCCGATTCAACACTCTCAAACTAAGCACATTGACATTAGGCATCATTTTATACGTGATCATGTTAGTAAAGATGTCACCCTTGAATTTGTTGATACAAATCATCAATTAGCGGATATTTTTATAAAACTTTTAAATGAGAAACAATTTGATTTTATTAGAAGGGAATTAGGCATGTTAAATTGTCCTAATAAGTGAGCTTTATTATATGATATCTTTCCTTGAAATTTTGGTTTTCATCGATTTGTTTCCAAATCTTTTTGGTTTTTATCCTTTCTCTTGGATTTCTTTTCATCGAATTCCTTTTGACTTCATCCCATCTCTAAAAACAAATTCAAAAAAATATTAAAAAAAAGGGGGTGCTGATTTTTGTGCTACCGGCGGTAGCACCGTCAGATCCGGCGATGGCACCGGGGTAGTCACCAAAGCTGGTAGAATCCGCTGTGTAGTACCACCCGAACACCCCTTATATAAGGGGTGAGTTAGGGCCGGTAGAACCGCCCCCTAACCCGAGAGCTCTCTTCCTCACCTCTCTACACCCTCTAAAAACTTTCCAAGCATCATTCCTTCCTCTAGAAGCCTAAGGAGGATCTTTCCTGATTCAAGCTCCTACCTCTCAAAGGAACAATCTAAGGTAAAACTAAATTTTCTCCTCTTTTTCTTGTCTAGTTTAATTCCTTCCTTTCAATTGATTATTGATCTATCCTCAATAGAAATGGCTCCAAAAAAGATCATCAAGAGACAAAGGAAAAAGGGTGGAGGTAGATTTATTTGACCAATCTTTGTTCAAATCAAAAGAAGCTTCTCTTAGATTTTCTGAACTTAGTTGTAGAACCATTCATAAAGGAAAATATGTTGATTTGAATCAATTAAGGAACTTAGAACCCATCATGTGGTTTACGGACTTAGAGGCCTTACCCATTTTACAAGTTGCTGAACCTATTTATCCACGCTTGATTAAATTATTTTATACTAATTTAAGCGTGAATGATGATGGCTTATCAACTTATCTTCTAGGAAATGAGATCCAAATATTTGATAGTACTATATGCTCATTAATTGGAATTGTTGAGAAAAAGTTATGATGTTATTTTAGAGGAAAATGGGACATGGACACACCTGAGCCACCCACTCAAGCCCTAGAAACCATGTTTGCAAATCCAAACTTAGCATAATTCCCAAGAGTTGTGAACATTTGTTACCTTTTAACTCTAAAATTTTACATCACATTCTTGTAAGCATTATCATTCCTAAACAGTTTCATCATGATGAGATCGGGCCATCGAATTAGGTACCATATATTGGATCATGACATAGAATTTTTGTTTTGGATACCTAATCCGAGACATGATAGAAGTCCTTTCTAAAGGATCAATGTTACCATATGGAGAGTTAATAACTAAACTATTGCATGCCCATAATATTTGCATTCCACCTGATGAAGAAGTAATACAAGTGGACAGATTTAACATCATTGACGTGAAACTACTTAGGCGACTTAGGTGTACATTCGAGCATGGAATAGGGGTTAGACAACCTAGGAGAAGTGATATACCTCCCCCACCAGTAGACCATCCCGAAACACCAGTCTTTAGGGGAAGTGAATCTCCTCCTCCTGATCCTTTTGATGCAGCTCCATCAGTGCCAGCTTCAGCTCCACCTTCTGACGATCCGATCATGAGAGAGTTAAATGAAGTAAAATTACAGCAAATTAAAATTTTGAAGAAAATGCGAAAGATGAACCAAAAGATAGATCACATGTATAGGCACTTTGGCATTCCTCCTGAGGAGTAGTTTGTTGTATTTTTCCTTTTGAACATTGTAAACTTGTGTGCAACCTTGACATCTATGCAGCTTTGACATATATGTTGTATTATCTTCACTACATCTTCTTGGGCACTATGGAATGATATTCGGATTTCTGAATGATTTCCTTTTCCACATTTGTGATATTTTTCGGACATCCTTTATTGTTACATATATTTGGATGTGCACTCATAATATGAATCCCTCTTTTCCTTTTCTTGATGACAAAGGGGGAAAAAGAATATGTGAATACAATTGCCATACGTTGAATGTTATATGCATTTCCCATGCTTTATAAGTTATTGCAAGTTATATGCTTAAAATGCTTATTTAGGTTCTTGATATCATGTTTTTATTGTGTACACTTCATTGATATCATTTTGATACCTATTTGACATCTTAATGATGAATGTCCAACATCGACTTTGTTATCATTAAGTAAATCATGAAGTTTTTTCTTTCATATGTTAAACTTATTGTGTTGAATTCAAAAATTGAATTCAAGAAATTTTTATTATCTATGGCATATAGATAGGGGGAGTTAAGAGTAACTCCATCATCAATTGATTGTCATCATCAAAAAGGGGGAGATTGTTGAATCTCGGATTTTGATGATGAAGTCAATTAGTGAAATATTTGTTCTAATCTACTTTGTCGAGATAAGTGTGCAGAAACAACTACGATGGGAAGAAAACATAAAGCGATTGACTGAGGTCAAGTCCGTCGGGGGTTCAAGAGTTCATCGGAAGTCCGAGAGATCTTTGGAAGTCTTGCCGGAATCATCCAAGATCGAATCAGGGACTTGCCGAAGTTTTCGAAAGTTCATCGCAAAGATTATCGTAGGTTCGCGGAACTTACCGGGAAGATTCGGAAGCTAGTCGAAGACTCGTTGAGCTCGCCATACAATCCGGGAGTATGCTGGGAGTCCGCTGGAAGCAATCCGAGGGAAGCATCGGAAGCCTGCCGGAATCTCGCTGTAAAGCTCGCCGAAAGTTGACTTGAAGAGTGTCGGGTCTAATCACTTTGAATTATATTTTTAAGTTTGTAGTTTGCACATGAGTAGAGCAAGGATTTAGGCAAATCCTCCTTAAATTGAATCCTGCCTACCCAGTGGGGCCAACCGCCTATCACGAAGGTTTAAATGTACCCATTCAACCTTAATAATGGGGCTGTGGTATAGCATCGGCCGGCCATCGTAGTTTAGAAATAGCAACGGTAGCATCGCCTCGGGTCAGCGATGGTACCGCTTCAGAGTCAAGCCGCCAAGAGAAATCGACACAGCAGCGGCACCGCCGCGGAGCACCGCTAATCTGAACTCTAAATTTGATTTCAAATTTGAAGCTCAAATTTGAACTACTTGATCTATAAATACCCCACTTCTTCGCAAATTAAAGGCAACTCCTTGAGAGTTAAAAATCTTGAGTTAAAGTCTTTGATTAGTCTTGAAAAGTCTTGTCTCTTGCTAAGTATTCACCTCCTCCTTGTTCTTGAGAAATATTGTAAGAGTGTGAACCTCTTGTAAAGGGTTGTAAAAGGGGTATTTGGTCCTTCCCCTTCAAAGGATTTGCTAGTGGAAGAGCGGAGCCTCATCGTGAAGGCTTCAAGAGTGGATGTAGGTCATTTGACCGAACCACTATACATCATTGTGTTCATGAATGTGTGAGTGTTTACATTTTTGAATTATTTCATTACTTAGCTGCAAGTTGTTTAGTTCCTTGTTATTTCCTTTACTCAAGCAATTACTTTCAAGTTCTCTTTCGTCAAATCGAAATCTTCCTACGAACTTATGTTTGTGTAAAATCGGTTTCAAAAGTACGATTTTAATCCGCTACACTAATTCACCCACCCCCCCCCCCTCTTAGTGCCTTTTAGATCCTAACAAGTCTAAGCTATAGCAAAATCGAGTTCGATAGTTTGAGTGTTCATCTCTCACATTTTTACTTTGCCAAAATTTTGTAAGAGTGTGAACCACTTATAAAAAGTTTGTAAAAAGGGTGCTTGGTCCTTCCCCTTCAATAAGATTTGATAGTGGAAGTTGGGAACCTCATCGGAAGAGGTTTCGGAAGTGGAAGTAGGTTATTTGATGAACCACTATACATCGCTGCGTACTACTCTGAATGTGTGAGTTTTAATTGCAACATCTTGTTCTTTACTTAGTTGCAAATCTTTCAAACTTCTTCTCTCTACTCTCAATCGCATTCTCTCGAATCACTTTGCTTAAATCTCATTCGTCGGATCGAAATTTTTATTCAAGCAACTATTTCTGAATTCGGATTTAAATTTATGAGTTTTATCCGCTGCACTAATTCACCCCCTCCCCCCCCCCCCCCCCCGCCTCTCTCTCTTAGTGCCGCTCAGATCCTAACATATTATGTTCATGTAAATCTCTTGAATCTCGAGAATGATTTTGATGATTTGATTGAGTTGTCAAATTGAACTTGAATGAAATATTTTTTTTATTTTTGACTCTTCTCTTAATCTCTTGGAATTATGACATTTTGAGATATATATTGCTTGAATCAAGTTCTAAAAGATTTCATTTAGCTATAAAGAAATTTTTATTGAAATCATGATCTTGACAATTATAACATGAAGTTCTTTATATATCAAAATCGTTTATCATGCTTCTTCCGGTTATCAAAAGAGAAATTATCAAATGAAATACAGCTTGTCTTTTGATTTCTCGAAACTCAATACTTGAATTTTTGTGAATTCATGATCTTGAGAACTTAAGAAATCTTTTGGAACTCATGACATGATATAATTGAATCATTAATTTACGCTTCTTTATCATGGTGTTGTTGAACTGAAATGGCCACCGGTCGATGTGGCGGGTTGGCCTAGTTCATTTGCCGATACTTCGGAGGGTGTCCCAATTTAGTCCGTAGCTGATGCATCTCTTTGAGCACTCAGTACCTGTAAGAAGGCTTGAGTCGAGTCTCATTCCAACTTGGCCCCTCCGACGATCAAGTCAGTGTGGTGTGAATCTCCTCTCCCGTTGAGGTCAGGCGGGAGGTTTTTATACGCATGCCCAGAGTTAGCGGTGCGTACCTTGACCCGAATGGCGGTCGGCTCGTACGAGGTGACGTTGTATAAGGTGGCACTGTGCAGCACTATCCCGGGCTTTCGGGGGGAGGCGGCCCTGTATAGCGTCATCCTGGGCCATTCCGTGTGGCACTATCCCGATCTTTCAGGGACGGGCTGCTTCATGCGACTCCAAGCAGCGTGGAGGTGTTGTCTCTTCCAATCTGAGGTGGCTGGTCGGATGTGGCATCCTGCGTGCGTCGTGCTTTCGTGCTAACATGTCCGCTGACTATTGCTACATGGACAATGCCATAATATCCCCTATCACTTCTCCCCCCTCAATGAGACATGCTCCGGGGTCCTCATGGAGGGGCTCAAGGCATGTCTAGTTTGCCCTTTCTGCTGTGTCGTCTATCGCGTAAGAGTTGGTGAGTCACTTCGTGGTGTCGTTGCTCCTATGACGGGGGTCAAGTTGGGATGAAGCGTGGGGGGGGCTGTTTAGTTGATTGGGCTGGTGCCGGAGCTGGTGAACTTTGGGACAAACTAGGTCGGTGCCCCAGCTAGTGAACTTGAGCACAAACTGGATTGGTGTCCGAGTTGGTGAACTCGAGCATAGGTTGGATTGGTGCCCAAGCTGGTGAACTTGGGCAAAGTTTGGACTGGTGCCCGAGCTTGTGAACTCAGGCACAAACTGGACTAGTGCCTGAGTTGATGAACTCAGGCACAAACTGGACTGGTGCACAAGTTGGTGAACTCAGGCACAGGTTGGACTGGTGCCCGAGCTGGTGAACTCGGCCACGAACTGGATTAGTGTCCGAGCTGGTGAACTCGGGCACGAACTGAACTAGTGCTCGAGTTGGTGAACCCAAGCACAGGTTGGACTAGTGCCCGAGCTAGTGAACTCGGGCACAAACTAGACTAGTGCCTGAGCTGGTGAACTTAGGCATAAACTAGACTAGTGCCCGAGCTGGTGAACTCGAGCATAGGTTGGACTAGTGCCCGAGCTAGTGAACTCAGGCACGAATCGGATCGCGCAAGTTAGTGAACTCGTGCACGAATCGAACTAGTGCTCGAAAGCAGGAACTCGCACAGTTGGATCGGTGCTCGAGCCGTGAACTCGAGCATAAACTAGACTGGTGCTCGAGCTGGTGAACTCGGGCAAAAATTGGACTAGTGCCCGAGCTAGTGAACTTGGGTACAGGTTGGACTAGTGCCCGAGTTGGTGAACTCGGGCACGAACTGGACTGGTGCTTGAGCTAGTGAACTCGAGCATGAACTGAACTGGTGCTCGAGTTGGTGAACCCAAGCATAGGTTGGACTGGTGCCCGAGCTATTGAACTCGGGCACAAATTGGACTGGTGCCCGAACTGGTGAACTCGGGCACAAACTGGACTGGTGCCCAAGCTGGTGAACTCGGGCATCAACTAGATTGGTGCCCGAGCTAGTGAACTCAGGCACGAACTGAATTGGTGGCTGAGTTGGTGAACCTAGGCACAAGTTGGACTGGTGCCCGAGCTGGTGAACTTGGGCACAAACTGGACTGGTGCTTGAGCTGGTGAACTCGGGCATAAGTTGGATTGGTGCCCGAGCTGGTGAACTCGGGCACAGGTGGAATTGGTCCCGAGCTGATGAACTCGGGCAAAGATTGGACTGGTGCCTGAGCTAGTAAACTCGTGCACAAACTAAACTGGTGCTTGAGTTGGTGAACTCAGGCACAGGTTGGACTGGTGCCCGAGTTAGTGAACTCAGGCACGAACTGGACTGGTGCCTGAGCTGGTGGACTCGGGCACTGAACTGGTGCCCGAGTCGGTGAACTCGGGCATGAGACGCTCCTTGGGGGAAGCCTCCTACTGCTAGACGGACCCTAGCATACGGAGGGTTCCACTGCGCAGAGGATGGGGGGTTGGCGCCACGTGCATCCTACGGGGCGTCCATTGATGTGGTGGCGGGGAAACGACGTCATGTGCGTTTGACAAGGGGTCGATGTCGCACATGACTTCTGGTGGGCATTTTCACTGATGTGTACTAGGGCGGGAGCCCTTGGCCAATGCACTTGGCAGAGTGTCTTTCAATAAATGCTGTCATCAATTCCCACCTCGGGGAGTCCAAATGTCACCTTGGTGGCGGCGGGATTTCTCCCTTATAAGTCTCTTCCTGTGCATGGGTGGGTCATTGTGTTCCCCTTCGATTTTTCTTTTGTTGTCTCGGTCCCTCATCTCCTCTGGTGCCTAGTCTCAAGTTCGGGATGTCTTCTTCTTCTTCTTCATCATTATCAAGTCGGTCTACCCCCGAGATCAACAAGTCGACCTCGGGAAGTTCTAAGGTAGAAGTATGTTAGAACTCTTACGGATTCTAAGCTTGGGGTTGATCTTTATAGGGGATCAGCCTTCTTGGAACTCTATAGGAGTTCCTTCCTCCAAGTTGCTACTCAAAGGCTGCTAAAAGATTGATCTATTCATGATGAAAAGAGGGTGAATACATGGCTATTTATAGGGCTTCTAAACCCCAACTCCTAATAGGACTCTTACTCAAAACTCCTAATCCAACTCCTACTTCTAATTAGGACTTTTTCTCTAGTAGGACTCCTAATTCTAATAGGACTCTTTCCCTAATAGGACTCCTACTTCTAATAGGACTCTTTCTCTAATAGGATTCCTACTTCTAATAGGAGTCTTTCTCTAATAGGACTCTTACTTCTAATAGGACTCTTTCTCTAATAGGACTCATACTTCTAATAGGAGTCTTTCTCTAACAGGACTCCTACTTCTAATAGGACTCCTTCTCTAAGAAGCAACCTAACCCTAACCTAGCCGACCTCTTCACCTCTTTAATAGGGGTCGGCTAGATAGGATTTACATGAATGCTCTTATCAATGAAACTAGATTAGGACTCTCATAGCTAGAGTCCTAACAGACCCGCCCTCTTCAAATCAGCCTTGTCCTCGAAGCCGACGTTCCATGAATTCTGGGACTTTGATCTTCAAGTCGTCGTAGTTCTCCCAAGTGCCATCTTTTGCTGGTAGGTTCGCCCACTATGTTAACACTTCAGTAGCAGGTCGTCGTCGTCGAGTCATGATCTGTCAATCAATAATGGCACTTGGTTGGGTCTGGAGCTCTCCTTGGGTAGTCATATTTGGTAGATGGCTTTGGGCTATCTCATGTTGTCCCAACTTGAGTTAAATTTCATTAGTGATCTTGAACTTTCTCTCTCTAGGCGAGAGCTTCTCTCTCTAGGTGATTCTCTTCTCTCTTTAGGGTGAGAAGAGGCGGTGGCTGCAGGACGCTGTGGATCTGCTTCTTTTCCCTTGGGTGGTGGTTCTTCCCTTCCTCCTCGTGCGAACGCATTGGGGGAAAGTGAAGCCACGGAGAAGGCTAGGGCAAGAAAAGGCGATGGCTATTGGGTTCTCCCCTGTTCTGCGCACGGAGAGCAGGAAAAGGGGCGGCGACTGCTGGGCGGCGGTTCTCCCCTAGCGCACGGAGAGCAGGACGGTGGATCTGCTTCTCCCTTGGGCGAGTCGTTGCTCTGCGGACAAGGAGGGCGTCGTTTGTGGATCTGGGCGGCGGTGGCGACGGCGTCCCTATTCTGCACACGGAGAGCAGGAAAGGGAGGTTTGGGTGGCTGCTGGGCGGCGATCGAGGGTCCTTCTTCTCCCTCGGGCGCGCTCCATCCCTTGCCTCTCTCTCTGCTGTTGCGAAGTGATATGAACCAGATCAAGCTAGTCAAGACTCAATCAAGATTCTATGGTTGCAAGAAGAGCCTAAAATGGTCAATATAATCATGAAGAGAGAAAGACAAATTTGAAGACCTCATCTTGAAGAATAAAAGTCCATTCAGCCATGTTTACTAAAATTCATGAATTAGGAATATGAATGTTATTTAATGCATTCATTCCCTTTGTACTATCCTCATACTATATAAATGAGGTTGACTCTCAGTGTAAGACAGACAATTTGGAAAGATAACAATTCTTCAACACCGGTGAGTGTTTTGTTTTAAGTTCTTGCATGAACTTTAGAACTTATCAGGCTTTTACGCTTGTATGCGTTCAAAGCAAATCTTTGCTTTTCCTTTGACTTATCAGACTTGTTAGTTTGTGGCGTCTTAAGGGAATTCAAAGTGCTATTCAAGTTATTTTATCAATTTTCTATTGATAAGTAATTAGAATAGTTTCCTTTACTTCATTCTTGAACGATCCACCTTGTTTCAATTCGTTGGAGGGTGTCAATTTGCATTCCATATGTATCATAGCTCTTTAGCTATCGGGGTGTATGGTTGCTAAATTGATGATTTCCATCATTTGCTTATCCATTTATTTATTATCTTTTAGCTTTTCCCTGTTCTCTTATTCTTCTTTTATCATATTATCCATAATTGGTATTCTTCCTTCCTCCTTATTATTGTGTTTCTTGTGCTATTACTGTTTGTTTTTCATTTTTCCCCTCACTTTATCGTCGAAAAAAAAAGAGAGCAGAAAGTTAAAAAAAAGAGAGAGAAAATCAAAAGTAAAAAAAAGGAGAGGAAATCAAGATCAAAGAAAAAAAAAGAGAGGAGAAGATCAAAGGTCAAAAAAAAAAAAAAAAAAAGAGATCAAAATTATAAATAAAAAATTGTGAATTCAGGGACTTCTTGAAAATTACAGAATTCTATCTTCATAATTTTGAATTCTTGTTTCAGGTTTGGAATTTTTTTTCTCATTCCAAAAAAATTTTCTTTATTCATTTGATACTTGAATTCTAATCTTTGCTTATTATTGAAGTGTATTACACACACCTTTAAATTGGCTTACATTTTAAAGGCCAAACTTGGCTTATATTTTTTTGCTTTTATGTCCAATTTCAATACCCTTGAATTGCCACAATCTGAATTGTTTGTTTAAGTTTCTTAGTTAATCTAAGAACTCAAAGAACAAAACAAGAGGTAAAAGGCAAGAGTGGTGAGATCAATATCGAGAAAAACCAAACATTGTGTGAAAACACGAGTGGAGTGAATCAAATCTTGAGTGAAACACATGAGAGAGTGTTGGTGAGGCTATTCTAACTTTGTTTTTCAGGTTGCAAACATGTCTAAAGAAAAAGAAGCGAGTTCTTCATCAAATGATCTTTTGCTTCAAGCAATGCAACAACAATTTGAACATATGTTCAAAGTGATAGGAGATGTAAGAGATCATCTAGAAAGGCACGATGATGCAATTAATAGATTGGAAGGTGAACCACGGCGTAGGAGACAACCAGCATTCGTCCACGATGAATATAATGGCGGAGATGACCTCGACGATGACCAAGTCACTCTAATTGGTCAAGATGTTAATCCTATGAGACAAACTAGGAGAGGACGTTTTGATGGTGTGGATAGAAACATAGGCAGCATCAAAATGAAAATTCCTTCTTTTCAAGGAAAGAATAATCCAGATACTTATTTGGAGTGGGAACGAAAAGTGGAGCTGATCTTTGAATGTCACAATTACTCCGAAGAGAAAAAGGTAAAATTAGTTGCTGTTGAATTTTGTGATTATGCTATAATTTGGTGGGATCAATTATGTAAAGACAGACGTAGAAATGGTGAAAGGCCTATAGAGACTTGGTTGGAGATGAAACAAATCATGAGGAGGAGATTCGTCCCAAGTCATTACTATCGGGATTTGCATCAACGACTGCAAACTTTGACACAAGGTTCCATGAGTGTTGATGAATATCACAAGGAGATGGAGATAGCCATGATAAGGGCTAATGTGGAGGAAGATCGTGAGGCTACTATGGCTCGATTCCTGAGTGGATTAAACAAGAACATTGCTGATCTTGTGGAGTTGCAACATTATGTGGAGATTGAGGATATGGTGAATATGGCCATCAAGATTGAGAGACAACTCAAAAGAAAAGACACAAGGTATGATTCAAAACCTTATTCGGGTTTTTCTTCTTCTTGGAAACTGAATTGGAGTAAAAAGGATGATATACCCATTGTTAAGCCTAAAATTGATGGAATTAAAGGCAAAAATAAATTAGGCAGCAAGGGTAAAGGTGAGAATCAACCTAATCATATGTTCTCTTGGAGATGAGTCTGGTGGAATGAGTCCATTCCACCTTTCTGAGGTGGGGTGCATTCTCCTAGACTGCTCTAAGAGATCTCAAGCTATAGTCTACGGCTTGTGTAGACAAAGCTACTTTGTGCAAACTTCATACTAAATACAATTACATTTACTTATCAAAAAAAAAAGAATCAACCTAATCAAAGTAGAGGTATTAAGTGTTTTAAGTGCCTTGGGCATGGACATATAGCACGGGAATGTCCTAATAAGAGAGTTATGATTATAAGAGATGGGAATATAGAATCTGAAAGTGAAAGAGAGGATGATGATGACATTCCAGAGGATACTAGTGACGTAGAGTATGCTAAAGGTGAAATTTTGGTTATTCAACGCACACTTAGTTTGCAAAGTAAAAATGATGAACATGGTGAACAACGTGAAAATCTGTTTCATACTCATTGTTTGATTGCTAACAAGTTGTGCAATGTGATTGCACAACTGAAATTGCGCAAGTACCTTGCTCGTGGAGAAACTGAAATTGCCTACTATCAAACATCCAAAACCTTATAAGTTCAAATGGTTGAATGATAGTGGTGTAGTAAAGGTAAATCGGCAAGTGTTAGTTTTTTTCTCAATTGGTAGATATAAGGATGAAGTTTAGTGTGATGTGGTACCTATGTATGCTGGTCACATGTTGTTAGGGAGACCATGGCAATATGATCGTAGGGTAACACATGATGGGTTCAAGAACCGTTATTTCTTGATCATGGATGGACAGAAATATCAGCTTGGACCGTTGCCTCCGAAGACAATTCTTGAAGACCAGATGTGCATAAAACAACAATATGAGGAGCTTGAGTCTTCATTAACCAAAACTTTTGAGAGGGAGCAAGAAAGAGAAAAAAAAGAAAAAGATGAGATGAGTGATAAAAATAAGAGTATTGGGAAACACAAGGGGAGAGAAAACAAGGAAGGTTTGAGTGAAAGAAAAATGAGTGTTTATGCCAAAATGAGTGATGTAAAAAAGGCCTTAACCATGAGGCAGCCCTTACTTGTACTTATGTACAAGGACATTTTGATTTCTTCTAACAAAATTGACAAAAGTTTGCCTAGTGTTATTGGTGATCTTTTGCAGGAAAATGAGGATATCTTTCCCGAAGAAGTTCCCAATGGTTTGCCACCAATTAGAGAAATTGAGCATCAAATTGATTTCATTCCAGGTGCAAGCATACCAAATAGGCCAGCA
The DNA here is from genome assembly GCA_023547065.1 of Musa troglodytarum. Lineage (NCBI taxonomy): Eukaryota > Viridiplantae > Streptophyta > Magnoliopsida > Zingiberales > Musaceae > Musa > Musa troglodytarum. Next base: position 18,446,778 of record CP097510.1, read on the forward strand.
TATAGATGCAACCCCGAAGAAACCAAGGAAATCCAAAAGCTAAGTCGTAGGCATGCAAAATGGGTGGAGTTTATTGAATCTTTTCCATACATCATCAAGTACAAACAAGGTAAGGAAAATGTGATCGCTGATGCTCTCTCTAGAAGGTATGCTCTAATATCTAAACTTGATGCAAAATTATTGGTTTTTGAATACATTAAAGATTTATACAATTCTGACTATGATTTTGCTAATGTTTTTGAGGCATGTGAGAAAGGGAGTTTTGATAAATTCTTTAGACATGATGGTTTTCTTTTCAAAGAAAACAAGCTGTGTTCCTCAATGTTCAATGAGAGAATTGCTTGTAAGAGAAGCACATAGTGGAGGTTTAATGAGATATTTTGGAGTTAGAAAAACTTTAGATGTGTTAATAGATAATTTTTTTTGGCCACGCATGAAAAGGGATGTTAAAAGATTGTATGAGAAATGCATCACTTGTAAACAAGCTAAATCTAAAGTAATGCCTCATGGTTGTATATACCCCTTCCTATAGCTAGTGAACCTTGGGTTGATATATCCATAGACTTTGTCTTAGGTTTACCTAGGTCAAAAGGAGGGAGAGATTCTATTTTTGTTGTTGTTGATAGGTTTAGCAAGATGGCACATTTCATTCCTTGCCATAAAACAGATGATGCAACACATGTTGCAGGACTGTTTTTCAAAGAAATTGTGAGGTTACATGGCATCCCAAGGACAATTGTGAGTGATAGAGATGTGAAGTTTCTTAGCCACTTTTGGAAAACACTTTGGAGTAAGTTGGGTACAAGATTGTTGTATTCAACCACTTGTCATCCACAAACAGATGGACAAACGGAGGTGGTAAATCGAACTTTATCAACACTTTTGAGGGCCATAATTCAAAAAAAAATTAAAAAATTAGGAGTGTTTGCCACATGTGGAGTTTGCTTATAATAGAAGTGTGCATGCTACAACAAACCATTCCCCATTTGAAGTTGTGTATGGGTTCAATCCATTAACTCCTATGGATTTGCTACCTTTACCATTGGAAAAGGCCAATTTGGATGGTAAGCAAAAAGCTGATTTTATCAAAGCATTGCATAAAAAAGTCCGAACACAAATTGAAAAGAAAACTCTACAATATGAGAAATAACACAACAAAGTTCGAAAACAAGTAGTGTTCGAACCTGGTGACTGAGTTTGGGTATACTTAAGGAAGGAAAGATTTCCTAGTCATAGAAAGTCTAAACTAATGCCAAGAGGAGATGGTCCATTTCAAGTCTTTCAAAAAATCAATGACAATGCATATAAGCTGGAACTACCATGTGAGTATGGCAACATTAATGCAACATTCAATGTTTCTGATCTATCTTTGTTTGATGTAGGTGATGGAGGCTATGATTCGAGGACGAATCTTTTCCAAGAAAGGGGGAATGATATGAACCAGATCAAGCTAGTCAAGACTCAATCAAGATTCTATGGTTACAAGAAGAGCCTAAAATGGTCAATATGATCATGAAGAGAGAAAGACAAATTTGAAGACCTCATCTTGAAGAATAAAAGTCCATTCAGCCATGTTTACCAAAATTCATGAATTAGGAATATGAATGTTATTTAATGCATTCATTCCCTTTGTACTATCCTCATACTATATAAATGAGGCTGACTCTCAGTGTAAGACAAACAAATTGGGAATTATAATAATTCTTCAACACCGATGAGTGTTTTATTTTCAAGTTCTTGCATGAACTTTAGAACTTATCAGGCTTTTTCGCTTGTATGCTCAAAGTAAATCTTTGCTTTTCCTTTGACTTATTAGACTTGTTAGTTTGTGACGTCTTAAGGGAATTCAAAGTGCTATTCAAGTTATTTTATCAATTTTCTATTGATAAGTAATTAGAATAGTTTCATTTACTTCATTCTTGAACAATCCGCCTTGTTTCAATTTATTGGAGGGTGTCAATTTGCATTCCATATGTATCATAGCTCTTTAGCTATCGGGGTGTATGGTTGCTAAATTGATGATTTTCATCACGAAGATCAGAGGAGGCGACGTGCTGCTCCCTCTCTACTCTACACCAGGCGGCCTCCCACCTTGGGCTGCAGATCTAGGTCGAGAGGGAGGGAAGAGGTGGCTATCCCACCCTTTGCTTCGCCCCCTTTCAAGCAGGGTCTGCACATCAGGAGATCTGCTGCTGGATTTGGGGTAGATCTGCATTGACAAGGGTGCCACTACTGTTTGATAGTTGTGGCAACGCAACTCGAGAATGGCTGGTGATGGTGGCAGCAGGGTTGATTCGAAGATGAGGCCTCCTTCTCAAGTTGCTTCTTCTTCTCGACGAGATGGTTCTTTAAGGACGCAGCATAGAGGTAGGTCGCATTCTAGATCGCGGCCTCCTACTCTCATTTCTAGAGATTCTCGACCTTGGACAAGCCTCTTCAAGGCTCCGGTTGGAAGCTTGGATCTTAGCCTGGATTTCTTTGCTCCAAAAACTCAGGCTGATCAGAAGATTGCTGTGTACGAGACTATTGATTCTGAAGAACTGATTAAGACGTGGTCCATGGCACTTGTTGGTTATGTGGTCGGTTTAAAGACATCATATTTTCCATTATCCTCATTCATCAAGACTCGATGGGGAACATCCGCATTTGATTTGTATATGCTAGAGAATGGTTTTTTTTATGCAAACTCTATTCTGCAGAGGATTTGCAGTGAATCCTTGAAGGGTTTTGGACTATTCACAGTCATCCGATGATTCTACGGCGTTGGTCTCCTGATGTTCATTTGGAGTTAGATAGTCTACAGTCTATTCCTTTATGGGTATCCTTTCATGGTCTTCCCTTACATCTTTGGAGTCGACGTTTTATTACTAAGTTATGTAGCACCTTGGGACAACCAATGTATATTGACAAAGCTACAGCAACGCAGACCATATTGGCTTTTGCACGAGCATGTGTAATGGTTTCTTCTGATGATGATCTTCCAAATGAGGTTTTTTATCGTGATCTTGATGGGACCACCCGTAAGGTGCATGTTTCATATTCTTGGAAACCACAGCGTTGTAAGATTTGCAACTCTTTTGGTCATGCACATGGAGCTTGTCAGCAAACTCAGAAACCAATCACTCAGGTTTACCGCCAACGCCAGTCATCTTAGAACGGGGTTGATAGTACTATTATAACTACTGACGAGCAAGGCGGGGCTCCTTCAGTGGTAGTAGTGCCGGTGAAGACGAGCGAGCATTCTGACGCGCTTGGGCAGCATCACAATCTGAAAAACAAATTAGGAACTTTACCTCTTTCTAATATATCAGAGTCTTTCACAACAACAGCTTCCCAGGTTACCCACATACAAAAGAAAGAGAAACCTTCATCTCTTCCTATATTGTCAACAGGGATCCCACGTTCCACTCATCGTGTCATCCAGGATATTGTGTCTCAATCACATGCCCCTACACACCTTACCAACCAGGACATTCTGGATCCTACTAACTAGGACGCTCAAGGTGCTTTAAAATTTAAACATTTACAAGCTGTGGATGAAGTGGAAACAAATAAGAATAAAGGCTTGAAAGGTAAGGATATGGTGCGGGAGGACAATGTGAAATCTAAAGATAAGAAAAAGGAGGTACTTCCTAAGTCACACCCTTCTACTTAGGAAGAATTTCTTATTTTCCTTTCCTTCTGTTTTATTTCTGATGAAGATAATATGTTGGAATGTTCGTGGACTTAATAAACCTGAAAAATGTCGGGAGCTTAATAGAATAATCAAGTTTGCTGCTTGTGATATTGTTATTCTTGTGGAAATAAAAATTAAACCATCTCGGGTTCGTGTTCAAAGGAATTTAATATGGCCGGAGGCAGAACTTTTTACCAATGACTCTAGTGACACTTATGGTAGAATATGGGTCTTATGGCATCCCAACTCTGTTAGTGCGTGGTTTATTTCTGCTACTACACAATTCATTCATCTTAAGGTAGAGGACAAAAAGAATGATTGCCTTTTTCATATTACTGGTATATATGTTTCGAATAGTATGCATGAAAGAAATGCTTCATAGACTGATCTAACTATCATTGCAAATGGTTGTCTTACAATACCTTGGATTTTTCTTGGTGACTTTAATACTATTAGGTACACAAATGAAAAAGTGGGGGCCAAACAACTTTCAGAAAGCCAACTTCAGAATTTTAATGATTACATAGATACTGCTGCATTGATTGATATGAAATCTATAGGGGATTGGTTTTCATGGAGTAATCAAGGTGCTACCCACAGGAAAATAATGGCTCGACTTGACAGGTGTTTGATTAATCATGCATGGCTAACAGTTTATCCTGATTCACTTCTGGAGTATGGTGTTCAGTTATTCTCCGATCACTCTTCAATGTATATACACGCAGACAAAGCAACACCCAAAGGCAAGAAACCATTTAGATTCTTTAACATGTGGAGTACTCATCCTCAGTTCCTTGAGATTATCAGATCAGCTTGGAATGTTACTGTGCATGGTTCCCCTCCGTACATTTTGTGTCAGAAGCTAAAAGCCTGTAAAGCAGCACTTAAGAAGTGGAATACAAACATCTTTGGCAATATTAACACCCGAGTTAAATTAAGCAAAAAGGAGCTAATGGCAGTGCAACAAGAGCTGTATCTCTAGCCCCTTGATGAGAATCTTATTTGTAAAGAGGCAAAAGCCAGGTATCAATTCATGCAAGCCTTAAAGCAGGAGGAAAGTTTTACAAAACAGAAATCTCGACAGCACTGGCTTACTCTAGGGGATTCCAATACTAAGTTTTTCTATGCTGCCATTGCTGCTAGAAGGGCCATTAATTACATCAAGAATTGTAAAGATAATGACGATAATCTTATTACGAACTTGGATGAGGTTAAAGCACACACTGAACAATTTTTTTACTCTCTACTCAATCAAGAGGAGCAACCTAATAATATTCAGGTGGAACCTACTAGAAAGCTTGATTCGGATGCCATCGCGATTCTCAATACACCAATTACAGACGAAGAAATTGTAAGAGTTGTTTTTAAGTCACCGAAGCACAAAAGCCCTAGTCCAGATGGATTTCCAACTGAATTTTATCAAATTGCATGGCCAATCATTGGTGATGACGTGATTAAAGCTTGTCAGCATTTTTTCTCTTCAGGACATATTCTTAAAGAGATAAATTACACTTTTATTTCTTTAGTTCCGAAGAATATAGGGGCTGATTCACTAGAGCATTACAGGCCCATTTCATTATGTAACTTTACTTACAAGATTATATCCAAGTTGCTTGCAGATCGAATGCGACATATTATGCATAAGATCATTAGTCCGACTCAGGCTGCTTTCATTAAAGGACGAAGTATACATCATAATGTTCTTCTTGCTAATGACTTGGTTAAGGATTTGCATTCCAAATCAAGAGGCACAAAAATCTGTTTTAAGGCTGACTTTCGAAAAGCATTTGATTCAGTTAATGGACACTTTATATACAGGATGCTCCTCTGTATGAACTTCCCTCAACAATGGGTTAATTGGATTCAATGCTATTTGAAAACTCTAAAATTTTATATTCTCTTTAATGGTTCCCCTATTGGATTTTTTGGAAGCACGAATAGCATTCGACAAGGAGATCCACTTTCTCCGTATCTTTGCATAATTGTAATGGAAGGACTCAGCTGTATGTTGGAGGAGGCAGTCATTGTTGGTAGTATTAAGGTACCCCATGCTGGTTCTCTTCATATATCTCATATAACATTTGCAGCTGATCTTATTATATTTCTTCGTAATGACTCTACTTCAGTGAGAAACTTGGCTGCTATTCTGAAAGATTTTGGTTTGGTTTATGGCCTTCAGCTCAATCATGCAAAAAGTAAAGTCTATATGGGTCCTTGCATTGCAGATAAAGACTTTATTATGTAAACGTTGAGAGTTAGCGAAGGAAGTATGCCGGTTCCTTATTTGGGTGTCCCACTCATATCCACTGACATTCACAAAACCCATCACACCTCTATCCTCGCAAAAAATTAAAGAGTAGAATTTCCTCTTGAAAAACTAGACTTCTTTCTAAACCAGGGTGACTTGAACTCATCCGATCGGTATTGTTCTCTTACTCTATTTATTGGTCTAATGCATTTCTTTTACCTGTTGGACTTCTTCAGGATATTGAAAGACTATTTAAGAACTTCTTCTGGAACGGTACGGATGGTAAGGGACTGCATATGGTAAATTGGGATAGCATCTGTAGACCGAAAGATGAGGGGGGGCTGAATCTGCGAAATCTGAGAGATTGGAATAATGCTTGTTTGGTACAGAAATTGTGGGATCTTATGCAAAACAAATCCTTATGGTCACAATGGGTTTCTGCTAGGTACCTATCTAAGAAATCAATCTAGGAAGTTTCAGCAAAAACATATCATTCTGCTGCTTGGAAAGTAATTTTGAAGGCAAGAAATTGGCTGACCAAACATATTTCTTATACAATCTCTTCTGGAACGAGAATTAATATGTGGTATGATCCTTGGGTGAATGAGAAGAGTATATTTCAATTGTATGGCGATAGAGTACGAAGAGATCTTGGGGCCTCTAAAGATTGGACGGTTTCTGAGTTCATTGTTAACGGCACCTGGTGTCTTCCTAGTCCTATTTCTCCTGATATGCTATCACTTTGGTCGACTATTACAACTCTTCCAATCAAGAACAACTCCTCAGATATGCTTAATTGGCTTCATGACAATGGAAAATTTAGTGCTACATCTGCATGGAATCAAATCAGACAAAGAAATAACAAGTGGATCCCAAGCAGTTGGACATGGGATAGATCGGGCTCACAAAGACATTCCTTATGCACATGGCAGGCCCTTTTTATCAAATTACCCACAATGGATAATATGAAGCGAAAAGGTATATATATTATTAATCGATGCTCTCTTTGTATGCAATAGGAAGAAGATATTGATCATCTTTATTTTGCTTGTGACTACACTAATTGGATATGGGAGGAGATTCTGAAGAGATTTGAACTCCATAGGCTACCAAAGCCAAACTTGCATCAGGAACTAGAACAGCTGCAGCAAAGATTCTCAAGAAAAGGGTTTCTTACACAATTAGCAAAAATTACCTTCAGATGTGCTATTTGGTGGATTTGGAGAGAGAGGTGTAGCAAAATCTTTGAGGGTCACAACACACACAATACTCACCTATTGCTCGAGATACTTAACGACTCAAGATCATGTATGGAGCAGGATCTGGAAATGAAGCATTTAACAAGTAGAGAAAAAGATATTCAATGTTGTTTGGAAACTCCAAAATTTTCGATTCTCTTTAATGGTTCCCCTATTGGTTTTTTTGGAAGCACGAATGGCATTCGACAAGGAGATCCACTTTCTCCGTATCTTTTCATAATTGTAATGGAAGGACTCAGCTGTATGTTGGAGGAGGCAGTCATTGCTGGCAGTATTAAGGTACCCCATGCTGGTTCTCTTCATATATCTCATATAACATTTGCAGATGATCTTATTATATATTTTTTCGCAATGACTCTACTTCAGTGAGAATTTTTTTTTTATAAGTAAATGTAATTGTATTTAGTATGAAGTTTGCACAAAGTAGCTTTGTCTACACAAGCCATAGATTATAGCCTGAGATCTCTTAGAGCAGTCTAGGAGAATGCACCCCACCTCAGAAAGGTGGAATGGACTCATTCCACCAGACTCGTCTCCAAGAGAACATAAGCAAAAAAGTAGCCATGACTATACATATTGTAGACTATGACGCCTTACGAAATTCAATAAATAGCAAAATACAATAACCAACTTTTCCTAAACGACCTATGAATACATCACATTGTGGAAACATAGAAACACACAATACAGCAATCTCAATCTAGAAAACATTAACGAATAACAAAATTGAATCTGATAAAGATATTTTTTTCGCTACTTGTTAAATGCTTCATTTCCAGATCCTACTCCATACATGATCTTGAGTCACTAAGTATCTCGAGCAATAGGTGAGTATTGTGTGTGTTGTGGCCCTCAAAGATTCTCCGCTACCTCTCCTCCAAATCCACCAAATAGCACATCTGAAGGTAATTTTTGCTAGTTGTGTAAGAAGTCCTTTTCTTGAGAAGCTTCGCTGCAGTTATTCTAGTTCCTGATGCAAGTTTGGCCTTGGTAGCATATGGAGTTCAAATCTCTTCAAAATCTCCACCCATATCCAATTAGTGTAGTCGCAAGCAAAATAAAGATGATCAATATCTTCTTCCTGTTGTATACAAAGAGAGCATCGGTTAACAATATATATACCTTTTCGCTTCATATTATCCATTGTAGGTAATTTGGCAAGAAGGGCCTGCCATGTGCATAAGGATGTCTCTGTGACGGTCTATCCCATGTCCAAGCGCTTGGGATCCACTTATTGTTTCTTTATGATTTGATTCCATGCGGATGTAGCACTAAATTTTCCATTGTCATGAAGCCAATTAAGCATATCCGAGGAGTTGTTCTTAATTGGAAGAGTTGTAATAGTCGGCCAAATTGATATCATATCGGAGAAATAGGACTAGGAAGACACAGTGTGCCGAATTAACAATGAATTAAGAAACTCCCAATCTTTAGAGGCCCCAAGATCTCTTCGTACTCTATCGCCATACAATTGAAATATACTCTTCCCATTCACCCAAGGATCATACCACATATTAATTCGTTCGATAAGAGATTGTATAAGAAATATGTTTGGTCACCAATTTCTTGCCTTCAAAATTTCTTTCCAAGCAACAGAATGATATGTTTATACTGAAACTTCCCAAATTGATTCCTTGGATAGGTACCTAGTAGAAACCCATTGTGTTCATAAGGATTTGTTTTATAAGAGATCCCATAATTTTTGTACTAAACAAGCTTTATTTCAATCTCTCGATTTATAAATTGATCCCCCTCATCTTTCGATCAGATGTTATCCCAATTTACCATATGCATTACCTTACCATCCGTACCATTCCAGAAGAAGTTCTTAAATAATCTTTCAATATCCTGAAGAAGTCCAACAGGCACAAGAAATGCATTAGACCAATAAATAGAGTAAGAGAACAACACCGATAGGATGAGTTCAAGTCGCCCTGCTTTAGAAAGAAGTCTAGTTTTCCAAGAGAAAATTCTACTCTTTATTTTTTGCAGGATAGGCTGACAGTGAGTTTTATGGATGCCAGTGGATATGAGTAGGAGACCCAAATAAGGAAACGGCATACTTCCTTCGCTAACCCCCAACGTTTGCATAATAAAGTCTTTATCTGCAATGCAAGGACCCATATAGACTTTACTTTTTGCATGATTGAGTAAGGCCAAAACCAAACCAAAATCATTCGAATAGTAGCCAAATTTCTCATCAAGTAGAGTCATTACGAAGAAATATAATAAGATCATCTGCAAATGTTATATGAGATATATGAAGAGAACCAGCATGGGGTACCTTAATACTGCCAACAATGACTGCCTCCTCCAACATACAACTGAGTCCTTCCATTACAATTATGAAAAGATACGGAGAAAGTGGATCTCCTTGTCGAATGCCATTCGTGCTTCCAAAAAAACCAATAGGGGAACCATTAAAGAGAATAAAAAATTTTGGAGTTTCCAAATAGCATTGAATCCAATTAACCCATTGTTGAGGGAAGTTCATACGGAGGAGCATCCTGTAGATGAAGTGTCGATTAACTGAATCAAATGCTTTTCGAAAGTCAGCTTTAAAACAGATTTTTGTCCCTCTTGATTTGGAATGTAAATCCTTGACTAAGTCATTAGCAAGAAGAACATTATGATGTATACTTCGTCCAGTTACCTCCATCATATGAACGGGTATACAGCACACCAGTCTATCCGGTTATCTCGATGTCCTTCTCGAGTAACCTATGACCAGGATAATTTAGGGTCTGTGTTTAAAGGTGAATCGGTCTCATTATCATAATCTCATCACGATCCAATTCCCATTGCACAGATCCAAGGACATCACAATATACATATAGATAATGTGAGATAATGCTAATAATCATGAGCAAAGAGATCGACGCAGCGTGTTACAAGTGCAATCACTCATGTGATTGGCTTGTAGGGCACCTATAACTAGCAATCTCCCGCTTGAGTTGTAATAGTCGGCCAAAGTGATATCATATCAGGAGAAATAGGACTAGGAAGACACCAGGTGCCGTTAACAATGAATTCAGAAACCGTCCAATCTTTAGAGGCCCCAAGATCTCTTCGTACTCTATCGCCATACAATTGAAATATACTCTTCCCATTCACCCAAGGATCATACCATATATTAATTCTCGTTCCAGAAGAGATTGTATAAGAAATATGTTTGGTATTTCCAGATCCTGCTCCATACATGATCTTGAGTCGCTAAGTATCTCGAGCAATAGGTGAGTATTGTGTGTGTTGTGGCCCTCAAAGATTCTGCTACACCTCTCCCTCCAAATCCACCAAATAGCACATCTGAAGGTAATTTTTGCTAGTTGTATAAGAAACCCTTTTCTTGAGAAGCTTCGCTGCAGTTGTTCTAGTTCCTGATGCAAGTTTGGCCTTGGTAGCCTATGGAGTTCAAATCTCTTCAGAATCTCCACCCATATCCAATTAGTGTAGTCGCAAGCAAAATAAAGATGATCAATATCTTCTTCCTGTTGCATACAAAGAGAGCATCGGTTAACAATATATATACCTTTTCGCTTCATATTATCCATTGTAGGTAATTTGGGAAGAAGCGCCTGTGATGTGCATAAGGAATGTCTCTGTGAGCCCGTACTATCCCATGTCCAACTGTTTGGGATCCACTTGTTGTTTCTTTGTCTGATTTGATTCCATGCAGATGTAGCACTAAATTTTCCATAGTCATGAAGCCAATTAAGCATATCTGAGGAGTTGTTCTTGATTGGAAGAGTTGTAATAGTCGGCCAAAGTAATATCATATCAGGAGAAATAGGACTAGGAAGACACCAGGTGCCGTTAACAATGAATTCAGAAACCGTCCAATCTTTAGAGGCCCCAAGATCTCTTCGTACTCTATCGCCATACAATTGAAATATACTCTTCCCATTCACCTAAGGATCATACCACATATTAATTCTCATTCCAGAAGAGATTGTATAAGAAATGTGTTTGGTCAGTCAATTTCTTGCCTTCAAAATTCCTTTCCAAGCAACAGAATGATATATTTTTGCTGAAACTTACTAGATTGATTACTTAGATAGGTACTTAGCAGAAACCCATTGTGACCATAAGGATTTGTTCTGCAAAAGATCCCACAATTTCTGTACCAAACAAGCTTTATTCCAATCTCTGAGATTTCACAGATTCAGCCTTCCCTCATCTTTTGGTCTGCGGATGTTATCCCAATTTACCATATGCATTGCCTTACCATCCGTACCATTCCAGAAGAAGTTCTTAAATAGTCTTTCAATATCCTGAAGAAGTCCAACAGGCAAAAGAAATGCATTAGACCAATAAATAGAGTAAGAGAACAACACTGATCGGATGAGTTCAAGTCGTCTTGCTTTATAAAGAAGTCTAGTTTTCCAAGAGGAAATTCTACTCTTTATTTTTTGCAGGATAGGCTGACAGTGAGTTTTGTGGAAGCCAGTGGATATGAGTGGGAGACCTAAATAAGGAACCGGCATACTTCCTTCGCTAACCCCAACGTTTGCATAATAAAGTCTTTATCTGCAATGCAAGGACCCATATAGACTTTACTTTTTGCATGATTGAGCTGAAGGCCAGAAACCAAACCAAAATCTTTCAGAATAGTAGCCAAATTTCTCACTGAAGTAGAGTCATTACGAAGAAATATAATAAGATCATCTGCAAATGTTATATGAGATATATGAAGAGAACCAACATGGGGTACCTTAATATCGCCAAAGAATGACGCTCCTCCAACATACAGCTGAGTCCTTCCATTACAATTATGAAAAGATACGGAGAAAGTGGATCTCCTTATCGAATGTCATTCGTACTTCCAAAAAAAATTTTGGAGTTTCCAAACAGCATTGAATCCAATTAACCCATTGTTGAGGGAAGTTCATACTGAGGAGCATCCTGTAGATGAAGTGTCGATTAACTGAATCAAATGCTTTTCGTAAGTCAGCCTTAAAACAGATTTTTGTCCCTCTTGATTTGGAATGCAAATCCTTGACCAAGTCATTAGCAAGAAGAACATTGTGATGTATACTTCGTCCTTTAATAAAAGCAGCCTGAGTCGGACTAATGATCTTGTGCATAATATGTCGCATTCGATCTGCAAGTACCTTGGATATGATCTTATAAGTAAAGTTACATAATGAAATGTGCCTGTAATGCTCTAGTGAATCAGCCCCTGTATTCTTCGGAACTAAAGAAATAAAAGTACAATTTATCTCTTTAAGAATATGTCCTGAAGAGAAAAAATACTGACAAGCTTTAATCACGTCATCACCAATGATAGGCCATGCAATTTGATAAAATTCAGGAAATCCATCCGACCAGGGCTTTTGTACTTCGGTGACTTAAAGACTACTCTTACAATTTCTTCATCTGTAATTGGTGCATTGAGAATCGCGATGGCATCCGAATCAAGCTTTCTAGTAGGCTCCACCTGAATATTATTAGGTTGCTACTCTTGATTGAGTAGAGAATAAAAAAATTGTTCAGTGTGTGCTTTAACCTCATCCAAGTTCGTAATAAGATTATCGTCATTATCTTTACATTTTTTGATGCAGTTAATGGCCCGTAGCAATGGCAGCATATAAAAACTTAGTGTTGGAATCCCCTAGAGTAAGCCAGTGCTGTCGAGATTTCTGTTTTGCAAAACTTTCCTCCTGCTTTAAGGCTTGCATGAATTGATACCTGGCTTCTACCTCTTTACAAATAAGATTCTCATCAAGGGGCTGAAGATGCAGCTCATGTTGCACCGCCATTAGCTCCTTTTTGCTTAATTGGACACGGGTGTTAATATTACTAAAGATGTTTGTATTCCACTTCTTAAGTGCTGCTTTACAGCCTTTTAGCTTCTGATATAAAATGTACGGAGGGGAACCATGCACAATAACATTCCAAGCTGATCTGATAACCTCAAGGAACTGAGGATGAGTACTCCACATGTTAAAGAATCTAAATGGTTTCTTGCCTTTGGGTGTTGCTTTGTCTGCGTGTATATACATTGAAGAGTGATCAGAGAATAACTGAACATCATACTCCAGAAGTGAATCAGGATAAACTGTTAGCCATCCATGATTAATCAGACACCTATCAAGTCGAGCCATTATTTTCCTGTGGGCAGCACTTTGATTACTCCATGAAAACCAATCCCCTACAGATTTTATATCGATCAATGCAGCAGTATCTATGTAATCATTAAAATTCTGAAGCTAGCTTTCTGAAAGCGATTTGCCCCCCACTTTTTCATTTGTATACCTAACAGTATTAAAGTCACCAAAAACAATCCAAGGTACTGTAAGACAACCATTTGCAAGGATAGTTAGATCAGTCCATAGAGCGTTTCTTTCATGCATACTGTTCGAAACATATATACCAGTAATATGAAAATGACAGCCATTCTTTTTGTCTTCCACCTTAAGATGGATGAATTGTGTAGTAGAAGAAATAAACCATGCACTAACAGAATTGGGATACCATAAGACCCATATTCTACCATAAGTGTCACTAGAATCATTGGTAAGAAGTTCTGCCTCCGACCATATTAAATTCCTTTGAACACGAACCCGAGATGGTTTAATTTTTGTTTCCACAAGTATAACAATATCACAAGCAGCAAACTTGATTATTCTATTGAGCTCCCGACATTTTTCAGGTTTATTAAGTCCACGAACATTCCAACATATTATCTTCATCAGAAATAAAACAGAAGGAAAGGAAAATAATTCTTCCTAAGTAGAAGGGTGCGTCTTAGGAAGTACCTCCTTTTTCTTATCCTTAGATTTCACATTGTCCTCCCGCACCATATCCTTACCTTTCAAGCCTTTATTCTTATTTTTTTCCACTTCATCCACACCTTGTAAATGTTTAAATTTGAAAGCACCTTGATGTCCTGGTTAGTTGGATCCAGAATGTCCTGGTTGGTAAGGTGTGCAGGGGCATGTGATTGAGACACAATATCCTGGATGACACGATGAGTGGAACGTGGGATCCCTGTTAATAATATAGGAAGAGATGAAGGTTTTTCTTTCTCCTGTGTGTGGGTAACCTGGGAAGCTGTTATTGTGAAAGACTCTGATATATTAGGAAGAGGTAAAGTTCCTGATTTGTCTTTCTGATTGTGATGCTACCCAAGCGAGTCAGAATGCTCGCTTGTCTTCACCGGCACTACTACCAATGAAGGAGCCCCGCCTTGCTCGTTAGTAGTCATAATAGTACTATCAACCCCGTGCTGAGATGACTGGCGTTGGCGATAAACCTGAGTGATTGGTTTCTAAGTTTGCTGACAAGCTCCATGTGCACGACTAGGAAGACACCAGGTGCCGTTAACAATGAATTCAGAAACCGTCCAATCTTTAGAGGCCCCAAGATCTTTTCGTACTCTATCGTCATACAATTGAAATATACTCTTCCCATTCACCCAAGGATCATACCATATATTAATTCTCGTTCCAGAAGAGATTGTATAAGAAATATGTTTGGTATTTCCAGATCCTGCTCCATACATGATCTTGAGTCGCTAAGTATCTCGAGCAATAGGTGAGTATTGTGTGTGTTGTGGCCCTCAAAGATTCTGCTACACCTCTCCCTCCAAATCCACCAAATAGCACATCTGAAGGTAATTTTTGCTAGTTGTATAAGAAGCCCTTTTCTTGAGAAGCTTCGCTGCAGTTGTTCTAGTTCCTGATGCAAGTTTGGCCTTGGTAGCCTATGGAGTTCAAATCTCTTCAAAATCTTCACCCATATCCAATTAGTGTAGTCGCAAGCAAAATAAAGATGATCAATATCTTCTTCCTGTTGCATACAAAGAGAGCATCGGTTAACAATATATATACCTTTTCGCTTCATATTATCCATTGTAGGTAATTTGGCAAGAAGGGCCTGCCATGTGCATAAGGAATGTCTCTGTGAACCCGGTCTATCCCATGTCCAACTGTTTGGGATCCACTTGTTGTTTATTTGTCTGATTTGATTCCATGCAGATGTAGCACTAAATTTTCCATTGTCATGAAGCTAATTAAGCATATCTGAGGAGTTGTTCTTGATTGGAAGAGTTGTAATAGTCCGCCAAAGTGATATAATATCTGGAGAAATAGGACTAAGAAGACACCAGGTGCCGTTAACAATGAATTGAAACCGTCCAATCTTTAGAGGCCCCAAGATCTCTTCGTACTCTATCGCCATACAATTGAAATATACTCTTCCCATTCACCTAAGGATCATACCATATATTAATTCTCGTTCCAGAAGAGATTGTATAAGAAATATGTTTGGTCAGATAATTTCTTGCCTTCAAAATTCCTTTCCAAGCAGTAGAATGATATGTTTTTTTCTGAAACTTCCCAGATTGATTCCTTTGATACGTATCTAGCAGAAACCCATTGTGACCATAAGGATTTGTTTTGCATAAGATCCCATAATTTCTGTACCAAACAAGCTTTATTTCAATCTCTCGATTGCAAATTCAGTCCCCTCATCTTTCGGTCTGCAGATGTTATCCCAATTTATCATATACAGTGCCTTACCATCCGTACCATTCCAGAAGAAGTTCTTAAATAGTCTTTCAATATCCCGAAGAAGTCCAACAGACAAAAGAAATGCATTAGACCAATAAACAGAGTAAGAGAACAACACCAATCGGATGAGTTCAAGTCACCCTGCTTTAGAAAGAAGTCTAGTTTTCCAAGAGGAAATTCTACTCTTTATTTTTTGCAGGATAGGCTGACAGTGAGTTTTGTGGATGCCAGTGGATATGAGTGGGAGACCCAAATAAGGAACCGGCATACTTCCTTCGCTAACCCCCAACGTTTGCATAATAAAGTCTTTATCTGCAATGCAAGGACCCATATAGACTTTACTTTTTGCATGATTGAGCTGAAGGCTAGAAACCAAACCAAAATCTTTTAGAATAGTAGCCAAATTTCTCACTGAAGTAGAGTCATTGCGAAGAAATATAATAAGATCATCTACAAATGTTATGTGAGATATATGAAGAGAACCAACATGGGGTACCTTAAAATTGCCAGCAATGATTGCCTCCTCGCCTCCTCCAACATACAGTTGAGTCCTTCCATTACAATTATAAAAAGATACGGAGAAAGTGGATCTCCTTGTCGAATGCCATTCGTACTTCCAAAAAAACCAATAGGGAACCATTAAAGAGAATCGAAAATTTTAGAGTTTCCAAACAGCATTGAATCCAATTAACCCATTGTTGAGGGAAGTTCATACTAAGGAGCATCCTGTAGATGAAGTGTCGATTAACTGAATCAAATGCTTTTCGTAAGTCAGCCTTAAAACAGATTTTTGTCCTTCTTGATTTGGAATGCAAATCCTTGACCAAGTCATTAGCAAGAAGAATATTGTGATGTATACTTCGTCCTTTAATAAAAGCAGCCTGAGTCGGACTAATGATCTTGTGCATAATTGTTTGTATTCGATCTGCAAGTAACTTGGATATGATCTTATAAGTAAAGTTACATAATGAAATGGGCCTGTAATGCTCTAGTGAATCAGCCCCTGTATTCTTCGGAACTAAAGAAATAAAAGTGCAATTTATCTCTTTAAGAATATGTCCTGAAGAGAAAAAATGTTGACAAGCCTTAATCACATCCTTTCCAATGATCGGCCATGCAATTTAGTAAAATTCAGCTGGAAATCCATCCGGATCAAGGCTTTTGTACTTCGGTGACTTAAAGACAACTCTTACAATATCTTCGTCTGTAATTGGTGCATTAAGAATCGTGATGTAATCCGAATCAAGCTTTCTAGCAGGCTCCACATGAACATTATTAGGTTGCTTTGCTTGATTGAGTAAAGAATAAAAAAATTGTTCAGTGTGTGCTTTAACCTCATCCAAGTTCGTAATAAGATTATCGTCATTATCTTTACATTTTTTGATACAGTTAATGGCCCTTCTAGCAGCAATGGCAGCATAGAAAAACTTAGTATTGGAATCCCCTAGAGTAAGCCAGTGCTGTCGAGATTTCTGTTTTGCAAAACTTTCCTCCTGCTTTAAGGCTTGCATGAACTGATGCCTGGCTTCTGCCTCTTTACAAATAAGATTCTCGTCAAAGGGTTGGAGATGCAGCTCTTGTTGCACTGCCATTAGCTCCTTTTTGCTTAATTTAACTCGGGTGTTAATATTGCCAAAGATGTTTGTATTCCACTTCTTAAGTGCTGCTTTACAGGCTTTTAGCTTCTGACATAAAATGTACGGAGGGGAACCATGCACAGTAACATTCCAAGCTGATCTGATAACCTCAAGGAACTGAGGATGAGTACTCCACATGTTAAAGAATCTAAATGGTTTCTTGCCTTTGGGTGTTGCTTTGTCTACATATATATACATTGAAGAGTGATCGGAGAATAATCAACATCATACTCCGTATGAATCAGATAAATCGTTAGCCATGCATGATTAATCAGACACCTATCAAGTCGAGCCATTATTTTCCTGTGGGTAGCACCTTGATTACTCCATGAAAACCAATCCCCTACAGATTTCATATCGATCAATGCAGCAGTATCTATGTAATCATTAAAATTCTGAAGCTAGCTTTCTGAAAGTGGTTTGCCCCCCACTTTTTCATTTGTATACCTAACAGTATTAAAGTCACCAAGAACAATCCAAGGTACTGTAAGACAACCATTTGCAAGGAGAGTTAGATCAGTCCATAGAGCGTTTCTTTCATGCATACTGTTCGAAGCATATATACCAGTAATATGAAAATGACCATTCTTTTTGTCTTCTACCTTAAGATAGATGAATTGTGCAGTAGCAGAAATAAACCATGCATTAACAGAATTGGGATACCATAAGACCCATATTCTACCATAAGTGTCACTAGAATCATTGGTAAGAAGTTCTGCCTCCGGCCATATTAAATTCCTTTGAACACGAACCCGAGATGGTTTAATTTTTGTTTCCACAAGTATAACAATATCACAAGCAGCAAACTTGATTATTCTATTGAGCTCCCGACATTTTTCAGGTTTATTAAGTCCACGAACATTCCAACATATTATCTTCATCAGAAATAAAACAGAAGGAAAGGAAAATAATTCTTCCTAAGTAGAAGGGTGCGTCTTAGGAAGTACCTCCTTTTTCTTATCCTTAGATTTCACATTGTCCTCCCGCACCATATCCTTACCTTTCAAGCCTTTATTTTTATTTTTTTCCACTTCATCCACAGCTTGTAAATGTTTAAATTTGAAAGCACCTTAAGCGTCCTGGTTAGTTGGATCCAGAATGTCCTGGTTGGTAAGGTGTGCAGGGGCATGTGATTGAGACACAATATCCTGGATGACACGATGAGTGGAACGTGGGATCCCTGTTGATAATATAGGAAGAGATGAAGGTTTTTCTTTCTCCTGTGTGTGGGTAACCTGGGAAGCTGTTGTTGTGAAAGACTCTGATATATTAGGAAGAGGTAAAGTTCCTGATTTGTCTTTCTGATTGTGATGCTACCCAAGCGAGTCAGAATGCTCGCTCGTCTTCACCGGCACTACTACCAATGAAGGAGCCCCGCCTTGCTCATTAGTTGTCATAATAGTACTATCAACCCCGTGCTGAGATGACTGGCGTTGGCGATAAACCTGAGTGATTGGTTTCTGAGTTTGCTGACAAGCTCCATGTGCATGACCAAAAGAGTTGCAAATCTTACAACGCTGTGGTTTCCAAGAATATGAAACATGCACCTTACGGGTGGTCCCATCAAGATCACGATAAAAAACCTCATTTGGAAGATCATCATCAGAAGAAACCATTACACATGCTCGTGCAAAAGCCAATCTCGTCTGTGCTGCTGTTGCTTTGTCAATATACAATGGTTGTCCCAATGTGCTACATAACTTAGCAATAAAACGTCGACTCCAAAGATGCAAGGGAAGACCATGAAAGGATACCCATAAAGGAATAGACTGTAGACTGTCTAACTCCAAATGGACATCAGGAGACCAATACCGTAGAATCATCGGATGACCGCGAATAGTCCAAAACCTTTCAAGGATTTGCTGTAAATCCTCTGCAAAATAGAGTTTGCATACAAAAAAATCATTCTCTAGCATATGCAAATCAAATGCCGATGTGCCCCATCGAGTCTTGATGAATGAGGATAATGAAAAATATGATGTCTTTAATCCGACCACATAACCAACAAGTGCCATGGACCACGTCTTAATCGGGCTCTTAATCAATCAGCCTCATACACAAAGAATCTTCCGATCACCGGTTTCGTGCATAGAAATCCAAGCTAAGATTCGAGCATCCAACCGGAGCCTTGTCCAAGGTCGAGGATCTCTAGAAATGAGAGTAGGAGGCCGCGATCTAGAACGCGACCTACCTCTATGCTGCGTCCTCAAAGAACCAGAAGCAACTTGAGAAGGGGGCCTCATCTTCGAATCAACCCTGCTGCCACCGTCACCAGCCATTCTCGATTTGCGTTGCCACAACTATCAAATACAGATCTCCTGCATTTGGATCTGCGATCGTAAGGCTTGAGCCCGGCCAGCTGTGACCTCCTCACCCAGCAACCGCTCAGACGGGCGATGCTGGGAAAGAGCGCTCCTGCAGAACTCTTCAAACAGAGAAGCAGCCTTCGCCTCTCTGTTCGTGCGCAGACCCTGCGGGCGAAGCAAAGGGTGGAGAGCGATTCTGCCGCACCTCTTCCCTCCCTCTCGACCTAGATCTGCAGATCCGCCTGGTACAGAGCAGTGAGGGAGCAGCAATCGTCGCCTCCTCTGTTCTTCGCAGCAGCAGAGAGAGGCAAGGGATGGAGCGCACCCGAGGGAGAAGACCCTCGATCGCCGCCCAGCAGCCAAAGCCCCTTTCCTGCTCTCCGCAGAACAGGAATATGGGTCTAGTGACACTTATGGTAGAATATGGGTCTTATGGCATCCCAATTCTGTTAGTGCATGGTTTATTTCTGCTACTGCACAATTCATCCATCTTAAGGTAGAAGACAAAAAGAATGGCTGTCATTTTCATATTACTGGTATATATGCTTCGAACAGTATGCATGAAAGAAACGCTCTATGGACTGATCTAACTATCCTTGCAAATGGTTGTCTTACAGTATCTTGGATTGTTCTTGGTGACTTTAATACTGTTAGGTATACAAATGAAAAAGTGGGGGTCTAACCACTTTCAGAAAGTCAGCTTCAGAATTTTAATGATTACATAGATACTGCTGCATTGATCGATATGAAATCTGTAGGGGATTGGTTTTCATGGAGTAATCAAGGTGCTGCCCACAGGAAAATAATGGCTCGACTTGATAGGTGTCTGATTAATCATGCATGGCTAACAGTTTATCCTGATTCACTTCTGGAGTATGATGTTCAGTTATTCTCCGATCACTCTTCAATGTATATACACGCAGACAAAGCAACACCCAAAGGCAAGAAACCATTTAGATTCTTTAACATGTGGAGTACTCATCCTCAGTTCCTTGAGGTTATCAGATCAGCTTGGAATGTTACTGTGCATGGTTCCCCTCCGTACATTTTATGTCAGAAGCTAAAAGCCTGTAAAGCAGCACTTAAGAAGTGGAATACAAACATCTTTGGCAATATTAACACCCGAGTTAAATTAAGCAAAAAGGAGCTAATGGCAGTGCAACAAGAGCTGCATCTCCAACCCTTTGAGAATCTTATTTGTAAAGAGGCAGAAGCCAGGCATCAGTTCATGCAAGCCTTAAAGCAGGAGGAAAGTTTTGCAAAACAGAAATCTCGACAGCACTAGCTTACTCTAGGGGATTCCAACACTAAGTTTTTCTATACGGCCATTGCTGCTAGAAGGGCCATTAACTGCATCAAAAAATAAAAAGATAACGACGATAATCTTATTACGAACTTGGATGAGGTTAAAGCACACACTGAATAATTTTTTTATTCTCTACTCAATCAAGAGGAGCAACCTAATAATATTCAGGTGGAGCCTACTAGAAAGCTTGATTCGGATGCCATCGCGATTCTCAATGCACCAATTACAGATGAAGAAATTGTAAGAGTAGTCTTTAAGTCACCGAAGCACAAAAGCCCTGGTCCAGATGGATTTTCAGCTGAATTTTATCAAATTGCATGGCCTATCATTGGTGATGATGTGATTAAAGCTTGTCAGCATTTTTTCTCTTAAAGAGATAAATTATATTTTTATTTCTTTAGTTCCGAAGAATATAGGGGCTGATTCACTAGAGCATTACAGGCCCATTTCATTATGTAACTTTACTTATAAGATCATATCCAAGTTACTTGCAGATCGAATGCGACATATTATGCACAAGATCATTAGTCCGACTCAGGCTGCTTTTATTAAAGGACGAAGTATACATCACAATGTTCTTCTTGCTAATGACTTGGTCATTTGCATTCCAAATCAAGAGGGACAAAAATCTGTTTTAAGGCTGACTTACGAAAAGCATTTGATTCAGTTAATCGATAATTCATCTACAGGATGCTCCTCAGTATGAACTTCCCTCAACAATGGGTTAATTGGATTCAATGCTGTTTGGAAACTCCAAAATTTTTTTTGGAAGCACGAATGGCATTCGACAAGGAGATCCACTTTCTCCGTATCTTTTCACAATTGTAATGGAAGGACTCAGCTGTATGTTGGAGGAGGCAGTCATTGCTGGCAGTATTAAGGTACCCCATGCTGGTTCTCTTCATATATCTCATATAACATTTGCAGATGATCTTATTATATTTCTTCGTAATGACTCTACTTCAGTGAGAAATTTGGCTACTATTCTGAAAGATTTTGGTTTGGTTTCTGGCCTTCAGCTCAATCATGCAAAAAGTAAAGTCTATATGGGTCCTTGCATTGCAGATAAAGACTTTATTATGCAAACGTTGGGGGTTAGCGAAGGAAGTATGCCGGTTCCTTATTTGGGTCTCCCACTCATATCCACTGGCATCCACAAAACTCACTGTCAGCCTATCCTACAAAAAATAAAGAGTAGAATTTCCTCTTGGAAAACTAGACTTCTTTCTAAAGCAAGGCGACTTGAACTCATCCGATCGGTGTTGTTCTCTTACTCTATTTATTGGTCTAATGCATTTCTTTTGCCTGTTGGACTTCTTCAGGATATTGAAAGACTATTTAAGAACTTCTTCTGGAATGGTACGGATGGTAAGGCAATGCATATGGTAAATTAGGATAACATCTACAGAACAAAAGATGAGGGGGGATTGAATTTATGAAATCTGAGAGATTGGAATAAAACTTGTTTGGTACAGAAATTATGGGATCTTATGCAAAACAAATCCTTATGGTCACAATGGGTTTCTGCTAGATACCTATCAAAGGAATCAATCTGGGAAGTTTCAGAAAAAACATATCATTCTACTGCTTGGAAAGGAATTTTGAAGGCAAGAAATTGGCTGACCAAACATATTTCTTATACAATCTCTTCTGGAACGAGAATTAATATGTGGTATGATCCTTGGGTGAATGGGAAGAGTATATTTCAATTGTATGGCGATAGAGTACGAAGAGATCTTGGGGCCTCTAAAGATTGGACGGTTTCTGAATTCATTGTTAACGGCACCTGGTGTCTTCCTAGTCCTATTTCTCCTGATATGATATCACTTTGGCCGACTATTACAACTCTTCCAATCAAGAACAACTCCTCAGATATGCTTAATTGGCTTCATGACAATGGAAAATTTAGTGCTACATCTGCATGGAATCAAATCAGACAAAGAAACAACAAGTGGATCCCAAACAGTTGGACATGGGATAGACCGGGCTCACAGAGACATTCCTTATGCACATGGCAGGCCCTTCTTGCCAAATTACCTACAATGGATAATATGAAGCGAAAAGGTATATATATTGTTAACCGATGCTCTCTTTGTATGCAACAGGAAGAAGATATTGATCATCTTTATTTTGCTTGCGACTACACTAATTAGATATGGGTGGAGATTCTGAAGAGATTTGAACTCCATAGGCTACCAAGGCCAAACTTGCATCAGGAACTAGAACAACTGCAGCGAAGCTTCTCAAGAAAAGGGCTTCTTACACAACTAGCAAAAATTACCTTCAGATGTGCTATTTGGTGGATTTGGAGGGAGAGGTGTAGCAGAATCTTTGAGGGCCACAACACACACAATACTCACCTATTGCTCGAGATACTTAGCGACTCAAGATCATGTATGGAGCAGGATCTGGAAATACCAAACATATTTCTTATACAATCTCTTCTGGAACGAGAATTAATATATGGTATGATCCTTGGGTGAATGGGAAGAGTATATTTCAATTGTATGGCGATAGAGTACGAAGAGATCTTGGGGCCTCTAAAGATTGGACGGTTTCTGAATTCATTGTTAACGGCACCTGGTGTCTTCCTAGTCCTATTTCTCCTGATATGATATCACTTTGGCCGACTATTATAACTCAAGCGGGAGATTACTAGTTATAGGTGTCTTACAAGCCAATCACATGAGTGATTGCACTTGTAACACACTACGTCGATCTCTTTGCTCATGATTATTAGCATTATCTCACATTATCTATATGTATATTGTGATGTCCTTGGATCTGTGCAATGGGAATTGGATCGTGATGAGATTACGATAATGAGACCGATTCACCTTTAAACACAGACCCTAAATTATCCTGGTCATAGGTTACTCGAGAAGGACATCGAGATAACCGGATAGACTGTGTCTTTGTATACCCGTTCATATGATGGAGGTAGTTGGTCTCATAGCTACTCGTGTGGGGACACTAAGGGTACAGTGCAAGTGCTCATTGGAGAATGAGTTCACTGATTGATCCGCCTACGGAATGCTGGATGGTTATTGATACCTCACGTCAGACAGCGATTCCGTAGTCCCAGTAGTGTATCTGGTCCTTGGACTTGAGACACCAAGGATGTCCTGTATGAGTACTCCACTCTTTGATACCGGACTTATAGGTTTGGAAAGTTCCATATCTAGTACAGCCGATCATTGGGAGTGGTAGCCAATCTTACGAGGGCTATTGAGTATCAATAGAGGATCATCCACTCTCGATATCA
Source organism: Musa troglodytarum (assembly GCA_023547065.1). Taxonomy (NCBI): domain Eukaryota; kingdom Viridiplantae; phylum Streptophyta; class Magnoliopsida; order Zingiberales; family Musaceae; genus Musa; species Musa troglodytarum. The sequence goes on from CP097510.1 coordinate 18,470,988, forward strand.
TAAGAGGAATATCCCATGTGTTCTTGCTTGAACAAATCCTTGGCCAAGGTTATTCGGATTAAGAGAGAAAGAGTTCTCTGGAAGAATCCTTGAGCAAGACTCGAGGAGAGACCGTATGGGCCTGACAGCACCATACCCGGTATAGGGTCTCTGGGATATTAGATGGATGAGAGATTATTGATACATGGTAACTGAGGACAGATAGGTCCAAAGGATTGGATTCCCCTGTATCATCTCGGGGCCGCGGCATAGTGGCCTAGTACATCCGCAATCGATGAGTTGGGTGAATTATTATAGAGATAATAATTCACTAAGTCAGAAGGAGTTCTAACAAGTATGACTCACGGCCAGCTCGATATTGGGCCTAGAGGGTCACACATATATGGTAGGTGTTGTGATGAGTAGAGGTTCGGATATGAGATATCCGCTGAACCCCCTATCTTATTGGATATCCATTAAGCTCCTGAATTATTGGATCCTGAGATGAGATCCAATAATTGCTAATAAGAGATTATTGGGTAGAAACCCACTAATCCAAGAGGCTTGGGTGATTGGATGGAGATCCAATACCCAATAAGGCAAAAAGATCCATTAGGGTTTTCAGGGGGCCTCTATAAATAGGAGGGGACCACAGTTCTATAGGCTGAGGGTTTTTGGTAGCCATCTCCTATTCGTCTCTCCCCAGAGAGAGAGGTGCATCGTCGTAATCCCTGTTGTGTGGATACCGCTAGAGAGGAGGACGCTTGACCTCCTTCATCCTCTCCCACAGATCTGTAGGAATTCAGGGATATACGATCTCCCTAGGTATCTTCTTTAACACATGCAGTTTTCATGGATTTGTTTTGATGCACCGATCTTCGCACGATGACGGAAACTTTCTAACGGGAAATCTAGGGTTTTGTTTTCTGTTCTTCCGCTGCGCATGTGATGTCGCTCCCCCTTAAAGGATTTTCCAACAGTTATAAAGGTAAGGTCATTAGTTGACAATGCTAATTTTTGAAAAGCATCAAAGTATATGATATCAATAGAGCTTCCTATGTCAATCGTGATTCTCTGCAATTGAGTGTTGATCATCCTCATAGAAACCACCAAGGCATTACCATAATTCAGGTCAAGGTGTTCCGTCTCTTTTCCCTTGAAGGATATCTCTGGATTGTCCTCTGTCCTTAGGTGCTTTTCAATGATAGCTCAAGCATAAGCTTTATGACCCACCCTTTGGCAGGTCCACAAATGATGATATGAATCTTCCTCTCCATTAGCCCCTAAGGTCGAGGTGAGAGTTCTCGATGCTTTTAGACGAACCGCTCGAAGTGTCCTCAATGTACGAACTCCTTAATATGTTCTTTTAAGTTGTGACAATCCTTCGCATCATGATCATAATTCAGTGGAACTGACAATATTTGGACCTATCTCTTTTTGTTAATGGGATCTTCATCGAGTGAGTGAAGAGTCTCTTCTCTTTATAGAAAAGCTTTAGTTCTAGTCATATTTATGAGGGTCAGCTTGGACCTTGGAATATGTAACTAGGTTTGTTAGTTACTCCATTGCGATAACCTTGGGTTAGGGTTGATTGTGGCTACTCCTACTTTGGTCTCTTATGTGATTCTTCACACTTGCCCAAGACCATTATTTTGACGATAAATGTATTGATTGAACCTTTGAAATACCTATAGTATAGTTGCTGGTAGTCTCTCTATCAACAATCAAAAGAGATGAGAGGGCTTTAGTCTTATTATGAAAGTTTGTATTATAAGTGATGGATAAGCATCTAGCATATCTTGGATCTCACTCAAGAATCGAATGATGAAGTCTACGAGCATTTCTTCCTCCTTTTGCCTGAGTCTAAGGAGTGTTTCCATTGAAGGCCATGGGCATATGTTTTTGAGGAAGTGAAGTTCAAACTCCCTGGAAAGCTAGGTGAAATAATTAATGGAAAGTAGCTTTAGATGGGCGTGCAATTCTTATATTGAGCCTCTTAACATGGTCGGGAAGGTGTTACACATCAGGGCATCTAAAGTGTTATACAAAGATATTTAGGTACGAAAAACTACAATGTGCTCTATCGAGTTAGCATTGTTATTGAAAGCCTTTAAGGATGAGAGATGAAAGTTCGCTGGAATTTGTTTCTTCTAAATTTTATGAGTAAACGATGACCAACCCAATGTGGGGTCAACCAACGCTTTCCCTTTTGATTATTAAAACTCTCATGGCATCTCCAAATATCAATCCATCTATCATTATTGGATTTACAAGGAATTATTTGTTGAATTTATTAACTGACCCTTATATTCATATAGGGTAGAGTAGTGGTGTAGTTTGTTAAATTTCATGACTGGGGACTAAAGTGCCCCCTTGCCAACGGTTCAATAAATCTCTAGCGCTCTTGGGATGCCAACACCATATTGGGTTGGGGGACCTTGACGGGTGCCAATGCTAGTGGCAGTTGTGCCAAAGATTGTTACTGAGTTATTGACATTGATTGTTGGACTATTTGAGGCAAAAGCAGAATGATAACCTGTATAATACTTATTAGTATTTGTATTTACTGAGTGAGATTTAGGATCACCTCGACAGAGATGAGTTGGTAGCTTGGGCTCATCCTTGGATGTGAGGGATCCAAGTCATTGCAAAAAAAGGTGGCTACTGTCCCACTTAGGTAAAAGTATTATGAGTTTGCGGTAAAACTTTTTCGCTCGAGTGTTCATTGCAAGAGTCGGTAGGTGATCATTCCAATGACATTGAGCCCTACTTCTAGAGCTAAAAATGTCATGGAAAGAAGTCGTTGACGTCTTGGTCAATCCGACTTTATCTGCACTCATATGCATAAAATTGTTCAGGGTATTTCTGAGGCAGAAATGTCAGGCTTCCGATGTGTCACATACATGAAGACTAAGGTTGAGAGTCTAAGTTAGTAATCCGAGATAAGTGAGTGTGGGAGTGGTCAAAAAGCGATCCCCTTTTTCATTGTGTTAACAATGAGTTTTTATATCTGGTTGTAAATAAATAAAATATTTCATAAAATATTCTATAGGAAAGTGTGATTTTTGTCTTTTCTTTTTACACATTAACTAATTATATTTTTTTATCACTTTTAGTTTTTTAAATAAATTAGAGGGTAAATGTAAATGAGAGGTGATGATGGAGGCCACGTGTCAGCTTTATTAATCGGACTTGGTAGTTGCTTAATTAGATCATTAATTCGAGCAAATCCGCGGGGATTTTGACCGGGCATTCCATTACAGAAGGGAGAGAACGGACGCTTAAATTTAGCCCGCCTTTCCGTTACGCACTAAACGACACACGCGTTCGCCCGCCAAATAAAGTATCCATTTCCTCTCCTTCGGCCAACGGGTCCCGCGGTTTCGTTCCTCCCTTGTGCAGAGGTGCGGTTTGGGTGCTGTGAACATTGGTAAATAAATGTGCTCAACGACCCCGACCGTTCACCGTTCCCGCTTCCCCCTCCCGACCTTTTCCTCTCCACCCTCCTCTTCTCGCCTTGCGCGCCCAATTCAATCCCAAACCCTAGCGCTTCGACTCCGCTTCCCTTGTTGGCATTGTTCCTCTTCCTCCCCCCTCATCTCCTCGATTGCGACCGCTGGCGTCGGAGGAGGTGGAGAAGGAGGAGGACTTTGGTAAGCCGCCGTGAGGCCATGGGGAGGCGTGGCAGATTTGGACTGTATGCTCGTTCCGGTGCCATCTCGGAATCCATGGTTCGTGAGGAACCCGTGGCAACGCCTGGGGTGGCGTTCATGTTTGGCACATGCGCCTCCTCCTGGCACCGTAACCTGAAGCGGAAGCTGGACGAGACGGACTTCGAAGCCCGCTCCCCATCCTTTGTCGCTGGCTTCGCCCGGGTGGACATCGGGAACGAGGCGGCGGCCCTCCGCGAGGCCCTCGTCAGTCACCAGCAGTCGGTCCAGAAGCTCCTCGCGGAGCTGGAGGAGGAGCGGAGCGCCGCGGCGTCCGCCGCCACGGAGGCCATGTCGATGATCCTCCGTCTCCAGCGCGAGAAGGCCGAGGCCCAGATGGAGGCCCGTCAGTTCAAGCGCCTAGCCGAGGAGAAGATGGCGCACGACCAGCAGGAGATCGCCGCCCTCGAGGACCTCCTCTTCAAGAAAGACCAGGCCGTGCAAGCCCTCACCTGTGAGGTCCAGGCGTATCGCCATCGTCTCCTCAGCTACGGCATCGGCATAGAAGACGGTGACGCACCTCCCTCCGAGCCACAGACCCCTGATACGGCCACCTCCGCCTTCTCTGTGCCCCAGTTCGACCCGTTCCCTCGCGACTATCCCCCATTGAGGTGCACTGGTGATACCGCCGTCGACCTCGATAAGTATCCCTCCGAGGAGACCCCCCGTGAGCGCTTCCAGACGCTCGAGCAGCGCATCTTCCAGCTCGAGCGGTTGCCAAGCAGCAGGTTTTGCAACGTCATGGATAAGAGCGTCGTGGTGGGGCAGTCGCCGCGCTGGAGGCGCAGGCATCTCAGGAGTTTCTCCTTCTGTAGCTATGGTTCAAGCCTTGAATTCAACAAGGGGGAGGAGTTCCCGTCGGCGATGGACGGCGCGTCGGACTGTGGCGGGCGAGATGATATGAGCGACAGAGTGTACACGGTGGATGCGGTGCATGGGGCTAGCGAGGATTACGTGAGCACGCCGAGGGAGCTTCAGAGCAGGAGGAATGTTGTGGGCGGGGTGCAGGAAGCAGAGATGAGGAAGCTTTGTATGAGGTTGCAGGCGCTCGAGGCGGACAGGGAGTCCATGCGGCAGACATTGATTTCCATGGGCACGGACAAGGCTCAGATGGTGTTGTTGAAAGAGATTGCTCAACAGATGTGCAAGGAAGTATCGACAGAGAAGAGGACAGTCAAGAAATCACCTTCCAACAAGAGAATTTCTATCATGTCAATGATCAAGGTAATAACTTATTCATCTTCTTTTTCTTCATGAGCATTTTCACCTGAATAAGTTTTAAGTCAAAAATGTGGTATATATGCAACATGATAAATGATGTATTTTGCTTGAAAAGTTCTTGTATGTGAAATCTTGCATCTCGTCATGCATATTTTGACACATTATTATAGGTTTGGCTGTGCAACATGAGTTAGCTTTAAAAATGCTTCATTGGAGATTTAATAACAATTTTCTTTTGGTTGTCAACCTTATCTTGATTCTTTCAGGTAATTTCTCAATTAGTAGGAAAAGCAAAAATATTTGTGCATTAGAAGGATTATATCAAATCAGAACAAAGTACGTTTATGAAATGAAATTCTATGTTATATCACTAATCTAAGGATTTGCCAGTTGTCAGTAACCTGAGAAAGAAGTTGTGAGAATGTTACATTATATCGGAACAGGAGATGGAGATTTCTCATATGATAGAGAAAACAGAAATGATAGAATCTGTGTGTAAACACAACATCTAATTGTTATAGGGAGGCTTTCTTCATTATAGATGCATTCAGTACATTCTGCTCCTATGAATTTCAAATTAGCTTCTATATATTAAGAATCAGAGCATATCTGAGCTTACTCTTAGAATGTTGTGAATGATAAAGAGTCAATAAAGTTGCCTAATGGTTCTAATGGCTTGAAATGCTCACACGCTAGCAGCAGCATTGTAGTTTTCCCTAGCTGAGAGTCATGAGTACTCACCTGATAGAATTGTTTGATTTTTTCACTGAGGTTTTTGCATGTATCAGAATTGTAGATGAGAACATCCTTCAATGAATTTTTAGTGGTATGGTAAATTTTGAGACATGAAGACATGACTCATGCATTTCTTGGGCAAGAACTATCTTTTCATAACCGGAACAGTTTCTATCACTACTGTAATTGGTGTTGGTGGTGCAATTCATGTTAGACTTTTATCTTGATGGTAATTGGCTTCCACAAAATGATTTGGGCTATTCTGCAGATTGGTGGGATTTTGTGGACTGTATGATGGAGTCATGCAAGGCCATGAATCTGGTGTGATAGTCCTGTGCTGTAGTCTTGGAGCTGAGTTTGAATTATGGTTTCTAGTTGCATGTTTGCTTACTGATCATATTTTTTGCATATTAACCTCTTTCATGATGCATATCTGAAAGCTTATTTTGGATGCAATGGTGAACAAGCACGATCAGGTTTAATATTTTTGGTGCTGCGCCATGAATTAGAAGATCTGAAGTGCCAATAATGTCCCCATGATTGTTCTCAATATCAACAACTATCTACATAGTTTCGTCCTATAAGACCAAGTATCAAGTTTACACTCTGAACAGGGCTCCCTCCTCTCACTGTTCTTTTGCAGCGGGCATGCTATTGGACAATCTACTAAGATTATGTCATTCTTTTGTGTATATGCTTCTATGAACTAACTCTCTTGTAGTTGAACATATTGTGTTTTTGAGTGGATCATCATATTTTAAATGTTTACTTATTCCAATTCACACAAGTCTTAACATGAACTCATCGGTAATTCTCTTTGATGTTTCTTTTGGTGTGCACTTTCTAAATTATGTTTTTGTGCAGGGTGTCATCTCACTTGTTTTCTGGAGAAGAAGATCATCTCGAGTGAGGTAAGTTTCTACATTTATCTTGGAGTAGTTCCTTTTGGTTGAAGTAAACATGAATAAGGGTTTGCTTATGGCCCCACCAGGTATACGTTTGGGCTATCGGCCAGTAACGTTGGACTCCTGCTTCTTTTGGACAAGTCTCCTCGTACAAGGCATCGGAGGTTCCTCACCAGAACTCATGGTTGATATCAGTTTCCCAGAAGCAGCATGAACCAAATGTGTACATCCTTTATGGATCTGGATCTCAGCTCTCTTTATGTATTCTTTCATATAATTCTTTGAAATCTCATTGTATCATCTGATTCTCTTTTTTTATTTTCCAAATGTTGCTCTTATATTGAGACAATATTGCATTGTTAGGTGACATAATTTGATATTTGATGACCATTCATCTTGCAGTATGTATTCTCATGTGCATTATGCATATAACCTATTTCCTTGAGCTTATTGAAGTATGCATGCATTATGCATATATGTGTGTGTGTGGTAATTTTTCTGAAAAAGCTTTTCTTTTTGGGTTTTACTCGGATGATGCCCCTATTTCAATTTCACCAAGTGGTGCCCCTATTTTGAGTAATACTTGTAAAGTCCGTTGCCTCTTCTCTTGTCCTCGTCCATCATTGTCATCATTAAGGCCATTGTCCATTGTTACTTGTAATATTTGTAAAGTCGGATGATGCTCCTATTTCAATTTCACCAAATGGTGCCCCTATTCTGAGTAATACTTATAAAGTATGTTGCCTATTCTCTTGTCCTCATCCATCATTGTTATCATTAAGGCTGTTGTTCATTGTTACTATTGTGTCCTTGTTCGTCACTTTCATCCTCACCCTTGTTTATCATTCACAAGTGTGCCCTTGTCCTTTATTGTTACCTCTAATACTTTTATCCATTGCTATCGGTACATTGCTAACATTTTGCTATGAGGCTATAGCCTTACTTGATACCTCCACCCCTAAAGTCTTATCGTAGTCAATGTTTGTTGGTAGCTTTACTATCAATCTCCGTTGATTGCCAATATCAACCCTATCCTCCATCGCTAGCAAGATGATGCTATTAGCCTCCCCCCGTCACCATCAATAGTGGAGATGAGGGACGAAAGCGTTAGCGATGACAATGACTTGTGAGGGCAAAGGTGATGAGAGACAAATGATGATTAAGGATATTTTAAGTATTATAAAAAATAAGGACACCATATGAAAAATATGAAAAAACATGCACTTATAAGAGACAAAAAGAGAGGTTTTTCCAAAAAAAAAATACCATTATATATATATATATATATATATATATATATATATATATATATATATATATATATATATATATATATTCACCCACATATCTCTCCCGTTCTAATAGGTCTTCATGTACAATTCATAAAGATCAGTTACCGCCATAAAAAAAAGGGCATGATGTGATGTTTCCCCTAAACTCAATATCATTCAAGTTAAAAATGCTTATAAAGTAGACACTTTACCGTATGCAGCAAGCAGGCAACAGGGCTGACATAATTCTTTGCATTAAAAAGCACAACTTTAGTACACGGTCTGAAGATTTCCTTTTGCAAACTACTAGTGGTATGAAGCTAAATTGTTGAGTACAGCAATTGCAGTGTCTAATTTACACAATTTCCAACAGCGACAAATAATTCACAACCAAAACCTCAACATAACTCTTTCACCTTCAAAGATGAAGGGGGAAGAAAAGCTACGGAGCTCACCATCTCCACATGCAAAGTTCAGCCCGGTGATTACCGTCCGCTCAACATCTGATTGAATTTAAAGCCTAATTCTTGATGCTATCTTAGTTTACAATTTAGAAACAACCAGTGCATCTTCTTTTATCATCACCTTTCTTGCATCACTGGATAAACCGGTACATCAACAGAAGAACTCCGTGGCATGTACATGTTCAATATGTATCAGTTGATTCATTATCTTGTTTCTTATATAAACGTGCTTCACAAGTCTTCTAAACTTTTAATTAGGCAATTGTCCTCAGCCACCCAAGAAATCGAAGAAGAGCAGCATCCAATATTGGAGATCTTTTTTCAAGACCTGCAAGAAGAAATAAGAGGGATCATATGAAATTCTGATGACACGAGCTATAAACCAAAACTAAAAACATTCTCCTACAATCACCGCACAAGTTAATGTGCTGTTCCATGCTGGCACTTAGTATGCCTGCACAATACCAGTATAGTGAAAGGTATTGTCGAACACCCCTTGCCATATGAACAACTGCACATGCGCACCATGCTTGATCATGGTCGCAGCACATGATGGGGCCCTGACACTAAAATACCTGTCTCTTTGTCGGCCATTGCAATTGATAGTAAATCTGAAACAAAGGATTTGAGTGTACCAAAATCAAAGATTCAATTGAGTGGAACAAAGGAATATGCATTCTTTTTATTGAAAATAAAAAAACTCATTTGACAAGTTACCAGGACAGTTTTTAAAGAAAACAAAGTGGCTTTTCATATGAATGCCTTAGGATACTGTGATTTCTTCTGGTCCTACCCTACATCTTTTTGTTTTCAACATTCCTAATAATTGGATCTGTTAAACTAAAGTCTGCTTACCTATATCAGCAGCAACTCTGTGAGCACACATGATGCCTGAAAATGCAACAGCTATAACTCCTTGTCCAGGAAAACAGCTATCACCAACACAGTATAGACCATCTATAGCCTGCATGTCCCACTATGATTTATTAGCAAATTACTAATCAACTAACAGTTACTTAAATACTTAATAATCACATCAGCTATCATTCGGCAGTAGCGCACATACAGTTGTATTAAAAGGCAGCCCCAGCAATCCTTTTGGCACCCTGCGCGGCATCGGTCCATATGTACCATTATCCCGAGCAAGAAATCTTCTATGGGTCTTTGGTGTACCCACCTGTCATGACCATACAAGAAAGTCATATAAGATCTGCAGCATTTAAAATTTTGTATGCATGCAAAAGCATATGTATTAGTAAGCTATCAATCACTCAAATATTTCATTTAAAGCTCATTATTAGTCAGAAATATTTAATAAAAGCTTGATATAGACTTATCCATGACTAATTCAGTACTTTTAGTCTCTAAAAAAGATTTGTGGCAACATCAACAGTTAAATGCCAATATGCAGTCTAAAAAACGAGGCTACAGCCAACCAACCTAAAACATGACCACCAAGTCATGTTAAAAATATGAGATTTAAGTTGCATGAATCAATGGCAGCTCCAATTTTTAACTCCAAACGTCTCTGAATCATCCATCTACTTTTTAGCTAGGAGGGTATGTGCATGTGTGTGGTGTGTTCGGTAGCATGGTATGTGGGGTTGTTGGGGTGAGGGGGTAATGGCGCATGATCTGGTTGAGACTGCAATCTGCACAAAGTTTATACAAACTTAAAAACAAAAGGCAGTAAGTACCATGGGCACAACTAACAATGTCACCAATTTTAATGGGAAGCATGCTGTGGTACCTCTTTAAGCACTATGGAGCTTTTGAGACCCGGAAAAAGTTGTCTCTCAAGCCGGGATATAATTTTATCAGCCACAAGCTCTTTTTTCTTTTCATATTCCTTTGAACCAAGACCCTGGAACCATAGTAAATAGAGATTTATGCCATCATCAAAGTAAGATTTGAAACTAGAACCAGCATGAATTATGTAATTTCATTCCAAAATATCACTATAGAGCAAGAGGCGAAGTAAAACAATACTACAATAGAAGACTGACCTTCCAGTCTTCTATGCATGATGTGGTAAATATGTGAAGAATGTGATGTCCCTCTGGAGCCAAGGATGAATCAAGAACAGTTGGAACACTCAAAAATATACTTCCATAGGGCTTCTCCAAATTTGCCCAATCATCCTGTATTCACAATGATAGCCAAAAGATGAGCACACAACTGTCCTACTTAATTATAGTTCTCTGTCAGAACTGAATCAAGGAGCTAGAAAGCAATGGATACCTCGAGAATGAAATGGTGGCAATCTGTATCAGGAGGCAAAACTGTTGCTTTGACTCCCATGTGAATGGAAAGAAAAGATGGTGCCTTGACATAGATTCTCTGGAAGTTTTTCTCTTCCTCTGGAAGATCATCCATTTTGACAAGTTTACCTGTCATCAGAAAAAATTGTAAGTTGATATCAAGTGAGTAAAGTTAATAAAGTTCGAATCTAGAAGTTGACAAAGATATCTCAATCAGATCCCAGGCAGAACTAAAGTTAGTTTATCAATGAAGCAAGACCCATAAAATTTCATAATTATTCATGCAAGAATACAATCTGACAAAAGAAAGCAGTCAAAAGAAATAGCTAAAAAATGCAAAGTACCAATCAAATGCAAAGGATCAGACTGTATGTTTTATTCTTTTTGAACAAAAGCTGGATGAAACAATGAAGCAGATAGTACTCAACAGTTATGTATTCTACTTGATGCTATGATAAAGGAAATTGCAGTAGAAAGAATTCTAACAAGACTCATATTTGTTATCAGCATCATCTAAGGAGAGGTAAAGATGATTTTCAGTAATCAGCAATTGCTCTCTACTGTTTACCATATTACTTATCTCACTCAACCTTCAAGTATTTTTGTAAACAGAGTCTTAAGATGCTTTGACACCTTACGCACCTCTATTATCTTCTTTTTAATAAAACTACAAGGATCAACAAAAAAGAAGACATTTAATCTATCAGATGCACTGATACAGGCTATTACAGTAAGAAAACAATACTAACTAGACTCATATTTGTAAATGGCATTGGCACCATCTAGGGGAAGCTAAAAAACATCATTCCACTGATAAACAATTGCCTTTCACTAGTCACATATTACTTCTCATTATGACCTTTCAATTCTGCAATGTTATTGTCATTCAGGTGTCTTTGTTATCCAGCCTTCTGACCATTTGACACCTTATGCTGCTAGACATTCTAAGCTCGTCAAGATAAAAGAAAATTTTGAAGATCAAGAATGGTGTTAAGACGCAAGCGCACAAGCAGATCTAGATTGAAGTGGAACCAAGACTAAAGCTCAACTATTATGAGATAGAGGGAATTTACCAAAGGTATCCCATCTTGTTGCATTTGAGATTACAGTTGTAGCAAAAAATTCCCTTCCATCTGAGAGCCTCACTCCCACCTATTAAAGACAGAAACCAACAGAATAACAATGGAATTTGTAGAACACCCTTCTGACTCTGGTCAGCCTAACTACTGAATACAGAAAGAGTAATGAACGACTGAACCTCATAAGTAATCACTCACAGCCTTTCCATTATTAAGTATTATACTGGTCACATTTGCCTTGTAAAGTATGTTACTGCCCTTATCAACCAAGCCATTTGCCAAAGCCTTTGCAATACCACCAACACCACCAATTGGATAATTGATACCTCCAAAATGTCTGTCACATAAAACCTTTTGTGACAAAAGAAATGAAAATTGGTAGTTAATATAAAAATTGTGAGAAATAAATTCATTATTTTGTAAAGGGAGACATGTTACCATGCTTGCATTGATCATCGGTGTCTGCAAAGCATTAACTGTGGTCACAATGAAACACTACAGATACATCACAAATTAGTTTTGACTCTTCAAGAAGTGCTAATTCAAAAGCTCTATGTAGACAAGAAGTTGCTCTGAACATCAAGAGGTATAAATAGACTTTTCAATAAAATAATTCCACACCTCAGCGTCAATGAAGGATAACAACTGAGGGTCCTTGATAAACTTCCGAGCAATATCCCCAGCATTTTGTGGTAGATAATAAGCTTAAAAAAAATCCCATAATTAGCATAAAAGCATGAACTTTGGCTTTCATGCTAAGAACAAATTCAAATAGATTAGCCAATAAAGTCTCAAAGAGATATAGAAATCTTTCAGTAAAAAGATACATCTTTTTTATTTATAAACATAACATCATAACTTTCATTTTAAAATTCAACCATTACCGAGAGTCAAGCATTCCAATGGCTTCTTGAAAAACTGTCCAAAAAGATATAGGGGCTCCTCCAATGATTTCAATTCCAATGAATTTAGTGCATTGAAAATCTATTGATGCAGAAACTTAAGAATAATTATGGTAGCCATTAAACATATCTGGCTTGACATAGAAGCCTCTAGAAAAAGAATTAGAAAAAGAATGGCACACCTTCCAACACTCGTTATAGAATTGATGGATACCCTCCTTATCATGAGGGAATTTATTGATTAGCTCTGCAATGAACTCATTATACCCTCTATGCACACGAACAGATAGTTCACCTGGAAGATGAAAGTGAACAGTTGTAGGGTCAGGTATGACCTGCATCTTATGCCCAACTGCTTCTAATGCTTGTGTAATTAAGTTTAGATTGCCCTGCCAGTGACGTTACAGCAATGGTCAGCAAACAGAAACAGTTAAAGGTAAATATAAAGTAGTACCAAATTATGCATCTGAACTGGACTTGGAACATACTCAAAATGTTGGAAAGCTGAAAACTTCTATATCGAACTAAGTCTAGCAGTTAGAGATGCACTAACTGTCCCAACAGGGGGTCAGTATGGAAAAGAATTTTCTGCCAAAATTTGGCATGCAAATTTATTAGCTTAAGAATCCCTTCTTGTAGATATTTTTTTCATTTTTGTTTATGTTTCTTTGTCATCCAACATGCTATCAATTGTGGCTAGCAATTTCCACAAAATCACCAAGGGCCAAAAACTTGTCCCATTTGCTTGCCAAAGGAAATAGGTATGCAACATGTTGGTACGATATTAGAATCTTCCCTCGAAAGTAAAAGGAAATCTTCAAAGTTCTAGACAAATTCATTTGACATGATAATCTTGTTTTATTGAGTGTAACCTAGTATGAAAAAAAGTCAGATGATGCTGTCAACAGGTTGAATGTCAATAAGCCTTTCTACGTGCTTGCATTGCATGCATACGACACCAAAATTCACAAAGCATAAGAAAAAGGATTTGTCATACTTTGAATCTAACGGCAAGTGAAGACAGATATCGGTGACAAATTAGTCAGTCTCCTACATAGTTAATTTCATCAATCTATACATCATCTACTGACACAATCAAAATAAACCACGAAAGTCACGACAACACCAGCTCAATGGCCATTGTTCTGCTAGCTACGTGATGGTAACATGAATTCTTCGTTTTCAGTTTCAGTTGCAACCAGTACAAACAGCGACAACGGCTAAAGTTCCCAAAAGAAGAATTATGAACAAAGCTTCTGGTTCAACAAACAAACAAATTCAATATCAAATGTGGATAAAGAGTTCACCTTGTCGCTAAATCCAAACATCACCGATGAACCAACATCAAAAGTAAACCCATCCCTCTCGTAGTACCCAGAACTGCCCCCAGGAATCACATATTTCTCCAGAACCAGAACCTTAGCCCCCTTGGCCGCCAGCTGCGTCGCCGCCACGAGCCCTCCAATCCCGGAACCAATCACGATCGCGTCGTACTCCCTCTCCATCCCACCTCCACTCATTTCCCTCTCCACCGCTCTCTCCGGGGTCAGGACCGCCGTGGGGGACCTTCCTGCCCTCCTAAACGCCGGTCTCACGGCACGCGTCCTCCCGAAGCAGCACCGCCATAACGCGGGAGGAGGTGAGTCTAGACTCCGGGAGATGAATCCATCAGCGTCAGGGGCTGGAGAGGGAGTGAGGAGCTGAGGCCCCAACCGAAGCATGGCGCTGGCGATCGGATTTGGAAGAGAGGGCAGAGCTCAATTGCAGGGTTTTATAGATGAATTAGGGTTGGAAGGGAATCTTTGGAGGCCATCGCCGGGATTTTGTGGAGGAGATGAGACAAATCAAGGTGGGCGGATAATAGAGAGCACGATACGGCTTAAACTTTTTGCGTGGGTGGCCTGCTAAGTCGGTAGTGCCAAGGAAGAGCGGCGAGCGACATATATCATTTATTCATAATTTATATACAATTATATATATAAATAATTTATAACTTTGTCCCCTTGGTGCGGTTGGCTTTACAGTTCCACACTCCAAACCGAAACGGTTGTATAGTTGGGCTGGGCTGGGCTGGGCTAAAGATCCATTTTAATTGGGCTTACATAACCTGTCGAACCAGTTCTTATTGGGCTTCGCTTGGGAATTATTGCTTTATTACCCCCGAATTTTTCGTGAACATATTGCGTGAATTTAGATTATGTACCTATGATAATTTTTTTTGGTATATATATATATATATATATATATATATATATATATATATATTCAGATGAAATCTTGTTCAAGAAATGCACAGTCCAACTTGATTCGCATTCAAACGCGACTGGCGGGGCCAAGCGGCTGCCGCACGCATCTCAGAACAAGTGGAACGCAGGTGGAGGACGTCCGGGATTTGTGGGGTCGACCAAGTGCTGATTTCTCTTCGGATGAACGGTGACGATTGCAGTTGGTAACGAGGTAGATTCAACGACGGTTGTCACACGCGTGTTCGACGAAGAACACCGAACCATCATACACCACGTGGTACGGCCACTGCACTCCTAGCCTGCCTGCCTGCCTGCCTTTGGTCGACGCACAAGATCTCTCCAAGTGGACCCCGCGGATCCTTCCAATCAAAACGCCGGTACGCGGCACGAAGAGTAGGAGAAAACATTGTATTAGCTGTCGGGAGAGAACAGTGGATCCACCACACCTGTCGCCAGCGTAGACGGCAACGCATCACCCGCCTGTTGGAGCGGCGCAATGATTGGGTCCCTCCAACGGCTCAGATTTCTTCACACCTCATATCTCCGCCGTCCGATCGCCTCTACGTTGCCGTCACCCGTCACGTTCCCGCCAGCTCACGTCTCCCTATCCAAAACTATCCCCACTGGCGTAACTCGTGCGACTCACATTACGACCGTACGATTGATTCGAAAACTTATCCAGTCCGTGAAAACAGTCCCACGCATAGATATTCCTATACGTAAATTCATACGATGAGATTCATACTCCAGCTACACTGCTCCAGGGAACGCCACGTCAGCGACCAAGCACGTTGTGCCATCCTGCGTATCATAATGACTCAAATATCCCTCAGAGCTCGGCTCCATCACGTAAGTTGTTGATGTATTTTAGGAAAAGTTTAGGGGTATATTTGTGATTCGACAGTGGCATTTTGGTAGATAAGGTTTCGTCTACATACGTCGTTTGAAAAAAAATCGGCCGTCCTTTCTCATCAAGCACAGACAGAGCGAAGTGGTGGTTGTGCAGCGGAGGGCGAAACGGAGTCTGCCGACGGGGGACACTAGGGTTTCCGTGAGGGGCGCGAGATTGAGACTCCGACGCCGGAACTAATCGATCTTGAAGCGAAGTGGGTTTCGGAGCCCTTTGATCTGAACTCGGGGGGTTTGACCTCGCCGCGCGAGTGCGCATCACCGCCGCTCCTCCCTCGACACGCGGATCGGTTTCGCCCTTTCTCTCTCTTCCGCGCAAGCGATCGAACTGTGCAGGTACTGAGCAATCTCTTATTCTTGTTCGTGATCTTCCGTGTGCTACGAGATTTGGCGAATTGACAACGTGGAACTCGAGGAACGTGTTTGACTTCTTGTAGCATAAGTGTTTTTGGGTCTGGATCTCGATCTTAAGGGAGACATCGAGTGTGGATGATCCGTTGTGTCTAATTCAGTGGTATTTGCTTGAAATGCTAGATTGTCGATTATAGTGTGTGTCACTGGTGATGCGTGTATCAAAGAAATCAAACAAGTTGAATTGAAACAGTTTTTTAGTGTTGCTGCAATTGTTATTATTGCAGAGTTCAATTTGTAGTTGGTGGTAGATTTCCATTCTGGAGATGGAATCTGGTGATGGAGTTGAAGTGGAGCTTAATAAAGGAACAATGGAGGAGGCTGCAGAGGCCAATGGATCTACTTCACTCATAAACAAGGAGAATGCAGTTACCGAGAATGGCACTCATGCTGTTCATGCAGATAGTGGCTCCGAAGATACGTCAAAGGTTGTTCTTGATTCTTCGGTAGACAGGGACGAAGGGCCAACATTTGCTACCGAGAACAAAGTGACCGATTCTTCTAAGGTATTTCGTGCTTTTTCTCTGGTCTTTTCCTCAAAGCTTGGAGAATAACATTGAATGGAGGATGAAGTGTGACTCTATTTTGTGCAGGGAGGTGGATCTGATCGATTCAAGAAGATACAGAAAAATTCTGGTCGTCTGAATGGTTCTATAATTAAACCTCAGAAGAAAAGGAATGTTCTATCACAGAGTTTCTCATTTTCTTCCAAAGGGTCTCTTGCTATCAATTTGCATAAGAGCACCACTTCTTTGAAGCAGTCTAAAGTCGCATCGTCAATTACAAATGGTTTGATCTCTCCTTTTTGCATCCACTTGTTTCAAATAATTACGTCTACCATGTGCTAATTCTTACAGCCTCACGTTCAGGTGATCCTGCTGCTAATCATTCTGCTTTCACCACTGCACCAAGTGCTCAGAAAACAAGGGTGAGTAAGAAGTGAGGCGGTTTATTGCTTTTTTCAAGATGAGCTGTGAGCTAATTTTGGTAACCTTTGTAACTACTTGTTCATCCCTAGTCTGTTAATACTGGCCTGGTGGAGGCAACTTCCAATGGCTCTCCTGTCGAAGATGCACAGTAAGTTCTTATTTTATAAGTAGAAATATTTTTTCCTTCTCCTTTATATAACCCAAATGCTTACAATACTTTCTTTTACATGTTTAGTGATGGTTATATCAAGGATTGAAATTTCGTATCGTACCAGAGTTTCGAGGTTTGCTCAGTATGGTACGTACCAATATGTACCGTTGGTACACTAGGGCATACCGACGGTACACCCTAAAATCTTAAAAATACCTTCATCTATCACGCTAGGCCGTACTGATCGGTATATCTCGAAAACGATTAAAATCTGGGATGGTACCGGTCGGTACACCTCAGTACCGATCGATACACCTCGATACTAGCCAAAACACTCATACCACCCGGTAGAGGATGGTCCGTGTACCGGTATTCTCTCAGACTGGTACGTACCGCTCATACCAGACGGTACACATCGAAATTAAGAACCTTGGGTTATATTAATTTTAAAATGATGAGAAAAACTTTAGTTTAGGGGTATGCATCTTTGCATACATTTTAGGAAGTGAACGGAACTTGAGTAAGTCCAATGCCTTTCCATATCAAAGGCATAATTTTTGTATGCACAGGGAATCAGGCATGAAAAGCATGGCCTTATTTACCATATTTCTGCACCTGTTACTAATGTTGCGTAGTGCAGACCATGCTTGTCTAAGTTTATTTTTGTCTTGCCTCTGATGTCTGACCAATAATTGCTTGACACTATATTTGATCAAACTGACTTCACCATGTAACATGATCTTTTGTTTATTTTTGATGCAATTGACATGACACAACAGTGCAAATGATGGCAAAACAAAGACCTTGAGTTGCACATTGCCAGCAAAAGAGGATGATGATGCCCATTCTGCTGCCTCGTAATGTTTCATGCTTATCCGTTATAGTTCCCTTTATTGAGCTTTTCTTGTATGCAGTAAAATATGTTTGATGTTTCTGTTATGCTTTTTCTAGTAGTTCAACACCACGTGCAAGAAAGAACACTGGTAATGGATTTAACTTTAAGTTGGACGAACGTGCCGAGAAACGCAAAGAGGTTAACACGTTCAATTCTAATCTTTTCAAATTTCTCTGTTCAAGACACTTCTTGGATAAATTTGTTTTGTCTTCTCAGTTTTTCATGAAGCTTGAAGAGAAAAATCATGCAAAAGAACTGGAAAAGACTAACTTGCAGGCAAAATCAAAGGTGATTGTTCTATTCAAATTTGGGCTTTCCTTGTCCAGTAAAGCTTTTGCAGACAACGTGGACTAATTTCTCCAGAAAACAATATCTTATAGGAGAATCAAGAGGCTGAGATCAGAAGGCTGAGGAAGAGCTTGACCTTTAAAGCTACTCCAATGCCAAGCTTTTATCAGGAACCTGGTCCTCCAAAAGTCGAATTGAAGAAGGTACAATCTTTTTTATTTCATTCTTTATTATGCACTTTTGATAAGTGCATCCACAGGTTTTGATATCTCATTAATTCATAAGTTAGTTTGAACAACTTCAGTGATATTATTGTGCCAATATAAATAAATAGCCTAACTGAATATTGTCCTCTATCTACTAGGATATATTTAAACATTTATGCACTAAATTTGCTTTTAAACTGATAGTTTGGCCTGGCTTGCCACAGCGTGGTCATTAGATTCTGTGTTTTTTTTGCATTTGACTCGTTTCAAGCTTTTGTATGTCAGTTTCCTTTTGAGAGCAATTGCTTAGTGCCGTTGTAATTTGGGAAATGTCTCCAGTTTGTCCTTTTCTGAATGACTCCATCATATCGTGATTTGTTTCTTGCTAGAGAGTTTTATATTCTCTGATTTGGGCTGCTGATGCTCTCTATCAGGTTGTAGTCATTTTGTTATTTTGTCTCCGGAAACTTTATTAATCTGGTTTTCTTTTTACATTTGTGATGGTCTTTACACAAGGCTTCCTGTTGTAAGTGTGATAGGTTTCTATATTTTCACAAAGCTAACGATTCTCTATATTACCTTATGTTCAAGCAAATAAAGAATCTAAACCAAAAATAAAATATGATTAGAAAGCTACACTTGATTGAAAATACTATTCATTAAAGAAAATTAATTTAATAAAAATCTTGGACAGAAGAAATTTTATTTCGAAAGTGAGAATGAAATGTGTGAATAGTGTGAGACCATGACTGAAGGATGAAAACATGT
The DNA here is from genome assembly GCA_023547065.1 of Musa troglodytarum. Taxonomy (NCBI): domain Eukaryota; kingdom Viridiplantae; phylum Streptophyta; class Magnoliopsida; order Zingiberales; family Musaceae; genus Musa; species Musa troglodytarum. The sequence goes on from CP097510.1 coordinate 18,490,318, forward strand.
CTCACAATAGGTTTGAGATATGTGGGCATGTTCTTTCTAAATAATTTTTGAAGGATTTAAACTGAGTCTAGGGTGACCATCCATTCCCCAAATTCTCTTCTCCTTTATCTATAATTTTTCACCTGGACATCAACTTTAAGGCCACATAAAACCTACAGCACAGCTTGTTAGCTTGCTGTCTAAGGAGTTTACATCCGCAACCTATCATTTCTCATACATTTACCAATTTATAAGAATCATACCCAACAACCCATACAAACCCTTTGGCATGCATGATATGTATATCAGGCATGACATGCCTCATGTATATCATGATATGCATGGTACCAAACTTCCATCCCTGGTATGCTGGTGCTAGATAAGCATTACCTCACAGCGTCAGGACTTCTTTGGCACAATATCTGTTATGGATAGTACCATGGCACACGATTCATGGAACATAATATCATCAATTGATATGTAACTTGTTTCACTGCAAAAATTGTCTCCATAACACAAGCTTGGCAATTTTACAGGATCTGGTTGTGTCATACTCTCACAGCTCCTAAGAGGTTATGGTTTACATTTTTCCTTATGGCAAATGGTACAATCTACTGGGTAAAAAGATTAGAACATAGTCTTGTGAAACTTGTAACACCTTGATTTGTCTTACCTTATCCCCAGAACATTGGTATAAGCATATTCCTTTTTCTTGATCGTGTATAATTTATTGGTACAGTATGCTTCGGTGTAGATCAATGTAGACACTTGCAGAACTTGTCTTTCGTAAGAGAACATATTTGATATAATCTTACTGCTGCTAATCTTCTGCCATTTTACAGATCCCTCCAACGCGTGCTAGGTCACCAAAGCTTGGACGTGGCAAGCAATCTGTTGCTGCAGCAAGTAATCCTTCAGAAGCTGGTGACTCATGTCAGAGCCCATGTGTAACTGCCAGCTCCACCAAAATGAATGACGGTGCCGCAAATAGCAAGAGGAATGCAATGGCTTCAAAGAACACTAAGCAGAAATCACTTTCCAAGCTTCCATCGCAGAAATCAAAAACTACGAAGTTGGACGCACAATCTCTGGAGCCTAAAGTTCATCAAGTCAAGACAGAGAACGGTGATGACAGAACAACGGAAGTCTCCGCGGAAACAGGTGTTGAAGCGGTGCCAGCTTCTCCCGAGGACGTAGTCAAGGAAGATCAAACAATTGCTAACTTTCCTGAAGCCAATATTGCGCCTCAGCAAGTTCCAGTACAAGGTTAAATAGTGTCTTCAGTAGTTTTACGCCCGTCTGTGAATAGAGAGAAAGTGTGCTGCTTGAAAGGTATGGTGCCGTTCTGTGTTGCGTATTTCGCTGTTCCCAAGTAGACTCTGTTTTACAAGACTTCATTTTGGTCCATGTATATTGATTGTTCAACTGTTTTACCGTTTGATTTATGGTTGGCAATACTTGCAGCTTCCCTTACGGTATGAGTCGATGGAAAATGCATTGCTTTCTGGGTGCTTTCCTTTTCCTGTATTGTATTGTAGCTGGATGGAGTCTTCCTTTTCTACTTATCTTTTTTGTTTCTCTTAGCGTATCTGCCACATGTCGAAATATATACATATGTATATACATGTATATACATGTATATACATACATATATAACAGTGTTATATTAATTCGAAAACAGCATCTCAATGAAATATCCAAGTTAAAACCGGATAACTCTTAATCTGATTAAGAACAGATAAGCATATATATATATATATATATAGGTTTTAACAAGTTAATCAGAATAAACAGGAAGAAGCAGCAACTCAGGTTAAAAAATAAAAAATAAAATATGTTAATGATAGGTTAATAATGAAAATAGATTTTTTGGTATAAAAAACCTGAACAAGTTGACATGTCAGCATATTAACTACAGTAATTTACCTTGCGACACAGCATGGCAAGAAGGCTTCTCTGAAGAGGAAGAAGCTTCATCGAATGCCGGTGACGTCGTCGAGGGCCTGAGGGTGCGCGACGGTGGCCAGGCAGTGGTGGTGGACATAGGTGGGGTGCTTGGCGCGAAGGGCTCGAGGGCTTGCGACGGTCGTCGGGTAGTGATGGACACAGGTGGGGCGCTGAGGGGCAGGGGACGATGCCGACGGGACACAGGTGGGGCAGAGACTTCACTGGACATCGGCGAAAATGCCGACGGGACGTGGTGGAGCAGAGGCTTCACCGACGAAGAAGGGTTTGCTCGGGAGTCGGAACGTCATGAAGAAAGATTCACCAGTTGAGGAAGACGGTAACGCCACGTGACGAGTAAATCACGAGCAACGATGTATCCAACAGAATTTAAAAGAAATAAAAAAAAACATGACTGGACACATGTCCAATCATGTCGGTGACGAATCTATGCTCGACACATGCCAGACGTGGTCAACCACCCAAATCAAATCAACGTGACAATTGCTTTCGTAAATCCGCGTACTTTGGGATAAGGTAAACCAGAGATGACAAAAGTAGCACCTCGAGGGAAGTGTGGAGGATGCCTTGGGCAACCGTCGTTCAGACTCCGCAGGAACGGCTGATAGAAACAGCTGCCACAGGCATAAAGAGGCCCGTCTCAATCGATGAATCAGATGACAAAAAGTGTGTGGAGGGAAGAGGAGGCGACGACGATGCAAGTATCGACTATTCGCGTAGCATTGTGTGAAACATCGTCCGCTCAGTTCATCTTTTCGATCTTGTACATGCCTTGAACAACGTGGAGAAGTTTACATTAAGCTTTACCGTCGAATTTGATTGAATCTTTTATCCGTTCAAGGCTCGTAAGTGGAAGTCACAAGCAACGAAGGCTTTCAAAAAAATAAAACCTCTAGCTCACAATCTACAGGGATCTTATAAAAAAAATAAAATAAAATTATTAATTATCTTAGCACCATAAAATTCATTAAGTGACATAGGGTTAGATGGAGCTCGAAAGTAATCTCTATGGTTGGATCGTTACCTAGTCTTTAACTTATGTTGCGTGGAAACTTGTGCACAGAATCTTTATGTGTCATGGATTAACATCGGAGCCTTTGTTCTGTGATCATTCTGAGAACCGTGCTCATTTCAGTTGTCAAATAAAATATTTTGCTTGGTTATACTTATGTATCTGGAGTTGTGCTCTGATGGATCGAGGACAATAGTATCTTCCCGTGTTGGTTTGTACACTAATTTGTTTTTGTTTTTGTAAGGTTTTGGAAAAGTTAATCCCTTGCATATGGATATATAGTAAGTGTCTTCAGAAAAGGTGCACTCAACCTTTGCAATGATGGTATATTCAAATGGAGATCAAAGGCCTGGAAACACGATTTTCTCATTTTAAGAAAAAGACTTTAAGGCGCACACATAATATTCATTCAATTGATGGAAGAACAAGATGAGGAGATTTGACTTAATTTGAAGCAACGAAGCTAGAGTTTAAAGACACTGGCATAGGGCAAAAGGCCTCAGAAATCAATATGTTTGAAGAATATGATAATGATCATCATTCAAATTGCCAAGATAATTCACAGAGAAGTAGTACATAACCAAAATTATAACGCGGGTAGAGGCACATGACCCAAACATTGTGCCTCAATCACTAAGAACTTCAAGAGCTACTTAGCAAGAACTTCATCCATTGATGCTTCATTGTTATAGAAAATATATTACTAAAGGAGTGAATACAATTGAAAATAACAGAGGCCTTGTAACATATTAACAGAGTATACATAAGAAACATTATTGTCTAAATTTTTAAAAAAAGATCATGAGGTTGTTGAGACATTACCGAGAGGCGCTGCATACGCAACAAATTGTGATGAAAAAAACAAAGTCTCTAGTTTATATGGATTTCTTATGCTAAGAGATAAAATGAAATATTAACCATTAACACCCTAGAAACCATTTCTTGCCATAGAGTTGGATGAGGTTCCAAGATAGTATCGTTCGTTATTTCAATTCATATCATATGAACACGTACGCACGGTTGACGAGCCTTAGATCTTTTGTCACATGAATGTTCTGACCAATGTATATCAATTTTAGTTGCGGAACAAAGTCTTTTTGCTTTGTTATGCTTACATAATATTGAGCAATGTCGATAATTTACTAGCATATTCACTTATTTACTAATTCATTGGATTTTATGAGGTTTCCAAAGGGTTAATCCTTCGTGAATGAATACTGTTTCGTGGCAAAACTGATACCGTGGAAGACAGAGAGTGATGACAAGGGAAAGAAATGGAGAACAGAAATGACCAACATAAGAGAAAATAAAATGGAAACTTACAATCCGGTCTCAGTCTGAGCGGCGGTAAGCGAAGCCTATCGAACGGTAAACCCTGCACCATATCTTGGATCGTCTTGAAAAGCATGGCCTGCGTTTCAGACGATACCTGCTGGTCCAGACAAAACCTTACACCTCCATGGAAACAGTGCTCGTCAGTGATCGGCAGTGAGAAAGGTGGTGCACCAGAAACTGTCACAGCCATTTGCATCCCGAACAACAAAAACTAGATGGATGGCCATTGCCGGAATATGGATTTATCATCTCGTCATGGGGTAGCAGCGTGTCCATTGTTATTGTCGATCGAGAGTTCCTCCAAGAACAGAGAGAGCAGCTTCACAAGGTTCAACAACGAACCTGTTATTAGTCTGGTGTAACTCCCACCCAAGCATCTCACCCGCAGCTGTAATATGCACGGCCATATGGTATTATAGAAACCAAAGTTAGCAAATGTCTCAAGACACAGTATCGAGCACCAGACTGCTCAAAGGATCCATCGATCAAGTTTCCAGCTAACAGCAGGGAAAACAAAGGAATACATGAAAGGTTTATTTTTGATGAGAGGATTATGCTCAGTTCATGAGAAAATTCAGATCAGATCTTCAAAGCATGCATTGGTAGGACCAAACGAATTCGTCTCAAAGAAAAATCGAAAAGTCTTGATAGGACATGATAAGATAAAATGTAATCATAAAAGTGCATTCGAATGAATACAATATGAGGTCTATTTATACAGATTAGGAGGAAAGATTTTTCTTAATAAAACAGTGAGATTTCCTCATAGAGTTGAAAAAATCTTATCTGCTATCATGCCCCCGTAAGATGGTGCTCTTGTCAAGGATGTTAATCTTGGACCGATATAATAAAAATAGTTTACGGACAAGAGGCTTCGTGAGTGAGTCTGCTAGTTGATCAGTCGTGTGTACATGAGAAACACGTAGTTGATGTCGGATAACTTAATCTCGCACGAAGTGAAAATCGATGACAATATGTTTCATGCGGGAGTGAAACACTAAATTGACGCATAGGTAGGTGGCTCCGACATTATCATAATAGATTGTAGAAGTAGAAGTGGAGTTGATGTTGAGTTTCTTGAGTAGATTTGTGACCCAATTGAGTTCTGCAGCAACGGTAGCAATGACATAGTATTTAGCTTCAGTTATAGATCGTGCAACTGTTTTTTGTTTTTTAGAACTCCAATTGATTGGATTAGTTCCAAGGAAGATAATATACCCCAACATGGATGTTTTATCATCAAAGTTTCCTACCCAATCAGCATCGGCAAAAGCATGGAGATGAAGTGAAGAGTTTTTACGGAGAAAGAGACCATGATTGAGAGTCCCTTTAAGATATCGTAAGATTCGTTTGATTGTAGACCAATACGTAGCAGATGACCGATGCATAAATTATGATAGTTTATTGAATGCAAATAAAACATCTGGACGGGTGAGAGCTAAGTACTGTAAGGAGCCAACTACTTATCGATATTGAGTGGCTTCCGTAGTAAGACTGTCATCACATAATTTGGGTGATTTAGTAGTAGAGATAGGAGTTGTAACCTCTTTTGCATCTTGCATATATATCTTTAATAACAAATCTTGAATATATTTTCTTTGTGATAGGAAGAGACCTGAAGATATATATGTTGCTTCCACTCCCAAAAAGTAGCTCAAGGTGTCTAGATTTTTAAGTGAGAATCGATATGTTAATTGCTTAATGAATGCCTAGATCTCCATAGGATTATTACCTATGATAATAATGTCATCTATATATACCAGAAGATATATTATGCCTCCATTTTGTTCTTATAGAAATAACAATGTATCATACTTGAAGTTGATAAAACCAATTGAAATTAAAAATGAGCCAAGTTCATTGTACCATGCTATTGGAGCCTAACGAAGTCCATAAATAGTTTTTTGTAGTTTGCTAATATCCCTTGAATACTAAGGATGAATGAAACCAGGAGGTTGCTACATAAAGACGTCTTCAGTTAGAGTCCCATGTAAAAAGATATTGTTAACATCCAATTATCGTAATTACCCGCCTTTAGTGATGACTAAACTCAAGATAAGTCGGATTGTTGTGGGTTTAACAATGAGACTGAATATCTTAGTGAAATCAATATCAGGTTGTTGATGAAACCCTTTAGCGACTAGTCGTGCTTTATATCTAGCAACAGATTTATCTGGTTTTCGCTTAATTCGAAAGACCTACTTACACCCGATGATATTTTGTGTGTGATAAAAGGGTACAAGGGTCCATGTTGAGTTATGGATAAGGGTATCATATTCTTCACACATGGATTTATATTAGTGTGGAGATTTTTGGGCTTAAGTGAATGTAGTGGGTTCAATGTCTTAAGTGAGGATTCTATGATAGTATGTAGGTCAAGGATTTATCGTGGTTTAAAAATATCACTCTTAGAGCGTATTGTCAATTGATGTTTGGAGGCTATGGGATTGTGAGGATATATTGTTGGTAGAGGTGGTGGAGAGTCATTGACATGGGTCAGGTCAGGCTAAGGTACTTCAGTGTCACTGAGTCTAGGGGGAAGTAAAGACAACGATTGTATTTCTGAATGTGTGGCCTCATCAACGAGGAATACTTGAGAAGAAAGGAGTGGAGAAGTAATAGAAGGAATATACAGTTACTGAACTAGAGTAGCAGTAGAGTATTGATCTTAAGAGGAAGAATTGGATGGTATCATGAGAGTCTTGTCTGATAGGATCGGATGTATATTCCAGTGATTAATGTTTTGCAGAGTGGCTTGCACAACAGGAGACTCATGGTTGTGGAACGGAAAGGTAGACTCTACAAAAATAACATGACGTGATATAAATACTTGTTGGGTTTGAGGGTTGTAGTATCGGAAAGCATTATATTCAAGAGAGTATCCAATGAAAATGCAAAGCTTGGATCTTGATGTTAACTTATGGGAAACATAGGGACGTAACCATGGATAACATAGACAACCAAATACTTTGAGTTTCTGAAGGTTTTGAGATTTGTGAAATAGTATTTCAAATGGGGACTAATATTATAATATTGGAGTAAGCATACGATTAATAAGATAGACTGTAGTTTGAAAGGTTGTTGACCAAAAGGTTGGAAGCATGGAGGCATGATGTAGAAGTGTGAGACCGGTTTCAACTATATTCTGATGTTTGCGTTCAACAAAGCCAACTAGTTGAAGAGTATGTGGGGGTGATTTGAGGTATTGTATACCACAAGCTGAGAGATAGGATGTCAAGGCTTGATATTCACCTCCACCATCATAGTAGACTATTTTTATTGTAGACTGAAAATAGTTTTCGACCAACTTTTTAAAGTTGGTAAAAACTGTAGAAACTTCAGATTTATAGTGAAGAGGGTACAATCATGTGTACTTAGTGAAATAATCAACAAAATGACATAAAACCTGAATTGTCAAAAGAAATGGTTGGAGCAGGGCCCCAAATATCGGTATAAATAGTTTCAAATGGTTTAGAGCAAGATATGGATGATGTACCAAATGACTATCTATGACTTTTATTACTAAGACAAGCATCACAATGAGTTATAAGGTTACTTGATTTAAAACTAAGAAGAGAATAACGAGAAAGTAATTTTTGTTGAATAAGAGACGAGGGATGACCAAGACGATGATGTCACACATCAATCAATTGAAGCTGCAACCAAAGAGTAAACAATGAGCTGGTTTATTTGTGGAGCTGATGGCCATTCATAAATGTTACCTTTATTCTGGCCTTGGACTAAGGATGCCCCCATGTTCAAATCCTTGATAAGAAAAGAGTCAAAAAATAATTCAATTAAAGTATTATTGTGTTTGTAGAATTAAAAAACGGAAATGAGGTTTCACTTAATGTGAGGTGTGCATAGGACATCATCGAATGTAAAACTTACGGTATGTGAATTAAGCATTATGGAACCAGTATGAATAATAGGAATTGTTTTACCATCGTCGATGATGATATCTTCATTGCCACCATAGTTATTATGGATAAACAAGTTCTGAAGATCAGAAGTGATATAATGAGAGGCACTAGAGTTCATAATCAAATTAGGTTGATTTATAGTCGGTGTAGTCATGACATTTGCCTAAGGCCACCGTGATGTAGTAGGGAGTTTGGGTCGAGACCCACAGACTTTTGCGGAGTGTCTAACTTTGTCACACAATTAGCAGATAACTCTTTGTTGGGTTGTGAGGTCAGGACGCTAGGGCTAATAGTTAGTGGAGTTGCCACCATGATAGAAACATTGATGAGATGGAATAAAGGAGGTTTGTTTAGGACCCGTAGGGTCGAGAGACATCTTGGCTAAACCTTTGTTGATATTCTTCCTGTATTGGTTGCTCTTCCTCTTAGACTTTTGACTGACTTAAACTGTGATGGTTGGTCCAAGCAACTTGTCCTTGAACTTCAAGTATATCTCGCAGTCAGTCAACTTGTCATAGAGTTCTTCAAATGACATAGGTGAGTCGCATGCTCGAATTACGATTGCCAATTTCTTGTACTCATCTCCTAAGCCATTGAGGGTATGTATTATGACTTCTTTGTCATAGAGGGAATGACCTATCAAAGTTAATACTTTGATATTTTATAGATAATCAACAATGGTACTTTTCTCTTATTTTATTTTCATTAGATTGGATAAAAGGCTGAGCATGCGAGTATGCGAATAATTTGCTAAGGTTGTTTGCAACTTGTACCATGCTTCTACAGCAGTCGCACATGAAGATATCAGTGGTGTGATGGATCCAGCAACTGGAGCTTGAATAGCTTGGAGGGTAAGACGGTTTTGACGTAATCATAGTTTATGAGCTGGATTTGGTACTAGACTGGGTTCTCCAAGAATGTTCATTATTGTTGGTGGACAACTGAGAGAGTCGTCGACGTAGCCTAGTAAGTCGTATCCAAATAGGAGGTTAGAAAATTGGGCTCGTCAAGATGTGTAGTTGTCGCCTTTTGATAACTTGAAAGGGATTAGCGTGGCAGCATTGATGGAGATAAGTCCTGTATATGGAGAAGCACTATAATTCCTTATAGAAACAGTAATTGGAATATCAGAAATAGATGATGAAGACATTCAGAGGATACTAATCCGAGGGCTTAGAGTTTGCAATAAAGCAGTATGGATTTTTGTCGAAGTAGGAGTTCGGGTGAGCAATTATCGGTGGAGGAGAAACAACACTTGTGGACGTAGCACTTGAAGTGCCACAGCGATGCAAGTAGCAGCGGAAGTTATTTTTGGCCATAGTCTACCACAGCGATTACTGCAATCTATGAGAGATTTGCAGTTCTTTATGCAGATTTATAAGAGAGATCTGTAGTTCTTGTTGCAGTTCGGGTGCATTGTCATCGGGCTGCTTGAGCTCTTCCAAAGGATGCTGTGCGAGGTGGAGCAGGAAACAGTGAAGCAAGAAGCGATGGATCTGCACTCACCTTAGTATAACTTTGCCAAAGGCCATGCCTGGTGCACTATTGCAGTGCAGACTGGGCCTAGTAAATGTTTGGCAAGGATGGCTGCTTCTTAGAAGCATGGTAGTGATCGAGAATCAACGACGAGTAAGAAGAAGAGAGCAACCCATAATCAAAAGATCACAGATGCCGAGGGGAGAAGTTGCAGATCTACTATGAAGAGATAGAAGAGGTGCAGCCGCTTCTGTAGATCAGTGCTGGATAGGAAATCGCTATAGTTCTGCTGCAGATCAGGGGTGCAATCGGTGTAGATCACTGGACCGATCTATAGAAGCACTGAGGTTGTTGATAGGCCTCTCGACCCATTCATGTGGTGATGTTGATGGTGTACTCCACGCAAAATGGCTAGTTGAAGGAGGCCTCCCCAAACACCGGGTAGCAAGCGCTGAACTGGTCGAGGACCGCTTCAAGTCCTGGGTTCGAAAGGAAGGCGACCCGAATGACGCTCGTGAAGTCCGGCATCGTGAGCAACGAGTTGCCTCACTATGACAACTGCAGTGGCGAGGAAGAGTAGTAGAGGAGGTCTGCTCGTTGTTGAGCTGGAGCATATGCTTGGTGCAGCACCGTCGCTGAATCTAAGCCGTGGGTTGAAGGTGCGGCCTGGAGGAATAATATTGGAAGATTTGACAAACAAAGCAGGGAGTCGACGGAGAAGTTGAAATCATCTGCTTTGTCCTATAGCAATTAGATCTTGACCGCCTCTTGGAGCGCCGCTACAATCTAGTGTGGATGGCTATCTCTGGAGAGTAGCAAAGCGGTAAGGATAAGCAGAGAGCGGCCTGCGACCAAAGGATCATAGCCGTTGGAGGAAGAGAAGCAACAATAGATCTCAGTCAAGATCTATTGGCGAAGAGCTCTTCACTGGTGGTCAGCAAGGAAGAAGGGGGAGCGGTGTTGGTGAGCATAGCACTAGGGGCGCTGCAATAGGAGGGAGAGCCTGGTGAAAGCAATTAAGCAAGTAGATGTGGTCATCTCCACAATGGGGTTCATGTAGACAGTGGATCAATCAAAGATCTTAGATGCCATTAAAGAGGTCGGAAACATCAACAGGAGGGAGAGAGAGCGATGGCGGCAATGGTAGCAATAGCAGTAGCAGCTCAGGAAGGAGGGTCTCCTAAAGATCGACTTCACCGGCGTGGGCCAGGCTGACACCGAATCACCTGGCTAGGAGGTTGTGCAAGAGTGGGTGATGCAAGCACTTAGGTTCTACGACTGCTTTGAGGCGATGTACGATCGAGTTACTCCCAAGCTCTATGGCTCAATCTTGGAGCTGACTGCTGAGGAACTGTTCCCACTACCTCGTTGTCATGATTAAAAGGGTGATGCAACACCTTTGCCTCCTTTGGAAGTGTCGTCCACAGGGAAGAGACGAAGAATAAGAGATTCAGCACCACCAGGAAAGAAGAAAGGAGAGGGATGCTGTACTGAAGGAAAGGGGCTACCTTTGAAGTAGCAAAGGCAGTAGCGACACGTCAATGAAGGCGTTGATGGTGGAGATGGAGAAGGGGTCGACTAGGCGACAATAACAGGAGGATGCGGTCGGTGACTGACTTCAGAGTCACTGCTGGGAGGAAAGCGATGACTGCAGGATGACTGTCATCATCTCAGAAAGGGAAGGGGAAGATGTCGAGGGAGTGAAGAGGATCCGGGTAAGACGTCGGCTTCATCACAGTCTACAGCCTGTAATGAATGAATAACTTTCTCTCGGGTGTGGACTCTTGGTAAGGAGGAAGTCAAGGACGACGGAGATAGCATGACGTAGACAGTGTCGAGCTTGCGACGGTGGAGAAGTGGAGTACTATCAACGGGCAATGGAAGATTCAAAGAGGAGCGATTACAATTGTTAGACTGCTATAGAAGAGCTTACTTTAGGTAAGAGATTCTGATATCATGATAAGATGAAATGTATCATAAAAGTATATTTCGATGAGTACAATATGAAATCTATTTATATAAATTTTTTTTAATAAAACAATAAAATTTTCTTATGCAGTTTGAAAAATCTTATTGCAATATTGTTGTCAAAGGACGCTTAGTCATTGCACTCGAGCTCGCCTGCGCGATGGGCGGCCCCGGCGCGCTGACATGTGACTTGAACTCGGCGCCCAGGCCTGCTGACACGTGAGTTGAACACCGGTTGGGTTCAACCAGATAAGTTATTTGATACCAAAGGACTAGCAGCCCTCGGCCCCCACGCGACTCTTCTTCCCTTCCACGCTTCATCTCTCTCTCTCTGTCGCGCGCCCGCGCCTGAAACCCTAAGCATAGCCGACTCTACTCCCTGTTGCGTGCCGGTCGATCGGCGACCCTAACAACTAGCGACCAGTATTCTTCCAGCGGTGGCTTCGCTCGGTACCTCCTCTCTCTCTCTCTCTCTACTCGCTCGCTTTCTCTCTCCTCTTCCCCGCGATGCGGTCCGTCTCCCCCCTTCTTCTCTATCGCAGCACCGCTTGCATCCGTGCGTCGGGGTAGCCCTCGCCGGCACCTCTGCGTCGGAGGCATCCTGTCTCCCTCTCCCTTTCTCATGGCATACTCTATGCCTCTCTTTCGCATGGCGTCCTGTGTCTGCCTCTCTATTTCTTTCGATGACCCTTCTCCTGCCTCGACACCATCCTCCGTCTCCCTTCTACTCGCAACCTTCTCCCACACTCCCATCGACAGCAGTACTTCAGCCTCCTGTCCTAATGAATCCCGGGCGAGCGCCTGGTGCCTCGGGTGTTTTGGCAACTTGGCGCCTAGCGCCTTTGACAACACTGCTTAGACCACAACAAAAACATCAGTCAACTAGATTAGGAAAGGAGAAAGAGATAAGTGTTTTTCAGCTGGAGATTCTAACAACATGCTTTCTTTTTTCTTTCAGTGCTTTCCCTCTTTTTCCTTGCATTGGATTAGGGAAGGCGGAAGATTTGATTTGTGCTGTAGTGAGGAAGAAGACTGTCACATCAAGGAGACGATGAAGGTACTGCTCAATTTCACATTTTCTTTCTGTCTATCTTTTTCTCTCACTTGTGTCTGTTTGTGTTTTCTCTCCCAATCGATTTCGGTTTCTTAGCATTGCTTTCTTTATGTCTTAATCTTTCCCCCCCTACGTGGAAAAAGATAGCAGTCGAGGGCTGCTTGCATGGAGAGATGGATAAGGTGTATGACACTATTCGGCATATAGAGAAGGTTGAGAACATAAAGATCGACCTCCTAATCTGCTGTGGCGACTTCCAGGTCTTACAATTATTAACTTGTTTTATCAGCGTTGCAAGAATATTTGAATTTGGAACAAAATCTTATCATTATCTACTTACATACCAACATGTGATGAATTTGTTTCTTGAAATTGACAAATCGTAGCATTAGTTTTCACATCCTCAACCATCAAGTTTGGTATATGATAGTTGCTAGTCAGAGAATGGTTTAGTGTATAATAGCGTTATACATGTTAAATGCATAATTTTTAAAATAATGACTGTTAAAACTTGAAAAAAAAAGGCAGCAAATTTTAGGTTCTATCCTAGTATGCGTACTAGAGCTTCAGGACAACTTGAGGCTGCATCGATGGAATAAGAGAAAGTTTAGACAATTTATCATGTGTAGATTGATATATAGCAAAAGAATACTTATTTGCATTGAAAGAAAACTTGACTTACACAGGGCAAAGTTCTCAGATAATACTAAAATAATCTTTATTGTTTACACAAACTAGCCATTTGAGTCTTGTTTCGCATTAATTAATGTCTTCTAGAGATTTTAGGATTCCTCTTAACTAAACCAATTGACATCCAAAATTATGTTAAACTATTAGATTTATGCCTAAATTCTAAATATGCGTAGAATATAATCTATGATCCCAGGTCTGCCATATAATTGGATGACATTGGCTTGCTGTTGCAGTTGATTCTACACTCATGATTACTGGGTCCTGGAATACAGCAATGACACTGTGCTATGTAGAGGATTTGGTGGTTTTGACCTTTACTGCATTGTTAGGCAATTTAATTATCTCCCATGAGGAGATGTATTGTGAACATCGCTTGCTATATTTGTAGCAAATTTTGCAAGTTGGTGTACTTTGCAATAGATAATAAGAAATTCTTTCTAGGGCTTCTCTTAGTTTCCGTAACCCTTACAGTTTGATGGACAATTTAAGTAGCTTTGGAATGGTTTTCATGAAACCAAGTTATTTTCTTTGATTGGTAGTTCATTGTTTGATGTTGATTGGAGGATCCTTAGACGGTTTCTTAACTGTGAAAAGTTGGTCCATTGTATATTTCATCTCTGGAAAGCTTTTTTCCACTTTCTTCTCCACATAGCAAATTGTTTTTTATTTGATGACCCAAAAACTCATACTTTGTAGTTTTGTTTATCTTCTTCACGACACTGGAAAATTGCATCACAGCCTATGTTTTTGTCATCTTTGTGGAATGATGGGCTCTGTTACCTATTTTGTTGTAGTTCCACTGTAACCAAAAGCTACAATAATGGATCAGAACCAAGTTCTGATTGACTCAATGGTTTGTCAGTTGTGGTTGAACTTGGACTATGACCAGACTAAGACTGATCCTACTTCTACACCCAAACTACTGTAGGATTCCATCACCTTGTGTAGTCAGCAAAAGGCTATCGTTTCTGCACAAGGCTTTAATGTGGATTGCATAGTTTCTATCTGCTAAGTTGAAACGAACATTTTGGGGGCCTTGAAGTATATATATTATAGGAGTAGGCAGAACCTGTTGTAGCTCTGCTTGCCTGAAAAGTGAAATTTGAGTTACTTCTTATGATTGAGATAAAGATATTTTTTATCAATCTACACGAGTCATTACATTTGTAATGCCAGAGACATTGACCATGCTTGTCTTTCCATTATACTTTTAATTTATAAATCCCTTTTAACAATTGATGGTTGAACAATTTGAAATATGGAATATCTTTCATTTCCCACATTATTCTAACATGTGGTAGCAGCTCCTTTATAGTTGGGATTTTTTTTTAAATAATAGAAATCTTTCAACCATGTCAAGATGCCTGCTTCACAGTTATATGCATATCATTTTCTCTTGCTTATAGGCACTTGGATATGTGTTTAACTTGATTCAGCTCATATATTTGACCATTAATTCTTTGTCCAAGCAGGCAGTCAGGAATGAAAATGATCTCGAGAGCTTGAGTTGCCCACCAAAATATCGGAGTATGAACTCTTTCTGGAAGTACTACTCTGGACAAGAAGTAGCACCTGTTCCAACTATATTTATTGGCGGGAACCATGAAGCATCAAATTATTTATGGGAACTGTGAGTTTCTTTATCAGATAATTAGTAGCTTTTAAGATAGAAGGCATATTCTATATACATGATTTAGATTAATATCAGATTTTCATGTGGTTGTAGCACTAAAAAAATGTAGGATATTTAATCCTAATGTGGGTAATTTTTCAAGATAATTTAGTATATCAGGCAAATTTGAGGGTTTTATTTGGGCTTGCATTTATCAGTTTAAAGACTAACTCATGTATGCAATGATTTTTCATGCTAAACTAATCAGACTACAGCATTAATTTTGTTTTTGTTTTGTATATATGTGAATGCATCCGCATGTTGGCCTGACTTGATTCCTTTGGTAGGTATTACGGAGGCTGGGCTGCACCTAATATATATTTCTTGGGCTTTTCTGGAGTTATTAAGTTTGGCAATATTCGAATTGGTGGGGTTTCTGGGATTTATAAGCAAGGCCATTATCATCTAGGCAAGTTTTTCTTCTCCAATCTAGTGTCCTTGATAAATCTATGCTGAGTTATGCTTTTATTTTGTTATTTTGTGGATTTCACTTTTTGTTGTCCATATTATATTACCATATGCAGATTTTTGCCATACCATTTTCCTATATAGTTCATTGTGATTTTATATGCCAAAATAAAAAAGCCTTCTCTGATCACATATTTTTTGTCTTCCTGAATTTACTTTGCGAACCTATATAATCTCTAAGTTGAATCCAACTAAGATAATTGTTTGATCACACCTTCATTGTGCTATCAAATCATAATGTATTCTTTTAGCAGGACATTTTGAGAGACCTCCATATAATGAGAGTGATCTTCGGTCTGTATACCACATACGGGAATATGATGTAATGAAGCTCAAGCACATTAAGGAACCAATAGATATTTTCATATCACATGACTGGCCTGTTGGTATCTATGAATATGGAAATTTGAAGAGGCTTGTTCAACGTAAACCCCATTTTCAAGAAGAGGTACACCCAGTTTATAATTTCACATCACTGTGCATATTAAACTGTTATAATTTCACATTCATTTAAAATAGAGTGAAATAGTTATTGAACTTACCTTTGCCTCCTGGTCAGTTGTATTAGCAGTGCGTTTATGCATATCTGATGACACGTTTATAATCATGTTTCAAGGACTCATGATTAGCACTAGAAGCTGGGATTGGGATTGTTGGTTGGATTAGTCTATTACTGAATCAAGTTGGAATTGGCTGATTATTTTAGTTCTTGAATTTGTTTTTGTGATTTTAGAGTGGAGATTCCGTTATTTCTTGGTTTCTCAGGGTTTTGGAACTAAATAGTGGATCCGATTATTCTTCAAATCATGCTTAAAAGGAGGTAACCTGGTCAAATTAGAGGCAAAAACGCTGGCTGAATCTCAATTACAGTGTATATTTCTTATCTAAATTAACGTAGAACAATCTGAAAAGATAGAAAAAATATTTTTATTTATGAATAATTATTGACAAATTCGATAAAGGATAAAATGAAAAAGATCATTTGGGATGATATGAAAATGTTGTCAGTGACCTATAGATGTTCTAGTTAAATGATGTGAGACAATTAGTAATTAATCATGTAAGGATAGGTAGAGGAAAATCTAACAAGGTCTTACCAAACAGTCTTTGCAAACTATTTATGAGCATCCAAAAAATGTCTCTTTAATTATTATCTACGAAATTGGATGTTTCCAGTAAATATCCGATACATAACCCAATAATTTTGTGACAAGTACCATATTTTTCATGTGTCCAATATGGATATGGCAAGCAACCTGATGAATCTGCACTTGATTGCTTGGACAGTTGTATATTTATTGATATGCTGAGAGTATTATGCTGAAAATGAATGTTATGCACTGTTAACATTGATGCTATTAATGTCAATTGTCTAATTACTGTGGTGCTGCTTCAGATCAGGAAGAGGACTCTAGGCAGCTTGCCTGCTGCAGAGCTGCTAAACCAACTTAAACCACATTATTGGTTTTCTGGTCATCTTCACTGTAATTTTGCAGCTGTTATTCAGCACAGAGACAATGGGTCTATCACAAAGTTTCTTGCTCTTGACAAATGTCTTCCAGGTCGAAAATTTTTGCAGGTAGAGATTCCATGTTTGTAGTTACTATAATGACACATATTCTATGAACTCCATTGAAAAACTAAACTCAGTTAAATTGTTAGATTGTTGATGTCAACTCAGATCCAGGCCCGTATGAAATTCAGTATGATGAGGAATGGCTGGCAATAACGAGGAAGTTCAATAGTATCTTTCCGTCGAGCCAAAAAACTGTTCATTTGAGGTTGAAATGTTTATTTTTTAATTCATATTTGATACACATTGACTTGTAGCATAATCAAAGTGTATGATTTCTTTGATTTTGCATGCAGGCCTGAACAGCTCGACAAGCAAGATTATCGTGAGTGGGTGAGAAATAAGTTAATTACTAGAGGAGCCAGACCTTTTGATTTTGTGCAGACTGTTTCACCCTTTGATCCTTCTCGGCCACTCACCAGAAGTTCAACATCTGGTAATAATAGGATCCTTCATATCCAATTTTATAGAATGATCACATATTCAAACATGAGGCAATTGAACTCTTCTATTTTCTTTTCTTTTTGTTGCAAAAACTGTTAGTGTTTTTGTAGCTAAGATTGGTAATCCTTCCATTTTAAATTTCACATATAGGTGATGTGCTAAATCTTCCTTTCCTGTTTTTTCAATTTATGATAAAGACTGAATTTATCATTGTTTTTCTTTTCTTCTCTTGCATATATGTACATAAAGCATGTTTGTTTTGGTTTTATCTGCGAACCTGTAGTCCCTTCATTAATTAATTACCTTTCCACTTGTTATGGAGCTTCAAATATTTATTGCTTAGGGATACTTGTCAAGGCAGATAGTTGCAGAAACAGTTTCTTGCCTTTAGATATTATTTATTTAACTTTTTGAAACCTTTGAGTATGAAAGAAGTTTCAATGTCAATTGATAACCTTCTGGAGGTGAACTTTTTTTTCTGGATAGTGCTCTACGGGAGAGGTCCAGAAACATTGTGGAAGATATTTTTCAATATCTAAATTGACCCTTTTATTTTCTTTCTACCCTGGTTGAGTAATTTGCCATGTTATTCTCCCTGCCTCATGGAGCCAATTCCATTCCATGTGTCCATTTTTCGGGCATGCAAACAAGACCTGAGACACTAGTTATATGATGGGGTGCCTCATTCATCATTAACAGCAATAGAACAATCCACTAATTTCTTTGTGCAAGAGATAATAGAATATTGTGTTTGGCATTTAATTGAATTTATGTTTGGCCATTTCCTGTTTAGATACAACTTTTATTTTCTTTCTATGGTTTGTGGAAATGGCCTTGCTGCTTCTAGTCGTAAGGTTACATGTATCAATACTTTGTTTTCCTATTGTTTATGGTCCATGAATCTGGTGTATGGTCACAATTTAATATCCAACCTGTTCCACATACTGCAGGACATTGTCGGAACCCTCAGACAGAGTCATTGTTGCAGTTACTAGAACTCCCATATCTTCTTGATAATGTTGCAGAGGCTGGCATGCCATCACAGAATACCAATTTTTTTAATAGTAAAGGTATTTGACTTGTTCCTCTGCCCTATCTTATGGAAATCTCAGCTCTTCTCCATCTGTGTTTCTTTTTAATGTGTGCATCCTGTCTGGTACCTTGATGCATATAAAAAGAAGGTGAAAATTTGAAGACATGCTATATAATGAAGTGTACAACCACCATATTTTAAGATTGACAAAATGTGTAAAAGTTAAACTTGGGTATAATTGCAAGTAAAGAATTGTCATTAAATATATTACACGATGGAAATGAATAAGTCATAGACGATAACAGAAATTGTGGGACTATGACTACCAAGTTATTTTTTTTTAATCATTTGAAATATATCACAATATGGAAATGAATGTCATATAGATGAATGACAAAAAAAATTGGACTAAGACTACCGAGTTGTTATTAATCATTCAAAATATATGTTCTGCACTCCTATGACATGCATTCCTTTGGGCAGTAAACAGAATCATGCCTCCTATATGTTTAATTCCACTACATATTTTGAGCTTTTAATTGCAACATTATCATTTATCCACGTGCATCTTTGGAATAAGATGGTGGTGTTCCTCCATGCTTTTGACTGAGAATTGACTGCTAAGGATTTCATGTGGCGCATGGCAGATGCTTGGAATCAACTGTCTGATGATGGGAACTCTGCAGAAGCGGGTGATGTGGATGAGCTCGAAGAACTTGCAGAAGATGAGGATGGAGATGCTTGATATTTGCCACAACATAGGACTTATCTCTTGGTCAAGGAACAAGCAATGAATCTGTTGTTGTTCCGACACTGATCTTTTTGTAAAATCCCTACTTAGCATTCAGAATTCATGATGGAACGAGTTGTAATTGAATTTATCATATCGTCATTTTTTTTCCCACTGCTTGACATGTTTATTCATCTCGTGTTGCTTGAAAGCTTCTCAATATTGCTGGGGCTCAATAAGTATGCTTGCATTTAATATGTATAAATGTGTTCTTGTTTGATTGTTGACTAGAAACATTTTAAAGTTGAATATACATTTGGATTAAAATTTATTTTAGCTTATGTAATCTTTGTCATAGATTTAAGTTTTTATGATTTATTTATATCTAAAATAATTTTTATATTTTTAAAAATATAATATATAATTTTTTTTCATGAGTTAACATATGTTTAGTTTATTTATGTGATATATTGATTCATAATAAATTATTAATATAAATAATATATATAATTTAAGTTTAAAGAAAAAAAATTGAGATATCTATCAATGACGAGAGAAGATGTCATGAAAGCGATTACTAGTAGTAGCGTTGAGTTGTTATCAGGACATCGTATGCATGTAGCTTGTCTTGTGTTGGTGATGAGTTCAGGAGCTTGCGGTCCTATCTCAGGCAGATGCACGTCGATTAGTTCGACGTTTGGCACATAGTGATCTCCTGGTCCTTTTTTTTTTGGACATCTTTGTCTCTATTACCTCTTACTTCGTCTTCTCCTGTGCCTTTACTCGTCGTGCCTATGACGTAGTGATCCAACTCTCCCTCACCTTCGTCTTCAACCTCTTCGCCTTTGTTTGTTGCTACGACCTTCATCGTTTCTTCTTCCTCAACAAGTTGGTCGAGGAGAGCGAGCGGATGCAGGAGAGCTACATGAACCAGCTCAATCATTCATTTCGTCTGCTCTTGGGCGACATGATAGCATGTGCCATAAGGTCGATGAGTTGGATCTATCGGATGTCACTCGTCAATTCTAGGGTGCATACCATCATGTCAACCATGCTTGAAATTATATTAAAAAAGAGCTTTCAATATAGACGCTTTGGCTTATTAGACAACTATAACTATCTATAACTAACAAAATCAATGCAGGCGACAAACTCAAATCAAGAATCACGCCATAAATTACGAAAATTATACAGAGAAATCCCTTATACGGCGAGAGCCGAAGAATAGAAGCTCCTATATCGTCAAGAACCCAAAAGAAACAAGTACAAGATTAGGGCAAATAATAGATCGATCGACCGCAAGTGCGATCAAAGATGGAGCAACGCCTCACACGAATCGCCTCCACATTGGTGCTGAGAAGATCGAGGCACTACGATGCGACCGAGACATCGCCAAAAGAAATGGGAATCGACGATGCGATGCTATGCGTTGGGTGTTGACGAGGAAGCTGTTAAAATAAAAATATAATCAAGAAAGCATATTTTGATTAGTACAATATGAGTTATATTTATACAAGTTAGGAGAGAGGATTTTCCTCAATAACCAGGAGGATTTCCCTCAACAACCAGGGAGGATTTCCCTCAACAAACCAATGGGATTTCCTCATACAGTTTAAGGAAATCTTATCCGCTATCATGCCCCCGCAAGATGATGCTCCTATCAAGGATACCAATCTTGGATCGATGTAATGAAAATAGTTTACGGGCAAGAGGCTTCGTGAGTGAGTCTACTAGTTGATCAACCGTATGTACGTGAGAGACACGTAGTTGATGTCTGACAACTTGATCTCGCACGAAGTGGAAGTCGATGGCGATGTGTTTCATGCATAAGTGGAATACTGGATTGGCACATAAGTAGGTAGCTCCAATATTATCATAATATATTGTAGGAGGAAGGGTAGAGTTGACGTTGAGTTCCTTAAGGAGATTTGTGACCCAATTGAGTTCAGTAGTAGTTGTAGCGATTGCATGGTATTCAGCTTCAGTCGTAGACCGTGTGACTGTCTTTTGTTTCTTAGAACTCCAACCGATAGGATTAGCTCCAAGGAAAACAATATAACATGACGTAGAAGTTCTATCATCAAAGTTCCCCGCCCAATCAGCATCAACAAAGGCATAGAGATTAAGTGGGGTGTGTTTGCGGAGAAACAGGCCATGATGAAGGGTTCTTTTAAGATATCGCAAAATTCGTTTGACGGCAGACCAATGCGTAGTAGATGGCTGGTGCATGAATTGAGATAATTTATTGACTGCAAATGAGATATCTGGACAGGTGAGAGCCAAGTACTGTAAGGTATTTAGTAGCATCCGAAGCAGGACTTCCATCACATAATTTGAGTGATTCACTAGTAGAGAGAGGAGTTGTAACTTCTTTTGTATCCTACATGTTTGTTTTGGATAATAGGTCTTGAATATGCTTTCTTTGTGATAGGAGAAGGCCTGAAGATGTAAATGTTGCTTCAACTCCCAGAAAGTAACTTAGGTCCAAGATCTTTGAGGGAGAATTGATCAGCCAATTGTTTTAGGAATGTCTGAATCTCCAAGGGATCATTGCCTGTAACAATAATATCATCCACATATACGAGAAGATATATTATGTGTCTATTTTGTTATCGTAAGAATAACGAGGTATCAGACTTGGAGTTGATGAAACCAGTTGATGTCAGAAATGAGCCAAGTTCAATATACCAGGCTCTTGGAGCTTGACGAAGTCCATAAATAGCTTTTTGTAGTTTGCACACATGTCTTGGATACTGATGATGAACGAAGCCAGGGGGTTGCTGCATATAGACATCTTCAGTTAGAGTCCCCTGTAGAAAGGCATTGTTAACATCTAGTTGTCGTAGCTGTCAGCTTTTTAAGACGGTCAAACTTAGAATAAGTCGAATTATTATAGGTTTAACAACAGGACTGAAAGTCTCTGTGAAGTCAACTCCAGGTCGTTGATGAAACCCTTTGGCTACTAGACGTGCTTTATATCTAGCAACAGATCCGTCTGGATTCCGCTTAATTCGAAAGACCCATTTACACCCGATGATGTTTTGTGTAGGATGAGGGGGTACAAGGGTCCACGTGGAGTTATGGAGGAGGGCATCATATTCTTCACACATGGCTTTACGCCAGTGTAGAGATTTTTAAACTTGAGTAATTGTGGTAGGTTTATTGATCTCAGAAGAGGATTTTGTGGTAGCATGTAGGTCGAGGACTTGACGTGGTTTGAATATACTACTCTTGGAGCGTGTTGTCATTGGATGTTTAGGAGCTGTAGCTTGTGTTGTTAGTATTAAATGGGGTTCTCCTGTGACATTGATCAATGCGGGTGGACAACAAAAAAAGTTGTCGATGTAGCCTAGTAAATCATATCCAAATAGGATATTAGAAAATGAGCGCTATAGCATTGATGGTAATAAGACCTGTAGGTTGAGAAGTGCTATGGTTCCCTTCAGGGATAATAACAAGAGTGTCAAATGTAGACGAAGAAGACATTTTGAGGATACACAACTGAGGGAGTTGTCGACTGTAGACAAGGGGTGGAATAGAGTTGCAACGTGAAGCAGTGCTTCTGTCGGAGGCACTATAGATGTAGTTTTGCAGCCGGAGGTGCGCCGAGGCAGAGGAGAGAGGATTCTCGACGTCGATTCAGTGGAACTGATCGTTGGATGATCCGATCACTGATCAGAGGCAGCGGTAGGAAACTGCAACGATTCCTGGGTCAACAACGAAGAAAAGAGGTAGATTCTTGGGTCACGCCAAGAGGTTTCTCAGCGTCGGCTCGACAGAATTAGAGAAGGAGAGAAGTATCGGCAGCGGTGGTTGCTGGCAGCAGGTGGAACTTCGAATTCCCTTTGCGTGGCCACCGAGGAGGTGAGCGCAGAGGACCCTACGTTCGTCTGCGTTTGCAGGGAGCGAGTGGCAGGAGGCGGAGGGGAAGAAGCTGCCGTCGTCCACCAAGGATATGTCGTAGTTGCCGGGGAGGAGGAGGAAGCTTGCGAAGATTGTCTACGGTTGCGACTCAAGAGGAGGCAACGAGCAATACCGTCGGAGAAGGAGCAGAACACCGATCGTAGTGGAGGAAAGAAAGACTCCTCGGATGCTGCACCTTTCATCGAGCTTGAAAGATGACACTGATCAATTGCTGTCATCGGACAGCGAGAAAAAGAGCTTGCTCTTAGGCAAGTGGTTTTGATACCTTGTTAAAGTAAAAATATAATCGTGAGAGAGGATTTTCCTCAACAACCAGGAGGATTTCTCTCAATAATCAGGAAAAATTTTCCTCAACAAACTAACAAAATTTCCTCGTATGGTTTAAGGAAATCTTATCCACTGTAGAAAGCTGCAAGGTAAGTGAATAAGAGAATCTGCCGTGAAAAAGGAAGTTGCAAGACCTTCAACCTAAAAGCTGTTGAAATGAATTGACGCCTGAGTATAGATCCCCTTTTGCCTTGACTTACCCCAGAGAGAGAGAGAGAGAGAGAGCGTGTCAGTTGTTTCTTCCCGTCTTTTCTCTCCATTTCCGTTTCTACTGCAAATAATCGAGAAAGGATGGGGCCTATAGTTTAAACCTTACTTTCCACCCCAACACTATGCACGCTAAAGATAAGGGAGACATCCGAAAGTGAAATGAATCGGTTATGATAAGATGAATCGGATAGAATCTCCCGTCGATTCCAAAATGATTATAATATAAAATTAATTACAGTGTATCATATATATATATTTTTTATCAAGAGTTCGAAATTAATTATGACATATTTTGAAATTGGTTCACGTATGGTGCCAAAACGATGCTACATTCATTCCAGAACTTCAAAGCACATTCCATATCAAACATTGATCGAACTTGCTGAAAATGTGTATTCGAAATTTTCATGCTGCAAGAATCTGAATAGACCGCCTCTCACCCATGCATAATTCCTTGAGAAGAAAACAGCTAAAACAAAACCAAGGATTGTAAAGTATAATTGGCATCCAACCATCGACGATATGAGACGCAGATTACTTATGTGTTGATGAATCAACTCGTCCACCACGGCAAAACAATAATCCTCGACGAAATCGCTCATCGGAATGCAACTGAGCAATCCGAAGCAGCAGCAGCAAAAGAGCAGCGGAAAAGATCCCACCTTGGACCCCCTCTCCTCTCTTCTACCACGAGAAAACCCATTTCCCTTCTCACCGGAATGCCAAGAAGGCTGCCTCTACTCCTTCTGCGAAGCGCTTCGCCAAAATCCGGCGCCGTAAAACTTCGCTCGCATCTCCTTCTCCAACTCCAGCAGCTCCTGAGCCGGCGTCTTCGCGGGCCACGCCCCCTCGGCCCCTGCCGCCAAAAAAAGGAACCCTCCGTGAACGCTGAATTCGTCGTCATCGTCAAAGGCGCCGTCTTTGGGCCGCCAGATCCCGGTGGCTTTCTTCTTCCGCTTCCTCCTTTGTCGCAGGGCCTTCCGGACGAGCCCCTCCGGCAGCTTGATCACCGCGAAAACGAGGAGTTTCGCTAGGCCGCAGGGGCAGCAGCAGAAGATGGCTGCGCACTCCGCCGCCGTCTCTCCGGACGCCTCGGCGCACCGGGATCCTGGCTTCGGCTTCGGATTCTCCACGACGATCAGCGGCCGGAGCCGGCCGGGAACCGAGGCACCCTCGGGCGGCGGCTTCCGTGCCATACGTTCTTTCCCCGTGTCGGAACCTCAAACGCCAATATCTAAAGCTAAAAGGAGGCGTGGCGGACCAGAACTTAATGTTCCGATGCTTATGCGGACCAGAATAAGATGCGTCCAGTAGCGGATTCCGTTTCGCCACGTGGGCATCGAAACCTGGCAAGTTGCTTTGGTGCCGCGGGTGCGGGGAACGAAGACGGGAACCCAGAAACATACCAGGCCGGATTAGCGGGTGCGACCAGAGACGACGACTGGGTTGGTGCAAGTCGTAAGGCCGGGTGCTGGCGGCGAGAGGGAACCTTCCATTTGACCGGATTTCGTGAGGCGCTGAGCTGGACGCTCGCCGCCTTCCAGTACCGCCAGTGCGTGAAGCATGGGATGAGGACAAATCCGAGGCGCGCGGTGCAGGTTCGACGTTTCGTTGTCTCGTGTCGTTATGGGGAGGAGGAAATGATCGCTGCCTTCTCCATAATAAGGTAACCGGTTACTGGATTAATGCACTCGCCTTGTCCGTCTTCTTCCATGGAGTAGCAGCAGCAGCCAAGACGACGTCCAAATGGATAACTGGAAGAGTAGGCAATTTGATTTGCATGAGGCAATTCTTATGGAACAGAAGGTTTATAGGCCTATAGATTTGCTTGCCCTGGTCAGGAACCTTCAAAGATGAAGCTGCTGATGAACACCTGTAAGCGGAAAGCTTTGCTCTGATAAGGCTGGTTGCCAACGGATAAGTGGACGGCAAGGCGGTCCACCATGGCGGTCACAAATCATCGTGTGGTGTCCTAACAGTTGTTCAAATACAATTGTAGCCCAGGATTAAAACCAAGAGAAGAAGAAATCGTTACACAAGGATCAAGCGCATCCCTTGGCTTGCATATGAGCAAAACTGCACTAAATGATCACAAAGGAAAGGCTCGAGGGGTTGGGTTCGTAACACAAGGATAGAGCGCGTCTTTTGATGTTGAAATTAAATTTATTCAAGTATGTTAATTTTAACAAAAGAAATATTCATTACAAGAAAAAAAAATTAAATATCTATAAAAAACTAAGTCAAAATAATTATTAGTTCTTGAAGAGATTTCTTTAAAAAAATAATTTTTAAAAATATAATTAATATAATATATTTTTATGATATTTTATGCAATGTTTGAGATCATCACTCCAGTAAATACTTCAAAGGATGTTTGAGAAATGCTTCAAAAAATATTCGGTGGTGTTGATAAGGTAAAAAAACTTCCTCTACAAGTTTTATGAGCTGAGTTTAAAAAATTATAACAAGGTACTTCTGAAACTATTTTTGATTACTTCTCAAATGTTATTTTTATTATTCATCAAATGAGATGAAATAGTGAACAAATAAGTGATCAAAGAGTAATAGAAAAAATACTGAGATCTCTAAATCCAAAATTTAATTTTATTACTGTTGCGATTGAAGAATTTAAAGATTTAAAAAAAATATCTTTAGAATAACTTATGGATTCCCTTCAAATTCATGAACAAAGGATTAAAAAAAAGAATAAGCCAAAACTACGAAGCAAATACTATAAACCAAGCTTACTCTTGAAAATAAAGGTGAATCAAATTCTCAAAGAGGAAGAGGTCATGGACAAAGAAGAAGAGGAGGCAAAAATCAGACCAATCAAGAATCTCCAAACAATAAAACTGGTAGGCCGAGGCCATAGACATGATACAAATTCTAAAAGATATGAAATACAATGCTATATTTGCAAAATGTATATACATTACTACTATGAATGTTATTATAATCATAACAATTAAGGTAATAAGGTAAATTTTATTAAGGAAGAAAAGAATGAAAATCAAGTTTTGCTGATGACATATAATACTTTGAAAGAAGATCAATTTATGACATAGTATTAGATACAAGAGCTTCAAGTCATATGTGTGGCATTAAAGAATTATTTTTAGAAATAGATATAAGTTATTTTGAAAATATTACATTTGATGATTTGTCTTAACGACTAGCAAGAGACAAAGGTAAATTTTTTTTAACTAAATAATGATAAAGGGCTATGCATTTTAGATGTTTATTATGTTCCTGATATGAAAAATAATATTTTAAGTTTGGGATAATTACTTGAAAAGTGTTATAATATTGAGATGAAAATATGACTCTTCCAATTCGTAATAGAATAAAAAAATTAATCTCATATGTGAAAATGATAAAGAACAAAATATTTTCTCTATATTTATATTTTTTTATTGGTCAAATTGTTTTAAAATTGATATTGAGGACATTTCTACACTATGGCATCTTAGATATGCTCACTTAAATTTTGAGGCTTTGAAACTTCTAGAGAAGTATAATATGGTGATAGGAATACTAAGAATTGATCGTCTATCAAAAATTTTATGAATTATGTGTCGTGATAAGCAAGAAAGAAAGCCTTTTAAAGTCAGAAGAATAAAAAGAGCATGACATCGACTTGATTTGGTGCACTCAGATGTTTGTGACCCTATTAGTCCAATATCACTTGGAGGACAAGTATTTTCTTACCTTATAATCATAGTGATAAAACTTAGGTTTATATGCTAAAAGAAAAGAAAGAAATTTTAAACAAATTCAAAGAATTTAAAATTTTGATTGAAAGATAAAGTGATTATATAATTAAATGTTTAAGAACAGATATAAGTGGTGAATATATATCAAATGAGTTTAAAAGTTTTTATAAAAATAATAAGATTTTATATCAATTTACCATACCATACATACCTCAACAAAATGGTGTCTCAAAAAGAAAAAAAAAAGACTATACTTAATATGGTCCGATGCATGTTAAAGGAAAGAAGAATTTCTAAAGAATTTTAGGAAGATGATGTTGCTTGTATAATTTATTTACTTAATAGGTTTCCAACAAAGTAAATTGGTAATATTACATTAGAAGAAGCATAGAGCTTATAGAAACCAAAAGTTAATCATTTAAGAATTTTCAAAAGTGTTGTATTTACTAAGATATCGAAAGAAAAAAAGAACAAAACTTGAGGATAAAAGTTAAAAATATATCTTGTTAGGTTATGCTAATAATTCCAGTAGTTACAAACTCTTCATTCCTATCACAAACAAAGTTATAATATCAAGAGATGTTGAGTTTGATGAATAATAGATTTGGAACTGGAAAAGTGATTAGCAGCATAAGAAAGCTATAGTTTTAAAAGAGGATGATGTAATACAAGCAAACATCGAAGAGTCTATGCCTGAATCATCGTCTAGATTGGCTAGGTCACATGATTCAAGAAGTCCGATTATAAGAAGAACAAAATCGATTCAGGAGCTATATGATGTGACTCAAAGGATTGATACTAACAATGATGAATTTTTTTTATTTTATCTTTTTACAGGATATATTCCATTAACCTTCAAAGAAGCTTGTAGGGAAGAAAAATGATGATAAGTTATGAATGAAGAATTTCATGAAATTAATAAAAAATGATATATGAGAGCTTACTACACTTCCAGAAGGCCACCAAGTGATCAGTGTTAAGTTGACCTTCAAAACAAAAAGAAATGCATAAGGGGAGGTAGAGAAATACAAAGCATAATTTGTTACAAAGGGATACAAACAACAATATGGGATCAACTATGAAGAAATATTTATACTAGTTGCTCGATTGGAAACAGTAAAATTACTTATCTCCTTAGCAGCTTAAATAAAATGAAAAATTTTATAAATGAATATTAAATTAGTATTTCTTAATAGAGTTCTTGAAGAAGAGGTATATATTTAATAATATCTTTATTTTATTATTCATAAACAAGAAGATAAAGTATACAAGTTAAAGAGACCTCTTTACGGGCTTAAATAAGCCCTATGAGCATAAAATTCTTGAATAGATGCTTATTTTATTTAAAATAATTTTTCTAAATGTCCATATGAATATGCTCTCTGTACGAAATCTAACTCTGATAGAGATATCTTGTTTGTATTCCTGTATATAGTGATTTAATATTTACAAGCAATAGTAACTCTATGATTAAAGGTTTTAAGCACTCTATAAAGAAGGAATTTGAGATGACCGACTTAGGCCTAATGACTTATTTTCTTGGTATCGAAGTTATACAAGATAATGAAGAAATTTTTATCTTATAAGAAAATTATACAAAAGAGGTTTTAAAAAAGTTTTCTATGGAAGATTGTTATCCTATAGATACACCTGTTGAATATGACACCAAGTTGACTAAGGAAGGTGAAGGTAAATGTTAGTTATATGTGTCCTACAAGCCAATCACGTGAGTGATGGCACCTGTAACACGCTGCATCAATATCTTTACTTATGATTATTGACATTTTCTCATATTATCTGGATGTATATTGTGATGTCCTTGGATCTGTCTAATGAGAATCGAATCGTGATGAGATCATGATAATGAGATCGATTCACCTTTAAACATCGACCCTAAATAATCCTGGTCATAGGTTACTCGAAAAAGATATCGAGATAACTGGATAGACTGGTGTGTTGTATACCCATCCATATGATGGAGGTGGTGTCTCATAGCTACTCGTGTGGGAACACTAAGGATACAGTACATGTGCTCATTGGAGAATGAGTTCACTGATAGATCTGCTTATGGAATGCTGGATGGTTATTAACACCTGACATCAGACAGCAATTCCGTAGTCCCAATTGTGTGTCTGGTCGTTAGACTTGAGATGTCAAAAATACCTTGTATGAGTACTCCATTCTTTGACACCAGACTTACAGGTTTGAAAGTTTCAAATCTGGTACAATCAGTTCTCGAAAATAATTGTCAACCTTACAAAGATAATTGAGTGTCAATAGGGGATCATCTACTCTCGGTATCATGAGAAGAACATTCCATATATTTTTGCTCAGGCAAATCCCTGACCAGGGTCATTCGGATTGAGAGAGAAAGAGTTCTCTGGGAGAATCTGATTAAAGCGAGACTCGAGTGGAAACCATATGAGTCTGATAGCACCATGCCCGATATATGATCTCTAGAATATTAGATTGATGAGGGACTATAAGTACATGGTAACTGAGGATAGATAGGTCCAAAGGATTGGATTTTCTTGTATCATTTGGGGATTGCGGCGTAGTGGCCAAGTATGTCCGTAATCGATGAGTCGAGCGAATTATTATGTAGATAATAATTCATTGAGTCAGAAGGAGTTCTGACATGTATGACTCATGACCAGCTTGATATTGGGCCTAGAGGGTCATGCACATATGGTAGGTGTTGCGACGAGTAGAGGTTCGGATATGAGATATCCGTCGAAACTCCTATCTTATTGGATATCCAATAAGCCCCTGAATTATTGGATCCCATGTATAAGAACCAAAAAGAGCTAATAAGAGATTATTGGTTAAAGACCCATTAATCTAAGAGGCTTAGGTAATTGGATAGAAATCTAGAACCCAATAGGGCATGATCCATTAGGGTTAACAGGGGGCCTCTATAAATAGGAGGGAACCAATGACCTATAGGCTAGGGCTTCTTGGTAGCCACCTCTCATTCTCCTCTCTTTAGAGAGGAGCATCTTCGCAGTCCCTACTGTGTGGATCACCGCTAGAGAGGAGGATGCTTGACCTTCTTCATCCTCCCTATGAATCTATAGGAATCTTAGGGATATACGATCTCCCTAGATATTATCTTTTTATATACATAGTTTTTGGATTCTTGGATTTATTTTTACACACTGATCTTCACACGATGACGAAACTTTTTTCGTAGAAATCTAGGATGTTTTCTTTTCTGTTCTTCCACCACGCATGTGATGTCGCCCTTGGATTTTTCAACAGTGGTATCAGAACTGGGTTGTTCGTGTGAAGATCGGATTTTAAACTGCATGTGTTGTGATTTAGAAAAGCTTTTGTCATCAAAATTATTTGTGCAAAAGGTGAGGAAGGGCAACAATTGTTGTTGCCCTTGCTACGCTCACACAACAACCAAAATGCTGCTTGTAGCACCGGCGGTTGCGGGCAAGGGGCTCGCAGGTAGGTTGCAGGGCGGCAGGTGGCCAATAGCTCACCCGCAACGGTAGCCCTACAGGGCAGACGAGCCGCCCACAACCACGCTGGGAGCAGGTATCGTGGGGGTACTATAGGGCCATTCTTTGAGTGCAAGGCCAATGCTTATGAGGCCCAGTATCCCCCCTTCCTTTCTGATGTGGGATCAATGCTAACCTGCCTACCCCTACAGGCTTGCCTACCCTATTGGGGCACATGAGTATTACATTCTCCCGCACTCAATCACGTGACGTTCTCGTCATGGACTGACCACCCTGCCTACCCCATCAAGAGTGCAAGAGGGGTGCTTGGTGTGACTCAGTAAAGGCATGGGATGGCTCTGATACCACTCATAAGAATGGCCCTATAGCACCCCCACAAAAATCGATTCTCATTTGAGTGCAAAGCCAATGCTTATAAGGCCCAATATCCCCCCTTCCTTTCCGATGTCGGATCAATGATAACCTGCCTGCCCCTATGGGCTTGCCTACCCTATTGGGGCATGTGGGTATTACAACTTAGGGGAAGCATCCTACATATTAGGGATTCGGATCTATAGAGATAGATCCAAGAGGATGTTTGACTTGTCTCAGTCCAAGTACATAGACACTATTGTTAAAAGGTTTAGCATAAAAAATTCTAAAAGAGGTCTTATATTGATGAGACATAGGCTATCACTTTCTAGGAGTATGTCCCTAAAGACATCTAAAAAAAGGACACGTATAGATATGATATCTTATGCCTTAGTGATAGGGTCTATCATGTATGCTATGCTATGTACCAAGCCTACTATAGCGTATGCTCTGAGTGTCACAGGCACGTATCAAGCAGATCCAAGCTTGGAGCATTGAAAAATAATAAAGTGTATCCTTAAATACTTAAGAAGGACTAAGGATCTTTTACTAGTATATAGAGAAAGTAGTCTTAGGGTTGAGGGCTACATGGACTTGAGCTTCTAGTCCGATGTTAATGATAGCAAGTCTAATTCAGGGTATATGTTCACCCTGAATGGAGTAGTATACTGGAAGAGTTCCAAGCAAGATACTATTACTGACTCGACCATAAAGGTAGAGTACATTACTGTGGTAGAGGCAGCAAAGGAGGGAGTTTGGATGAAGCAGTTTATCACAGATCTAGGAATCGTGCTAGGCAGCAAGGAGTTGATTCTCTTATATTGTGACAACTACGGGGCAATTACTTAAATGAGGGAACTTGGGCCTCATCAGAAGTGTTCTGAGAAGGTTCTAACTTATTAGAGAGATCGTGGCCCGAAGAGATGTAGCAGTGAAAAGAGTTCCATCCGAAGATAACATTGCAGATCCATTGACAAAGCCATTAACTCAGATTATCTTTGAGCATCACAGAGGTCTGATGAGGATCTGACATGTAGGTGATTGACTTTAGGTCAAGGTGAAGATAAATATTAATTATAGGTGCCCTACAAGCCAATCACGTGAGTAATGACACCTGTAACACACTGCATCAATCTCTTTGCTTATGATTATTAGCATTTTCTCATTATCTGGATGTATATTGTGATGTCTTTGGATCGGTGCAATGGGAATTGGATCGTGATGAGATCACGATATTGAAACCGATTCACTTTTAAACACAAACCCTAAATAATCCTGGCTATAAATTACTCGAAAGGGATATCGAGATAACTGGACTGACTAGTATGCTGTATATCCGTCTATATGATGGAGGTGACTAGTCTTATAGCTACTCGTGTGGGGACACTAATGATATAATACATGTGCTTATTGGAGAATGAGTTCACTAAGTGATTTGCTTATGGAATGCTGGATTGTTATTGATACCTGGCGTCAGACAATGATTCCGTAGTCTAAGTTATGTGTCTAGTCCTTAGACTTGAGATACCGAAGATACATTGTATGAGTACTTCATTTTTTGACGTCTGACTTACAGGTTTGGAAGTTCCAAATTTGGTACAATCGATTCTTGGGAATGGTAGCTAACCTTACAAAGGCAATTGAGTATCAATAAAGAATCATCCACTCTTAATATCATGAGAGGAATATCCCATATATTCTTGCTCAAGCAAATCCCTGACCAGGGTCATTCAGATTGAGAGAGAAAGAGTTCTCTAGGAGAATTTGATTACAGCAAGACTCGAGTGGAAACCATATGGGTTTGACAGTACTATGCCCATTATATGGTCTTTAGGATATTAGATGGATGAGAGACTATATGTATATGGTAATTGAGGATAGATAGGTCCAAAAGATTGGATTCCCCTCTGTCGTTTGGGGATTACGGCATAGTGGCCTAATACGTCCGTAGTCGATGAGTCGAGTGAATTATTATGAAAATAATAATTCACTAAATCAGGAGTTCTGACAGTATGACTCACAGCTAGCTCGATATTGGACCTAGAGGGTCACACACATATGGTAGGTGTTGCAACTAATAAAGATTCATATATGAGATATCCACCGGAGCCCCTATCTTATTGGATATCCAATAAGCTCTTGAATTATTGGATCCATGGATGAGATCCAAAATGAGCTAATAAGAGATTATTGGGTAGAGACCTATTAATCTAAGAGGCTTGGGTAATTGGATGGAGATCCAATACCCAATAGGGTTGGATTCATTAGGATTGACAAGGGGCCTCTATAAATAGGAGAGAACCAAATGTTCATATGCTAGAGCTTCCTGGTGGCCACCTCCTATTCTCTACTCTCAAGAGAGGAGCATTCTCATAATCGTTGCCATGTGAATTACCGCTAGAGAGGAGGACGCTTGACCTCCTTCATCCTCCCCCATGGATCTGCAAGAATCTCAAGGATATACAATCTCTCTAAGTACTATCTTTTTTATATACGAAATTTTTGGATTCGTGGATTTGTTTTGCATATCGATCTTCATACGATGACGAAACTTTTCATAAAAATCTAGAATGTTTTATTTTTTGTTCTTCCGCTGTGCATGAGATGTCGCTCATGGATTTCTCAACAGTAGCATCCGAGCTAGGTTGTTCATGTGAAAATCGGATTTTAAACTGCATGTGTTGTGATTTAGAATAGCTTCTGACGTCAAAATTATTGATGCAAAAGTCGAGAGAGGGTAACAACTATTGCTACCCTCATAGGTTAGCCATGGCCAAAGGCTGCTTGTAGCCTCTCAGCCACCTTGTGGGCATACGGGCAGTGTTGTCACTTCGGGCAGACGGCCACCACCCGTCGGCCGACGACGGCCTCTGCCCGCAAGGTGGCTAGGTCGAGAGGCTGCAATCAGCCTTTGGCCATGGCTAACCTATGAGGGCAGCAATAGTTGTTATCCTCTCTCGACTTTTGCATCAACAATTTTGACATTAAAAGCTATTCTAAATCACAACACATGCAGTTTAAAATTCGATCTTCGCATGAACAACCTGGCTCAGATGCCACTGTTGAGAAATCCATGAGCGACATCTCATGCACAGCAGAAGAACGAAAAATAAAACATTCTAGAATTTCATGAAAAGTTTCATCGTCGTACGAAGATCGGTGTGCAAAACAAATTCATGAATCCAAAAACTGTGTATTTAAAAAAGATAATACTTAAGGAGATCGTATATCCCTGAGATTCATACAGATCCATCGGGGAGGATGAAGGAGGTCAAGCGTCATCTTCTCTAGCAGTGATCTACATGGCAGCGACTGCGAAGATGCTCCTCTCTGGGGAGAGGAGAATAGGAGGTGGCCACCAGGAAGCCCTAGCCTATGGATCTTTAGTTCTCTCCTATTTATAGAGGCCCCTTATCAACCCTAATGGATCCAGCCCTATTGGGTATTGGATCTCCATCCAATTACGTCACTTGTGGGCTAGCCATCGTCCTAATGGATCCAACCCTATTGGGTATTAGATCTTATCCAATTGCGTCACTTACGGGTTAGTCGCCACCCTAATGGATCCAACACTATTGGGTATTGGATCTCTATCCAATTGTGTCACTTGTGGGCTAGTTGCCACCCTGCCGGCAATGACGGTCACAATGCAATAAGCAGAAGTGGATGAGGATTAGGGTTTTCGGCCAAAAGATAATTTTGCCCCTCGATATTTTAGAAATTTCTATTCTGTCCCTATTGGCCGAATGACCAAAATACCTTTCATAATTTAGAAAATTTCTTGTATGTCCCTAATTTCAAAAAAATATTAGTTAATTAAAAAGTTTAATTAACTATTATTATTTATCCAGTAGTCCTATATAATGATGATGTGTACATGTAATGTATGATGTG
Organism: Musa troglodytarum; assembly: GCA_023547065.1. NCBI lineage: Eukaryota > Viridiplantae > Streptophyta > Magnoliopsida > Zingiberales > Musaceae > Musa > Musa troglodytarum. The sequence goes on from CP097510.1 coordinate 18,525,532, forward strand.
GATAGATGATCATAGACCGTGTAATGTGTGTACATGTGATTATTATTATTATTATTATTGGGACCTGCGAACCTTAATTTTTTTTGTTTATTGTCGGACATGCGTGCCTGTAATTATATTGTAATTACACAAGGAGGCACAACGAGAGCGTGGAAGTGATAGCGGGACCCACGAGACTGAGACGGACGATCGCAGCACATAGCGATGCGTTAAGATGCTGATGAAACTGACAAGGTGAGATGAATGATCACAAGTCATGGAGATGTGCCGATGCACACATAGATCTTGATATAAGTGATTGGGCCCATTAGCTCGGGCTTGATCACATTAGGATATAGTCCATGATCATCTTGTGTGATTACTCATGTGATGTGTAATTGGTTATACACATACTATATATATATATATATTTGCATGTGATGTAGATATATATTAAATATGTATATATATGTGGCACGTTATATCAGGAGACCGAATCAAAATTTTTCTTTCTCGATAATATTATGTCAGTAAACATGAGGCAATTAGATTGACTCATGTGGCCTTCCATCATTATAGGTAAGAACCGATTCCCGGTGTAGGTTGAGTTGGTCGAGTCCCTCGAGACACACCTATAATATGATTCGATATCTTATCTACGACATAGAGATGTCACCGGTGACCTGAGGATATGAGATGTTTGGTCGAGTACCTCGAGGGTATATCATTGAATCAGACTCATCTTGTAATAATGGTGATGACTTAACCAAACATTATAGTTGGTCGAGTCCCATGAGGCCATGGTGGTTCGAAGGCCGAACAAGATGGGAATCACAAGGAGTTATGATCGACAAGAGTTGCCTACCTTTTAGGCTTAGTGTGATTGATCGAGTCCCTCAAGGTTACGCTAAGATGTTGATTGGATCTTGATCCCCACTACAAGTCTGTCGGAGACTTTCGTTTCATGTGCTAAGGGTGTCGCGTGACTCGTTAGAAAAATAGTGGGAGCACATCAAGATAGAAGTTCATACTTGATTATTTATATTTCTATAAAATCTACATATTATTTATTTTTTGCTACATCTTTATTTTTTTAGAAAATATCGCTATTAGACTCTCTATGTGGTATATTTGATGCCAACTACTTCATTGGTCCAAATTATACGGATTGGCTCCGTAACCTGAGAATAGTTCTCACAACGGAGAAAATCATATATACCTATGCCCAAGGAAGGGGCAAGCGAGGATGAGATCGCTCGCTACGTGAAGTACACAGATGACTTCACTCTTGTTCAGTGTTATATGTTGAGTTCCATGACTCCCAAGTTATAGAGACAATATAAAAAGATGGATATCAGATCCATACTCCTATATCTCCTTAAATTGTTTGAGGAATAGGAAAGAACTTAGTGATATGAGATATCGATGAGTCTCTTCTATGCCAGGATGACTGAGAGGACATCGGTTCAGAACCATGTTATGAAGATGATTAAGTGGATAGAGAAACTCACAGGACTATCAATGGTCCTAGAGGATAACCTGTGTATAGATCTTGTGCTTCAGTCCCTACTAGATTCCTTTTCACAATTCTCTATGCTGGTAAGACTAGAAAGAAAAGAAAGACAGAGAAGTCCCTTAAGAGCAAAGACAGATCGGGTAAAGCAAAGGTTACTAAGAAGACCCGGAAAAGGACAAAAGCTAGTGCTTCCACTACGGCAAAGACGGACACTGTAAGAGGAACTGTAAGGAGTATCTTGCAGAGAAGGTGAAACCGAAGCTTGGAGAAACTTCAAGTACATTCATAATCAGTCTCCATTTGTCAAACTCATTTGATAACACATAGGTATTGGATACCAGTATTGTTTATCATATCTATAATTCGATGCAGGTTCTAGCAAAACCTAAAAGATTAATAAGAGGCAATATGGACTTCAAAATGGGCAATGGAGCAAGAGTTGCTGCTGTTGCTATTGACAAGGTCACCCTACATCTACCTGATGGAGTTACTATTGCTAGTTATAGGTGCCCTACAAGCCAATCACGTGAGTGATGACACCTGTAACATGTTGTATCAATCTCTTTGCTTATGATTATTAATATTTTCTCACATTATCTAGATGTATATTGTGATGTCCTTGGATCTGTGCAATGGGAATCGAATCATGATGAGATCATGATAATGAGACTGATTTACCTTGAAACACAAATCCTAAATAGTCCCGGTCATATGTTACTCGAGAGGGAAATCGAGATAACCGGACAGACTAGTGTGCTGTATACCCATCCATATGATGGAAGTGACTGGTCTCACAACTACTCGTGTAGGACACTAAGGGTACAATATAGGTGCTCATTGGAGAATGAGTTTACTGATTGATCCACTTACGAAATGCTGGATAGTTATTGATACCTCACGTCAGACAGTAATTCCGTAGTCCTAATAGTGTATCTGGTCCTTAGACTTGAGACACCAAAGATGCCTTATATGAGTACTCCATTCTTTGACGTCAGACTTATAGGTTTGAAAAGTTTCAGATCTGGTACAATCGGTTCTCGGGAATGGTAGCCAACCTTACGAAGGCAATTGAGTGTCAATAGATGATCATCCACTCTCGGTATCATGAGAGGAATATCCAATGTGTTCTTACTCAGGCAAATCCCTGGCCAAGGTCATTCGGATTGAGTGAAAAAGAGTTCTCTGAGAGAATTTGATTAGAGTGAGACTCGACTAGAAACCGTATGGGCCTGACAACACCATGCCCGATATATGGTCTCTGGCATATTAGATGGATGATGGACTATAGGTACATGGTAACTAAGGATATATAGGTCTAAAGGATTGGATTCTCCTATATCGTCTGAGGATTGCGACGTAGTAGCCTAGTATGTCCACAATCGATGAGTCGAGTGAATCATTATAGAGATAATAATTCACCGAGTCAGAAGGAGTTCTGACAGGTACAATTCACAGTCAGCTCAATATTGGGCCTAGAGGGTCACACACACACACGGTAGATGTTACGACGAGTAGAGATTCAGATATGAGATATCTACCAAAACTCCTATCTTATTAGATATCCAATAAGCCCTTGTATTATTGGATCCCATGGATGAGATCTAACAAGAGTTAGATTATTGGGTAGAGACCCATTAATCTAAGAGGCTTGGGTAAATGGATGGAGATCCAATACCCAATAGGGCAGGATCTATTAGGGTTTATAGGGAGTCTCTATAAATAGGAGGGAATCAAAGGTCTATAGTCTGGGGTTTTCTTGGTAGTCATCTCATATTCTCCTTTCCCTAGAGAGGAGCATCTTCGCAGCCCTACAGTGTAGATCACTGCTAGAGAGGAGGACACTTGACCTCCTTTATCCTCCCTATGGATCTACGGGAATTCAGGGATATACGATCTCCCTATGTATTATCTTATTCATACATGTAGTTTTTGGATTCGCAGATTTATTTTTACGCATCGATCTTCACACGACGACAGAATCGTTTCACGAAAATCTATGATTTTTATTTTTTGTTCTTTCGCTATGCATGTGATATCACCCTTGGATTTTCCAACAATTATTGCATTAGATGCATGTTATTTTTGCTAGTCATATGTACTCTACAAGCCAATCACATGAGTGATGGCACTTGTGACTTGATATACACTTTATCTCTTTGCTTATTATTAGGCGTTTTATCACTTTATCTTGCGTGTTGCATATATTGTGATGTCCTTGGATCTGTACAATGGGAATCGGATCATGATGAGATCACGATAATGAGACCGATTCACCTTTAAACACAGACCCTAAATTATCCTGGTCATAGGTTACTCGAGAAGGACATCGAGATAACCGGATAGACTAGTGTGCTGTATACTCATCTATATACGATGGAGGTAGCTGGTCTCATAGTTACTCATGTGGGGACACTAAGAGTACATTGCAGGTACTCATTGGGGAATGAGTTCACTGATTGATCTGCCTACGGAATGTTGGATGGTTATTGATACCTCATGTCAGACAGCGATTCTGTAGTCCCAGTAGTGTATCTGGTCCTTAGACTTGAGACATCAAGGATGTCCTGTATGAGTACTCCATTCTTTGATACCGAACTTATAGGTTTGGAAAGTTTCAGATCTAGTACAGCCGGTCATTGGGAGTGGTAGCCAACCTTACAAGGGCTATTGAGTGTTAATAGAGGATCATCCGCTCTCAGTATCATAAGGGGAATATCTTGTTGGGAAAGCCTTCAAGGGGGAGCGACATCTCATGCGCAGCGGAAGAACAGAAAACAAAACCCCAGATTTCCTGTAGAAAGTTTCTGTCATCGTGCGAAGATCGGTGCATCAAAAATAAATCTGCAAAACTGCACGTGTAAAAGAAGATACCTAGGGAGATCGTATATCCCTGAATTCCTACAGATCTGTGGGAGAGGATGAAGGAGGTCAAGCGTCCTCCTCTCTAGCGGTATCCATACAGCAGGGATTGCGATGATGCACCTCTCTCTCTGGGGAGAGGCGAATATGAGGTGGCTACCAAAAACCCTCAGCCTATAGAGCTATGATTCCCTCCTATTTATAGAGGCCCCCTGAAAATCCTAATGGATCTTTTGCCCTATTGGGTATTAGATCTCCATCCAATTACCTAAGCCTCTTGGATTAGTGGGTTTCTACCCAATAATCTCTTATTAGCAATTATTGGATCTCATCTCAGGATCCAATAATTCAGGAGCTTAATGGATATCCAATAAGATAAGGGGTTCAACGGATATCTCATATCCGAACCTCTACTCATCGTAACACCTACCATATGTGTGTGACCCTCTAGGCCCAATATCGAGCTGGCCGTGAGTTATACTTGTCAGAACTCCTTCTGACATAGTGAATTATTATCTCTATAATAATTCACCCAACTCATCGATTACGGACGTACCAGGCCACTACGCCGCGGCCCCCAGACGATATAGGGGAATCCAATCCTTTGGACCTATCTGTCCTTAGTTACCATGTATCTATAATCTCTCATCCATCTAATATCCCAGAGACCCTATACCGGGCATGGTACTGTCAGGCCCATATGGTCTCTCCTCGAGTCTTGCTCTTATTGGATTCTCCTGGAGAACTCTTTCTCTCTCAATCCGAATGACCTTGGCCAAGGATTTGTTCGAGCAAGAACACATGTGATATTCCTCTCGTGATACCAAGAGCGGATGTTCCTCTATTGACGCTCAATAGCCCTCGTAAGGTTAGCTACCACTCCCAATGACCGGCTGTACTAGATATGGAACTTTCAAAATCTATAAGTCCGATATCAAAGAGTGGAGTACTCATACATGACATCCTTTGATGGAAATCACCAACTTAGCAACCATACACCCCGATAGCTAAAGAGCTATGATACATATGGAATGCAAATTGACACCCTCCAATGAATTGAAACAAGGCGGATCGTTCAAGAATGAAGTAAGGAAAATTATTCTAATCACTTATCAATAGAAAATTGATGAAATAACTAGAATAGCACTTTGAATTCCCTTAAGACGCCACAAACTAATAAGTCTGATAAGTCAAAGGAAAAGTAAAGTTTTCCTATAATTCTTCTTATTATAGCCCCTTCCACAACAGTAATTTTCCAGGGTACCCAAGAACAAGAGGCGAAGTTGGGAACTTCATCTCTTCCTACATCGACAGGAGGTACTGCAACGGGGATCCCACGTCCCATTCATCGTGCTAACCAGGATATTATATCTCAACCAATCCCAACAAACCTCGCCAGTCAGGATATTCAGCCTCAACAACCTTCAACAAACACTGCCAACCTAGATATCTTGGGTATTTCAAAATTTAAGCATTTGCAAGCTGTGGATGAAGTGGATAAAAATAGAAATAAAGGCTTAAAAGGTAAGGATATTATACGGGAGGAAATTACAAAACCCAAAGATAAGAAGAAGGATGGTACTAGTAAGTTGCATATACTTCTATCTACCTAGGAAGAATTCTTTATTTCCTTTCCAACCTATTTTAATTCTGATGAAGATACTTTGTTGGAATGTTCGTTGACTGAATAAACTTGAGAAATGTCGGGAGCTTAATAGAACAATCAAGTCTGCTGCTTATGATATTGTTATTCTTGTGGAAACAAAAATTTAAATCATTTCGAGTTTGTGTTCAAAGAAATTTAATATGGCTAGAGGCAGAACTTCTTACTAACGATACTTGTGACACTTATAGTAGAATATGGGTATTATAGCATCCGAACTCTGTTAGTGCTTGCTTTATTTCTGCTACAGAACAATTCATCCATCTTAAAGCCGAGGACAAAAGGAATGGTTGTCAATTCCATATTACTGGCTGTTAGGGGTATTAAGTATGACGTGACACCTGGTCTTGGGTCGTACACCCGGATGACGTCGTCGCCCCTCCTGCGCTCCATTACTCCCACGATTTGATCGCCCGACGTCGCTTCTCCTCTGCATCGCCCCAACTACCCGCCAAGTTGACCACGGCACGGCTGCGAGTCGAGCCGTCGCCACCGCAGACTGGCGGAAGCATGCCATCCGTCCGACCTATTTAAGCCGAATGGGTAAGGCAGGCGAAGGATGAACACTCAGAGGTGAGTAGACTCGAACAACCCGCCACCATTTTTTCGGGAGCTCGGCCGACGGCGTGAGGCCCGACTTGGCGTCGGAGGGTCGGGCGGAGCATCCGACGCCTTGCTGCAGGTCTCGGCGACGAGCGCGTGCCGTCGCCTTCGGGCGGTCGGAGGCGGGGCGAGAGCCATCGGCGGGCGAACCGTGCAGAGGCGACCCCGGTTCGGATTCCGCGCCGCGCGCCACGGGTCCGCGGTAAAAGTTGTTTCCCTACAGATTGGCGCTAGAAGGAGGGCCTCTCTGCCGAGGTCTGCTGCTCCGCCTTTAACGACACATGGGCGAAAGGTCGCAGTGGCACCTCGGCGGAGGTCCCGCGGACCTCCGAACCACGGAGGGCGATCTGCGCGGCGCGGTCGCTCTGGAGTATATTTAGCGGCGGCCGGACTCCACCCACCGAGTCGGGTTCCCCGCTTCCTCCCCGTCACGGCGGAGGCTTTTGAGACCTTTCCCAGCAGTCCGGACCACGCAAATCTTGTCGAGGCCGTCCTCCCGCCTACTCCGGGAGGCGTGAGCCGACCCTCCAAAGGCGGAACCCTTCCCGGCATCATGAGGCACTCCCGCCGGTACCATCTTCCCAGCCTCCGCGGGTTCGGGGACGGAACCGGGCTCTTGAAAACTGGGCGTCGCCCGAACCCGGCGGTGTCCTCGGTCGACGGACTTATTTCGGGCGCAAATCCGTTCCATCGCACAGCGCCTGGATGAGGTACAAAGGGACGTCCGTAAGTCAAAGAAGAAGCGGAGGAAGTGTCCCAGGAGTCCCGTTCGCGCTGGGAATACCGGTGCCCTTGAACTTCCGTCTCCCCTCCATCGACCTTTATGATGGAGTCAGTGACCCAGTGGATCACGTCGCCGCTTTCCGGGCTCAGATGGCCATGTATGGAACCTCGGACGCCTTGATGTGCCGTGCATTCCCCACCACGTTGAAAGGATCCGCTCGTACATGGTACAGCACCTTAAAAAGCGGGACGGTAATATCCTTTGAACAGCTCGCCAAGGACTTGAGCTCGTTTTTGGCGTTTGCGCGACCAAAGCCTTCTGCCGCGCACTCCTCACGGGTTTGAAGCAAAAGAAGGCGAACCCCTCTCCCACTTTGTGCGAAGGTTTACCACGGAGTGCAGGAGTTATCGGATGCTCACCCATCGTTATTGATGCGGCGTTTATGATGGGGCTGCGACCGTCGAGTTTCTTGGTCCTTGGTGGAAGCGACCCCGCGTCCATCGCGGAGATGTTTCAGCGGGCAAGTCAATATGTGGCGGCCGAGTCACGGATGTCGGGAAGGAAGAAAGAACGAGCACCGAGGGGCATTCTAATCCATCCCGTCGGGAGCGACAACTAGGCGGGAGTCCGCACCGAGGCGCCGCATGGGCCACCCCGACCCATACGCGCGCCCGAGCCGCCACCTCCCCCTTGAAGGCGTCTCGGGACGCAAATATTCCTCGGATAAAGGCGGGGAATGCTCGGGCCGCCCGCCCGATGAAGGGTCGGCGAGCTGGCCGATCATACGTATTGCGCTTCCATCGGCAAAGCGGACATAATACGGGCAATGCCACGGTAGGCGACAAATTGAGAGGCGATCCGAAGAGGTCACTTAGATCGGTACCTCCGGCATCCACGGGAACCATCCACTGCGTCCGAAGGCCTGTCGAGCAACACATCGGCGTGATTACGGGGCCGCGCTGGAGGGCATAGCGCCGGTCGAAGAGCTTACGCCCGTGCCGTTGCGTCCGGGAATACCACCCTCCCTCCGAGCCAGATCACATTCCCCTCGGGGACATGGGGCGACGAGCATGGTGGTGGTGGTGTCGGCCGAATAATAGCAGTCCGAAGGATTATGGTCGACAACGGCGGCTCGGCCGACATCCTTTATTCGAGGCCTTTTTGAAGTTAGGGTTGCGAAGGAAGCCATGAAGCCCTTGCACTCGGCACTCACCGGCTTTACCGGCGACTCGATTTCGCCGCGGGGTGCGGTGACCCTACCGTTGACTCTCGGGGATTCCCCGAAGGCAAAAACTCTGCTGGTGACTTTTCTGGTGGTCGACCTCCCTACCGCGTACAACGCCATCCTCGGCCGACCCACCCTCAGCAGGCTAAGGGCCATTATATCCACATACCACCGGACGTTGAAGTTCCCGACCAGTGCTGGAGTCGGGGAGGTTCGGGGAGATCCACAGGAGTCCAGACGGTGTTACTTGGCGACCTCCACGGGTAAGAGAAAAGGCGAACAGCCCTCGAAGACCCACGGGGGCCTTGCGCCCGACCGAGCATCCCGAGCCGACAAGCCCGGCGGTTAATATTCCGCTGCAAGATGACCTTCCCGATCGGACAGTCGAAATCGGCCCGGATCTGGATGATCAATAGCGGGCATAGCTCATCAGCCTCCTCCAGGAAAACACCGATGTCTTCGCCTGGACAGCTGCCGATCTCCCAGGAATCGATCTCGAAGTTTCTCAACACCATCTGCACATTTCCCCGACCGCCCGCTCGGTAAGACAGAGACCCGACCTCGGTCCCTCGGCGCCAACGGTGTGCAAATGGAAGTCGGCGAGCTCTTGGCGTCGACTTCATTGAGGAAGTCCGGTATCCTCGATGGCTGTCAATGTAGTCCTCGTCAAGAAGCCTAATGGAAGGCTGGAGGATGTGTGTCGACTACACCGATCTAAATCGTGCTTGCCGAAGGATTGCTTCCCCTTGCCTAGGATCGACCAGGTGGTCGACTCAACCGCGAACACGCCCGTTTCTCCTTCATGGGCGCCTACTCGGTTACAACCGGATCCGGATGGCCCCAGGATCAACAACATCGCCTTCCATACGCCCCAAGGAGCTTACTTCTACAAGGTCATGCCGTTCGGATTAAAACGCGGGCGCCACCTACCAAAGGATGGTGAACAAGGTGTTAAGCCCGGCAAATGAGGCGAAACATGGAGGTATATGTTGGCGACATGATCGTGAAAAGTCGCCGCACAGCTGCACACCTTGGCGACTTGCGGGAAACCTTCTCTCTGTTGAGAAGATATGGGATGCGCCTTAATCCGGCCAAGTGCGTCTTGGCGTGACATCGGGGAAGTTCCTCGGATTCATCATACGAGAGAGGAATTGATGCCAACCCGAGAAGATCCGAGCTCTCACCGACATGAGATCTCCAAGAACGATAAAGGAGCTTGATTGCCTTAACGGAAGGATAAGCGGCTCTGTCGGTTTTGTCGTCGGAGATAAGTGCCTTCCTTTCTTGAGTCCTCAAAGATCCGAAGAACTTCCAATGGGCGGCGAGAATGCGAGGAAGCTTTCACAAGCTTTGAAGCGGCACTTATCCAAGGCTCCCGCCTTATCTCGGTGTCTGCGCGGAAAAAGCTTACCCTCTACGCGGCATCTCGGCATGCGATGAGCTCGATCTTCTTGAAGGAAGCCCCGACGCGCGCAACATCCGGTTTACTACATCAGCCATGTGTTGCGCGGGCGACGGCGCTATCCTCCCATTGAAAGGTTGGCATTGGCACTTGTCCTAGCGGCTCGGAAGCTCGCCCTACTTCGCCCATACGATTGAGGTAATGACCGACCAACCCCTGCGTCAAGTTCTTTCTAAGTTTGGCGTAGCGGGCGTCTCCTAAAATGGTCGGTGGAGCTATCCAGAGTTCGACCTGCTACAAGCCGAGAACAGCCATCAAGGCCCGGGCCTTGGCGATTTCATCTCGGAGTTGACACAGGAAGCGGAATCGTTGAGCAAATCCACCGAGAGGACCCAGCGTGGATGGGTCTTCCGGCTCGAGTGCCGTGCGCCGGACTCATTTTGGAGGACCCGGCGGACACGCGTGGCGTTCCCTCGCCGGTTTGAGGCCACGAACAATGAGGCGGAATACGAGCGCTTTTGGCGGGCCTCCGTTTGGCGGCCGAGATGCGGAGAGCGATCCATGTTCTCACGGATTCCCAACTCGTCGCCGAACAAGTTGGCGGAGAGTATCGGTAGCGGGATCGACCATGTCAAATACGACCAAGGTAAAGCCCAAACCTCTAACTTTCCTCGCTTCACTCTGTCCGGGGTCCCGGGTCCCAAAGCGGCGGGCGGACCAGCTCGTGAAATTAGCCTCGGGAGCGATCGGAGGAACATCCGGTCGAAGAGCTCACACACGATCGGTGGCCATCATGGAGATAGGGGACCCGGGTCGACCTCTCCACCTCGTGGATTCGGGAAGTCTTTGAAGTATAAGCGCGATGGGATCTGCTGAGAGATGAGGTCAAGGCACGGCGGCTCCGCCGAACCAGGCGTGGTGTGCTGCGAGATTGGCGACCGGCTCTACAAAGGTCGTTTTCCCATCCCCTACTGCGATGTTTAGATCCGATGGCGGAAGTGATTCTTGCCGAGAGTTCCGCGGCGGGACTTGTGGGGAGCACATGGCGGCCGAACTTTGGCCTTCAAAATACTACGCCAGTGGCTATTATCGCCAACGTTGCACCGAGACGCCAAGGCTTTCGCGGCGATGGTGCGACACTTGCCGCCACAGTTCGTGTCCCGCAGCCTCCCCGCGTCCCGCCACTCCATGGATTGCGCTGGCCCTTCGCCAATGGGGAATGGACCTGGGCCGTTTCTGCCCGGTCCGCCGGAGACATATCATCGTGGGGATAGATTATTTCACTAAGTGGGTGGAAGCCGAGCCCTCGCAACCATTACTACGAACGGGTCGAATAACAGATGGAAGAACATCGTGACCCGATTCGTTCGCCAACGTTATCATCATCGATAACGGAACCCGCCACAAAGACTGGTTTACGGAGTTCGCGGCGACTTATCACATCCAGCTGAGGTTTAGCTCGCGGCCCACCCCAGACCAACGGGCTCGCCGAGGTGACCAACCGATCTATCCCGGATGGACTTAGAAAAGGACTTTGAAGCCCGACGAGCCGGGTCGACGAGCTCCCGAACATCCTATGGTCTTTGCGGACTACCCAAAGACGGCCGCGAGTCCCCATACACCGGCATTCGGCGTGGAAGCAGTCCTACCACCGAGTTGGTCATTCCAACATTCCGGTGGAGAACTATGAGGAATCCACCTCGCCCAGGTGGAGTTCGGGCTGGCCTAGACCGCTGGAAGAACGCAGGCCAACGCCAAGACGAAAGATGCCGCGCATAACAGAGTGTTGCCGTGGTTATAACAAGAAGGTGCGCCGACCTTCTGGGATGGGAGACTTAGTATTACGCAAGGCGGAAGTAAGCGACCCGCCAACTCGAGGGGCAAGTTTGCACCTAAGTGGGAAGGCCCTACCGAATCAAAGTCGTCCGACCGGGACGCTCCGACCGCGACTATGACCGGCAGCAATTCCCGAGGACCCGAACGCCCGTAACCTTAAGAAGTATTTTGTTTAAGGACAAAACAGAAGCAGGCCAATATGTGACTCGGGCTATTGGAATGAAGTTGGAGATTATATTGCCATGAAAAAGGAAATTGTATTACCAAAAGATTTGGAGTACAAAAATGGGCCCCTAGAGGGGAAGGAAGTATTACAAAGGCAAGGGAAGGCCCTCCAAAAAGAAGAAAAAAACTCTTCAGGCCGCACGGGAAGGTCGCCGGCGAAGGAACTCGCCGGCATGTCGACTTCGGTCCTCGGGCAGGAGGTAAAGGGATCCTCTCGACCGCCGAGCTCGGAGGGCACGCTGAACCGGGCCAGGCAACCTTGTACCCATACTGCATGATACCCGCCTGTCCGGCCCAAATTTCGAGGAGGAAGCTCCTCCGACTTCTTGTACGCCTCGATCGCCCCGGCCTCCGGCCGCCCGCCTTCCGCCGCGGCAGGAGCTTCCTGGGCGGCCTTCACCTCGGCCTCTCTCGAAGTCAGCTTGGCAGCTAACTCTGAAGCCTCCTTCATCCGGAGGCGGTTCTCCAGCTTCTCCGTCCGGAGAAGCTTCTGCAGCTTGGCCTCCGACGCCGAGGCGGCCTCGAGCTCGGCGGTCAGGCGCGCGACTTCCGCGCCCATGTCGGCCGACGCGCTCGGCAGCAAAGAATCGCCTCGTCCAGACTCCCGCCTGGCCTCTTCAGCCGGCGCGCAACTCGAGGTTGCGCGCCTGCATCAGCCCACCAACCGACCGGGCGCCCCGCACCCGGCCGAGCAAGGGCCGTGTAGTGGAGATTCTGCATAGAAGGGAAAAGCTAAAAAGATGAACAAGTGCTTAGCCAAGAGAGTACACGCAAGACGGTGCTTACCCACAACACCGACTTGGCCGACTTGGCGATGAGTGCTTCCGAGGAGCGTATAGGTCCCGAGCAATGCCTGGATGGAGCGCCGAGGTAGCTGGCCGAGGGCTCTCCCGACTCCACACCTTGTCCCTCGGGATGCACTCATGCCACCGGCCACCAGAGGGTCGCCGCCCCGGCGACTCGCCATCACTCGGGAAAGGAATGGCTGATCCTTCCCGACGTGACTCGCATAAGTCCTTCATGGCCGGAGGACGCTGACCCTTCCCGGCCGTCCCTGGCCGGGCCCGCTCGGGCAGAGCGGAGGCGCCCGGCCGCTCGGTCGTCTCGGGCGGATGGAGCCACGTGCATCTCCGTGTCCACCACGACTGGCCTTGGCCCTCTTCTTTGGGCGCCTCCTCGCTGGTGCGCTGGGAACCACCCCGCCCGCTTGGGAACCCCGAGAGCGCTGGGACGGTCCCGCTGAGCACCCGAGTCATGGAAGGACCGCAGTTCACCATCTCGCAAAGAATGAGGATGAGTTAGAAACTGGAGTGCGGCAAGCAAGCCTAAAGATGCGAGACAACAATAGCCTACCCCGTGAGCACGGACTAAGTCCGGCCTCCACAAGCCACTTCTCCGACATGTTGCGGATGGCTTGCGAGGAAGGGAGGATTACCCTTAACCGCTCGAGGTGAGCACGCCTCGGCATTGAGTTTCGGGCAGTGTTATCAATGGTCCTCGACGACCACCGAACCCCAAAACCCCACCCTTCCGCATCGACGAAAGAAGCGCCTCTTCCACCCTTTATTATTGGTGGGGCGCCGCTAACCCGAACTCGTCCGGCGGCAAGGAAGTATCCCCCCGTCCCCTTGAATAGGCGGTAACAGGAGAGGAAGAGGTTGGGGGTCGGGGCGATGTTGGCGTAATGGCATTCCCCTGGAAAGCCACCAGATACCGCCAAGAGTTGGGAGTTATTTGTGAAGGCGAAATACGCCACAGGGAGATGCAGGATACTATGATTGGGTGCAGGGGAAGGCGCAGGCCAGCCTCTAAGGCATCGGCGGTCAGGGCAAAGCCCTTAGGAACTGGGTCGAAAGCCCGCCGCTTCAGGGGCCGAAGGCTGTATTCTTCCGGATGCCGAGCGCCACGAGAATCCCTACCATGCGCCATCCAAAGTGGAATCCTGGTCGTGGCGCCACATTATGGCCTCTAGCGCACGCGCCGCCTCCGCACTCGAGGAAGGGCCGAAGGAGGAGATGAGGGGAGAGCGCGACACGGGTTGTAACAGAGGGGAGGAAGAGGAAGAAGCAGATGAGGAGGAGGTGGAAGGAAGAGCCATCACGCACTAACCTATAGTGGAAGGAATCGACCGAAGAAGTCAAAGAACACCGAGCCAAGGGAGGAAACTCAAGGAAGACGACGGCAGGACTAGAGAGGAAAACTCACGATAAAAGTGACAGAGTGTCGCGAGCTCGCTATTTATAGAAAGGGGGCCTCGCCTTTCGCCTCCCGAGGCAGCGACAAAGATGACACCGCAACACCGCCAATAGCATCGCATCGGGCGCGCTACCGCGCCATAATGAAGAGGTGACGTGTCCACCGCCTGTAAGTAACTTACCCAAAGACGCCACGCTCGATTCCAAAGAACCGCACTATGCATCAAGCCAAGCGCGGCGAGAGCGCTTTTCTGATCTCGCGCGCGCGCTCACCCGTCGCTTCTTCCGTCTTGAGCGCGCCGCATTTCCCATATCCCCGGTCCGGTTCTGGTTTCTGGCTTGAGCGCGGCTCACTTCTCGACCATCGTCTTCCGTTGAGCGCCGCTCGTTCATATCCCAACGGCGTTCGGCTATGGCTTCCTGTGTCTTGAGCGCGGCTCGACCATCGGGTCTTCGGGCCTGAGCGCGGCTCGCTCTCATATCCAATACTGTTCGGTTTATTATGGCTTCTGTGTCTTGTGCGACTCACCCTTATTACCAAACGACGCCAGAATAGGAGTTGACGCCCGCCTCTTTACCCCGAACGGCGGTTCGGTTACATGGTCCCGAGTACCTCAACCATCGTTTCTGTGGCCTTGCGCTGGTCTCGACTTCGACACGGACGACGGATTGGCAACCCGGGATTGAGCGCCGCCGATCCTTATCCCGAACGGGCGGTTCGGCGAGGTGGTGTCCTGTGTCTTGAGCGCGTTCGACCATCGGGTCTTCTCGGGCCTCGAGCGCGGTTCGTTCATATCCCAACGGCGTTCGGTTATTATGGTTTTCCGTGTCGTGCGGACTCTCGACCCTTATTACCAAACGACGTCGGTAACAGGAGTTGACGCCGCCGCTCCTTTACCCCAACTACGGTTCGTTACATGGTCCTCGAGTTCCTCAACCATTGGTTTCGTGGCCTTGCGCGTCTCACCGACACCGAACGTTGATTGGCGGGGGATTGGGTGTCGCCGATCCTTTATCCCGAACGGCGATTCGGTTACATGGTCTTGAGCGACGGCTCGACCATCGGCTTCCTAGGCCTTGAGCGCGGCTCGGCTATACCCCTAACGACGGTTCGTGACTATGGTTTTCTGGGTCTTGAGGCTCCTCGACTTCTTTATCCCGAACGGCGGTTCGGTTACATGGTCTCGAGCTTCCTCGATCATCGGTTTTTCGGTCTTGAGCGCGCCACCCTTATCCTCGCATGTGATTCACAATTATGACACGACACAGTAACCTCCGCCCGAGATCTCAATCGACAACTGTGTTTTTTCCGAGCAACACCCCCAATCCTCAAGATCGCCCGCAGGAGTGGCTTTTGAGGGGGTAGTGTTAGGGTATTAAGTATGACGTGACACCGGTCTTGGGTCGTGACACCGATGACGCCATCGCCTCCCGCGCTCCATTACTCCCACGATTTGATCGCTCGACGCCGCTTCTCCTCAGACGCCCCAACTACCCGCCAAGTTGACCACGCACCGCCCGCGAGGTCGTGCCCGTGACGCCACCCGCAGACGCCGAAGCATGCCATCCGTCCGACCTATTTAAGCCGAATGGATGAACGCCCGAGAGGTGAGTAGACTCGAACAACCCGCCACCATTTTTTCTGGGAGCTCGTGACGGCGGAGCGTCGGAGGGGTCGGGCGGAGCATCCGACCCGCCCCGCTGCAGGTCTCGACGACCGGAGCGTGCCGCCGCCTTTCGGAGCGGCCGGGAGGCGGGAGCAGGAGCCATCGACGGGCCCGAACCGTACCGAGATGACCCCCCGGTTCCCGGATTCCGCGTCGCGCGCCCCGGGGTCACGGTAAAAAAGTTGTTTCCCCTAACACTGGCGTATATGCTTCTAACAGTATGCAGGAAAGAAATGTTATATGGAATGATCTGATTAACATTGCAAATGACTGTCTTACAGTGCCTTGGATTGTTCTTGGTGACTTCAATACTGTTCGGTACACACATGAAAAAGTGGGGGGTAAACCACTTTCAGAGAGCAAGCTTCAAGGTTTTAACGATTACATAGATATCGCTGCATTGATTGATATGAAATCTGTAGGGGATTGGCTTTCATGGAGTAATCAAGGTGCTGCCCACAGGAAAATAATGGCTCGACTTGATAGGTGTCTGATTAATCATGAATGGTTAACAGTTTACCCTGATTCACTTCTGGAGTATGGATCTCAGTTGTTCTCTGATCACTCTTTAATGTATATACATGCAGACAAAGTAATACCCAGAGGCAAGAAACCATTTAGATTCTTTAACATGTGGAGTACCCATCCTCAGTTCCTCGAGGTTATCAGATCAGCTTGGAATGTTAATGTGCATGGATCTCCCCCTTACATTTTATGCCAAAAGCTTAAAGCATGTAAAGCAACACTAAAGGAGTGGAATACAAACACTTTTGACAATATTATCACCCGAGTTCAGTCAATCAAAAAGAAACTAATGGCGGTGCAACATGAGCTACATCTTCTTTCGAGAATCTTATTTGCAAAGAGGTGGAGGCTAGGTCTCAATTCATGCAGGCCCTAAAGCAGGAAGAAAGTTTTGTAAAATAGAAGTCTCGACAGCATTGGCTTACTTTAGGGGATTCCAATACGAAGTTTTTCTATACAGCCATTGCTACTAGAAGAGCTGTTAACTGTATCAGGAAATGTAAAGACCAAGATGGTACGCTTATTGAGAATTTGGATGAAGTTAAAGCACACACTGAACAATTTTTTTATTCTTTACTCAATCAAACTGAGCAGCCTAATAATGTTCATGTGGAGCCTACTAGAAAGCTTGATTCGGATGACATCACGATTCTTAATGCACCAATTACAGATGAAGAAGTTGTACGAGTTGTCTTCAAGTCACCAAAGCACAAAAGCCCTGGTCCAGATGGATTTCCAACTGAATTTTACCAAATTGCATGGTCGATCATTGGAAATGATGTGATTAAAGCTTGTCAGCATTTTTTCTCTTCAGGTCATATTCTTAAAGCGATAAATTGTACTTTTATTTCTTTGGTTCCTAAGAATGCAGGGGCTGATTCACTAGAGCACTACAGGCCCATTTCTTTATGCAACTTTATTTACAAGATCATCTCCAAGTTGCTTGCAGATCGAATGCAAATGATTATGCATAAGATCATTAGTCATACTCAGGCTGCTTTCATTAAAGGGAGAAGTATACATCACAATATTCTTCTTGCTAACGACTTGGTCAAAGATTTGCACTCCAAATCAAGAGGGACAAAAATATGTTTTAAAGCTGACTTACGAAAAGCATTTGATTCAGTTAATAGACAGTTTCTCTACAAGATGCTCCTCAGTATGAACTTCCCTCAACAATGGGTTAATTGGATTCAGTGCTGCTTGGAAACTCCAAAATTTTCAGTTCTGTTCAATGGTTCCCCCGTTGGCTTCTTTGGGAGTACGAATGACATCCGACAAGGAGATCCACTTTCTCCATATCTTTTTACAATTGTCATGGAAGGACTCAGCTGTATGTTAGAAAAGGCAGTCTCTGATGGCAGCATTAAGGTACCCCATGCTGGTTCTATTCATATATCCCACATAACATTTGCAGATGATCTTATTATCTTTCTTCGCAATGACACTACTTCAGTGAAGAATTTGGCTACTATTCTGAAAGATTTTGGTTTGGTTTCTGGCCTTCAACTAAATCATGCAAAAAGTAAAGTCTATATGGGTTCTTGCGTTGAAGATAAAGACTTTATTATACAAACTCTGGGGGTTAGCGAGGGAAGTCTACCAGTTCCTTATCTGGGTCTCCCACTCTTATCCACTAGCATTCATAAAATTCATTGTCAGCCTATCCTGCAAAAAATAAAGAATAGAATTTCCTCCTGAAAAACTAGACTTCTTTCCAAAGCAGGACGACTTGAACTCATCCGATCTGTATTATTTTCTTACTCTATTTATTGGTCTAATGCATTTCTTCTACCTGTTGGACTTCTTCAGGATATTGAACGGCTATTGAAGAACTTTTTCTAGAATGGTACGGATGGAAAGGCAATGCATATGGTCAATTGGGATAGCATTTGTAGACCAAAAGATGAGGGGGGGCTGAATCTACGAAATCTGAGAGATTGGAATAAAGCTTGTTTGGTACAGAAATTGTGGGATCTTTTGCAAAATAAATCTTTATGGTCACAATGGGTTTCTTCTAGGTACCTAT
Organism: Musa troglodytarum; assembly: GCA_023547065.1. NCBI lineage: Eukaryota > Viridiplantae > Streptophyta > Magnoliopsida > Zingiberales > Musaceae > Musa > Musa troglodytarum. The sequence goes on from CP097510.1 coordinate 18,543,980, forward strand.
CTAAGGAATCAATATGGGAAGTTTCAACAAGAACATATCATTCTGCTGCATGGAAAGGAATTTTGAAGGCAAGAAGCTGGTTAATCAACCACATTTCTTATGCAATCTCTTCTGGGACCAGAATTAATATGTGGTATGATCCTTGGTTGAATGGAAAAAGTATATTTCAATTATATGGCGATCGAGTACGAAGAGATCTTGGGGCCCCTAAAGATTGGAAGGTTTCTGAGTTCATTGCTAACGGTACCTGGTGTCTTCCTAATCCTATTTCTCCTGATATGCTATTACTTTAGCCGACTATTATAGCTCTTTCAATCAGGAATAACTCATCAGATATGCTTAATTGGCTTCATGACAATGGAAAGTTTAGTGCTAAATCTGCATGGAATCAAATCAGACAAAGAAATAACAAGTGGATCCCGAGCAGTTGGACATGGGATAGACCGGGCTCACAAAGACATTCATTATGCACATGGCAGGCTCTTCATGCCAAATTACCCACAATGGATAATATGAAGTGAAAAGGTATATATATTGTTAACTGATGCTCTCTTTGTATGCACCAGGAAGAAGATATTGATCATCTTTATTTTGTTTGCGACTACACTAATTGGATATGGGAGGAGATTCTGAAGAGATTTGAACTCCATAGGCTATCGATGCCAAACTTGCATCAGGAACTAGAACAGCTACAGTAAAGCTTCTCAAGCAAAGGGCTTCTTACACAACTCGTAAAAATTACCTTCATATGTGCTATTTGGTGGATTTGGAGGGAGAGGTGTAGCAGAATCTTTGAGGGCCACAACACACACAATACTCACCTATTGCTCGAGATACTTAGCGACTCAAGATCATGTATGGAGCAGATGCGAAATGAAGCATTTAACAAGTAGAGAAAAGATATCTTTACGATTCAATTTTGTTATTCGTTAATGCTTTCTAGAATGAGATTGCTGTATTGTGTGTTTCTATGTTTCAACAATGTGATGTATTTATTCACAGGTCGTTTAGGAATGGTTGGTTATTACATTTTGCTATTTATTGAATATCGTAAGGTGTCATAGTCTACAACATGTGTAGTCATGGCTATTTTTTTTTGTTTATCTTCTCTTGGAGATGAGTCTGGTGGAGTGAGTCCATTCCACCTTTCTGAGGTGGGGTGCATTCTCCTAGATTGCTCCAAGAGATCTCAGGCTATAGTCTACAGCTTGTGTAGACAAAGCTATTTTGTGCAAACTTCATACTAAATACAATTACATTTACTTACCAAAAAAATTATTATTTAATAATTTTTTAAAATTTTAATATCAAAAGTCCAAAGTTCACAACATTATCCTCATCACTTGAGTCATCACTCAAACAACATTCTCTTATTCGAAGTGTCAAATCCTTTCTGTTCTTTGAAAGGTGGTTCATGTACTCATCGAGTTCTAAAAAGCTCATTTCATACATCATCAATGAGCCAATGAGTTCTTCAATAAATAAGCCATTTAGATTTTTAGCTTCTTGTATAGCGGTTACTTTAGAATCCTAATTTTTCGGAAGAGAACGTAAAATCTTATTAACAAGTTCAAATTTTAAAAAGATTTATCAAGAGCTTTTAGAATATTGATGACATCCATGAAATAGGTATATATGTCACCGATAGTCTCGCTTGGTACGATTCGAAAAAGCTCAAAATCATGTAATAAGAGGTTTACTTTCGAGTCTTTGACTCTACTAGTTCCCTCATGTGTAATTTCAAGTGTGTGCCAAATATCAAAAGTCATTTCACACATTGAAATTCGATTAGACTCATTTTTATCTAAGGCGTAAAATAAGGTATTCATAGTCTTTGCATTTAAAGAAAAAGATTTTCTCTAAATCCAACTATTTGTTCATTGGTTTAGGGGGAAGTTGAAATTCGTTTTCAATGACATTCCATAAATCTAAATTTATAGAAATCAAGAAAACTCTTATTCGAGTTTTGCAATAAGTGAAGTTCATCCCGTTGAACAACGAAGGACGAACGATCGAAAAACCCTCTTGAAAGTCGTGAAGAGCCATTTCTCGTGGGTGTGAATCCAAAAAAGAAACAACGTGGCTCTGATACCACTTGTTAGGGATTAAGAACAGCACTAAGAGGGGGGGTGTGAATTAGTGCAGTAGTAACTTTACGATAAATTTAGTGATTTTAAAGGATTTTGAAAACTTGATACGTAAAAAGATATTTCGATAAAAATCATGCCGGAAAAGCTCTAACTTAAACTTGAGAATGTTTAGAGAAGATGAAAGGTAGTGAATAAGTAAAGTAAAGATTTGCATAAAGGTAAATGCAAGAACAGAAATGAAAATCGATTTTTATAGTGGTTCGGTCATCCGACCTATGTCCACTCTCGATTCCTCTTCTCTTGAGGCCACCGGCTTTCCACTAGTTGTCCTCCTTCCAACGGGTGAGGACTGACTCCCTTACAGTGTCTTCTCCTTTTGATGGGCTCAGGAGATAACCCTTACAAGCACTCACACACTCCTCTCTTTTTGCTGAAAACAAATGAAAGCTAGAGGAGGGATTTCTAAAGAGAATTCTATAGCATTTTCTTACTTTCAAAGTTTCTGTGCTTGTGTCTTCCACCTAAGGATGGGAGGGGTGTTTATAGCCTCCAATTGGATTCAAACTTGGAGCTAAAAATCATCCTATCCTGGGTCTACTAGGTTCTAGCGGCATGACAACCTATCACTGGCGGTACCACCGCTAGTGCACTCTGATTCTGTAAGTGTACTGGACGGTACCACCATCGAATCTGGAAGTACCACCACCTAGACACATTATCAGTGGGCAGTACCTACTGCCCAGGCTCAGTCTTGAGACGATTTCACCGTCCAAACTCAATCTTGAAGACTGACATGGCACTTGGGCACTGTTTGGGCCTTTCATCTGGCCCAACACAACCCTAATTCAGGCTCAGTTGGCCCCTAACAGGGTTAAAGGGATTACCTCCTAAATTTAACCCTAATTACATGCTATCTACAAAATTAAAGACATTTCCTAGGAAAAACAAAATCTGATAAGTTAAGTCTTCTTTCGACAAGCTTTCAATGAACTTCCGGCGGTCTTTCAATGAACCCTCGGATACCTTCCTATGACTTTCGGTAAGCTCTTGGACTTCACAACGACCTTGGCGAGTTCCAACGAGCTTTCTTTGGCAAGCTTCTAATCTTTCTCGGTGAGCTCTACAAACTTCCGACAACCCTTCGGCAAGCCCCCAATTTATTCTAGGCTAGTTTCGGCAGCACTCCGACGAATCTTCGAACTTCTATGGATCTCTCGATCTCCCAACGATTCGATCACACTTGATTCTGGCACTTTATTTTTGCTTTATGCCTTCATCGTTATCGTAGTTAATCTTACACATTAATTAAACCTTAACCCTACTTCGATCTAGACAGTTATAATGAATCAACTTCCTATTGCTTGGCACGTCATTGGTCGACGCTTCGTTTGGTTCTTCGACGTATTGTTCTCTCTTGCGACCTATTATCCAATCAGTGACTAACTTCCGCAACCCCAATTTTCTTGGCGCAACACCACTCTTCTTGGCCCGATGCCCGATATCTTTATTCGAAGCCTTCTGCCGATTATTGATCGGACCTCCAGCTCGACGTCCAATCTCTTGATATGGCTTCCTCTAGCATAACGCTGATTCTTTCTGTGTCAACTATCTAATCCTGATCAATAGTAGATCTGTGTGACTTAAAACATAATTAGATAACCAAAACATAATCAATTAGTTTCATCATCAAAATCCGAGATTCAATAAGAGGTGGTATCAGAGCATGATTTAAGGATCACTAAAAATTTTGATATGCTAGATGCAAAATAAATTTTGAGGTTTAGTGACTTTTTTTAGAGATTGATCAAAATTTCTCTTTTGCTGTTTTTAGGAAGCAAGGATGACAAGGTCATCTGGTTCTCCTATTGCATCTACTTTTGATCAATTGAGTGGAATTATGAAAACTATGGAGGCTATGACACTAGTGATGCAACAACAAGTCCAACAAGGAAGAAATGATGAAGCAGGGACTTCAAACCAAACTGGGTTGGGAATTAAATAGTTTAAGAAGCTTAGTCCTCCCAGTTTTAGTGGTGAGCCTGATCCAATGGTAGCAGAACAATGGATAATGTGAATAGAGAAAATATTTGATGTTTTAAATTGCTTTAATGATCAGAAGGTTTCTCTTGCTACCTTTATGTTAGAAGGAGAAGCTGAGCACTGGTGGAGAACAATGAAGAGGATTTCTAAAGTTAAACATGAGCCAATCACCTAGAAGGTATTTACAGAAAAGTTCAAAGATAAATATTTCCCATATTGCATTAGAGAGCAGAAAGAATTGGAGTTCTTGAATCTCATCCAAGGAAATTTAACGATAGCAAAATATGAATCTAAATTCACTTAACTCTCCAGATTTGCCATGCATATGATCGATGATGAATCTAGAAAAGCAAAAAGATTTGAAATTGGACTAAGGCCAGTAATAAGAAGCTATATATCAGCTTTAAAACTCCAAGCATATGTTGACATGGTTGAAAGAGCTTTGATAATTGAAAAAGACTTAGAAGAGATCCAAGAAATTAGTGGTAAGAATAACAAGGATAAGTTTTTTAGTAAAAGTAAGAGAGAAAGTAAACTAGAAAGAAGCAACAAGATGATAAAGACATCTAAATTTGAGGAGGAAAGGCTATCATAAATGACTCAAACATGTACAAGATGTGGGTCAAATTATGAAACAAGTCAATATTTTTGGGTGACTGGAGCATATTTCGCTTGTGGGAAGTTGGATCATAAGATAAAAGATTGCCCATTAAAGGAAAAGAAAGAACCACTACCTCCTAAATCATCAGCCCATGCGAGTATATGCTATCACTGAATAAGATTTCAGAGCCCCTAAATCAATGGTTGAAGGTATTCTTTATGTTTCTAACATAAATGCAAAAGTTTTGTTTGATCCTGATTCTAATCTATCTTTTGTTTCATAACATTTTGCTTACCACTTGAGTGTTCCACTTAGACCACTAGATTATATGCTATATGTAACTACTGCTGTTGGGAATTCTTTGACAACAAACTTGATTTATCCCTCTTATTTGATTCTATTAGAAAACATAAACTTCTTACTAATTTGTTTTACCTCCTTACCTAATATCAGCACCAGCTTATCGTTTTATGCAGAAAGGCTATTTTTGCTATCTTGTATATGTAAATGAAACCTTTAAATCAAGAAAATAATCTAAGTGAAATTCTGGTGGTCAAAGAGTTCCTTAAGATATTCTAGATGACTTTCCTAGATTACTTCCAAACAGAGAGTGAATTTGCTATTGATTTGATCCTTGGGATAACTCCTAATATCTAAGCCTCTCTATAGAATGACAATGACACCACTCAAGTTAGTGGAAATAAAGAAAGCTTATCCTCATCTTATCATCGATAGAGGTATGATAAATTTAGAGGACTAATTTTTTCTTTTAAGAGGGGCGGGGGGGGAGAGTGTAACATCCATCATTTCTAAATTTTCATACAAGTTTCTAATTATAATGTAAGTACTCATTTTAAATTCTTTAGAAGAGTCTAAATAAACCTGAAAATATATTTATAAATCTGAGGATCTGTTTGTAAAAATCTGGAGACCTATTTGTAAAAATCTGAGGACCTAATCGTAAATATAAATAATATAATGACTAAATTATAAAATATATAAAATAATAAATTTCACCACCTAAGCCTTTCTTCTACCTTCATTTCTAAGGAACCTGAGAAGGCAGCTTGTATTGGAGAAGAGGAAGAGAGAAAGAAGAAGAAAAAAAAGGAGAAGAAGAGAAGAAAATTAGGGCTTAGGGTCTTTTTGCTCAAAACTTTTCATTTGGGATCAAAAATTCTCAAAGGCAAGTGTTCTAACTCCATCCTACAGTACTTTTGATCTTTTATTTCATCTTAATTTTATTAAATTCAAAAGATTTTGGCTTCATAATATCTCTGTCGTTTAGGCATTAAACGGTGAATCTGAAATTTTCTCAAATTCTGACCTTTTTGTATTATTCTAGCCATAACATTCTATTTCGAACTCTGATTTAAAAAAAACCTAGCTTATCTGAAAATAGATTCACATATCTTTTTTTATACTAAGACTGATAGATTTGGAGTTAATTTGTCTATCCAAACATATAATTGAATAGACCCCATGGAATCTATAAAATAGAGATTATAAGTTCTGACCCTTGGGTACTCTATTACTTGTAACTCACTATGAACGGATCCAATTATGATAAAACCTAATTTATTAGAAACTAGACTCATAAATCTTTTAGTTCATATCTGATTTGAAAGATTTGGTATATAGATGCCAACTAAAACATCTATTTTAGTCGACCCTTTGAATTTGGTAAAATAGATACTGACATTTCTGACCTTTGGTTGCTAAATTTCTTATAACTCTGTTGGAAACTCTGATCTATGCAAAACTTTATTCATTAGAAATTAGACTCATAGATTTTTCTTTTAACACATAATTTGAAATATTTAAGGCATATATTCCTATTGAAACATCTATGTAAATTGATTCTACTAATTCTACAAAATAGATATAATAAATTTTAACCTTTCATCACTAAATTATTTGTAAATCCCTGTTGAAAACTCCAATTCATATAAAACCTAATTTATATAAGACTAGATTGATATATCTTTCGAATGACACTAATTTTAAGCAAATTAGAGCATAAATGGTTATCTAAATAATTTCTTTAATATACCTCTCAAATTCTATCAGAATTAAGTTTCTTTGTCGATTTTGCCTATTCATGTTTTATCCCTTTGGAAATTGATTTTAGCTAAAATCCTTACTTCCATTGAATTGTACATTGTTGTTTTGAAATCTTATATGCTCTTTTTCCTAAATAATTTGTATATATAATATATCATATACCGTTTATGTTTGTATTGCATTGTTTCGTATAGGCACATGTATGTTTGTTATTTCGCATGTGCTTCCGATGTATACCAATTTTATTACTCATATGTCCTTTTGTACTCTGATGTCTGTAGAATTATCTAGACCTTTGTCAGAAATGGTAAAGGAATTATTCAGACCTTTGCCAGAAATGACAAAGGGATTATTTGAACCTTTGCCAGAAATGGTAAAGGGTATATGCTTGGAGCCTGCGATGCTCAGATGGATGATGCCTCCTTTGATATGATATCCAAAGCATTGCTTATGTGTTTATATGTGCACTTTGAATGAGAATGAAATGAATATAATGTCAGATATAGCATTTGAGCTTATGTTTCTTATTTGTTATACTGATATGTTATGAGATATCTCATATGTCATTATTATGCTTTGAAATATATTCCAAATCATTTCATATGACATAAATATGCTCTGAAATATTTCATATGTCGTTGACTTGTCCCAAAACATTTCATACGTCATTGATATATTTCAGAATATTTTATTTGCTTTTGATATACTCCGAAATATTTTATACGTCATTGATATATTTTAAAATATTTTATTTACTCTTGCTATGCTCTGAAACATTACATATGTTATTGATATGTTCTGAAATATTTCATTTGCTCTTGATATACTTCAAAATATTTCATACATTATTAATATATTCTAAAATATTTCATATGTCGTTGATATGCTCTGAAATATCCTATGCACCATTGATATGCTCTGAAATATCCTACATGCCATTGATATGCTCCGAAATGTCCTATGTGTCATTTGATATGCTCTGAAATACTACTTATGTCATCTGATATGCTCCAATTACTCTTTACTCTATTTGTTATAAACTAAATAGGTTTCAATAAGATGACATTTGTGATTCAGTATCTGATAAGATGATATATACCTTTTCTTGTATCTTACTTTGCATTTTGATACCAAGTTTATTGAAAACCAATCTCTTTGACCATGGATATGTTAGTCACTTGTTGAGCTTTGTTATTCTCACTTCGTTGCTATATAAATTTTTCATATTAGCTTATCATTCACTAAGAAGTTTAAATTGGGCTGAGGCAGTGGAAAGCTAGAAGATTTTGGGCAGATCTTTAGTGGTTGATATGTTTTTGTTGTATAAGTATATTTTGTATTCAATGAAATGTTGATGGTAAATCTAAACTTATATATTTTGTAAAAGTTAAAGGACCTCTCATGTTTAGGATTTGAAATGTTAAGTTTAAATTATATAATGATATGAACTTGTGGATTTATTATATGGTTATTATTTAGTTGAGTTAGCTTTAGATTTTATAAATCATTGAGTGATGTGGTATATGATTGTAAACTGCACAGGTTTTATGAATTATATGTTAGAATCTAAAGCGGCACTAAGAGGGGGTGTGAATTAGTGCAGAGATTAAGAACGATAAATTTAACGATTTAAACAATTTCGGAAACTTCGCATAATAAAAACAATGATTCGATGAAAGCTGATTTCGATTGAATTCGTATGACGTGCATAAACTTGGGAGCGTTTAGAGAAGAAGAAGTATAGTGATAAGGAAGTCGAGCAGCAAATAGAAGACGGTTTGTAGAAATATAAAAGATAATAAGTAAACGCAAATCGTTTTTATAGTGGTTTGATCATATGACCTACATCCACTTATGATTCCTCTTTTCTTGAGGCCATCGGCTTTCCACTAGCTGTCTTCCTTCCAACGAGCGAAGACCAACTCCCTTTTACAGCGTTCTCTCCTGTTGACGGGCTTAGGAGGTAACTCTCTTACAAGCACTCACATACACTCCTCTCTTTAAGCTGAATTCAAACTAAAGACTAGAGGAGAGAAAAGATTTCAACAGCGTTTTCCTACTTTTAGGTTCAGCGTGCTTATATGCACAACCCAAGGATGGGAGAGGTTTTTACAAGCTCCAATCTGAATCAAACTTGGAGCCAAAAACCTTCCCATTCAAGGTTTATCGGGTATTAGTAGTACCACCGCTTGTCACTAACGATACCACCGCTTGTCACTAGCCGTACCACCACTAGTTTGACTCTGACACTAGGCAATACCACCGCTAGTCTGGTGGTACCACCACCTGGGCACACTGACATTGTCAGTGTATTAAGCGGTACCACTGTCTAGTCTGGGTGGTACCACCGTCCAGTACAACCGGGGGAGCTGATCCCAAGCAGTTCCACCGCCAGACAAGGTCCAGCACTTCTGGTTTGGGCCTTTAATCCGGCCCAAACCAGTCCATAACAGGCCCAGTTAGCCCCTAGCAGGGTTAAAGGGATTACCTCCCAAATCTAACCCTAATTACATGCTAACTATGAAATTTAAGATATTTTCTAAATAAAACAGAATCTGGCAAGTCAAGTCTTCTTTCAGCGGTCTTCCGATGAACCCTCGAACACCATTCTGCGGACTCCCGAGAGGCTCCTGGACTTCACGACGACCTTGGTGAGTTCCGACGAGTCTTCTTTGGCAAGCTCCAATCTTTCTCAGTAAGCTCCATGAACTTTCGATGAACTTTCAGAAACCCTTCGGCAAGCTCCCTGCTCATTCTCGGTCAGTTCCGACAATACTCTCGATGAATCTTCGGACTTCCATTGAGCTCTCGAACTCCCAATGATTCGATCGCACTTGACTCCGGCACTTCGTTTCGCTTTATGCCTTTATCGTTATCGTAGTTAATCCTACACATTAATTAAACCTTAATGTATTTCGATCTAGACAATTACAACGAATCCATATCCTGTTGCCTGGCACATCATTGGTCGGTGCTTCATCCGATTCTTCGGCGCACCATCCTCTCTTACGGCCTATTGCCCAATCGATGGTTGACCTCTGCAACCCCGATCTCCTTGGTACAACACCACTCTTCTTGGCCCGATGCCTGATGTCAGAAGCCTTCTGTCGATTGTCAACTAAGCCTCTAGCTCGACACCCAATATCCTGATATGATTTCCTCTGGCACAACACTGATTCATCCTATGCCAACTGTCTAATCTTGATTGAAAGTAGACCTATATGACTTAAAACGTAATTAGATAACCAAAACATAATCAATTAGTTTCATTATCAAAATTCGAGATTCAACATTATGGATTTTGGATGTGATTTATGACTTGAATGATTATTAATGTCCTCGAATATTAGTTTGAATCTTAGATTAAATTGTGGTTGAATTATAATAATGTTATTGAGTTTAAGACAGGGTCACACATCCTAGAATATGATAATTTTTGGGGGCATGACAAACACCTTACAATACAATGGACTCAACATCAAGGCAAGGTGGCGAGATATAATCATCATTAAAAGGCACTTTGATAAACAATGAAATATTTTGATCTTAGGATACTTGGTGAATAGATCTTCAATCTCTGCATCATGGTACCTCACCTTGAAATGAGCTAAGGTATCATAATATTCATACTAGTAAGAGGCAAACCCCAACCACTCCAAGACCTTCTTAAATCAGATGAAGTACTTGTAGTTGATGATCGTCTCCTCCCGAAACCTTAGTATTATGCTTCTCTTAGCGTCCAATGCTTCCTTCAGACCTTAAATTTGCTTGAGCATACTCATGACCCACTCGTTAGCTGTGATAACTTATTCAATGAGCTCAGAGTTATATGCCCTTATCAAATCCAATGCTTGAGTAAGTTGTAGTAGCTTGTCTTCCATATTCCAATTGTTGCTTTGGACCACTCTCAACTATTCAACGTGATCAGCGAGGCATCGCTCTGTCATGAACTTAGCTGGTTTTGCCTAAGCCATGCGGCACCCTTGTGTGTCCATCCGCGAAAGTCAGCCTCCCTAAAACCTCCTATGATCCCTTAGGACCTACAAAAGAGAAGATGGGTAGAGAAGGTGCTTCACTCGGGATCCACAAGTAACCCTTTCAGCAAACACTTTATAACCAATGCAAATTCCAATCATGGACTTCACAAGTTCAGAACAATTGCACACCTAAGGTGCAAAATTAGTCAACTATAGACCAAAATCTATTACAAGTGGCCACATGACATAACCTATATTTATAAGCCTAAAATGACCACCAAACTCACTCAAATGAGATTGTTAAGCCTTTGGCCAACCCTCTATATACTTCGCAAAGTAAGAACAAACCCAAAAGATATGGACATGCATAAGCATTATATTAAATACCTCGTTTATAAGTTTGTTTATGACATTCTCCCCCACTTATTCCTTCAACGTCCTCATTGAAGCCTTTATTGATGCTGTAACTCCTCGCCTTTGTTGAATCTTCAATCTTCTACTGCCACTGTAATGTGCCCCTTGGCTCCCAATTGCTCTCCGCTTGTTGTTGTTGAGTCATCAAACTTTAATCTACCATGCTGCTTCAACTCGCCAATAACTCTGACTCTAGTGTAGGGTCGGTTGAGTTGTGCTGATCCTTGCTAGTTCCTACATATTCTTTAGTTGAAAGAAAAAGACTATCCTTGATATGCACCAATTTTCAAATGTCTTATGTCATTTGAACTGGGTAGATACTTGTTGGAGCTTTAACGAGTATCGTCTTGTAAATTTGAAGTTTTTAGGTCCTTCCTCCATAAAATTTGCCCATCGAATCTTCTACTTAGTTGTATTGTCCAAGTAGATTCGTATCACTTTCGCTTTCGATTGGTCTTTTGTTGGGAAATGAAGCAGACAATCTACTCTCAGTAGCACTGATCACTATTGGTGAGGACTTGATAACTGTTGTCTTTCATTGGGTTTCTTCAAAGGGTCTTCGATTCTGTGCAGAGCTCCTCTACTAGATAACTAAGAGAATTGGGGTACTTGGTTTCGCCCATTATCTTGAGAGTTGAGAAGGTAAAGGTTACTTGATCTCGCTCGCCTCCTTGAGGTTTGTACTTTATGCGTCGAGCTGGTTACTAGCCTTCGTCTACTCTTAGCTCACACTTCCGAAGCACTCGAAGTGTTTGCACTCCTAACGTTGAGTCAACTACCGTGATTTATCTTCTCAATGTCATCAAACTTCTGAAATGTAGGAAGTTTTCACTCCAACCTAGAGCAAGTCTAAAATACTTTTGGTCGCCTTTGGGATTGTACCATCTTCTCCATTATTTCTACCGCTTACTCCTCTGAGTACCAAAGGTATAGCTCCGCATACTGTCTATTTTGTTCCTTAGTCATGCACTCATGTATCGACCCGAAGTCCTTCACTTTCGACTATCTTAATGAGAAGCCCATTGACACTGGTCTTACAAAGTTTCTTGACCTCTGACCTTCAGGCTTGTCTTGGTACTTAGAGTTTGCCTCTACATTCTCCTCATCCATGGCCCATTTCATGACAAAGCGCTCTTCATCCATGAGAGCAAGGGATCGATGACTCTACGAAAGTCCTGCCTTTGTGGTACCATGGTGCTACTATGCCCATGGCACTACTATCTGTTGCCTTATATCTACGTCCCTTTCTTTGCGATCGGTAGATCTGCTCTGAGATATTATGACACTCCTCTGAGCCCACCTTCCTTCTAACCGACGCTTAATTTTAGGTAGCTAAGTCCCTCTGGACTCATCATTGCTTCCTCACCCTTTTTCGATCACCTACTTCAACATCTCTATGTTCTCTAAGCAGTTCCCCTTGGTCAATAGAAAGACAAACTACAACTCTCATGCATGGCCTCCACCATCATGTTGTAGGGCTTGCATTGATTATGTTCCTTTTAGCTTCATTAGTCTCAACATTCGCTTACTCGGCCTTGTCCTCTAACTTGTCAGGCTCTCTTAAGTAAATATGAGCTCTAGAGCAGTCCAACTCTTTAACTGCTCTGATCATACCTCTGCATGATCCAATCCCCCCAGGGACTTACTGGTATTTACATCTGAACTTCTCCCTCGGTGGTACATAGCCCCCATATACTGATGCCCAAGGCTTTCATCTGATGCAAAATTTGATGCACGCATGGAAGACCTGCTTCTGCGGTACCATGGCATTCTCTCTTTGAATCCATAGCCCTTCTTATTGTCGTATTGTTCACCGAAGTGGAGCTCTCAATGGCGCTTTTGATCATACCTCCGTATGACCTTGTCTCTCACGGGATGTCTTGTGTGTGTCGTATTATCTCGAACTATTCCACTATGATCCACTGTACCATGTCGCCTCTTGGTGATATCTTCTTGCATTCTAATCAATGTGGGATAAACTTGAACTATGATCTCTCCATATGTGGCCTCCGCTAACACATCACAAGGCCTTTGCTACCTTTGATTCTGTTCACTCCTTTAGCAATCGACCTTCATCCACCCACTCTCGGGTCACACCTAGATGAAGCATAGCTCTAGGGCAGCCCATCACCTAGCAACTCCTGAAGTCCCCTAACTTCGCTAAAATTGGTGCACCATTTCTGGATCCTGGGCCTCTACCCCTATCAGCACAATCTTCGCAACATATCGCTTCCCTCATGGTAACACGAATGACAACACTATAGCATATTCTTCAAGAGTACTTACCTCTGCGTCCTCTTGCCCCGTGCCAAGGCCTTCTAACACTAACTTTGCCTTTACAAGCTATATCGCCTTAGTTCCTCTATCAAATGCTTCACTGAGATAAGGTGCATGTGCCTCAAAGCTCTCTCCGTCTTTGGCACCATGCAAGATGAGTCTGCTCCATCAGAATGAGGAACCCATAGAACAACATGATACTACTTCTGCTTTTACAAGAGTTCATATCCTTGACCTCTGTCCAAAAAAAGCTTCATGCCTCCACTCCATGTTCCATCTTCTATGCTAACTCCCTTTATACGGCTTAGGTGCTTCACCAAGTTACTTCGCTACTCGATTTGCATTGAGTTGATGGTGGCCCTCGCGTCCACCATTCCATGGCTTAGCCCTCGATTGAGTCTGATCTTCATATTGGTTTAAAGTGTACCTTCATTTTGTATTGTCTTAGGTTGCTCTCCCACTTGATCTCATAATGCGTCCACTAGCGTATTACCTCTTGTGAGATCATGTGATGACTCCTCATCACTTGCTTGGTCCATTAAGCTTTGTGAAGTTGTTGTCTTGAGGTACTCCTCCTCAACTTGTGAAGTTGTTGTCTTGAGGTACTCCTCCTCAACATGTATGGTCCGTTGCATATAATTCTCCCTTTGGAGAATCGAGACTTGTCCCTCCTGGATATCTACCTCGTTGGAGTAACTTCTCTCTTCGTATCCTTCCCTCTAGAAGTTTTAGAGACCACTATCCCCTTGGACTACTCCGCCTTGCTGAACAAACTGTACATTATTCTACCTCCACAAACACACCTATTAGATTGCGACTCTTCACCAATATAGCTCTCATTGCACCCCTCCGGGTTTAGCAATATGTTGAACCTACTACACACGTTAGCCTCATACAGACATATTCTTCTCTTGTCAAAGAGAAAGTTTCAATGCTCCATGGCGCTGACCTTCGGTCACCTTGGGATGGCCACGGACAATCCATTGTTCACATATAAGCACTTGTATTAATATCAAATTCCTTGAGTTTGTAATTCCTCTCACCTTTGTGAGCTTTGTATAACTATTTTGATCATTAAACAACCCACTCCACCTTATACAGTCTTATCCTTTACCAAGCACCCTATTTGCCTCGAGCACCGTGAAGTTTGGTTGCTAACGTTGAGCCATTGTTCGAACTCAACCATCCCAATCTTTATACACTACACATTCTTCTTAGCTTGTTTGTCCTCATGGTACCTCTTCTGCGAAGGATTGGCTATTTCTTTGAATGTCATTCTCGGATGCTCGCTCCTTTGAGTGACTCCTTTCCCTACAACTCCATGTTTGTTTCCCCCAAATAGTCGCACATGCTGGCTACCCTCAACATAGCCCCGCTAGGTCTCCTACGTTTGCATGCTAGGTATTTTTATGTGTACTTGTCCTACTCTAATACCAAATGTTACGAACTTAACTGATTTTGCCTAAGCTGTGCAGCACCCTTGCGTGTCCGTCTGTAAAGGTCAACCTCCCCGAAACCTCCTACAATCCCTTATGACCTACAAAAGAGAAGACGAGTAGAGAAAGCGCTTCACTTGGGATCCACAAGCAACCCTTTCAGCAAACACTTTATAGCCAATGTAAATTCTAACCATGGAATTCACAAGCTCAGAATGGTTGCACATCAAAGGTATAAAATTAGTCCACTATAGACCAAAATCTATTACAAGCAGCCACATGGCACAACCTGTATTTACAAGCCTAAAACAACCATCAAACTCACTTAAATGAGATTGTTAAGCCTTCGGTCAACTCTCTATATACTTTGCAAAGTAAAAACAAATTCAAAAGACACGGACATGCATAAGCATTACATTGAATACCTCGTTTACAAGTTTGTCCGTGACAGCTCAGACTTTTCTAGTTGTCTTGCCTACTCGACTCCTCGAGCCTCTACCTTAGCAACAAGCATTAGGTCTCCCTTTTTCCTTTTCAACCCCTCTGCCTCATCATAAAAATTATCAATCATAAGAGATTACTAATGAATAACGAAGTAGGCATCCCATACATGGTTAAAAAGAGTTATGATATAATAGTGATGTAATAAGTCAAAGACAAACAGACACCTCAGAAAGTGCAAAAGTGATCAATGTGTGAAGGCCACCTCGAAAAGCACAGAAGCGATCAATGTGTGAGACCACTTTGAGAAGTATGAAAAAAATCCACCACAGTGGGATGCATAAGACAGAATGTGCTCGGGACATATGAGTTGAAAAAACTTGACCTGTATAAGAAGAAACCTGTCATAATGGGAGGCACGAGATAAAATATTCCTAAGACATGTGAGTCAAAAAAATCGAACCCACATAATAGGAAATCCACCACAATAGAAGATATAAGCTAAAATGTACCAGAGGTATGTGAGATAAAAAAAACTTGACTCACATAATAAGAAACCCATCACAATGGGAGGTATAAGACAAAATGTACCTGAGGCAAGTGGTAACTCACCTCACGGTACGCAAAAGAATATGGACAGATCGATGACGAGGGTTTGTAACATCCCTGCCATGCTCATCGTGAAGCCACCAAAGGCAAATCTGTGACCACGAAACCGAGATGTAGATATTAATTCGGATCTACATGGTCGACTCCGAGTCTTTATTTTGATTCGTAGACTGCGAACGTACTTTTGCTTCGTTATGTTAGATGTGTCTTAGAGTTACATGCTTCGAGTTCTTCTAAGATCAATGAGTGAGAGCTTCAGAATTAGAATTGACATGGTGCCATCATTTTCTTGGGTGTTGCCACAATGCTATGCAATTAATAAGTGCAAACCAATTTTTGTGTTAACTTGGATACTCTGTACATCCATGTAAGTCATAAGCGTTAAATTGTTGATGATGCAGTTCCATCCCATGGGAACCCTTCAACTTTATTCCTCTCAAAATCTCCTCAACCTAAAAAAAATGTAGATTTCATCTGAGCAGCTCACCTGCACTGCCTTCTCCTGAAGTTTCTTGGGGAGAGCATCTTTGTTAGCAGAGCTCTTAGTCTCCTTGAGCCTGCCCCTGGCCTGAGAACACCCAAGTTTCCTCTCGCATTGCCTCCTGAGCAACCACCTCTCTTGCCATTCCAGCACCAGCCGCCATGAGCAAACTGCCCGTTCCGCCGTCGGAGTAGCTCTCGATCGATCTTGTCGAGGACCGGATCTTTCTTCTTGAACTTCCTCGCAAAGGGGACACTGCTCAGGATCATTCTTCTGTAGTCCTTGAGTCCCAGAGTCAAGGGATGTTGCTTGGGTGGATTGTCCCACGTGATGTAATGGAGATCATGGTTCACCGTGGTGTTCTGGTGATCCTTGGAGTTGCATATCACTGTCTGGAAATAGCCCTCCGGTGAGGAGATGAAGTTGGTGTAGTAGAGGAGGAGGGTTCTTGGCAGGTTGTCCCAGCCAAGAATACAGTACTCTGCAAAAGATCTGGAGAGTATAGTCCAAGCTGAGCCTGAGAAAACAAGGGTGCCGATGTAAGTTAGTCTCTTCATCCATCAAGACAAACACTGGTGCAAAGAGAACACTGATCCTATCTAGCGTTACATTTTAAAGAATCATTTATCCTATTCTTGGACTTTGGCAAAGATCATGGACCAACGTGGAGTTGTGCTAATACAAATGCCTTTGATGGCTTTGACGCGGTGTCTTCAAAGTTGAACTGCAGTTGATATATCAAACAAGTAGCTATTTTTATGTCAATAGTATCATTAATCGTAAAAGTAACATAATTTATACAAACCGACTTGCGTGAGTTGCCAAGCCAATGATTATAAGGCCCAGTCACTCCTTCTTCCTTACCGATGTGGGATTAATGCACCCCACTTATCTGACTTCCTAAGGCCTTGGAGCCAACGGGCCGAGCGTGACATTCTCCCCCACTCAATCACGTGACGTCCTCGTCACGAATTGATCATCCTGTCTACTCCCAAAGTGTTGAACCGGGGTGCTTGGCGTGAGTCGATAAAGGTCAGGAGTGACTCTGATACCATACTAAGTTATGGCCCCTATTGCACCCCCACGCAAATCGACTTGCGTAAGTTGTCAGGCCAACGCTTATAAAGCCCAGTCACTCCCTCTTCCTTACCGATGTGGGATTAATGCATCCCACCTAACCTCCTAAGGCCTTGGCCTTGCAGCTAACGGGCCGAGCGTGACATTAAACTGTAAACATTGGCTTTTGGTTTGGTGTATATCAGCAGCAGACATGACTGCAAACACAAAACTAAAATATTCCAGACATATTGGAAGGTGTAGTCGACCGATTCTTCTATCTAGATTTAGTACATGGATCTTGAACGCAAACACAAAACTAAAATATTGGCTTTTGGTTTGGTGTACATCAGCAGCAGACATGACTGCAAACACAAAACTAAAATATTCCAGACATATTGGAAGGTGTAGTCGACCGATTCTTCTATCTAGATTTAGTACATGGATCTTGAACGCAATGTTGGCAAACACTGGCTGCGTATGATCGTGTCAGCTAATGTGAAAAGATGGAGTTTTGTTTGGGGAAGAACCTGTGTAAAGCTTGAAAGCAGTGGGAAGGCCCCTCTGGGTCGCAGACCAGATCATCTCTGACTTGTTCCGGCTGTAAAGCGCAGGGTCTATGATGATAGGCTTCGCCCTCTTCTTTCTACAGGAAGAAAAGAGAGAGAAAGAATGATAGTTGCATGCATCATTGCATCAATCATACAAAGGAAAGATGAAGTCGAGATCTTACATCTTCCAACCCAAGTTGCTGGTGTACTGTATGAAGTTGAGATCTCTAGGCAAGGTAGAGAAGGCCATGATTAGATCTGTAGCAACTGAGAAGGCCATGGTTAGAGACAGCATCATTGCAGAAGACACCAACTGCGGAAATCTTGTCTGATACCTTCCTGAAACTTACCATCTTGCGTGATCAATGGGTAGTCGGAGGCACTGAGATTGATGAACCAATCCCACTGGCGGATCCTGAGCAGGACGGCCATGGCGTGGAGGGTGGTGGACAGCATCGTGGGTCCTCTGTAGGTGACCAAGTTCGACTTGCCGACGAGCCAGACGTTGCGGAATCGCGCGAAGGTCTTGTGCTTGGAGACGAAGTCGGACAGCCGGGCGTGCTCTGATGGCGAGGCCTCGAGGTCGAGGTGGAGAAGGTAGCAGTTGCCGGGGTGGTAGATCGCGGTGAGGAGTCGCTTTAGCCGGTCGACGTCGCCAGTAGAGGCGGAGATGAGGTAGGCGAAGGTGACGGGATACGGTTTCGGCTGGGGAGGCCGCCGCAGGTGGTCGGATAGGTGGAAGGGAGAGATGGATTTGCTGAGGAACGCTGGGAGAAGCAGGAGAGAGAGGAGGAATGAGGTGGTGATGAAGGAGATCATGAACGCCTTGATGCCCATATCCGAGATAATCTGCAGGTCAGCTAAAACATGAAGTGAGACGAAGACAGAGAGTCACAGAGTGGAGAGAGGGAGGAATCATGACATGAAGAAGACTGAATTCATCAAAATCCATAAAAGTACCTACCTGTGGATTATCCTGGAAGGAGAGGAAATCATAGGAAGAGTACAGAACAGCGTGAAGCTAATAGGTATGGAGTACAGAACCAGCTTTCCCCACGCAAGAGAAGGGGCGATTAGAGGGGATGGTGGTAGGACAAAGGTAGTTGTCGATGTTGGTAGTTATGCTTTGATTGATGATTGCGCTCTTCCATGATGCAGAGAGCAAAAATGCAAAGGGGTGGAAACATCAGATCTAGTTCCTTGGAGGTGAGGGCTCCTCCGCACGGCAGCGTCACAAGTCCACATGCCTTTGGGAAAAGATAAAAGACATTGCTGCAGGTAAACCATGTGAGCTGCAGGCCTCTTCTAATGACCAAATTGGCCCTCGCATGCTGCATGATCAGCACCATCCTGACGTCATTGACACTTGACACATTCCCGGGTGGTACATGAGCAGGATAAGCTCATATAACTCTCCATGGCAGCCATACCTCCGTATCGAATGGCAATGCTTGGACGCTTGTGGGTGGCATCGGTGGCTTTCAGTGGGAGGATGTGTATGTCTCACCGGCAATCGAAAGGTGCAGTTAACCAGCCAAAATGTAATGGCCTACCAAAAGAAGGTGTTGGCACAATTAAATGGTTGTGAAGAGCTGCCATAGCTGTAAAAGACCAGCAAAACAAGCAGTGTGTTTAGATTCTGAAGTTTTGAAGCTAAGAATTAAGTTCAGAGAAAAAGGAGACGGGACTAGTCGATCTAGCTCAGCAACCATTATTCCAATTTCTAAATTTTGATATGTATTTATTGCAATCAATCATCAAGTGCCCTGAAGCATGGATCTGAACCCCTCAGTCGAATCACAGCATCTGGAAACATTAGGATACCACTCAGGCACATGTTAACATCATAAATGTCATACATGGTGGAAAACCAGATTTGATTTTTGATATAGTTTGGAATTCTTAAGTACAGAGATTCCAGTTTTGGTATCTAAAAGGGATGTTTTATTTCTATTTTCTTTTGTTTTTCTTTTATAACTAGAAAAGTGCAGGGTAAGGTTGATCTGTTTCTTTGCACAAAACTCTGTAGCTTCAAAGGTTCTACGAGTAATCTGTCACAGGGACATAGCAGAAGATATTAGACAAAAAGATTAGTATTACTGACCTGAGCCACTAAAACCTTTTGAAAGAGGACAGCATCCTTTTTGGCTGCTTTTTCCTACCAAAAACCATCTCTTTTGGCTGTTACCTTCTGTAGCTTTTTCTTTAGTAGTCAATAAACAATATACAGTATATCGAAGTTGATTCACTCACTTGAATGAAGATTAGAAAGAAAAAACAGTTCAGAGAACGATATCTTCGAAACTTCTATGAACATCCTCCAACATGTTCATGAACAATAATTCCATCGAACAACCCAGCTCTCACTCAGAACCCAAAGTTAAAAGCCCTAAAGAGACAAATACATGTCCAATAAATACATTTCTAAAGAAAATTCAACAGTTGATTCTTACAGGGAAAAAAATGTTCGAGACAATATGAAAAATAAAATACGAGATGCAATATATCCTCTTAAGCAACTTTCCCAACCATGGCCATCAAATACAACACCCTGAGCTGTCCATTTGGCACTCATCTGAAACACACCTCAAACTGGGAGGGGTAACAATATTGTTATCAAGTACATGGATGCGTCAAAATCCTGACCTTGCTCGAGTCTGAAAAATGGCTCAGGCTCACTACCTTGAAGCCGTAACATTTGCGTGGGTTGGTTTACTATTAGGTCGAGGGTCTTTTACTGATTTTGAAGATTCATCAATTGCAATATTCCCCAGTCCTACTGCCATTGCTTCCCTTTCATCTTTCTCCTTTCTTTGCTTCTCTGAAGCACCATCCATCGAAGATTGGGGTTGATTTGATTGAGGCAAACTTGGTTCACGTATTCGAGGCCCTGCATCAATCCATGGGTGTTGAAGCAATTGGGCAGCTGTGGGACGTTTCTCAGGAACAAAATCTAATATGGGAATAAGAAAATCAGCCATGTCATTGGCATCTTGCTCGCTGAATTCATACTTCTCCATGAGCACTTTGTTGAGGGGCCAAAACTTCAAGCGGCGGATGTGCCTCAAATCACCATGCCTGTTGAAAATTTCACGAGAGTATCGACCACCCAAGGCAATCTGAAAAAGGATGTTATTTCTGTGATGATAGTTAATCAATCAGATGTTTCAAGACATGGCCTTTCAAAAAGGTACAAATGGCTTACCTTGCGGGGCATCATCCCAAGAAGCTCCATCATCAATGCCAAGTGGTCCTGCAACATCAAGATGATAATAACTATGTTAATGCAATAGTTAGAAACTTAGTTCTATTAAGGTCAATTTCCATTAGCAAACTATTCTTCTCACTATATCCTATACTGGCATGGGCCTCATCCGCTAGGCTGCCCTTTTTATTCCACCAATGTAGTCTGCCAGGCACAAAAAAGATCAAGTACCAATCTACTCAACCAACAAATAGCTCACAGATGCAAGTTTACACATGCCCACTTAGTGAAAAACCTTTGAGAAGTATGATAATCCCGCCCTGGTTTGTAAGCCAGATACCATTTTGTTTCCTGGCTTTCCGCTATTTCCAACCCTCTCCAAAGTAGCTCCTTCATCATGAGAACAAGGGTCAACCAAGAAACACCAGGCACTGGTGACTCCAAAGAAACCACTACATTTAATGATATTTAATGTTTTTCTGTCCTCCACATAGTCATATCAGTTTTCATCCAATCCACATTCTAAATCCATACCCCATCATAGCAGTCAATTTTTAGGACCAAATTATATATGCTAAGTTTGGGTGCATTCAAGTGGAAAAGAGTAACATATTATAAGATGATCCACAATGTCAAATTGTCCAAGCAGTTGTAACTTTACCCTTATTTGTTGGTTAAATTTCCTACCTATCATCATTCAAAAGAATGAACCAGATAACAACCACAATTAATCTTCAATGTTCTTAGAGGGACCAATAAGATAGCCATAATATGCAGTCAAGACTCCTATTGCAACCAGAAGAATGATCTTCCATGCTAAACATCTAGGTGCAGCAAACACAATAATACAAGATAATGATGGTCCTAGCCCTAATAAAAAAATGATTATGCAATGATGCAAACATAATTTGATGGTAAAGAATATAGTAGCTTCCATGGCAAATAAAGTCTTAAAAGAGATAACCACATAAGCAAAGCAGAAGAAATTAAAAAGGAAGTTATGGTTGTTCAAGATATCATGTTTTCTTAAGGTGATTGTGTTCTCTTAGAGACTGTTGTTATATTAACTTTTCTGTTCTAAAAATTAAATTCTATCTGGACCAATAGTAGTGGTCTGTTTTATATTTTTCCCAAGGAACTAAAATTAATATTCTTCAAATTATCTGGAACAGGTGATCCAACAAATATCCATAATTAACAAGTTCTCGTTCCAGTAAAAATTGCTCTGGGTCAGTTAGCAAGAGAAGGATGCCTCATCTTATTCTAATTCATATTATAAAACGATATGATCAGCTCGTGCGAACAATTGATTGTATGCTAATTGGAAAATATGAAACATCTAGATTAATTGAGGAAGCCTCTGAACGAAACACCAAAGAGGCAATTTGGTCAGTAGGTTACTCCTCTATTAGTAAGTGAGGAAGGGGTTGGATAACGACAATGAGTATTAAGAAAATCGTTGACTTGACAATCTAACATTTACCATTCCCTCTAGTGATTTAAAAAGCGCTAGGAATTAAAAGGCACCAAGGTCCAAAAATGCCCGAGGCGCTAAGCGCTCGCCCGAGCAAAGCAAGGCACTAAAATATAAAAATATATAATATAATTAATAAATATAATTATTTAAATAAAAACCTAATAATAATTTCAGATAAATAAAAATTAATAGTATTAAAATCAAAATAATATATTATAAATCTAATAAATAAAAATACTGTTAACAGTTAATCGCATTTAGGTAATCAGTAGTTTCGACTTTGTTGTCCTTTCACCGCAGTATACAATTTCCTACTACATACATTTCACGTGATACCTAATAATCGACTTAACTTAGCAAAGATAATCGCTAATGATACTATCGAGAAGAGTGTAAAGGAAGAGCGGCGAGAGCGGTGGCAACGCGGTAGCAAATGTAACAACGGAGCGGAGTGGTGAGCTATAGTGGCGGAGTAACGAGAAGCGAGAGCGAGAGCGAGAGCGAGACGAGCGACGCTGGCAACGAGCGATAATAATGAGCAATGATAAATGGAGCGACAATAGTGGCAACAACAGCAGTAGTAGCGAGCAGTGGCAGCGGGAGCAGCAAGCGGCGACAGTGGCAGAGGCAACGGTAGTAGCGAACAGCGGTAGTGACAGCGACAAGCGGCGACAATGGCAACGAGCAGCGGGAGCGGGGAGCAAAGTTAGGGTTGGGGAAACGCGAGAGAAAGGTGATTTAGTTGGTTCGATTGAACCAACTAAAGCAGACCGAACTGGTTCGGTCGCCTGGTTTAACTCGGGCGCTTGCCCGAAACGCCCGACGCCTAGGCTCGGGCGAGCGCCCAGGCGGGGCGCCTCTTTGAAGGCGCCATCTGGAAACGAAGCGAGGTGCTCGGGCCTCGCCTGAGCACTTAGGCGAGCGCCCAAGCACCTATTGAAATCACTGATTCCCTCTTGACTAAGTGTATACAACACAACCTAATGCACAAACAAGATTTAGGAAAGATGGCTGTTGGGAACTTTAAGAACGGTTATCACAACCTAAGCTATCTCCAAGTACTTTAAGACGAATAGAATTCACTCATGGATATCACCAAGAAAGAACAAATAAACAGGACAATGGTTTCACATAATGCTAAATTGGGACCAATTGTAAAAGAAATCAATAAATGGTTTCCATTTTGTAGGTCAAACACCTACAAAATGTGTTTTTTAAGCAAAATAACATCAAAAGAAAATTGTCAAGAACATTTGTTTGCAACTTCACATTCGAAGGGATTCATCAAAAAATGGAAAAAAAGGATATTAATCTAATATTTGGGGCTCTTATGTGGTCTGGACGGAATAACCTGGATCATGCACATGGAACAAATAACTAATCAATATTCTTCTTTGGAAATGGCTCAGATTATGATCAAACACTCACAATTTTTGCACAAGTGCCAATAACAGTAGCAAATTTGTCATTTAAAGCATATATGCAAAGGCATCTAGTTTCGTACAATAGATAGCCTATAAGAATCATAAAACCTTCAAAGTAACAGTTCCATGGCTCTTACCTCATCACGATCAAAATTATCACCACTATGCGGATCAAAAAGCACGTCTCCTGTGGCAAGCTCAAAGCAAATGCAGGCAAATGACCACATATCGGCAGACGTAGAATATTTAGACCCAATAATCACCTCCGGACACCGGTACTGCCTTGTCTGGATATCACTTGTGAACTGCTTATATGTCCAACATGCATTTCCAAAGTCGACAATCTTGCACCTAAGGTCCGCCTCCATTGCTAGTCGCTTCCTTGTCGCCTTGGTCCCTCTTTTATGACCCTGTGCTGGTCCATTTTGTGTTTCACCACCACCACCTCCATCATTGACCCCTCTAGAATCCTCCTTATCCTCTAAGTCATCAGTCTCGCCGGTGGTGGCTGCTGCAGTTCCAGATGCAGCAGCTGCTGCACGTTTTGCCTTCCTCCGGATCTTTTTCTTCTGGTTTCGTGTGAGATCCCCATTGGACCGAGCTGGGGACATGGGTGCCAACTCTTGGGGCTTGATGGTGGGGAGGATGAGAGGCAAACCAGAGAGACATGGATTTTTGGCCGGGTCAATGCTAGACATGAGGAGGATATTTTCTGGCTTGAGATCAGTGTGGATGATAGAAAGATCTCGGTGGAGGTAGTCAAGTCCAATGAGGACACATCGGCAGATGTCCTTCACCTTGGAGAGCAGTATCCCTCGATAGTCAGTGTACTTGATAAGGGTGAGCAGGTTATCTCCAAGGAACTCAAAGACCATACAAACATGGTGCCCATTGGGTCCTGAATGCTTGAAATGATCAAGCAATTTTACCACACACCGAGTGTCATCAGGGTCCCCTTCTGCAATCTGCTTCAAGATCTTTATCTCATCCATTGCAGCCTCTGTATAGTGCTGCGCACTCTTCTGCACCTTCAACGCCACATACCGCTGCGATGCAGACAGAAAGGTTATGTTGTGCAATCGCTTCCTCCATATTTAAGAGATAAAAAAAAAATATCTGCCTTTGTTTCTAAGGTGACAAATAAAAAGAAGTCATCAATTTCCGCCATATTTCAACCAAAACTCAAGTTTTTATGCAGCCTATAGCATCCTCGAGCGGTAGTACTGATGATTTCGGGTTGTTTAGGGATTTAAGAAAACTAGAGCAACCATTTTCAGTTATTGTGGGAGAAGGATGCGTGGGGTTCGAAACGAAGGGAAGAATAAAGAACGGATGAGGCTTCAGGGGATCTTACGGAGTGGACGGTATCCCATGCGAGCCAGACGGTGGAGAAGTGACCCCAGCCAAGCTTGGCCTGGACGACGTAGGCGCCCTGCTTGAAGGAATCCCCGACGCGGACCGCGTGGTACCCGCCGCGCCGGTAATCCTCGGTGCCCTCATCCTCCGACGTGTAGTTGCTGCTCTCGCTCCGCCCGTCCACCTCTGCCATTCGATCGCCGCCCGATCCCCGACCCTCCGCCGCAATCCAACCCGAACCCCTCTCGATCTCTTCGCCCTCTCCTCTCCCTCGCCGAGCTAGGGTTTGGCGCACCCGCTGTCGCTCGTCGCTCCCTCGCACGGCGTGAGTCGAAAAATTAAAATCAATTAAAGGTAAAAATGTACACGGCGGAGGAATATTAAGCTGCGCCGCAGGCATCACGTAACCACCGATCCTCATGGGCTATCATCCCGCGGATAAAGTGACATGACCCGTGGCCTACTCAGTGGTGAAGGATAAGTTAAACTACAAAATGGGTACAGAGAACACCGGAACAAAGAGTACACTTCGCCACCAGCTGCAGAGGGACGGGGGGAGACGAGAGCAGTAGCTTCCTTTGGATAAAAGAGTGTTGCTGATGCCAATGAAGTCTCAATGGTTGGTTGGGTAGAGGAGGGATTGTGTTTGGTTATTAGCTACCAGAAGTTAGCACAGGTGAAACATTCCACACACAGCAGAATAGGAGCATGAATCAGACATTACAATGCATTCCATCTCTTTTGTATGGATAAGATTTCAGGGTTCTCTTTTTCTCTTCTGCTTGTTTGAAGTTTCGAGAGTACATGTTTGGTCGCCAGGTTCATTGGGTATCAGCATACAGCACAGGTGAAGCAATCCACACATGCACAACAAGAGCATGAGGCAATCTTGCAAGCACTTGGAAGGATAAGTGCTACTGTGCATGGATAAGATAGATGAATTCCCTTCTCTTCCTCTGCTCTCTGCTCTGTCGTAGGTGTGGTGTTGGGAGTCGTAGGAGAATTTGGCTGGACTTCATCGGACGGACCCATTTGCTTGTTTTCTTTTCTTCAGGCAACTTGTTGGAGAGGCATCTCTGTGGTTCCATTCTGGCTCGAAGTATCTTGTAAATGTACTTGTGGAACTTCTTTCTTGTGGTTTTCCAAGTTCTGTGCATGAATCATTTCTTTGACCAACAAATGAATGAACTTCCTGTGTACTTTTAGATTGTTCTTGCAATATGGATGACCAAGATTCATGTTATAAAAGAAAAATCTCTTTGCTCATCCTGAAACATAACTAAGTCAGCAAATGTTATATAGATATGAATGAGTTAAACAATACTAATAATAATAGCATTATTATGATTATTTTTCTTAGTCACCCAAATAAGTTTAACAAAGGAGTAGATTACTAGTCAAATAAAACAAATCAGCTATCTGAAATTGTGTTTATTTTTTGTATATATATATATATATGAATTGATTTATTAAACCTCTTTTATCCTACTTATAAATTTCAACTTTGTCTATCCCTTAATTTATTATTAGTGTTGATAGGGGATATCCCGGTATCATCCACAGCATCCTCCATAGCATCATCCATGTCACATCGTCAACAGACACATTAGCATAAAGATGTCCCACGTGCATCGTCACGTCCGGCCCACCATCTCAAGTCGGATGTGACGGTGCCCTCACGTCGCCATGCCACTCGGGCTCGAACAGAGCACCCACTCCCGAAATCCCGGAACGACGACGCATGGAGTAGCCATTCTCGAAATCCCAGGATAACGACGCATGGAGCAGGCCATCCCTGAGATCTCGGAACGACGCCACCCTGTATGACTTCGCTGTCATCCGGATTGAGGTACGCCTCCGAACACGTCTATATAACTCCCACCTGGCTTCGGGGAAGAGGAGTAAAAAGGGACACGGAGTAACTTCAGCATCGGAGGGGCCAAGTCGGAAAAAACTCAACCCAGGCCTTCTTGCAGGAATCGAGCTCGCAACACATCAAAAGTTCGTTTCAACTGCGAACTTCAATCGGATACCCTAAGACTTTGGCGACTGAGCCAGGCCATCCCAACACGTCATCAGGTGGTCGCATTTCGTTCCATAACAAGTGTCACTCTTGATTTGTCATCTCATGTGACCAAATTAATCTAACTATCCCTTAATTTACTATCAATGTCACTCTTGATTGTCATCTCATATGACGAAATTAATCCAACATGTCTCATTTTCCTTAATCATGTGGTATTTGAAATTAGTCCGATTAAAAATGATAGTTGATCATAAGAGATGTGCTTTAACCGAGGTCATAAGACAACTTATATTCTAGTTAATACATTTTAGACACTTAAATGCTTATATCCTGGATGTATGTTTCGTTTGTGAGGAGATAGTTTATTCAATTATGATATTTTGAACATTTAAATACTTATACATTAAGAAGATGCATCGGGAGATATGATTTGTTTGGCTAAGATAGATCGAACATTTCAACCCACATGTCCAAAAGAAGTGTATGTTGCACGGGGAGATAGAGTATATTTGGGAACACATTTTAAATTTATATTCAGAGCTTGGTGTGCATTTTAAATGTAAATTAATGTTTAATATTTTGTTTAAATTTAAAAATGCTCAAAGACTGATGCTACTTTAGGGTAGCATTAGCATTTTAATATTTACAGAATGCTAACATAAATTTTTAAGTTATGAAAGTATCATGTAAGAAATCGATAATGATTTATATTTTTATAACATAAAATTTAATTTATTTATTTTTAAAAATTAATCACATATGATTATATTTTTATTTATTATATATTTGGGCCATATAATTTTTTTAAGATTACATTTAATCATTTATTTATTTTATTTATTTGCTTATTAATTTAAATAATATATATTCACTTTTGAATAAATATTTAAATATTAGAATGATAAATTTGTCACAAAATATTTAATGAACTTTTGAAATACAATTTTACCAAACATCATTTACATTAACACATATTTAAAATAAAAAAATTATCTATTATTTACCAAATACTTAAAGCATTTCATATTCGATCTTTTTCTCCAATTAAACATTAAAACTATAAATATATTTTCAAATACAACTATATAAACCAATCATGACATATCGTGCACTTTGATGCCTGTATTATGGGCGAATGCAGTGTGCACAAAGAGATGCTATGTTGGGTAAGGTTGGTTGGCCTAAATTCACTTAACCAAGGTGGATAGACTGATTTAACTAAGTGGTCAACCTAAAGAGCATTGAGCCCGTGAGTTGACTCGTCTGAAGGCGAAATTTTTTGTCCAAGAAAACTTAGATTGTCCATTATTTTTTATTAAACTTGGAGTATAACAGTATCTCTTTCATACTAAGTGCTTGCTTATAACGAGCAAAAAGACCCGATAGCTCATAAGTTAAATATGAGGAATAGAAGACGTGAGAGACTATGCTTGGAGATACTCCTGATTATATTATTAATTTTATAATTACCGTTATTTATACAAAAATTAGCGCATAAATGAAAGAATATTAACACATCACCATTCCTAGGTTGATTGGACTGCATGTGTAAAGTGATGAGCAAAATATGGATAATTGCCATCCTTGATCAAATCCAATTTTATATATATCTCATGGTATAATAAGTTACAACAAATCATTTAATAGGGAATATGATGGCTAATCATCATCCAAGATCTATCACCATGTGATAATTGATATAGAAAGAAAGGGTTCCTATCACCTTTCACCTGCTTGCCCTTATGGATAATAGTTCAAGAAAAATTATTCGAACGTAAGTTTAGACTTGTCTTTTTCTGTGGGCAAAGTACTAAAAAAAAAAAAGTGAAGTTGATTATCGACTTGTCTCCTCCCTTGACCAGATATAAAACATAATCTAAAACATTATGTCAAGAATTTTTTTTTAAAAAAAATAAATACCTCAAAAGAATTTCGAACTAACTTGAACACCAAAGGGATCAGGTTGGGAAACATCTTTGGACATCAATCTTAATGTCAACGATATTTCAAAAGCTCAAGCTCCACCCTAGAGCCACTCAAGAATTACCACGAAATCACATCGAACGCTTCTCAATTTTTGGGCTCGGATCATATCGAGTTAACTCGAACGTTGACGATAAATTCCCCTAACACAACTTAATCCAATTGAACAATTGAATTGGAGAACTGATTTGATTTTTTTTTTTTTGTGTCATTGGGAAACTTGACGATCTAACTCAACTTCAATTAGATTATCAATTCCTTAATGTTGATAAAGTGGACAAATTGGAAGTTAAATGATTCAAAAGAGCCACATGTTTTCTTCGCAACGACTCGATGAACCGGTTCGGGTTTGGCCTTCGGTTCAATTCGATTTGATGTGATTTGGTTTGGTCCATGGGAGACGGTTCCAGATGCTTCTTCTTCCGTCTCATGTGATAGTAATATTTAATTTTGGGTTCCATTTGTTCCCAATGGCGCGCGTATCGATCGAACAGCAATCGAGAGGGCGAGGGAGACCGACTCGGTCACATTCGAGGGTTTCGCTCGGGGTTTTGAAGTTCCTCTCTCGTCGTATTCTTCTGGGGTTCGAATCCGGACCATTCTGACCTCGACGAGATCTCCGGGTTCGCTTGCCCCTCTCGGCCGGAGCTGCTTGGGGGAGGGCAAGATGGCGTACGGGTCGCCGGTGTACGAGATACATGCGATGCTCAAGGGTGCAAGTGTCTTATCGGGCTAGATGAGGCTGTTCTCAAGAACATCGAAGCATGCAGGCAGCTCTCCGTCATCACCCGCACCTCTCTTGGCCCTAATGGTGATCTTTCCACACTTCAATTCTCGTAAAATGAAATCCTTGCGTTCTTCATCTTCACACTGGTCTGATGTCACATTTAGCAATTCATTGATTCTGCTAAGCTGCTTACGATGCCATCGTGACAATTCACCCTGGAAGAATAGTGGAGGGGAGAAAGAGGAGGAGGTGGATGCCAAGGGCAGGAGGCGACGAGAGAGACTGACAGAAAAAAGATAAATAAGGGAAGAAGTAAAACAAGACAGCTGTAGTAATTGTAGAAAATAAAAGAAATAGTTAAGATCGATACCATCAATTCACCGTATGGTGTAGTCCATTTGAAGACCGAACCAAGTGAAATAATCTGATCCGCGTCCTGACGGACTGTAAGACTGGCAAATACCAAACAGTACCAACTGATACGGGCGGTATTTAAACTAGGTTGAACAATTTTGGATTCGGCCTCGGCCCAACAGTATAGGTTGTCAAAATCAAATTTTAACTATTTGACATAAAAGTTTTTCCTTTACCACAATGAATGCTATAATCATGTGTTCAATTTTAGTATGTTGCATTGATGTTCCGCATGAACATAAGGTTCATCATGTAACTTTGTTTTGGTAGTAAAGTGTGGACCAATATGATGTGGGCGCACTCCATCCATGAGATCAGATTTTGCTTCACAAAGAAAATATCTATGTGATCATTAATATAGAAGATACTCTGCCCTCTCCTTAGAGATGTTATCTACTTTTTTTTTAACCAAATTTTTTTTTAATAATCAAATGGTTAGCAAATTCTTGGTATGGTTTTGCTTGCTTGTGTGATGGTTTTGATGATTCTTTCTTTAGGTGGAATGCTGTTATCTGCTGGTGTCATTCATACATCTGTTACAGAAACTAAGGGAGCCATTCTAATGCAAAACCAGGTATTATGTTTATCTGCAGTTTGTAAACATGGACCATAGTTCATTTTATATGGCACCTCTAATTTTAAAAGTTCAAGTACTGTTTGCTGATTACAGTAGCCATCTTCAATTTAGTGAATGGAAAATAAGCAATAAGCTGGGTGTGTCTCGCGTAGATCACAAATTTGTGATCATTCTTATTTCCAGTTGCTATGGGTATGCAGGATTATTCCCATAGAGAAGAATCTTCTCCAATTTATCCAAAATGAAAAAATCCAGTAAAATAAATAAAAGAAATTGACATGTGATTATCATTTTCCTTGGAGTTCTAATTTGAGCAGGGAAAAGTTCCATTGATCTGTTTACATGGACCAATTACTTGAAAGAAAGGAAGGCCTTCTCTATATAGGTTTGTTCTCTTTTTTTTTGGATGAAACATGGAGTTTCTTAGATGGACATTCTTTTGTTGGCTCTATTTCCTCCAATACATAATCAGCATAATTCCCACTACCTTCTCCAACAAATGTGATTTGCAAATAAGGTTTTGGATGTATTTTGTCTCTTTTTTAAATGTGTACAATTTTTACAAAAATATATTTGGTTAATTACATAATTATTAATGGTAATGAGGAAGTTATGACCTGATCTTGACTGACAGAAATGTGTCTTATACATTCTAAAGTTAGAGAACTATGCAAAAACTGAAGAAGCCAAAGTTGAGGAGCTCACTAAAGCCCTTGCCGACTCTGGTGCCAAGGTTTTTTTGAGTGGGGCTGCGGTTGGAGACTTAGCATTGCATGTCTGCAAGCACTGTAAGAATGGTTTCTTCATCTACCAAAGTAATGGCATTCATTTTGTAGCATTTATCTTCGGTATGATCCCTTGCTTTATGGTTTGCACATGCTTGGTTTGGCAGATCATGATGGTGAAACCAACAGGTGGCCCAAGGAGGGATCCACCAGCCCCTATGATCGAAAGATACACTTCTCTTAATGACTAAAAAGATTTGAGCTTGATTCCTGCACGCATATATTTTTTGGTGGGAGGACATTGTAAAAGATCATGACCTAGAGAAAGTGGACCTGATGTTGAATTCGGTAGTCCAACTCTTAATTTGGTGCACTAAGATCGAATGCTGGGTTGGAACATTTTTACTCTCATACAAAATATGGATGGTCTTTTATGTATTTTCTATCCTATTCATGATTTTATGGTTTCCATTACACGGCAGGCCACAGCACCCAACAGTTGAACGTTCCTTCCTTGAGAGGACTTCCTGATCTTGGCATTTCAGGTACACTCTATCTGTTGATCAATTGGCCCGGTTTGCATCTTGTTATTATATGTGTGAAGTATATCTCTTTGTTACCATTTCTATTTTGTTCTTGGATATCACTATCTGACTATCTCAGATGGTGCTGTCTTGGATTGAAGATCAACTTTTTTACTTCTTTTTAATAAAAAAAGACTAACTTTTGTTTTTCACAGTAAATTAATTGGACTCTGACTAGCACTCTTGCTAACATGTTAAAGTTAATATTAGTTTTGATGGCCCAACTTGCATTTAGAGACTAGTTTTTTTCTCTATGTTTAGACTTCTTTACTCCTCAATAATTGATAGAGATTGTCTTCTGGCTTAGGTCTGTTATCAAATGTGTGAAGCATATCTCTTGTTACCATTTCTATTTTGTTCTTCGATCTCTGTCATGACTATCTCAGATTTTAATGTCTCGGATTGATGATCAATTTTTTCACCTCTTTTTAATAAAAAAAAGGCTAACTTTTTTTTTTCTCATTAAAATGATTGATCACGACGAGCACTCTCGCTGGCTTGTTAAAATTAATATTAGGTTTCTTCGATGTTGCCATCGCCTCTTCGAGAGTTTGATTAGTTAGCCTTTTGACTGTTTGTCGAAACTTTGGCATCTACTTTAACAATATGTAGTTCTTTCTTGCAGATAGCGGAAAGAGTTACCCACACTCCACGGGTACAGTGCATCCAGTCGCACAGAAGTAGGATTTGAACTGCGTGTGCCCAATGTCGCTTGCGGTGACCAGAACCTGTATCCGCCTGCACATCGATAGTCTTACCTGACGCCATCCGGATGATAAAGTGTACTGCGCACAAACTCCGTTTTCTTATCGTCACCAGGAATGCCGGTGCACGTACCGAATGCACCAGCATCCTCTTATAAAAGCCCCCCCTCACTTGCTCGTGTTGTTATTTGCCCCGCCGAACCGAGAATTGAGGTGCACGGACACTACTGTTGGGAAAAAAACGGAATAATTCTTTTCCCTCGTATATCAAAATGTGTTCCTTGTCACAAATATCAACTTGATAAATCATAAAATAACTTGATATTAACAAATAAATATTAATCAAAATAATATAAATAGCAGAAATCAATCACAAGTAAGATCGAATTTTAACGTAAAAAATCTAATACGAAAAAAATCATTAGACCGTAGTTCATTTTAAATTTTTATTATCACAAATAATGATAACAGGTTTATAATTGATTTTCTCTAAAATAACAAGAGAATCATAATAACATCAAGATTATATATCTTGACTCAAGAATATTATGTCATCATCACATAGATGGATCTCACCAAAGAAAAATTTTAAGTCTCACCAAATAGGTATAGCAGGAAAGCACCTTAGAGAGAGAAAAACTAAGATACTAAGTTTTTTGTTTGACGATTAGTGGTCAAACTTCGTCAGTCTTGGCTCAAATTTGACGTGAAGAATCCTTGCAGTAAACTCTACAATCCTAACGGTACCGATCTATGGTTTATCCTCTCTAAGGTGCTTTCCTACTATATCTATTTGGTGAGACCTAAAATTTTTCTTTGATGAGATCCATCTATGTGATGATGATGATGACATACTATTCTTGAGCCAAGATATGTGATCTTGATGTTATTATGATTCTCTTATTATTTTAGAGAAAACCAATTGTAAACCTGTTATCATTATTGGTGATAGTGGAAGTTTGAAGTGGACTACGGTCCCGTGATTTTTTTCGCATTGGGTTTTCCACGTTAAAAATTCGGTCTCACTTGTGATTGATCAATTGTTCTGCTATTTATATTATTCTGGTTAATATTTGTTTGTTGATATCAAGTTGGTATTTCTGATGAGGAACCCATTTTGATACATAAAGAGGGAAAAGAATTATTCCGCATTAACAGGTTTTTTCCCAACAAGTGGTATTAGAGCAGCAGGTTGTTATTTGCTACTAATTTTCTTATGTGATTGAAATGAAAGAGTCAGATGGTATGATTAAATTAAACTCATTAAATTATTCCACTTGGAGGCGTATGATGGAAGACTTGCTCTATTGCAAAGATTTGTACAAGCTCATCAAAGTTAAAGAAAAACCCTCTACTATGGAAGAGGAGGAATGAGAGGTCCAACACAGGAAATCTATTGCTTATATTAGAAGATGGATGGATATAAACTTGCATGAGCATATTTCTGATCAAACCAAAGCTGATATTGTTTGGTAAAAGCTAGAAAATCTCTTTGCGAAAAAAATAGTGGGAAATATAATTTCTCTCCTCAAAAAACATGTTAATTTGAAGTATAAAGATGGTGACAACATTGTTGAGCACATAAGCTTCAGAGTCTTGCAAATAAGTTGATTTCTATGAAAATGAATATAGATAATGAAATACAAGGATTGTTACTTCTCAGCTCTTTACCAGAAAGTTGGGAAGCATATGTTGTGATAATTTGTAACTCTACGCTAGAGGGGAATCTAACCATCGACATGGTTAAAGATAGTTTACTGAATGACGATGCCAGAAGGAAAGAATAGGGAGAATCTTTTTCTGGTACACTTGTTACTGAAAAGCAAGAAAGACGTGGAAGAAGTTATAGTAGAAATTCACATGGTTATAGAGGAAGATACTAGTTATAGGTGCCCTACAAGCCAGTCAAATGAGTGACTACACTTTTAACATGCTGCGTCAATCTCTTTGCTTATGATTATTGGCATTATCTCACATTATCTAGATGTATATTGTGATGTCCTTGGATCTGTGCAATGGGAATTGGATCGTGATGAGATTACGATAATGAGACCGATTCACCTTTAAACACAGACCCTAAATTATCCTGGTCATAGGTTACTCGAGAAAGACATCGAGATAACCGGATAGACTGGTGTGTTGTATACCCGTTCATATGATAGAGGTAGCTGGTCTCATAGTTACTCGTGTGGGGACACTAAGGGTACAGTACAGGTGCTCATTGGAGAATGAGTTCATCGATTGATCTGCCTACGGAATGTTGGATGGTTATTGATGCCTCACGTCAGACAGTGATTCCGTAGTCCCAGTAGTGTATCTGGTCCTTAGACTTGAGACACCAAGGATGTCCTGTATAAGTACTCCACTCTTTGATACCGGACTTATAGGTTTGGAAAGCTCCATATCTAGTACAACCGGTCATTGGGAGTGGTAGCCAACCTTACGATGACTATTGAGTGTCAATAGAGGATCATCCGCTCTCGGTATCATGAGAGGAATATCCCATGTGTTCTTGCTTGAACAAATCCTTGGCCAAGGTTATTCGGATTGAGAGAGAAAGAGTTCTCTGGGAGAATCCGATAAGAGCAAGACTCGAGGAGCGACCGTATGGGCCTGACAACACCATGCCTAGTATAGGGTCTCTGGGATATTAGATGGATGAGAGACTATAGATACATGGTAACTGAGGATAGATAGGTCCAAAGGATTGGATTCGCCTGTATCGTCTGGGGGCCGCGGCGTAGTGGCCTAGTACGTCCGCGGTCAATGAGTTGGGTGAATTATTATGGAGATAATAATTCACTAAGTCAGAAGGAGTTCTGACAAGTATGACTCACGGCCAGCTCGATATTGGGCCTAGAGGGTCACACACATATGGTAGGTATTGCGACGAGTAGAGGTTTGGATATGAGATATCTGTTGAACCCCCTATCTTATTGGATATCCATTAAGCCCCTGAATTATTGGATCCTGAGATGAGATCCAATAATTGCTAATAAGAGATTATTGGGTAGAGGCCCACTAATCCAAGAGGCTTGGGTAATTGGATGGAGATCCAATACCCAATAGGGCAAAAGATCCATTAAGGTTTTTAAGGGGGCCTCTATAAATAGGAGGGGACCAAAGCTCTATAGGCTGGGGGTTTCTTTTGGTAGCCACCTCCTGTTCTCCTCCCCCTAGAGAGAGAGGTGCATCGTCGCAATCCCTACCGTGTGGATACCGCTAGAGAGGAGGACACTTGACTTCCTTCATCCTCTCCCATAGATCTGTAGGAATTCAGGGATATACGATCTCCCTAGGTATCTTCTTTTACACATGCAGTTTTTACGAATTTGTTTTGACGCACCGATCTTCGCACGACGACGGAAACTTTCTACGGGAAATCTAGGGTTTTGTTTTCTATTCTTCTGCTGCGCATGTGATGTCGCTCCCCCTTGAAGGATTTCCCAACAGTGGTATCAGAGCCAGGTTGTTCGTGCGAAGATCGGATCTTAAACTACGTGTGTTGTGATCTAGAACAGGTTACGTCGCCAAAATCATTGGCGCAAAGGGCGAGGAAGGGCAGCAACTATTGCTGCCCTTGCTGTGTTAGTGTAGCGACTGTAAGGCTGCTTGCAGCCTTGCTGCCTGCGGCGACAACCATCGGACGGCCGAGTGCTGGTCGAGCAAGCTGCATGCGGCCTGCCTGGGACACAGGTGGGCTGGCTGTAGGCGGCGCGCATGCGCAGCGCGGCTGGAGGCGTCGACAGGTGGCCCATGGGGCGGCGCCGGGCACGCCCGTGGGTGGCGCTGCGCGGCGCCACCGCTGGCGGCGCTTGCGGGCGCTACGTGGGTGGCGCTTGCGGCGCGGCCACCAGGTGGGCGGCGCGCTGCTGCGCCGTGCTGCGCCATGCCGCCGCATGATGCCACGGCGATTGGGTAGCGGGCGCACGCAACGCATAGCAGACAGAGGATTAGGATTTTAGGGCAAAAGATGATTTTGCCCCTCAGAATTTCAAATATTCCTGATTCTGTCTCCTTTGACAGAATTACCAAAATACCCTCAGAATTTGAGAAATTCCAATCTCTGTCCCTTTTGACCGAATGACCAAAATATCCTTGGGAATTCAAAAAATTTCCTCTATGTCTCTATTTTCAGAAATATTAGTTAATTAAATAGTTTAATTAACTATTATTATTTATCTAGTAGTCCTATAAAATAACATATACATGTGATGTATGATGTGGACAGATGATCATGGACTTGTGATATAATGTGTGTACATGTGATTATTATTATTGGGATTTACGAGCCTCTATTTTTTCTCGTTTATTGTTGGGCTTGCGTGCTTGTAATTATGTTATAATTATCAGAGGAGGCGCAACGATAGCGTGACTCACGAGGCCGAGATGGACGATCCAACGCATGGAGATGTGTTGAGATGTCGACGGATCTGACGAAGCGAGATGGGCGATCATAGGACATAGAGATGCGCTGAAGTACACATCGATCTTGATGTGAGTGATTAGGCCCACTGGCTCGGGCCTGATCACATTAGGATATGGTCCATGATCATCTGGTGTGATTGCTCATGTGATGTGTGATTAGTTATACACCTACTAGATATGTATATATATATTTGCATGCGATGTAGATATATATATTAAATACGTATGTGTGTGACACATTATGTTAGGAGACCAAATCAAAAATCCTCTCCATAAATAATATTAAGTCAGTAAACATGAGGCAATAAGATTTCCCATAGAAAGTTTCCATTGTCGTGCGAAGATCGGTGCGTCAAAACAAATCCGCGAAAACTGCATGTGTAAAAGAAGATACCTAGGGAGATCGTATATCCCTGAATTCCTGCAGATCTGTGGGAGAGGATGAAGGAAGTCAAGTGTCCTCCTCTCTAGCGGTATCCACATGGCAGAAATTGTGACGATGCATCTCTCTCTCTGGGGGGAGAACAGGAGGTGGCTACCAAAAGAAACCCCCAGCCTATAGAGCTTTGGTCCCTTCCTATTTATAGAGGCCCCCTTAAAAACCCTAATGGATCTTTTGCCCTATTGGGTATTGGATCTCCATCCAATTACCCAAGCCTCTTGGATTAGTGTGCCTTTACCCAATAATCTCTTATTAGCAATTATTGGATCTCATCTCAGAATCCAATAATTCAGGGGTTTAATGGATATCCAATAAGATAGGGGGTTCAGCGGATATCTCATATCCGAACCTCTACTCGTCGCAATACCTACCATATGTGTGTGATCTTCTAGGCCCAATATTGAGCTGGCCGTGAGTCATACTTGTCAGAACTCCTTCTGACTTAGTGAATTATTATCTCTATAATAATTCACCCAACTCATCGACCGCGGACGTACTAGGCCACTACGCCGCAGCCCCCAAACGATACAGGGGAATTCAATCCTTTGGACTTATCTATCCTCAGTTACCATGTATCTATAGTTTCTCATCCATCTAATATCCCAGAGACCTTATACTAGGCATGGTGCTATCAGGCCCATACGGTCTCTCATCGAGTCTTGCTCTTATCGGATTCTCCTGGAGAACTCTCTCTCTCAATCCGAATAACTTTGGCCAAGGATTTGTTCAAGCAAGAACACATGGGATATTCCTCTCATGATACCGAGAGCGGATGATCCTCTATTGACACTCGATAGCCCTCGTAAGGTTGGCTACCACTCCCAATGACCGGCTGTACTAGATATGGTCCATGATCATCTGGTGTGATTGCTCATGTGATGTGTGATTAGTTATACACCTACTAGATATGTATATATATATTTACATGTGATTTAGATTTATATATATATATATATATATATATATTAAATACGTATGTGTATGCCACATTATGTTAGGAGACCAAATCAAAAATCCTCTCTATAAATAATATTAAGTCGGTAAACGTGAGGCAATAAGATTGACCCACGTGGCCTTCCATCGTTATAGCTAGGAGCCGATTCCCGGTGTAGGTTGAGTTGGTCGAGTCCCTCGAGACTCACCTATATCGCGTCTCGCCATCTTATCTACGACATAGAGATGTCAGAGGTGACCTGAGGATATGGTATACTTGGTCGAGTCCCTCGAGAGTAT
Organism: Musa troglodytarum; assembly: GCA_023547065.1. Lineage (NCBI taxonomy): Eukaryota > Viridiplantae > Streptophyta > Magnoliopsida > Zingiberales > Musaceae > Musa > Musa troglodytarum. The sequence goes on from CP097510.1 coordinate 18,583,322, forward strand.
ATCACCGAATCAGACTCATATGGTAACAATGTTAATGACTTAACCGAACATCATGGTTGGTCGAGTCTCTCGAGGCCATGGTGGTTCGAAGGTCGAACAGGACAGGAATCACAAAGAGTTGTGATTGGCAAGAGTTGTCTACCTTTACGAGCTTAACGTGATTGATCGAGTCCCTCGAGGTTACGTTAAGACGCCGATTGGATCCTGATCCCCACTAGAGATCCGCCGGGGGTCTCCGATTTACATACCGGAGGGTGTTGTGTGTCTCGCGAAAAATTAATAGGAATACATTAAGATAAAAGTCCTTATCTTAATTGTTTAAATTTTTACAAAGTCTGCATGTTATTTATTTCTGGTACATCTTTTATTTCAGAAAAAATATCGCTTTCAAATCCTTTACATGGCATACTTGATGCCAACCGCCTCACTGGTCCAAATTATACGGATTGGCTTCGCAATCTGAGAATCATTCTTACAGCGGAGAAAATCGCGTATGTCCTTGATACAGTGATCCCTACGCCCGACGAAGGGACAAGCGGGGATGAGATCGCTCGTTATGTGAAGTACTTAGATGATTCTACTCTTGCTCAGTGTTATATGTTGGCCTCTATGACTATTGAGTTACAGAGACAGTATGAAAATATAGATGCTAATTCTATACTCCTACATCTCCATAAACTGTTTGAGGAATAGGGAAGAACTCAGTGATATAAGATATCAAAGAGTCTTTTCCGTACTAGGATGACTGAGGGGACACTGGTTCAGAACCATATCCTTAAGATGATTGAGTGGATCGAAAAACTCACAGGTCTAGGAATGGTCCTAGAGGATAACCTATGTGTGGATCTTGTGCTTCAGTCCCTACCAGATTCCTTTTCTCAGTTCATAATGAATTTTAATATGAACAAACTTGAGGTGACCCTCATAGAGCTCCTCAATATATTGAGAGAAGCAGAGAGCACCATCAAAAAGGAGAAGCCGGTTCTCTACACTGTTGAGGCCAGAAAGAAAAGGAAGGCTGAGAAGACCCTTAAGAAGGGCAAGGGCAAGGGAAAAATGGGTAAGGCAAAGGTTGCCAAGAAAGACCCAACAAAGGACAAAGGTCAGTGTTTCCACTGCGGCAAAGATGGGCACTGGAAGAGGAACTGCAAAGAGTACCTTGCAGAGAGGGCGAAACAGAAGCTTGGAGAAGCTTCAGGTACATTCATGATCAGTCTCCATTTGTCAGAATCTTATGATAACACATGGGTATTAGATACCGGGAGTGCTTATCATATTTGTAATTCGTTATAGGTTCTGGTAGGACCTAGGAGATTGAACAGAGGCGAGATGGACCTTAAGATGGGTAATGGAGCAAAGGTTGCTGCACTGGCTGTTGGCAAGGTCACCTTACATCTGCCTGGTGGAGCTATTATTGCATTAGATGTATGCTATTATGTTCCTTCTATTATCAAAAATATTATTTCCATTTCATGTTTGACAATTAGTGGATATAAATTAGTTTTTGAGAACAATGGTTGTTCAATAATATTAGATGATGAGATCATCATGAGAGGAACATTGCATAATGACTTATATATGCTAGATACAACTCTACATATCATGAGTGTAAGTGAGTCTAAGAGGAAACATGAAGTGGAGAACCAGACTGGAAAGAGTATTAAAACCCTTCGATTAGATCGAGGAGGTGAGTACTTGAGTACAGAGTTCACCTAGTTCCTCAAAGACCATGGGATTTTATCCCAATGGACACCTCCTTATACACCACAGCTTAATGGTGTATCAGAAAAGAGGAATCGCACACTGTTAGATATGGTGCGTTCCATGATGTGTTTCGCCGACCTACCCATCTCATTCTGGGGATATGCCCTAGAGACTACAGCTTACCTTCTGAACAGAATTCCAACTAAATCAATGATGTCTACTTCATATGAGATATGGAATGGGAAGAAGCCCGATCTTAAAGTTGTTAAGATTTGGGGCTACCCTGCCCACGTTAAGAGACACAACCTTGACAAGTTGGAATCTAGGACGGAACGGTGCAAGTTCGTGGGATACCCCAAAGAAACTTGTGGGTATTATTTCTATCATCCTAAGGATCGAAAGGTCTTTGTCGCCAAGAGAGCAGTGTTCCTTGAGAAGGAACACATTCTTGGTGGAGATAGTGGAAGCATGATAGAATTGAGCGAGGTTGGAGAACCTAGCTCAAGCACCATTCCACAGCCAGAGTCTGTTCAAATACCTAACACACATGTTCCAACTTTACGTAGGTCCAATAGAGTATCCCATCCTCCTGAGAGATATGTGGGACATATCAGAAGAGAGGATGTTGAGGATATTGATCCTCAGACCTACGAGGAGGCTATTATGAGCATAGACTCCGGAAAATAGCAAGAAGCCATGAATTCAGAAATGGATTCCATGTACTCCAACAAGGTTTGGAACTTAGTTGATGCACCCGAGGGTATTGTACCCATTGGTTGCAAGTGGATCTTCAAAAAGAAGATTGGAGTAGATGGAAAGGTAGAGACCTATAAAGCAAGGCTAGTAGCTAAGGGGTATCGTCAAAGGCAAGGTGTTGACTATGACAAAACTTTCTCACCTATAGCCATGCTAAAATCCATTCAAATTCTATTGGCTATTGCAGCACACTATGATTATGAGATATGACAGATGGATGTCAAAATCGCATTCCTCAATGGTAACCTCGATGAGGAGGTGTATATGTTATAGCCTGAGGGATTCGTGTCCAAGGATAACCTAGATAAGGTGTGCAAGTTGCTTAGGTCCATTTATGGATTAAAGCAAGCTTCCCAAAGTTGGAACATAAGATTTGATGAGGCGATCAGATCTTATGACTTCGTTAAGAACGAAGATGAACCTTATGTGTACAGGAAATTAAGTGGGAGCACTATCACCTTTTTGGTATTATATATGAATGACATCCTGATCATTGGGAATGATGTAGGAATGCTCTCCACAGTAAAGACTTGGTTATCTAGGCACTTCTCCATGAAGGACTTAGGGGAAGCATCTTACATATTGGGGATACGGATCTATATAGATAGTTCCAAGATGATGCTTGACTTGTTCTAGTCCAGGTACATAGACACCATTGTCAAAAGGTTTGACATGAAAAATTCTAAGAGAGGTTTCATACCAATGAGACATGGAATATCACTTTCTAAGAGTATGTCCCCAAGGACTCCTGAAGAAAGAGCACACATGGATATGATGCTATATGCATTAGCGATAGGATCTATCATGTATGCTAGGCTATGTACCAGGCCTGATATAGCGCATGCTCTGAGTGTCACGAGCAGATATCAGGCAGATCCAAGCTTGGAGCACTGGAAAGCAATAAAATGTATCCTTAAGTACTTGAGAAGGACTAAGGATCTTTTACTGGTATATGGAGGTAGTAGCCTCAAGGTTGAGGGCTACACGAACTCGAGCTTCTAGTCCGATGTCGATGATAGTAAGTCTAATTCAGGGTATGTGTTCACCCTGAATGGAGGAGCAGTATGCTGGAAGAGTTCCAAGCAAGACACTATCACGACTCACCATAGAGGCGAATACATCACGCGGCAGAGGCAAAGAAGGAGGGAGTTTGGATGAAGAAGTTCATCACAGATCTAGGAGTCATCTCGAGCAGCGAGGAGCTGATTCTTTTATATTGAGACAAATACGGGACAATTACCTAAATAAGGGAACCCGAGTCTCATTAGAAGTATTCTGAGGAGGTTCCAACTTATTAGAGAGATCGTTGCCAGAAAAGATGTAGCAGTGGAAAAAGTTTCATCCGAAGATAACATTACAGATCCACTGATAAAGCCATTGACTCAGATTATCTTTGAGCGTCACAGAGGTCTGATGGGGATCAGACATGTTGGTGATTGGCTTTAGGTTAAGTGGGAGATTGCTAGTTATAGGTGCCCTATAAGCCAATCACATGAGTGACTGCACCTGTAACATGCTACATCAATCTCTTTGCTTATGATTATTGGCATTATCTCACATTATCTAGATGTATATTGTGATGTCCTTGGATCTGTGCAATGGAAATTGGATTGTGATGAGATTACGATAATGAGACCGATTCACCTTTAAACACAGACCCTAAATTATCTTGGTTATAGGTTACTCGAGAAGGACATCGAGATAACCGGATAGATCGTGTGTATACCCGCTCATATGATGGAGGTAGTCTCATAGCTACCGTGTGGGGACACTAAGGGTACAGTGTGCTCATCGAGAATGAGTTCACCGATTGATCCGCCTACGGAATACTGGATGGTTATTGATACCTCACGCCGACAAATGATTCCGTAGTCCCGTGAGTGTATCCGTCCTTAGACTCAGACACCAAGGATGTCCTCAGATGAGTACTCCACTCTTTCGATACCGACTTATAGGTTTGGAAAGCTCTATATCTAGTACAGCTGGTCATTGGGAGTGGTAGCCAACCTTACGAGGGCTATTGAGTGTCAATAGAGGATCATCTGCTCTCGGTATCATGAGAGGAATATCCCATGTATTCTTGCTTGAACAAATCTTTGGCCAAGGTTATTCGGATTGAGAGAGAAAGAGTTTTCCGAGAGAATCCAACAAGAGCAAGACTCGAGGAGAGGCGTATGGGCACTGTGACACCATGCAGTATAGGGTCTGGGATATTAGATGGATGAGAGATTATAGATACATAGTAGCGAGGATAGATAGGTCCAAAGTTGGATTTCCTGTATCGTCAGGGGGCGCGGCGTAGTGGCCTAAATGCGTCCATGATCGATGAGTTAGGTGAATTATTATGGAGATAATAATTCACTAAGTCAAGGAGTTCTAACAAGTATGACTCATGGCTGATATTGGGCCTAGAGGGTCACACACATATGGTAGGTATTGCGGACGAGTAGAGGTTCGAATATGAGATATCCGCTGAACCCCCTATCTTATTGGATATCCATTAAGCCCCTGAATTATTGGATCCTGAGATGAGATCCAATAATTGCTAATAAGAGATTATTGGGTAAAGGCCCACTAATCCAAGAGGCTTGGGTAATTGGATGGAGATCCAATACCCAATAGGGCAAAAGATCCATTAGGGTTTTTAAGGGGGCCTCTATAAATAGGAGGGGACCAAAGCTCTATAGGCTGGGGTTTTTTTTGGTAGCCACCTCTTGTTCTCCTCCCCCTAGAGAGAGAGAGATGTGTATCGTCGCAATCCCTACCGTGTGGATACCGCTAGAGAGGAGGACACTTGACCTCCTTCATCCTCTCCCATAGATCTGCAGGAATTCAGGGATATACGATCTCCCTAGGTATCTTCGTTTACACATGTAGTTTTCGTGAATTTGTTTTGACACACCGATCTTCGCACGACGACGGAAACTTTCTACGGGAAATCTAGGGTTTTGTTTTCTGTTCTTCCACTGCGCATGTGATGTCGCTCCCCCTTGAAGGATTTCCCAACAGAAGATCTAAGTCTAGAAAAAATATCAAGTGTTTTCACTGCAACAGGCCAGGTCATATGAAGAAAGAGTGTAGGTTTTGGAAGCGAGAACAGAATGAAAGGAAGAAAAATGAGAAAGAGACCAATACAGTTGCTGCTGAAGATGATATCATTATTGTTTGTGATGATGGATGTGTTAGTCTTGCAGCTCAGGACAATAACTAGGTAATTGACTCCGATGCTTCATTCCATGTTACTTTTTATGGTGATTTCTTTAGATCCTACACTGTTGGTGATTTTGGCAATGTTAGAATGGGAAATAGTGGTACATCTAAGATTGTGGGTATTGGAGATATTTGCTTAGGGACCAATACTGGGAGCAAATTGATACTTAAAGATGTTAGACATGTTCCAGATATTCATCTAAATTTGATATCTACAAGCAAACTTGACGATGAGAGATTTACATACTATTTTGGTGAAAGCAAATGGAAGCTCATTGAAGGTTCTCTAGTTGTGGCGAGAGGAAATAAGTTAAACTCTTTTTATATTATGGAAGCTAAACTACACAAAGGAGAGATTAATGCAATTTAAATGGGTGAAAGCATAGATCTTTGGCATAAGAGGCTTAGTCATATCAGCGAGAAGGGACTTCAAACTCTTGCTAGAAAGTAGTTCTTACCAGAGTTGCAAGGTACATCTCTTAAATCTTGTGATCATTGCTTAGTTGAAAAAACATATAGAGTTGCATTTCATACTTATCCGCCATCTAAAAGATCAAATATTATTGATTTAGTTCATACTGATATCTGTACTATGCAAACTAGAACTCTTGGAGGTACTCTTTATTTTGTTACTTTTATTGATGATCATTCTAGAAAAGTTTGGGCTTTTGCTTTGAAATCTAAAGACCAAGTACTCGATGTCTTCAAAGAATTTTATATTAGTGTTGAAAGAGAAACTGACAGAAAGCTAAAGAGTATTCGAGCAGATAATGGTGGCGAGTACAAGGGTACTTTTGAGAATTATTGTAGGTTTCATGGTATCAAGTTTGAGAAAACAGTTCCAAAAACTCCTCAGCAAAATGGTGTGGTAGAAAGGATGAACAGAACCATTGAAGAAATGATTAGGTGTATGCTTTTCCATGCTAAGTTACCTAAGTCATTTTGGGAGGAGGCTATGAGAACTACAATTGACCTGATAAATCTTTCTCCATCAGTTCCTCTGAAAGGTGATGTTCCAAAGAGAGTATGGAAAGGGAAAGATATATCTTATAATCATTTAAGAGTCTTTGGGTGCAAAGCATTTATACATATTCCCAAAGATGAGAGATCCAAGTTTGATAATAAGGTAAAGGCATATATTTTCTTGGGATATGGTCATGAAGAGTTTGGGTACAGATTATGAGATCTAGTGAATAAGAAGATTGTTAGAAGCAGGAATGTTGTGTTTCTTGAAAATCAATTGTTTGATAATGGTGATAATGTTGAGAAGCCAAAAATCTCTGTTTATATTCCTTGGAGTTTGGGTCATGTTCCTTCATCTGTAGTTCATGATGATCATAGGGGAGATGATGAAGAGGAATATGGTGAGCATGTTAGTGATAATGCTCCTATAGTTGATGATGTTAAACCAACTGAGCAAGCACCTCCACCACCAGTTGAGATTCCATTAAGAAGATCTACAAGAGAGCGATAACCATCTACAAGATATCATCCACATGAATATGTTATGCTTACTGATGGGGGAGAGTCAGAAACTTACCAAGAAGCTATTCTACATGAGCACAAGAATGAGTGGGTTAAAGTCATGCAAGAAGAGATGAGATCCTTGCTTGAGAACCACACCTATAACTTGGTAAAGTTGCCTAAAAAGAAGAAAGCTCTTAAGAATAAATGGGTTTACAGATTGAAGATTAAAAATAATAACTCACAACAAAGATACAAGGCATGATTAGTTGTGAAGGGATTCAGTCAGAAGAAAGGTATTGACTTTGAAGAAATATTTTCTCCTGTGGTGAAAATATCCTCTATTCAAGTTATTCTTGGTTTGGCTGCCCGTTTAAATTTAGAAGTTGAGCAACTTGATGTTAAAACTGTATTTCTTCATGGTGACCTAGAAGAAAAAATTTACATGAAGCAACCAGAAGGTTTCAAAGTCAAAGAAAAAGAAAATCTAGTGTGCAAGCTAAGAAAAAATTTATATGATCTCAAAAAGGCACCCAAACAGTGGTACAAGAAGTTTGATTCCTTTATGATAAATCAAGGGTACAATAGAACCACATCTGATCATTGTGTATTTACAAATAAGTTTTCAGATGATGATTTCATTATTCTCCTACTATATGTTGATGATATACTGATTGTTGGCCATGATATTAGTAAAATTGAAAAACTTAAAAGAGAGTTAAGTAAGTCTTTTGCTATGAAAGACTTGGGATCGGTGAAACAAATACTTGGCATGAAGATTCTTCATGATAGGAAGAAAGGAAAGATTTGACTATCTCAAGAGACCTATATTGAGAAGGTTCTTGAAAGATTCAATATGAGTAAAGCCAAAGCAGTTTGTTCTCCACTTGTAGGTTATTTTAAACTTAATTCGAAACAATGTCCGACAAGTGAGAAAGAAAAAGAAGAAATGTCTAGCGTGCCTTACTCATCTGCAGTGGGCAGTTTGATGTATGCTATGGTTTATACTAGGTCAGATATAGCTTATGTAGTTGGTGTTGTTAGCTGATTTCTCTCTAATCCTGGAAAAAAACATTGAGCAGTAGTAAAATGGATATTAAGATATCTAAGAGGTACTTCTAGGTTGTGTTTATGTTTTGGCAATGGTGAACCTGTGTTAGAAGGTTACACCGATGCAGACATAGCAGGTGATATTGATTCCAAGAAGTCCATCTCGGGATTCTTGATGACATTTGCATGGGGAGCAGTCTCTTGATAATCTAAGTTACAGAAATGTATTGCTCTATCAACCACAGAAGCAAAATACATAGTCATTACTGAAGCCTGTAAGGAAGCTTTGTAGATGAAAAAGTTTCTACAGGAATTGGGCTTGAAATAGGAAGGATATACTATTTACTGTAACAGTTAGAGTGTCATTCACCTCTCCAAGAATTCAACATATCATTCCAAGCATATTGATGTGAGATATCATTGGATTCGTGATGTGCTTGAGATGAAAGAATTACAATTGGAAAAAGTGCATACCAATAAGAATGGATCAGACATGTTAACAAAGTCTTTATCTAAGAAGAAGCTTGAAGCTTGTAGACAAAGAGCGGGCTTAGTATAGCCCACCATATGAGCTGGAGGGGGAGAATTGTTGGGTACAACCCATATGTGGGCTTAGACATAATAATTAAGCTTTTGAGCCCAAATTAATTAATAAAAAAAAGAAAAAAAGTGCATACAGTTGAGGATTGTAACAGTAAAGGGGGAGTTTTTTTTTTTTACGTGCAGCGAACTGCGACGGCGTAACAAGAGAAAGAAAAGAGAGCACGAAGGAGAGAGAAAAACTAGGATACTGAGTTTTCTGCTTGACGATCAATGATCAAACTTCGTTAGTTTTGACCCAAATTTGACGTGAAGAATCCTTACAGTAAACTCTACAATCCTAATGATGCCAATATATGATTTATCCTCTCTAAGATGTTTTCCTATTATATTTATTTGATGAGACTTAAATTTTTTTTTGATGATTTATGTGATGATACATATTATTCCTGAGTCAAGATACATGATCTTGATATTATTATTATTATGATCTTTTTATTATTTTAGAGAATATCAATTATTATTTTAGAGAATATTAATTATAAATTTATTATCATTATTAATGATAGTAAAAATTTGAAATAAATTATGATCCATCATTTTTTTCCGCATGGGCTAAACCCAACAACTACTTCCCCGTACGTTTAATGGGCAATGCCCGAGCTTTCTGCATTCAGTGAAATATCCAGTTTGCCTTCTGAAACATTCACATGTGTTGTGTTGACACCGAAATTTGCTTCTCGAAGAATCGAGGAGTTCACTTCAGCCTCTGCAGTAACAGTCAGCTGATCGGACCATTTAACTATTATTGCAGGTCATGACTGTGCAGTCTTCTACTCCAAGACCCAGAGGAGCAGTCGAGGTCGCCTTGTTCCCGGGACCATACCAAAACTAGACCTTTTCGGTTCATCTCCAACCCATCGGTAGCGAATACAGTGGCTGACCGGAGAAGCGCCGAATTTGTCTTCAGTTGAGAGTTCGAGAGGATTAATTTTGTTGTTGTTATTATTATTTCTTTGTTGTCCTCCCCCTCGTTTTGGGTCAATGTTTGACGCTTGGGAGGATTTAGGGTCTTTTCTGGTGGGGTGGATGACAAGATTCTCACCAACCCAGAAACCAAAATGGGCATGTTGACACACACCATTCCACACTGAAGACTGCGAAGCTCTGGGGCCACTTTTGCTGGTTCAAACTCCACCACGGCCACCACCTTCAGCTGTAGGAGTGCCGTGGATGGCAGTGCCCGGTCCCCCGCATCCCACTCTTGCACTCACTCCTCGACTCCCATCATTAGTGCAGTGGACCAAGGAGAAAAAGGGCCAACCCACTCAGTTCCACTTCCCTGCAAGATAGACATGGCTGAAATAAAGCTGAAGCAAGCAAGACCAGCAGAGTCTATGAATGACCGGCAGTCCCAACTCTTTTTCTTGGATTATACTCTTCACCCACCTACTCCCTCCCTCGGCCAAGCCACAAGGAACGCCTTGGTTCCGTTCAAGATATCAGACTTTTTTGACCCTCTAACTCTTCATATACAATAGAGAAAACTCGATTTAGACACTTATTTCTTCATCCATCTTTACCTTTTGGAGTAGAAGTTTTGTCTTGGCTTTCCTTGTCCTTCCTATCTTAAACCCAATCATGGGCCCTGTTCTAAGCAAGAGCCTCTCTCTCTCTCTCTCAGTGGTAATGTTATCTTGGTGAGTTGTGTTGATAGTATCTGAACTGGAGTTATTAATGGGTAATTGCTGGTTCAGACGTCAAATTTCCATCTACAGAGTATCATCCAATGCAAAATCAGGTCAATCACTTTTTCTGGTACTATGAAGATATGACTCTGGATATTAGTTTCCCTTTTCATGATTTCTTGGGCTGATATGAGAAGAACTATTGATCCTTTATTGCTTCTCTGCCTTTCTATGATTGTCTTATATAGGCACCTTATTTTGAGATCAGGAGCTAATTCATTCTCTGATGCATAAAATTTGAGTTTCTTAATTGCATAAGGTTTACTAGTTTCTTGGGAAGGTCTTCTTTAGGTCTGATTCAGAGGAACCTTCTACTTCTTCTCTGTCCTTTTGCAATAAAAAACAAGCACAGGTTCCCTTTTCACATTTTGCACTTCTGGTTCTTCATATTTTTGGATTGCAAATGATATTTTATATCAGATTTTCTATTTTTACAAGATCACAAATGAAGCTGCTTTCTCTTCTTTCCACTTCTCTGTATTGAGTCCAGTATCTGGATGTAAAACTGTTTTTTTGACATTTGTTGCTTGTGTACTTGTGCATCTTAGACAAGGCCAGATCTATTTCATTATCTACACTTCAGTTCTTGCAGTTCTTGATATGAAGTTAACCACTTGTATGCATTAAATATGTACATATCCTTGTCATCTGCTTTTGTACATAATTCATTTTAGACACAACCATCAGAGGCTTAAATTACAAAGCTAGTTTTTATGAATATATAATAATAATTTTATCTGAACAAGTTTATCTGTCAGCAGAATCTCCAAAAGGCCAGAGTCCTGTGGTGAAAGAAGAGGAAAAGGAGGATAGCAAATTGCCTTCAAACCCAGAGGAAGTCGAGGATTTGCGACGGGATACAGCAACAAACCCCCTTGTAGCATTCACTTTCAGTGAACTCAAGAAAATCACAGGAAATTTTAGGCAGGATAATGTTTTAGGTGTTGGGGGATTTGGCAGAGTTTATAAAGGTTTCATCACTGAAGATCTCAGGGAGGGACTCCAACCTCTTCAAGTAGCTGTGAAGGTCCATGATGGTGATAATAGCCACCAAGGTCACAGAGAATGGCTGGTACCAAATCTTTATCAGTTTGACACGAAGAATTCTCAGTTTCCACTGGTCTCTTTGACTTGATCCCTCTTATACTGTTCTAAGAGAAGTTCATCTATGTCTTTAGGCTGAAGTCATATTCCTTGGGCAACTTTCTCACCCAAATTTGGTCAAACTGATTGGTTACTGCTGTGAAGACGAGCATCGAGTTCTAGTGTACGAGTTCATGGCTCGGGGCAGCGTGGAATCCAATCTCTTCTCAAGTATCTATTCAGGCGATCCTCACAATTTAATTCCTGTGCTTTTCACAATCAAGTCAAAAATATTTTCATACCATGAACCATGAACTAACTTCATCAATAGACATCTATTTTTTTCTTTGATAGAACCCTATCCTGTGCCTTTGACTATTTTAATTAATGTAGTTAATTAGTCTTCCTATATGCCTATTTGAGCATTGTTGACTTATACATTTTGTTTTACCTTTGCCGTATATGCATTACAAGTTTCTCCCTATTATAATTGTTGCATATCAAGGTGGCAAATAATGATGGTTTATGATGGTCAGACATGGATCTTCAGTCAATAAATTAGTCAATGAATTTTGATGAGAACCATGTAGCAGTTACTAAGTAAAAGTTCACAATATTTATGTAGCATATTTGACCATCGCCTTTCGTTTACGAATAATGAGAGAAATCTTTATATATCAGAGTTTCTGCTGATACATATGTTTTTGTAATGCAGGAGTACTGCTCCCCCTTCCTTGGTCTATCAGAATGAGAATTGCATTTGGTGCGGCGAAAGGGCTTGCATTTCTCCATGAAGCCAAAAAGCCAGTTATATACCGTGATTTTAAGACGTCTAACATTTTGCTAGACGAGGTTGGTGTGCTGATAATTCTGAACAATGTGTGTCTTCACTTTGTTAAGCAACACAAGGTTTGTTGTACCAACCAAGTCGGTATGGTATAGGCGGAATGTATCGGCCTGACTCGTCATTAAGACATGGCTTGCTTGAGTTCCTGTTAGCATGTCCCGACGTACCGTGTGTTAGTACACCGGTACAGGCCGGTATATGCTGTATCGAAAAATCTCGAGATGGGTTTGGTACCCGAAATGACGAACCCTGATGCAACATATTTCCTCAAATAAAAAAAAATAATATAGCAACATATAAATATCAAATGGTAAATCAAGTACTCCTCCATTTGCACTTTACATCAAATAATTGCTCCCTAAAATATTGCACTGTCAGGGAATTTCTTTGCATAGAATATTAAATGTTTAGACATAAACATTAGTATCTTGTTTCTTGAAAGGAAAAAAATAATGCAGTTGTTTTATTCTTCTAATATTCTCTTTATCTTCCTGCAATTGAAATTTCAGAAGAGCATGCATATAGAAAAAGAAAAACACCTGTGTTGTCTGCCTTTATATCTATAGATTGTATATGTAAAAAAACCTATGCATACTACAAAGATAGATTATACCTGAACATGCTTAATGCACTCCAGTCATGTTCATACTGTTGTTGCATACATGCTGCTTGCCTAACAGCATTCTGGAACAATGAATTGAACTTAATGACTACTCTTTCTTTCTACTCGTCAAAGATTTCAACAATATTTCTCAGATCAAACATTTGTTTGTTCTTATGCAGTCAGTTCAAATCTGCCTTCCATATCACGTTTGCTGTCTACATTGATTGAGAAAAGATGCTGCCTTCATAATTTATTACCTCTTTCTTGAGTATATACTTGACTTCTAAACCTATTACTGCATCCTCTGTGTTTGCTGTTCATAGGAATATAATGCAAAACTTTCTGATTTCGGACTTGCGAAAGATGGGCCTGTAGGTGATAAATCTCATGTTACAACTCGAATAATGGGGACCTATGGATATGCAGCACCAGAGTATATCATGACAGGTGAGACAAAACTAGAATCATCGAAGTTGCACTCTTTTACATACGTCGTCGTGGATTATATATGAATTTGCTTTAGCTTCCTGATGGTCTAAGCTTGTTGAATTCTTTATGCATGTAGGGCATTTGACAGCCATGAGTGATGTTTACAGCTTTGGCATCGTCCTCCTCGAGCTCCTCACCGGAAGGAAGTCACTGGACAAGTCGCGGCCAGTGCGAGAGCAGATGCTTGCTGACTGGGCTGCGCCATTGCTCACTCAGAAGAGGAAGGTGATGGGTATGATAGACCCCAGGTTGGGCGGAGAATACCCAGACAAAGCCGTGCAAAAGATAGCAATGCTGGCTCACCACTGCCTTAACCGCAACCCAAAGGCGAGGCCTTTTATGAGAGACATCGTCTGCTCCCTGGAGCCTCTTCAGGTAGCTGTGGATGTCCCAGTCATGGAGGCAATTAACCCTTAGCTCCTGCTGTTACTTCAACGCCATGGTGCGTCTGTCAACCATTTGCACGGTGTTGTTTGACTGAGTTGAGGACGAAGCAGTGAACCAAATTCTACATTTCCAATGAGGTCTCATTTCTACCGGAGGGTAGATAAAAGAACAGTATTAGATACCGGGGAAAGAGCCCTACAATTTTGGGGTCAAGCTTCTTCTCCATGGCACGAGGTTGATTGAAGCTATTTGGTGCCTGTGCCGAAGGCTTACGAGTCTATTCACCAAGAATGGGAGTTAGATCAGTGTCATGTCTGTTCGTCATGCAGTTAAAGATCTTTGTAACCGCAATTTGATGCTTAGATATTTTTAATTCAGAATCATGTTCTAATTACTGATACCTTCTTTACATGTCGCATAGACTGCATTGTCTTTTTACTCGAGGAAACGTATATTGCAGCAGATACAAGTTTTCCCGTAAAGGATCAGTAATAATTGTTCCTCAACAAAGCTGAGAACTTGTCTGTTGAGCTAAAAGATTTAAATAGTCAACAACACAACAACATACGGAGTAGAATAGCACCAGAAATTTAAGGAATAAATCCATAGGTTAAGGAGTATCTCCAATTTATTGTCTTCACTCCACCAAAACCATATCTTTCAGGCTCCCATCGAGAAATCGATGAGACAAAAGTTCATTGTAATGTTGCCACTTTCCCATGTAAAAAAGAAGAAAAATTAGCCTAAACACCAATTCGTACTGTACTATCCAAAGAGCCTCTATAACTAATAAAACAAAAGGAGATGAGAATCCTATTGCCATCACAAATTGCTGATATGAAAACAGATGCGAGCATTTGGAAATGAGAATCTAAACATCAGTCAAAATTAATGATGATACAATCATAACATAGGCAAGGAAGAACAAGAGAGCGATCTGCATGAAGAACTTTGGGTTGTCCCTCAAGCTTGGAGCTGCAACTGCCCTGCGAACAAGGAAACCAGCTGCTTTAGAAAGTGACGAGTGATGCCAAGTGAAAATAATCTGAAAAGGAGACAGGCAGCAACCTTGCAATACGTTGAGAAAGTCGAGGGAGAGGCAAACTCTGAATAAACACAACTCCAGGACCTGATAGTGTGGCCATCAATTGGTTGTCACCCTGCAAACACACAAGCAAAAACTCAATGCCAAACCACAAAGATCAGAGAAAGATTAAGTTAATGATAATATGGTAAATTGTGTGTAGTAGGATGTAGGTGCTTTAGCAGCAAACACACGTAAGTTATCTGTTGCAACAATGTCTTCAAAAGCGCTAGGTGCCAAGGTCCCAAAACACCCAAGATGCTAAGCACTCATTTAGATGGCCACCCGAGCGAAGCAAGACACTCTAAAATATCAAAATATAAAAAATATATAATATAATTTTAAAATATATAACAAATGTATAATATAAAATATAAATATATATAATATAAAATATGGTAATAGTAGTTAATAGTAGTTTTAATTATCAGTTCTAAGGATTAACAATCCATTGCTAACAGTAGTTATAATAGTGTGTAATATATATTATAACAGTAGTTACAATCCATTGCTAACAGTCCATTGCTCTCCTTAGATTCCTTGTCATCTAAGGAGAGTGCGACAATGACAAAGGAATCTTTGGAGGATGGCAGCAGCGACGAAGGAAGTTGTAGATGACAGCAGCAGCAATGGAGAAAGTTACGAACCTGTCCCTTGACGGTAGAGGGAGCTGCACATGAAAGATTAGGTAGTAGAGGGAGTTGTGCATGAAAAAGTAGCAGCAAAGGAAGCGCAGGCATCGGCAGCGGAGGTAGGGAGCACAGGTGTCGGTGGCGAATGTCTTCAGCAAGACCAAAGGTGAGTCGGGACGACAAAGTAGCATTTAGGGGTTTCGGGAAGGGTGGGGGGTGTTACTGTAATGTTTAGTGGTTCATTCAAACCAACTAGGTACTGCTCAATTGAACCAGAGTTGACCATTTGGTTCGATTGCTAACCTTTGACTGGGCACTCGCCCAAGGCGCTTGGCGCCTAGGTTCAAGCAAGCACCCAGGTGGTGCTTCACTGAAGCACATTGCCCAACTTCTGTGCGAGGCACTCGAGCCTTGCCTCACCTTGCTCGAGCGCCCAGGCGACACTTCACTGAAGTGCATCGCCTAGCTTTTGTGCGAGGCACTCGGACCTCACCTAGCTTGAGTGCCTGGGCACCTTTTTAAATCACTATGTTGCAAATGTAAAAAAACAACATAGTAAATAGATAAGCTGCATGTCAGCAGATATTAAATTGCTTGTCCGATTGATTAGCGGATAATTATTAGAACCAAGCATTGCAAGAAAGTATAATGTAGATCAGGAAGGAAAGTACATCAACTCACCCCAAAGACCACTCTTCTCATTGGATGGGAGTGCTTCAGCTGAAAATTGATAGTGCATGTCATAGCAATAATACACACAGCATCTACTATTAATACTTCTCCAGGAGCAAGAATTTTCTGCACGACTAGCAAAGAAAGAAAGAAAACCAAAGAGCTTAAAAAATTAATAGGCAGTCATCAAAATGATAGTTCTGTTATAATTTTAGGCATGGTTGACATGGCTGCTCAAGTAATAATAAAATTGAATATAGATAGTTATTGTGCAACAAGAAGAATCTGCATGATGCTGCAAAAATTCTCTCTATCACACCACTCATATGTCAATGGCAGAACTTTCGCAACACCTCATGATACATTCCTATATGTAAATGACAAATTGACAATGATGATTATGATTAACTGATCACGTCTTGCATATTTTTGGTCATAAAATAATGATCTCAAATGTGCTTCTAGTGAAAATTCCCTTCATTACTTTGGCATTTTGTGGAACATACTGTTAAAGAAGATGAACTAATAAAGTTGTGAATGTAGGCTTACAACAAACCAGTGATCATTGTGATGCTATTATGAAATAAAAAGTTAGTAGAAGAAAAAAGAAAAGGGAATCCCAGAGAACATGACTTTTTAATGAAGACAATAAACCACAAGAAAAATAAACTGCAAAAGGCACATACCAGATCCACATCCCACAAGAAATGCAAGACCCTGGCCTACTAGCTTCTGTTTCAGGATCACCTGCAACAGATAAAAAGAAAGACAATTACTGAGATATAAAATCAAGTGGTTACCACCTAAAATATAATGCCAACCCAGAGTTCAGGTACGAGAGACAGCTCCTAAAAGGAGATTTTACCTCTGCACCAGCCTCAAAGTTGCGGGGTCTTTGATCAACATTACTGATAGCTCTAACATCATTGACAGAGCAAAGAAATGCATCTGGCTACAAAAGGCAATTGTGAAAACCATCAGATACTTCATGGTTCAACAGGTGCAAACAAAAGCATGTGGTTTTTTTTTTCGTGTGAAGTTTGGCTCAGGTTTCGGACCAGTAAACTCGTCAATCTGGACCAATATAACATCTGCAATTGTCTCGGGGTTCAACTCTGAACCTTGCATTAACATGTCTAGTTAATGTATTCCTATTTCCTACTTTGGTTTTTAGTAGCCACACTGACCTCATCCAGCATGTTGCCATGGTCAAATATGTAATGCAAAATAAGCCATCTCTTACTAGTGACAAAAAATTAAATACTGAAAATACACTATATTAATATGGTTGAAAACAAAATCTGGCATAATTGCAGTAATTCAGAGATTGAATTATTTTATCCTCGTAGAATTGACTGGCTGATATATTCCAGCCTGATTTTTTACTAGTTCCAACCAACCATAAAATGTTGCTTCTTCTAGAATCAAACACACAGGAACCAAATAAAAAAATACATTTCTCTACAAAGTAAAAAAAGGGAGACAATAAACAAGAAATTTGTGGTTGACTATAAATCTGTTTATCAAAGGATGAATTCATCTGATGATTGATCATGCAAAATGTATTACGGTTGTATGGTGGTACAGTCCACTGGAATCCATAGCATGTGATACACCAAATGAAAGCTTTGTAATGCATGAAGAACTTTGTATGAAAATATACAAAAACAGAGATGAAAAGAAGAGGGAAAAAAGTAGCAACAGAAGCAATAGAAGAAGGGCAGAGCGAGGGAAAAACTAAAACAACAGAAGGGAAGACAAGCACCATGCAGAAAAATGCAGCAGGAGAACATTCTCTTGATCAACTTATAAGAAAATGAGCAAACATAAGAAACCTACTTATAAAGTTAACATATGTTACAGAAATATGATTTTGTTCAAGAATAGAAGAAACATGTCAAGGTTGCCCATACATAGTTAATTTATATGCAATAATCAGCTGGTACCATTTCTTGCCAAAACAATGATTTACAGAGAGGTCAATTTATCAGTAATTATGAAAACAGCACCTAGGACATGAATGAACAAAAACCAAGTTCTCAAGGCAACTAAGATTGTGAATCAGCATTACCTGACAAAGAATCTCACCACCAAAATTTGCCAAGTCAATCTGTTAGGAAAACTGAAGCAGTTAGAAGAGAAAATTGCTAGAAGTAGAATCAAGAATAGAACACAGAAAATGAATAAGCCTACTAGTAATTTAGATTACAAAAATTGACCTAGTGATCTATAGGAACAAACAATTGCTAGTGCTGAAAAAATCCTACATATATTGCACAAGGTTAAAAATAATTAAGTGGATTAAGTAATCCTAATTTAGAAAAAAAAACATGGCCAGTCAACCTATTAAATTGATTAATAACCTAGTTAACTACTTGGGTTAACAAGAAAAATGTGTGATAGCAATTTTGAAATACAAAATTATCTTGGTTAAAATGTGCAATGGCAAAGATGTAGGCTTTGTGTTCACATGTCAGCATGAACAACACAAGATGCTAACCAGCAAAAGACTAGCATAAGCAAGGAACAGAAAATGCCAATCCCTTGTCCAAATGTAAAATTATAGTGTGAAGAAGCTGATTTACTAATTTAGTTTGATAATGATGCAGCTTTTGATGTACCGACCGGAAGTATCCTTGCAGGGGATGGTGCTGCAATTCCAACAAATCCGTCTTCTGGACCAAGATTGCATAGAACTATGCTTGTCACACTTCTGCCAAAAAGCCACTGCCAAAACCCCACTTCAAGTTCAGGGATGTAGTTGTTGTCCATTTGAATTGGCCCAGACATGTAACACATTGTACCTAAATAATATTGCAAAAAGTTAAAAAAACACACAAAAGCTAAGATATGTGAATAGAATGCAACAAAGAACATACACATAATAAAGGTAAACTTTTCTTTATTAGAATATCATGAAAGTTTGAGAAAAAGCCATTACATCAAGTACACTGCACTACAAACAACACATATGCCTTTTATAATTAGCTAAAAGCACAGGTTGCATCACATCAAGTAGGCTAAAGATCAATGCCGCATGGAGGTAAAGGGCCCACGAGTCCTGAACTTCTTTTCTCGGAGAAGAAGAAATGACAGTATATGAGGAATAAGCATCACTAACTCTACGAAAGCAACTGCAGCAAAACAGAGGATGCAAGCATTATTCAGAATGATTAGACAAAATGCTTTGTGATGGTAAGGTTGTTCCTTTACGACCAGGGAGACCAAAGTTTGAGTCATGGAAATGGTCTCTTTAAATATTTAAAGATAAGGTTGCGTCCACTAGCTCTCCCCAGGCCCTGTATTGTGGCAGGAGCCTTGTGCACTGGGTATGCCCTTTTATTGGGCATAAAGCTTTGGTAGGTGGCTTTTCAAGTCGACCGTCAAATCTCAAGGTTCAACCTTAGACAAGAGATGGAAACTACCAAGCTAAAGTTCCATAGGGGCAGAGGGAATTTCCCGTTAAAGGAGCAAACAAAAATTGCAAATAAAAGTGAATTATTGCAGCAAAAGACCTGACTTTTAAATGTAACTAGACAAATATACAACATCAACCAATAAAAGCCTACAAGAATGCTAACGAACACTTACCAGGCTTTGCAATAAGCTTCTCTTGTGATTTTAACATTATCTGCAGATGGAATTACAAAAAAAAAAAAGAAAATCAATGGGTAGAAAAGTTATGGAGAAAACTAACATACCAGAAAATCTACAATATGAGGTACCTGAACGATCTGAGATTCTCCACCCAGTATCTGAAAAGCTGTCACTGCCGAATGGGAACTCTGCAATACATAACAACATGATAAGTTAAATTATGTCAGACAACCATACTTATCAAGTACTGTATTCCAAATTGGTGTTGCTATGCTTTCAGCATGAATAACTAAATTTACCGATAAAGGATTGGAGTTCAAAGGACATTGAGCTGCAGTGTATGCATCAAGTCATAGCTTATATATTAGTCATTGCAAGGACCAAAGGTCTGGATAGCAAAGTGGAACAATTGATTGTACTTGTCCTAATGTTCTCATAGGCCCTAATCTAAGAACATCAAGCTGCAGTGTATGCATCAAGTCATAACTTATATATTGAGTCATTGCGAGGACCAAAGGCCTGGAACATAACAAACTGGAGCAACTGATTGTACTTGTCCTAATGTTCTCATGGGCCCTAATCTTAGGAAATTGCTGTTCATGCTTTCCTTTGGTTAACAGAAGAGCTTTCAAAAGCTTTTATTTTTATTTTGTTAGATTATTGATGATTAAGAATCTTAAGAAAGAAAAATGGGTGGCATATGGTCAGCTTTGAAATTTTTGAATAGTTTAAATAGTTCATAGAGTAGCCAGCAAATACAATTGGATGTAGCCTCCATTATTGTCATTTTAAACATTTCTATCATCAAGATAACTGACTTCCGTTATGATCATCGGTGCAGTTTGACATGCAGAGGACTTACTTTTGTAGACAAAGTGGCAGGGAATTATTTGATAGTGCTTTTTACAAAGCAAGGAAAGGATTTTCTTCAATAAATTTCCTAAAAAGGGCTTAAGTTAACAGGAACCCAGGTAGCAAAGACGGAGAAGTCTTTGAAATGATTCCACAGTAAGGAAGAAGCTTTCCAGAAAATAATAACCTAAAGGAAAAATCTACTGTACTAGGACATCTCAGTTCATCCTAGATTTACTCATGAAATTCGGCAATATCAGAGAGAAAATCACTGTTGTAGAGCAAATATTAATGTGCACAATCAAAATCAATAGGTAAGATCGACCTATTAAGCTCAAACTATCAGTTTGCTTATTGCATCAGCATCTTTTTGTGACAAAGAATAACAAGACCAACTTATGGTTTGCCTATAAATAATCAACATAGTCTAAAAGAAGATTCTCCATACTCTCCCGGAATTCAATACTGATGCGGGAGCATCCGACTTAGCTCCATCGAACAAATCGGAGCCATCGATGCTTATTCAAGCCAATAAAGAATTTGGGCATCATGTGCTTCGATGGGTCATTTCCAACGGGTCTGAATGAAACAAAACCCATCGATAACATATCGATGCATTGAAAAATGTCGATACTCTAAAGCATATCGATGACATATCGATGGGAGGCTATTATGGACTATTTCAAAGAGCATTTGAAGAGTTTTCAACAAGGTTATCTTCTAGTCAAAAGGGGAGCACGAATTTTTGCAAAGATGAAGACTCAAGAATGCAAGTTCCCATGCTATTAATTACATTCCTAAATTCCTAGGTGTCTTTACTATTTTACAAGTTTCAAGAGTCAAAGTTCATAGAACCTAAGTGCTTTATTATGTTTCTTGTTTCGAGGTTTTCTTTTAATATTTTGGTTAATTCCTAGATTTTGTTTCTCCTATAAAAGAGGACGATTCTCCATTGTAAGGAAAAAAAAATTTTTGGATGAATGAAAATTTGTGAGACTTCCTCTACGTGAGTGAATATCTTCGGAGAGTGGATAACTCCTTGCGGTCTCTTTATCCTTGGAGCATGGATTACTCCTTGGTGGTGAGCCAAAAGCCCTTTATCCTTGGCTGGTGATATCTTTAGGCCTTGGTGGTGAGCTTCTCCTATCCCGAAGTCCTTTATCCTTGGCTGGTGGAATCTTTAGGCCTTGGTGGTGAACTTCGTAGATCCCGATCCTTATCCTTGGTTGGTGGCGTGGCCTTTATACCTTGGAAGAAGATCGTTCTATTTTATTTTTATTTTTACATCTTTTTCTTCATTTCCATCCTCCTACACTCCATTCCAGTTATCACCGACTAGATGTTATCTTTTTGATTTTTTCAAGAACTGGAATGATAGTGCAATTTTGGTCGAGGTGATAACTGAATTTTGTTTGGAGCAACTATCACCAAAGTTTGCTCTGATACCAGATAATTGAATTTTGTTTGGAGCAACTATCACCAAACAAAATTTGTTTGAGGTGATAATGAACAAAAATTCGATTACACCAAGGATAACATCTAGTGATTGATTATCTCCAAGGATAACATTTAGAAAATTCGAAAGAAAATTACCCGTTGATTACTCACCCACCAACGCATCAAATTGGTATGAGCCGGTTGAACTTGTTTGAGTGATTCCTTTCTATTTTTCCAATCCTTATTCAATATGGATGATCGGGTTCCAAGAGGCTTGACTTTGGAACAAGCGCGCACAATGAAAGGCGGGATCGTGCTATCAAGACCTTGACAACAAATGGAGCGAGTCCTCGATCTTCTAGAGGATCCGCAAGACAAGGCCAACCGAGAGGCGTCAGAATGATCGGCGTCGGCGTGACAATTTAGAATCTCATCAAAGTTATAGTGGCGATTCCAATTCCAGGGCAACTCTAGTGATTTTGATTCTCGTATCCAAAGACGAAGAGGGAGGCATAAGGAAAATAATCGAGACATCAAAGTGGGCGTTCACGAATTTGAAGGTAATCTCGATCGATGACTTTGTGGATTGGCTACACACAATCGAGCGGATTTTTGACTTAAGACCTACTCGGATAAGAAGAGGTGCAAGGTTGCTGCCATAAAGTTGACAAAGTATGCTTCTCTATGGTGGGAGAATCTAAAGTATCAACGAGCAAGAGAAGGAAAAGGCCAAATCAAGTCTTGGGAAAAACTCAAGAAGTTGATGAAGAAGAGGTTCTTACCCGATAACTATAAGCAAGATCTTTTCCTAAAATGAATTCCCTAAGACAACAAGGGATGAGTGTTGAAGAATACATCCGTGAGTTTGAACAACTCAAAATGAGATCGACGTTCGAGAAGTTAGGAGCAAACCGTCGCTCGTTTCCTTAGTGACATGAATAGAGAAATTGATGTGGTTGAACTTCAACCGTATTGGTCCTTTGAAGATATTTGTAAGCTAGCCATAAAAGTTGAGAAGCAAGAAAGGTAAGAGGTTTTCCTCCAGAACCTCAACCAAGGTGACATCCTATTTTAAGGATGCTTCCTCAAGCAAGATCGAGAGCACGCCAACCAAATACAAAGGAGAGGAGAAGAGTGCAAAGCCTTCCAAAGAATTCCGGAAGAAACTTGAAGGCGATACAAGGAAATGCTTTAAGTGCCATGGTTTTGGGCATTTTCAAACAAATTGTCCGAATCGTCGAGTTATGACTCTTCAAGAAATTGAGGAGATCAATTCAAAGACTTCAAGAGGTCAAAGCAATCTAGACCAAAATGGTTCCGAATCAAAAAGAAGTTGTGGAAAGCGGATGATGGTGAAATGTTGATCATCGAAGAGCATCGTCAAGTTTCTCTTGATAATGAGCAAAGGAGAACATCTTTCACACCCGTTGCACTATTAACGGAAGGTATGTTCGTGATTATCGATGGTGGGAGTTGTACCAGCGTTGCTTGACAAACCTTGTTGACAAATTGAAGCTTCCGACAACGAAACATCCTCAACCGTAAGCTCAATGGCTCAATCAAGGAAATGATCTTAAGGTAACCAACGAGCTCTTATATCGTTTTGATTGGGATGAACTATCGAGATCAAGCTCTGTGATGTGATTCCCATGGATGCATGTCACTTGTTATTGGGAAGACCTTGGCAATATGATATGAATGCATGCATGATGGTCGTAAGAACACATACTCTTTTGGAAAGAACAAAAATGCATCACCCTTTTACCCTTGAATCCTTCATTGATACATCAAATCAACAGGAAGGGAAACACTAGTAAGGAAAGTTTGTTCTTAAATGAAACACGGGTTGAGAGAGCCATTAGCAAACAAAAGAATGTATTTGCTTTGCTTATGGTAGAGAAAAAGAGTAAGATAGAGCAACCCATTCATCCAAAGATGCATCGCTTGTGGAAAGATTTTGCAGATGTGTTCTGGAGGATTTGCCACTGGATTACCTCCCATAAGAGGTATTGAACATCAAATTGATTTGATCCCGGCGCTCCTCTGCGAACAAACCCGACTTATCGATGCAATCGGAGGAAAGAAAGGAGTTGCAAAGACAAGTCGATGAACTTATCGACAGAGGATATGTTCGAGAAAGCATGAGTCCATGTTCTGCTCTACTCGTGCCTAAGAAAGATGGTTCATTCGGAATGTGCATTGATAGTCGAGCCATCAACAACATCACCATTAAGTATAGGTACCTATACCTAGACTTGATGATATGCTTGATGAATTGTATGGTTCTCTCGTCTTCTCAAAGATAGATTTGCGAGTGGTTATCATCAAATCAAAATGCGAGAAGGTGATGAATGGAAGACGACTTTCAAAACCAAGGAGGCCTTTATGAGTGGTTGGTAATGCCATTCGGTTATCGAATGCTCCAAGTACCTTCATGAGACTTATGAGCGAGATTCTTCGTTCGTTTATTGATCGATTTATCGTTGTTTATTTTACGATATTCTTGTTTATAAGTAGAAGCGAGGAGGAGCATATCTCTCATTTAAAATAGGTCTTTAATGTCTTGAGAGAAGCGAAACTCTATGCCAAAATGGAGAAATGCGAGTTCTTCTCTCCAACCATTGTGTTTCTTGGTTATGTAATTTCCAAAGATGGAATTTCCGTAGATCAATCCAAGGTGGAAGCTATGAAGACTTGGCGGTTCAAGTCCATTTCGATGTAAGAAGTTTTCATGGACTTGTTTCTTTCTATCGACGGTTTGTTAAAAATTTGATTACCATCATGGCTCCTATAATGAATGCATGAAGAAGGGAGTTTTGAATGGACAAAGGCTCAAAATGCTTTTGAGGTAATCAAGCAAAAACTTTGTGAGTTCCCTATTCTTGCCCTTCCCGATTTTGATAAAGTATTTGAAGTTGTGTGATGCAAGTGGAGTTGGCATTGGTCTTTGTTCTTGTGCAAGCACAAAACCTTTAGCATATTTATTGAGAAGTCGACTCGAAGAAGAATTATTCAACTTATGATAAAGAGTTTTATGCCATTATTCGAGCTTGATCATTGGAGTCATTATTTAAGACCAAAGCAATTTGTCCTTCATTCCGATCATGAAGCTCAAATTCATTAGCGGCCAACGCAGCTTAATTCGAGACATGCAAAATGGGTAGAATTTCTTCAATCATTTTCTTTTGTCTCTAAGTATAAACTGGACACATTAATGTTGTAGCAGATGCTTTATCAAGGAGATATTCTATGCTTCTTGGACTCTAGGATTCTTGGATTTCAATTGATGAAAGAACTTTATTCAAGATCTTTGAGTTCTCATCAACCATCGACAATTGTAGCGAGGAGTTCAAGGTACATATTCCTTACAAGATGGGTTTCTTTTGAAGGGAATCGATTATGTGTGCCGAAGAGTTCTTTTCGCGAATTGCTAATTCGAGAAGCACATGGTGGTGGAATGGCTAGTCATTTTGGAGTTAACAAAACTCTTGAGGTTCTTCAAGAACATTTCTATTGGCCAAAGATGAATGGAGATGTGCATGCTATTATCTCGAGTGTGCAACTTGTCAAAGAGCAAAAGTCAATTCCATCAAGGGTTGTATACTCCACTTCTGTTCCATTGCAGCCACGGAAGATGTTAGCATGGATTTCGTTGTGGCTCTGAGAACTCAAAGGGAAAAGATACCATCATGGTGGTTGTCGATCGGTTCTCTAAAATGGCTCATTTTGTGCCATGTCACAAAACCGATGATGCAACTCATGTTCGACTTATATTTCAAGGAGATTACTCGTCTCCATGGAGTATCGAAACCATCGTGTCGGATCGTGATTCCAAGTTCTTAAGCTACTACGGAAGACACTATGGAGAATGCTTGGTACCAAACTCTTATTCAAAGACTACTTGTCATCCTCAAACCGATGGCCAAACTGAGGTAACCAATCGTGACTCTTACCACTCTTCTTCGCTGCATGGTGAGTAAATCTTTGAAAGATTAGGATTGAAAGTCATGCGATGCCGAATTTGCTTATAACCGATCACCAAGTTACACTCATCGACGATCACCATTTGAAGTTGTTTATGGAATCAATCCTCTCACACCCATCGATTTGATTCGGTTCCATCGACTCTCGAGTAAACTTTGATGGCAAAGATAGAGTGAGTCGATGAAGAAGCTTCATGAGCAAATTCGATCAAAGATTGAGAAGGCCAATGAGTCTTACCAAGAAAGCAAATCGATTTAAGAAGGCCCAATTTCAAAAGGGTGATCTTGTGGCTTCACTTAAGGAAGGAGAGATTTCCATCTCGACGCAAGAACAAGCTCATCGAAAGTCGATGGTCCGCTTAAAGTTATCAAGTGAATTAGCGACAATGCTTACAAGATTGACCTTCTGGAGAGTTTGGAGTTTGACAACTTTTAATGTGGGAGACCTTTCTCCTTACTTGGAAGATGAAGATTTCGATTTGAGGACAAATCTCAAACAACACAGGGAGGATGATGCGGGAGCATCCGACTTAGCTCCATCGCACAAATGGGAGCCAACGATGCTTATTCAAGCATATAAAGGACTTGGGCATCATGTGCTTTGATGGGTCATTTCCAACGGGTCTGAATGAAACAAAACCCATCGATAACATATCGATGCATTGAAAAATGTCGATACTCTAAAGCATATCGATGACATATCGATGGAAGGCTATTATGGACTATTTCAAAGAGCATTTGAAGAGTTTTCAACAAGGTTATCTTCTAGTCAAAAGGGGAGCACGAATTTTTGCAAAGATGAAGACTCAAGAATGCAAGTTCCCATGCTATTAATTACATTCCTAAATTCCTAGGTGTCTTTACTATTTTACAAGTTTCAAGAGTCAAAGTTCATAGAACCTAAGTGCTTTATTATGTTTCTTGTTTCGAGGTTTTCTTTTAATATTTTGGTTAATTCCTAGATTTCGTTTCTCCTATAAAAGAGGACGATTCTCCATTGTAAGGCAGAAAAAATTTTTTGGGATGAATGAAAATTTGTGAGACTTCCTCTACGTGAGTGAATATCTTCGGAGAGTGGATAACTCCTTGCGGTCTCTTTATCCTTAGAGCGTGAATTACTCCTTGGTGGTGAGCCAAAAGCCCTTTATCCTTGGTTGGTGATATCTTTAGGCCTTGGTGGTGAGCTTCTCCTATCCCGAAGTCCTTTATCCTTGGTGGAATCTTTAGGCCTTGGTGGTGAACCATAGCTCCCGATCCTTATCCTTGGTTGGTGGCGTGGCCTTTATACCTTGGAAGAAGATCGTTCTATTTTATTTTTATTTTTACATCTTTTTCTTCATTTCCATCCTCCTACACTCCATTCCAGTTATCACCGACTAGATGTTATCTTTTTGATTTTTTCAAGAGCTAGAATGATAGTGCAATTTTGGTCGAGGTGATAACTGAATTTTGTTTGGAGCAACTATCACCAAACAAAATTTGTTTGAGGTGATAACTGAACAAAAATTCAGTTACACCAAGGATAACATCTAGTGATTCAGTTATCTCCAAGGATAACATTTAGAAAATTCCAAAGAAAATTACCCGTTCCGGAATTACTCACCCACCAACGCATCAAATACAGATCACACTGACTTGGCCATTTTAGTGGTATGATATATCACAATACCTATATTGAATGAGACACTCAGGAACAAGGATTGACACCAAAAACAGAACACTAATTAATCAGAACACGGAAGGTGAATCTCGAGTACATTAGCAAGCACGACTAATTTTGACTTTCCAAAAAGGGAGCAATTTTCCATCCCCATTCACGCAAATAAAACCAAATACGATCAAGATCTCCAAAATTTTCGAGGCGGCGCATCCGGATCGATGTCAGATCCCAAGAAGAAATGCGAACAGAAACCCTAAAACGAACAATGAACGGAAAGGGCAGAGGATGGAGGGCGGGAGGCCCACCTGGTAGACGTAGGGCTGGAAAGGGGAGGAGAAGAAGGGAGCCGCCATGGCGCTTGATCGAGAAGGAACTCAATCCAGGGACTTCAGAAAATCTCCGGAGTTCTCGTCGGAGGCCTCGAAGCCGCCATAAGAGTCATCGACCGAGATTGATCTCCACCGTTTGCTCGACGACGGCGAAAGCCGAAAGTCGAAACGCTCGCACACAAAAATTGGGCAGCAGAGAGAAGAATATATATAGATTGGACGGTCAATGTTTTTTTCAAGCGAAGTTATGAATGGATGAGATTTATCTAAATTAGCAAAAATCATCAAGGACGAGGACATATTCGTAATTCTATACAAAGAGAGTGCGCGGTTCTTATCCCTGTTACGCCATCAGACACGCTTCCACGCGAAAGCTCTCCTAATACGAGTCCACGTCGACTAGATTGTCTTCGTGGCGACATATGATTTGTTATCAACCTTCCTGTCGACGGAACGCATTTGGGTGTCCCGAATTATGAAGGTTGCTGGTAAAACGGGAGTTCTCACTATCCCAAATTTCGGGCGTTATAAACAACATAACGGGACATTAAGGAATCCGAAAAATAACGGGCCGGCGCCCGGATCCGCTTTTAAGCCTCTATGCTTTAACTCGACCGTCTTCCTTTCGTCGCTTCCCTGCCATCTCCTGGCCGTTCTTACAGGATATGGAGACTGCGACCCTTAAACCTCTCGCCGCCACGCTCCCGACACCACCCTCATTGAACCACCGCATCCTCACCGCCACCGCCGTCCCCCACTTCAAGCAAATCCACGCCCAAATCCTACGCTCTGGCCTCGACATCTCCGCCCCATTCCTTTCCAGGCTTCTCGCCCTCCCCCTCGCCTCGTCGCCTTCTTCCCTCGACTACGCCCTCTCCGTCCTCCTTCACTCGCCTAGCCCCGACTTCCGCCTCGCCAACCGCGCCCTCCGCGCTCTCTCCCGCGCCGCCGACCCCCGCCGGACGCTCGTCGCGTACGGCCGCCTCCGCCGAGCCGGACTCGCCCTCGACCGCTTCAGCTTCCCCACGGTGCTGCGAGCGGTGGCGAGGGCCCGAGGAGTTGCCGGCGTGGTGGCCCGAGAGGTCCACGGGCTCGCGGCCAAGACGGGGCTCGATACGGACCCGTTCGTCCAGACGGCGGTGGTGGGAGCGTACGCGGCGCTCGGGCGGGCCGCGGAAGCTCGCATGGTGTTCGACCGAATGCATCATCGAGACCTCGTCGCCTGGGGCGTCATGCTCGATGGGTAGCTAACTTGACTCCTTCCTTTCTCATATACAGATTCATCAAAAGCGCAAAATACGGATAATTCCTTGCATTCTTCTTAAATAGCATTTAAAATCTTTACATGCATCGATTGCAGATAGCCCCTTTCTTTTCTCCAAATTTACTGGCTTAGAGTTAAGGCCTAAAACAGATGCATCGTCTTGGCTTTGTAGATAAATTAATTACTGAATTGCCTCATATGCTTTCTGAAACCGACCGGCAGCTATTGTCAGAGTGGATGTTACAATGAAGCCCTGCAGCTGTTTGATGAGATGAAGAGCTCCGGCATAGTCCCTGATCAAGTGATCCTCGCTACCATCCTTTCGGCATGTGCGCGGACTAGAAATTTGACATCTGGAGGGGCAGTGCACTCGTACATTGTGGAATCTAACCTCTCAATTGATGCCCACCTTCAGAGCGCGCTTATTAGCATGTACTCCAATTGTGGATCGATGCACACTGCTCAGAGATTGTATGATGATATGTCACCTAAGAACCTGGTGGCATCTACTGCAATGGTCTTTGGGTATGCCAAGCTCGGCAAAATTGCAGTTGCACGAAGTATCTTTGACCAGATGACTGACAAGGACCTCATCTGTTGGAGTGCGATGATCTCAGGGTATGCTGAGAGCGATCAGCCCAATGAAGCTCTCAAGTTGTTCAATGAGATGCAACTCTTAGGTGTGAAGCCAGACCAAATCACCATGTTGAGTGTCATCTCTTCTTGCGCTAATATGGGTGCAATAGATCAAGCTAAATGGGTTCATATCTTTGTGGACAAGAATGGATTTCATCAAATTTTGTCAATACGGAATGCTCTCATTGACATGTACTCCAAATGTGGAAGTTTGGCTGATGCACGCACAATCTTTGATGAGACAGCCTATAAGGATGTGATTACCTGGACAAGCATGATCACTGGGTTTGCAATGCATGGAAATGGGAGGTCTGCATTAGCAGTCTTTGATCATATGATATTGGAGGGGGTAAAGCCTAATGGAGTGACTTTTATCAGCCTGTTATATGCTTGTAGTCATGCTGGCTTAGTTGATGAGGGTCGGAGGATATTTGAGTCCATGATCCGAGATTACAGACTTGAGCCCAAGCATGAGCACTTTGGTTGCATGGTGGATCTTCTTGGCCGTGCTAGACTTCTTCAAGAAGCACTCGAGTTCATAGAGTCAATGCCGTTTGCCCCAAATGTGGTGGTGTGGGGGTCGCTACTAGGAGCGTGCAGGATTCACAGTGATGTTAATCTAGGCGAACTTGTGGCAAGGAGGTTACTAGAGCTTGACCCAAATCATGATGGTGCTTATGTGCTCCTGTCCAACATATATGCAAAGGCTAGCAGGTGGGAGGATGTGAGAGAGGTGAGAAACTTGATGAAGAATAAGGGAGTAATTAAGGAGGCAGGATTTAGTTGGATTGAACTAAATGGTCATGTGCATGAGTTCATGATGGGAGATAAGTCTCATCCAAGATCTAGTGAGATTTATGG
This sequence comes from Musa troglodytarum, assembly GCA_023547065.1. Taxonomy (NCBI): domain Eukaryota; kingdom Viridiplantae; phylum Streptophyta; class Magnoliopsida; order Zingiberales; family Musaceae; genus Musa; species Musa troglodytarum. The sequence goes on from CP097510.1 coordinate 18,614,211, forward strand.
GAAGCTGGATGAGGTTGTAAAAGAATTGGAGCTTGTGGGCTATGCTCCGGATACAGCGACTGTTTTGGTTGATTTGCAAGAGGAGGAAAAGAGGGAAGCCATTCTGTTGCACAGTGAGAAGTTGGCTCTTTCTTTGGGGCTCATCGACTCAAAGAAAGGCTCTTCGATTCACATTGCAAAGAATATAAGAGTATGCAACGATTGCCACACTTTCATGAAGTTGGCATCAAAGGTGTTTGAGAGAGAGATCGTTCTGAGGGATAGGACCCGGTTCCACCATTACAAAGATGGGGTTTGCTCCTGTGGAGACTTTTGGTGATCGGCCAGGGTGCAGTTTTTATTGCACTGTATGTATAATTTATGATGAACATTAGATGGTAATCATTGTTACGGCCTTCATTTGTAACATGTGGAAACATGAGAGCTGATCAGATCAGTCCTGATGACTACAAAGGAGCATCAGATCTTGTTGTATGCACTTGTTTTAATAACTTGAAAAAAATCATATAAGTGAATTTTTTTGTTGTGTTTTACATGGTTCATTGTTATGCAAAAGCAGGATTGATCTAAGAATGTCTCTTTTTTCTTATATCTAAGAATGTCTCTTGACCTGCTAAATAATCTTTTCGAGTTGGGTTTCAGTTTTCATTAAAATGTCATAAATTTCAACTGGAGTTGCTTAATTCACTTAAACTTTACGTGTCTCCCAGTGATCTTTTCTCCTCAAAGCTGCCTTTGGGATGTTATAGAACTAAAGTAATTATGATGTATTGTTGTAATGGAGCGGAGTTCTGATAAGATTGCTCTGTTATCTTGGTGAATAGGGCTGAAGTTGTAAATTTATGGTGACCCATATCCATGGCTCATGTTGGACTTTCTAGGGGGACTCGACTCTTCACGTCAAGCAAACTAAAAGATATGATTAACTTCACTGTACTCTGTCGTAACTCTTACGGAGAAGAATCAAACATAGGAATGACATATAACTATCATTTTGTTGGTCTAAGTTGTAATTATTGTGCATTCAGTGCCAGCCTCCCGGAGGATCACCACCATAAGTCTACATCCAAGTTGGAGATGCAAGTCACCATAGATGACCTTATAAGAAGACCCAGCAAGTCAACCATGGGCTTTTCTTTATTCAGTCAAGCTTTGACTTGACTCCATGTCCAATATAATGACCCTTCGGGTACTGCAGAGGCAACTTAGAGCTGGATTGATATGAATTCTTCCAAGAGCTTTTTGAGCGTAAGAATCGTTCCATTGATTCCAAAAGAGGAATGTGACTTTTTAACTTTTTTTTATCACTTATTTGCCTTTTGTTTTTGTGATTGTCTAATATTCCAATTAGGAAGAGTAAATGACAGGTTGATATTATAAAATTTAATAAAACCTTATCCTAGTCGATACTTGACAGAGACCTAATGTAACTTTTTATTTTCTGGACATCAATCAATACCATGAATAGTGATCTGAAAATAGAGTGAAATTAAAAAAAAATATTATATAGATCAGGTATGGATATTGAGCTTTGATGGATGATGTCAGTGGTATATTTTAAATGGTTGACCAGGACTTTAACTCTAGGAGCCTTTAGCCCTGCCTATGATGCTTTAGATCACTCGACGTGAGTCCTGCATGATCCTTTCGATGTTCATTCTGAAAGTGAATTAGGTAGTAGAGAGAAGGGTCATCTTGTTAATCGTATTGGCGCTGATCTTTTATAGTCATCCTTCCATAATGATAAATATTTTAGAAAATATTGAAGATATTTTTTTGTTAAGAATTTTGATTGACATGATATATTTATTGATTTTGATTTATCTTTTTCATGTTAGATATCGAGTCACAATTCGTATGGGATATTTTTTCTATAAAATTTTAACATGAATGATTAGGATAATGAAGTTATAAAAATAATCGTGAGTTGAATTAGGTTATAATCCTCCTGCCTCTTTGATGCATGCTTGATCAGTATTTTTGTGACTTTACTTTTAAATATAATTAGAACCATACACGTTGATAAGAAAAATATCATCGATCAATCATAATTCGATACGTGACCTTTATGTGATATCCAATCTAAAAAAAAGGAGATAAAGGTTATTCCTGTTGAGTCTCGAATTTTGATGATGAAATTAATTAATTATGATTTATTGTCTAATTACATTTTAAGTAACACAAGTCTATTATCGATCAGGATTAGACAGTTGACACAGAATGAATCAGCGTTACATCGGAGAAAATCACATCAGGATATTGGACATCGAGCCGGAGGTCCGGTCGATAATCGGCAAAAGGCTTCGGACAAAGATATGAGGCATCGGGCCAAGAAAAGTGGTGTTGCACCAAGGATATCGGGGTTGTGGAGATCCATCGCCGATTGGACAATAAGTCGCAAGAGAGAATGATGTGCCGAAGAACCGGACGAAGCGCCGATCAATGACGTGCCGGACAACAGGAGATTGATTTGTATAACTGACTAGATCGAAGTAGAGATAAGGTTTATGTGTACAGGATTAGCTACGATAGCGATAAAGACATAAAGCAAAACGAAGTACCGGAGTCAAGTATGATCGAATCGTTGGGAGTTCGAGAGTTCGACGGAAGTCCAAAGATTCATCGGGAGTGTTGCCGAAATTGGCTGAGAATGAGTAGGGAGCTTGCCGAAGGATTTTTGGAAGTTCGTGAAGCTCGTTGAGAAAGATCGGAGCTTGCCGAAGAAGCTCGTCCAAACTCACCAAAATCGTCATGAAATCCAGGAGCTTGCCGGGAGTCTACAGAATGGTGCCCGAGGGTTCATCGGAAGACCATCGGAAGTTCGTCGGAAGTTCACCGGAAGAAGTCTTGACTTACCAAATATTGTTTAGCTTAGGAAATATCTTTAATTTCATAGTTAGCACATAATTAGGATTAAAATTGGGTGTTAATCCTATAACCCTGGTAGAGGCCAACTCGACCCGATAATGATCTGGTTTGGGTCAGTTTTAAGGCTAAACTAGAAGTGTTGGACCCTGTTTGGCGGTGGCACCGCCCTAAGTCCAACTCCCCAGGATGTATTGGGCGGTGATACCACCCAGTGTCAAAGCACTTGGGTGGTGGTACCACCCAGTACATTGACCGTGGTAGTGTGTTAGGCAGTACCACCCAGTGTTAGGGTGTATTGGGCGATGGTACCAACACTGGCGGTGGTATTGCCAGAACCTGGTAGACCCGGGATGGAATGATTTTTAGCTCCAAGTTTGAATCCAATTGGAACCTATAAATACCCTTCTCATCCTTGGATTGGATACAGAAGCATAGAGATTTTGAAAGGAACAAAATACTATAAAAATCATTCAAAACATCCCTCATCTAGTTCTCATTTGTATTCCATCGAAAGAGAGGAGTGAAGTGCTTGTAAGGGTTATCTCTTGAGCACGTCAAAAGGAGAGGTGCTGTAAGGGAGTTCATCTTCACCCATTCGAAGGAAGACAACTAGTGGAAACCTAGTGGCCTCAAGAGAAGAGGAATCGGGAGTGGACACAGGTCGTATGACCGAACCACTATAAAAATCTGGTTTGCATTTGCTTATTGCTTTTATCTATCTGCAAACCATTTCATTTGGTTGCCCTACTTCCTTATCACTGTCTTTCTTCATCTCTAAATGCTCTCAAGTTAATTATGTTTCTGATATGCTTCAATTGAAATCAGTTTTAGTCGAACACTTTTGGCAATATTATCACCCGGGTTCAGTCAATCAAAAAGAAACTAATGGCGGTGCAACATGAGCTACATCTTCAGCCCTTTGACGAGAATCTTATTTGCAAAGAGGCAGAAGCTAGGTCTCAATTCATGCAGGCCCTAAAGCAGGAAGAAAGTTTTGCAAAACAGAAGTCTCGACAGCATTGGCTTACTTTAGGGGATTCCAATACGAAGTTTTTCTATACAGCCATTACTACTAGACGAGCTGTTAACTGTATCAGGAAATGTAAAGACCAAGATGGTACGCTTATTGAGAATTTGGATGAAGTTAAAGCACACATTGAATAATTTTTTTATTCTTTACTCAATCAAACAGAGCAGCCTAATAATGTTCATGTGGAGCCTACTAGAAAGCTTGATTCGGATGACATCACGATTCTTAATGCACCAATTACAGATGAAGAAGTTGTACGAGTTGTCTTCAAGTCACCAAAGTACAAAAGTCCTGGTCTAGATGGATTTCCAGCTGAATTTTACCAAATTGCATGGCCGATCATTGGAAATGATGTGATTAAAGCTTGTCAACATTTTTTCTCTTCAGGTCATATTCTTAAAGCGATAAATTGTACTTTTATTTCTTTGGTTCCTAAGAATGCAAGGGCTGATTCACTAGAGCACTACAGGCCCATTTCTTTATGCAACTTTATTTACAAGATCATCTCCAAGTTGCTTGCAGATCGAATGCAAATGATTATGCATAAGATCATTAGTCATACTCAAGCTGCTTTCATTAAAGGGAGAAGTATATATCACAATATTCTTCTTGCTAATGACTTGGTCAAAGATTTGCACTCCAAATCAAGAGGGACAAAAATATGTTTTAAAGCTGATTTACGAAAAGCATTTGATTCAGTTAATAGATAGTTTCTCTACAAGATGCTCCTCAGTATGAACTTCCCTCAACAATGGGTTAATTGGATTCAGTGCTGCTTGGAAACTCCAAAATTTTTAGTTCTGTTCAATGGTTCACCCGTTGGCTTCTTTGGGAGTACGAATGGCATCCGAATCCACTTTCTCTATATCTTTTTACAATTGTCATGGAAGAACTCAGCTGTATGTTAGAAAAGGCATAGTCTCGATGGCATTAAGGTACCCATTCTATTCATATATCCCACATAACATTTGCAGATGATCTTATTATCTTTCTTTGCAATGACACTACTTCAGTGAGGAATTTGGCTACTATTCTAAAAGATTTTGGTTTGGTTTCTAGCCTTCAACTAAATCATGCAAAAAGTAAAGTCTATATGGGTTCTTGCATTGAAGATAAAGACTTTATTATACAAACTCTGAGGGTTAGCGAGGGAAGTCTACCAGTTCCTAATCTTGGTCTCCCACTCTTATCCACTGGCATTCATAAAATTCACATCACCTATCCTGCAAAAATTAAATAATAGAATTTCCTCCTGGAAAACTAGACTTCTTACCAAAGCAGGACGACTTAAACTCATCCGATCTGTGTTGTTTACTTATACTATTTATTGGTCTAATGCATTTCTTCTACCTATTGGACTTCTTTAAGATATTGAACGACTATTGAAGAACTTTTTCTAGAATGATACGGATGGAAAGGCAATGCATATGGTAAATTGGGATAGCATTTGTAGACTAAAAGATGATGGGGGGCTGAATATGTGAAATCTGAGAGATTGGATTAAAGCTTGTTTAGTACAGAAATTGTGGGATCTTTTGCAAAATAAATCTTTATGGTCACAATGGGTTTCTTCTAGGTACCTATCTAAGGAATCCATATGGGAAGTTTCAACAAGAACATATTATTCTGCTGTATGGAAAGGAATTTTGAAGGCAAGAAGCTGGTTAATCAACCACATTTCTTATGTAATCTCTTTTGGGACCAGAATTAATATGTGGTATGATCCTTGGTTGAATGGAAAAAGTATATTTCAATTATATGGCGATCGAGTACGAAGAGATCTTGGGGCCTCTAAAGATTAGAAGGTTTCTGAGTTCATTGCTAACGGCACCTGGTGTCTTCCTAGTCCTATTTCTCCTGATATGCTATTACTTTGGCCGACTATTACAGCTCTTCCAATCAGGAATAACTCATCAGATATGCTTAATTGGCTTCATGACAATGGAAAGTTTAGTGCTAAATCTGCATGGAATCAAATCAGACAAAGAAATAACAAGTGGATCCCGAGCTTGATATGGGATAGACCGGCTCACAGAGACATTCCTTATGCACATGTGGCAGGCCCTTCTTGCCAAATTACCCACAATGGATAATATGGCGAAAGGTATATATTGTTAACCGATGCTCTCTTTGTATGCACCAGGAAGAAGATATTGATCATCTTTATTTTGCTTGCGACTACACTAATTGGATATGGGAGGAGATTCTGAAGAGATTTGAATTCCATAGGCTACCAATGCCAAACTTGCATCAGGAACTAGAATAGCTGCAGCAAAGCTTCTCAAGCAAAGGGCTTCTTACACAACTCAAAAATTACCTTGGATGTGCTATTTGGTGGATTTGAAGGGAGAGGTGTAGCAGAATCTTTGAGGGCCACAACACACACAATACTCACCTATTGCTCGAGATACTTAGCGACTCAAGATCATGTATGGAGCAGGATCTGGAAATGAAGCATTTAACAAGTAGAGAAAAAGATATCTTTACTAGATTCAATTTTGTTATTCGTTAATGCTTTCTAGAATGAGATTACTGTATTGTGTTTCTATGTTTCAACAATGTGATGTATTTATTCATGTTAGGGATCGAGTGGCACTAAGAGGGGGGGGGGGGGGGGTGAATTAGTGCAGCGGATAAAACGATAGATTTTTCAGCGATTTAAAACAAGCTTCGGAAACTTCGTACGATAAAAACAACGTTTCGTTTGAAACCGATTTTTGCGTTCTAACTTTAAAGCATGCGTACAAAGATAAAAAGGAAATGGAGCAAGTAAAGTAAAGGCTTGCAGCAAAGTAAAACAGAAATTTAAACACTCACACAATCAAGACGCAGCGATGTATAGTAGTTCGGTCAAAGTGACCTACATCCACTCAAGCCTTCTCCGTTGAGGCTCTCTTCTTCCACTATCAAATCCTTTGAAGGGAAGGATCAAATACTCCTTTTACAGCCCTTTACAAAATGTTCACACTTGTACAAGATTTCTCAAGAAAAGAAGAAGGTGAACACTTAGCAAGAACAAAACTTTTCAACACTCTACAAAAACTCAAGACTTAAGAATTTTGCTCAAAAGGGTTGCCCTTTCAGCTGAGAAAGGGGGGTATTTATAGATCCAAAGTGATCTGTAAATTTGAAATCAAATTTGAAATCAATTTGCGTCGTCGTAGTATGCACTTATCAGAGTGCTGGCGCCGCCGTGGCGTTTCACCGCTGCAGATCGCATGTGTGCCAAAGCGAATTCCACCGCCGCTACAAGAGCGAGAGCATAGTAGCATGCATCGATGGTCGTTCACTTTTGGGCCAAAAATTTTGGCCCAAACTCATCCTAATCAAGGCCCAATGGCCCCCACTTTGGGTTATCTAATCCTAACCCAAAATACGTTAATCTATGAATTTTAAAGACGCTTTCCAAGCTTATTACAAAGTCCGCAAGTCAAGTCTTCTTCCGCCGAAGTTTCCGCGAACTTCCGCGGTCTTCCGACGATCCTCTGAAACCATCCTGCGGACTCCGGCAAGCTCTCCTGACTCCACGATGATTTTGGCGAAGTTCCCCGAGCTTCTTTGGCAAGCTTTGATCTTTCTTGTCAAGCTCGCGAACTTCCGACGAACCTCCCGCGAAGCTCCAAAACCCTTCGCAAGCTCCCTACTGCTTCTCGGCCCGCAAAGACTTAATGAATCTTCAAAGCTCACAAACTCTCGAACTCCCAACGATCTATCGCACTTGACTTCGGCCCTTTGTTTCGCTTTACGCCTTCATCCCTTTCGTAGTTACTCCTGCACAAATAAACACCAAACACTCTACTTCGATCTAGATAGTTATTACAACACGAATTGACATTCAGTTGCCCAGCACATCATTGGTTGGCGCCACGTCCGATCCTTCGGCTCATCGCCCTCTCTAGCAGCTTGTTGCCCAATCGACGGTTGACCTCCGCAACCTCGATATCCATGGCGCAACTCCGCACTTCTTGGCCCGATGCCCGACGTACGAAGCCTCCTGCCGATAGTCGATTGAACCTTTGGCTCGACACCCAATATCCTGACGTGATCACCTCCGGCACAACGTCAATTCCTCCAGCGTCAACTATTTAGTCCTGATTGATAGTAGACCTGCGTAACTCAACACGCAGTTAGACAACAAATCACACTCAATTAGTTTCATCATTAAAATCCGAGATTCAACAATCTCCCCGTTTTTGATGATGACAACTAATTGATGACTGACGGAGTTAACCATAACTCCCCGGAGTTTAACACAAACTCCCCCTATCAATATGCCATTGATAGAACACTTGGATTATCCTGCATCCAAGCAACATTCATCATCATGTTTATGACAATAGACAAACCATCATGCAAATATAGATAAAATATTCAATACAAAGCATGAAGTCATCAATCTAGTTCTCCACTTATGACATCAACAAAAAGGAGAATTAACATCATAGCTAGTTTTCAAGAATATGCAAATCTTTACAACATACTAGCTATTTATCACATCATACAACATTTTTACAACATCAAATAATACCATTCAATCATAGCAAGTTTTAATGATAGACAATGATGGTAATTTTCACTTGCTTCTTGAGATGTGCAAGTAGGCACCTTGTTTCCCTTTTGCAAGTAATCAACTTCATGTTTGCAATGAGCTAGTAATTTTTGCAATGTTTATAACATTTTAAAACTGTAAGCTCATGAGATAAAGAATAATACAACTTTGTAATTTCTTTCTTCTCATTTTGAGAAGTGCAAGTTTTGCCTTTTGCAAGTTCTAGCTAGCTATGTTTGCCACTTTCACTTGTGATGCATAAGCTAGCAAGCTAACTCCCCCTTTGTCACTATCGAAAAGAAGGGATGAATAATATTTCAATGCAATAATTTTGCATCAATCAATATTTCAATTTTTTTCAAGATGCATACAAGATGGTATTAAAACATGAGAAATCATGTCATGAAGGATATCAATATGTAAATTCAACAAGAATCAAAACCAAAAGATATCATCCATGATTCATAACTTTTCATTTTAGCAAGATCTAGATTCATACATAGGAATTTTTACCAAGATCACATTTCATAAGAATCAAGACATGAATTCATAAAAATTCAAGTATTGAATTCCGAGAAATCAAAAGACAAGTTACATTTCATTTAAGGAATTTTCTTTTGATAAGACAGAAGGAGCATGGTAAAAGATCTTGATTTATAAAGAGTTTCAAGTCATAGTTGTCAAGATCATGATTTCAATAAAATTTCTTTATAGCAAAATAAAATCTTTTAGAACTTGATTCAAGCATTAAATATGTCTTAACAAGTCATAATTCTAGAAGATTCAAGAATCATTAAAAAAAATCATTCAAGCTCAATTTATCAATTCAAGACTCATAATTAAATTATTATTTTTGAGATTAATAACATGAATAAAGTCATTACCGTATCATCAAAATCTCATTCGTAATTCTAATGATTTATAAAATATCATAAATGAATTTATCACTTGCCTTTCATCAAAAATTGAAAATCAAACTTTATCATAAAGATTGTCAAGGCATAAATGCAACATATTATTCCAAGACATGAGATTCAATTTATCATGATAATATATTTCATGTTTCAAAAGATGAGTATCAAATTTTAAAACCGAAACATGAGTTTGTCATCAAGATAAAATATCAAAAAGTCATTAAGCATGATAACAAACTTCTAATATTTTCATTTCAATGATGATTTCATAATGTATGTTCAAATATTTATACGGAAGCCATCATTGTATAAATTTGAAATACAAGTTGTCATTTAGCCCATTAAGATCAAAAGCATTGCACGTAAAGCATCATGATAGTGTAATTTCTCATTTTTTATGTGTTCCATTTCAAGTGATTTGACGTTCATATGAGTATACTCATGTTTTTCATATAGGTCCAAAGAGCATGTTTCAAGAGAAATCATTAAGACCGAAAACATGAGGCACATTTTTTAAAATATTCATCATGTTTATTTTTATGAGATTCACAAGACTCAATCATAAATTCATTCATCTCAATAGAATGAGAAAAAAAAATACATTTTCATTTTAAGCAATTTGATGTGAGCATATTCAAAATTTTTATGAAAACATGTATCAAAATGAAACACAAGTTTAGTCATAAAATCGTTAAGACCAAATATGTAAAAATGATAGCACACTTTCAATTTTTATGTTAAAAGGCCATGTTCAAATTTTTGCCAAAATCATGCATCTATTTATAAATAAAAAAAATATGTTTCATCATCACAATATGACACTTTATTACTTCAAAAGCTCATGCATGATATAAAATCATCAAGCATCATATTTGGAGATAATGTAAACCATCAAGATACATATGCATGGATTAATCCTAAGCATTATCACAAATCTTGCATCATTCATATGTTTACTTTTCAAAAATACTATAAAGAAAAGCATAGTATAATTTCGAAATTTTTTTTTAATTTCTAAAAACACAAGAAAAGCATAAAAAAAATCCTACAAACTAAGTTAAGCATTCATGGAAATCATCAAGTAATTTCAAAATAATTCAAGGAAGTTAAGTTACTTACCTCATTGTCAAAGCCCATTAAAGCGTAGTTTGCTTCTTCTTTTCTTGATTCTTCTTTCCAAGCCTTCTTCTTCTTCTTTGGCCTCTTTCTCCGTTCAAGTTCATTTGTGTTTTTTAATTTTTGTTTAATGAACTTATTAACATTCATTGTTATGTGTTCAATGTCCTCATTGTCCTCATCACTTGAGTCATCACTCAAGTGGCATCCATTTGTTCGATATTCAAAAACCTTCTTGTTCTTTAGAAGGTGATTCAAATGTTCATCATGTTCATGATGTTCTAAACGTTCAAGAAACTCATTTCATAGGTCTTTAAAGACCCAATAAGTTCAATAATAGGATAGTTATTTAGATCTTTTATTTCTTGTATTGCCGTTATTATCGGATCCCATCTTTTTGGAAGAGATCTTAAAGTCTTGTTTACGAGTTCAAAGTCCGAAAAACATTTACCAAGAGCTTTTAGACCATTGATGACATCCGAGAAACGGGAGAACATGTCATCGATAGTCTCGCTTGGTGCCATTCGAAAAATCTCAAAATCGTGCATCAAAATATTAACTTTCGAGTCTTTGACTCTACTCGTTCCTTCATGCGTGATTTTTCGCCAAATGTCAAAAGCCGTTTCGCATGTAGAAATCCGATTGAACTCATTTTTGTCTAAAGCTCAAAATAAGGCATTCATAGCCTTTGCGTTTAAAGAAAATAACCTTTTCTCCAAATCCGACTATTCGTTCGTTGGTTTAGAGGAAGGTTGAAAGCCAATTTCGATGACGCCCACAAATCCAAGTTCATTGAAAGCATGAAAACTCTCATTCGAGTTTTCCAATATGTGTAGTCCGAACTGCTAAAAATGGTGGACAAAAACCTAAAAAGCCCTCTTGAAAACCATTTAGAGCCATTTCTCACGGGTGTAAATCCGAAAGAGAAAGAACGTGGCTCTGATATCAATTGTTAGGGATTGAGTGGCTCTAAGAGGGGGGGGGGGTGAATTAGTGCAACGGATAAAACGATAGATTTTTCAGCGATTTAAAACAAGCTTCGGAAACTTCGTACGATGAAAACAACGTTTCGTTTGAAACCGATTTTTGCGTTCTAACTTTAAAGCATGCGTACAAAGATAAAAAGGAAGTAGAGCAAGTAAAGTAAAGGCTTGCAGCAAAGTAAAACAGAAATTTAAACACTCACACAATCAAGACGCTGGTTCGGTCAAAGTGACCTACATCCACTTTCGAAGCCTTCTCCGTTGAGGCTCCCTTCTTCCACTATCAAATCTTTTGAAGGGGAAGGATCAAATACCCCTTTTACAGCCCTTTACAAGATGTTCACACTTGTACAAGATTTCTCAAGAAAAGAAGAAGGTGAACACTTAGCAAGAATAAAACTTTTCAACACTCTACAAAAGCTCAAGACTTAAGAATTTTGCTCAAAAGGGTTGCCCTTTCAGCTGAGAAAGGGGGGGGGGGGGATTTATAGATCCAAAGTGGATTCAAAATTGGGCTCCAAATTTGAAATCAATTTGGAGTTCCAATGCTCTGGTCATCAGAGGCGGTGCCACCGCTGTGTGTCGATCTGTTGATCGACGATAAGGCGGTGCCACCGCCCAGCAAAGCGGTTCCACCGCTGGCTACATAGAGCTGTGGCGGCGCTATCGCCCTGTAGGCGGTTCCACCGCCACGATGAGCCGGCTGTAGCATGCATGCACGTAGCTGTTTGGGGCCAAAATTTTGGCCCAAACTCATCCTAATCAAGGCCCAATGGGCCCCCACTTTGGGTTATCTAATCCTAACCCAAAATACATGCTAACTACATATTTTAAAGACGTTTCCTAAGCTATTACAAAGTCCAGAAGTCAAGTCTTCTTCCGTCGAGCTTCCGACGAACTTTCGGCGGTCTTCCAATGATCCCTCGGAAACCACCCTGCGGACTCCCGGCAAGCTCTCGGACTCCACGATGATTTTGGCGAGTTCCCCCGAGCTTCTTTGGCAAGCTTCGATCTTTCTTGTCAAGCTCCGCGAACTTCCGACGAACCTCGTGAGCCCGAAAACCCTTCGGCAAGCTCTCTACTCGTTCTCGGCCAGTTCGGCAAAGACTCCCAATGAATCTTCAAAGCTCACAAACTCTCGAACTCCCAACGATCCATCGCACTTGACTTCGGCCTTGATTTCGCTACGTCCTTCATCCCTTCGTCGTTACTCGCACAAACAAACACCAAACACTCTGATCGATCTAGATAGTTATTACAATTGACATTCAGTTGCCCGACACATCATTGGTTGGTGCTTCGTCCGATCCTTCGGCTCATCGCCCTCTCTAGCGGCTTGTTGCCCAATCGATGGTTGACCTCCGCAACCTCGATATCCATGGTGCAACTTCGCACTTCTTGGCCTGATGCCCAATGTACGAAGCCTCCTGTCGATAGTCGACCGAACCTCTGGCTCGACACCCAATATCCTGACGTGATCACCTCCGGCGCAACGTCAATTCCTCCAGCGTCAACTGTTTAGTCCTGATCGATAGTAGACCTACGTAACTCAACACGTAGTTAGACAACAAATCACACTCAATTAGTTTCATCATCAAAATCCGAGATTCAACAATTCACAGGTCATTTAGGAATGTTTGGTTATTACATTTTGCTATTTATTGAATATCGTAAGGCGTCATAGTCTACAACATATGTAGTCATGGTTGTTTTTTTTTGTTTATCTTCTCTTGGAGATGAGTCTGGTGGAGTGAGTCCATTCCACCTTTCTGAGGTGGGGTGTATTCTCCTAGACTGCTCCAAGAGATCTTAGGCTATAGTCTACGGCTTGTGTAGACAAAGCTATTTTGTGTAAACTTCATACTAAATACAATTACATTTACTTACAAAAAAAAAGTTTTAGTCAAACCGAAGTTTTCAACATACGAAGTTTCTGAAATCCTTTTAAATCATTAAAATTTATCATTCTTAACTGCTTTACTAATTCACCCACCCCCCCTCTTAGTGCCACCCTATATCCCAACAATTGGTATCAGAGCCTTATTATTTCTCTTTTGGATTCACACCCACAAGAAATGGCTCTTCATAGTTTTCAAGAGGATTTTTCGATTGTTCGTCCTTTGTTGTTTAACGGATCGGACTACACTTATTGGAAAACTCGAATGAGAGTTTTTTTGATTTCTTTGGATTTAAACTTATGGAATATCATTGAAAATGGCTTTCAACTTTTCTTTAAACCGATGAATGAATGGTCGAATTTTGAGGAATTTTTTTTTCATTAAATGCAAAAGCTATGAATGCTTTATTTTTGTGTTTTAGATAAAAACGAGTTTAATCGGATTTTTACGTGTGAAACGGCCTTTGATATTTGGCGTACACTTGAAATTATGCACGAAAGAACTAGTAGAGTCAAAGACTTGAAAGTAAACCTCTTATTGCATGATTTTAAACTTTTCTGAATGGCACCAAGCGAGACTATTGGCGACATGTACACTCGTTTCATGGATATTATCAATAGTCTAAAAGCTCTTGGTAAATATTTTTCGGATTTTGATCTCGTAAATAAGATTTTAAGATCCCTTTTTAAAAAGGTGAGATCCTAAAGTAACCGCAATACAAGAGGCTAAAGATTTAAATAATTTACCTATTGAAGAACTTATCGACTCATTGATAACATATGAAATGAGCCTCTTGAAATTTGATGAACACATGAACCATCTTCTAAATAACATAAAGGATTTAGAATTTTAGATAAATGAATACCACTTGAGTGATGACTCAAGTGATGAGGACAATGTTGAGAACCTTGAACTTTTAATAAATTTTAATAAGTTCATTAAATAAAAATCTAAAACTAAAAATGAACTTGAATAGAGGAAGATGCCAAAGATGAAAAAGAAATGCAAAAAAGAATCAAGTGACGAAACGACGAGAGCTTCTCTCTCTAGGTGATTCTCTTCTCTCTCTAGGGTGAGAAGAGGCGGTGGCTGCAGGACGCTGTGGATCTGCTTCTTCTCCCTTGGGTGGTGGTTCTTCCCTTCCTCCACGTGCGAACGCGTTGGGGGAAAGTGAAGCCACGGAGAAGGCTAGGGTGAGAAAAGGCGACGGCTGTTGGGTTCTCCCCTGTTCTGCGCACGGAGAGCAGGAAAAGGGGCGACGGCTGTTGGGCGGTGGTTCTCCCATGGCGCACGGAGAGCAGGACGGTGGATCTGCTTCTCCCTTGGGCGAGTCGCTGCTTTGCGGACAAGGAGGGCGTCCCTGTTCTGCACACGGAGAGCAGGAAAGGGAGGTTTGGGTGGCTGCTGGGCAGCGATAGAGGGTCCTTCTTCTCTCTCGGGCGCGCTCTATCCCTTGCCTCTCTATGCTGTTGCGAAGATCAGAGGAGGCGACGTGCTGCTCCCTCTCTGCTCTGTACCAGGCGGCCTCCCACCTTGGGCTGCAGATCTAGGTCGAGAGGGAGGGAAGAGGTGGCTATCCCACCCTCTGCTTCGCCCCCTTTCAAGCAGGGTCTGCGCATCAGGAGATCTGCTACTGGATTGGGGGTAGATCTGCATTGACAGGGGTGCTGCTGCTGTTTGACAGTTATGGCAATGCAACTCGAGAATGGCTGGTGACGGTGGCAACAGGGTTGATTCAAAGATGAGGCCTCCTTCTCAAGTTGCTTCTTCTTCTCGACGAGATAGTTCTTTAAAGACGCAGCATAGAGGTAGGTCGCGTTCTAGATCACGGCCTCCTACTCTTATTTCTAGAGATCCTCAACCTTGGACAAGCCTCTTCAAGGCTCCGGTTGGAAGCTCGGATCTTAGCTTGGATTTCTTTGCTCCAGAAACCCAGGCTGATCAGAAGATTGCTGTGTATGAGACTGTTGATTCTGAAGAACTGATTAAGACGTGGTCCATGGCACTTGTTGGTTATGTGGTCGGTTTAAAGACATCATATTTTCCATTATCCTCATTCATCAAGACTCGATGGGGAACATCGGCATTTGATCTGCATATGCTAGAGAGTGATTTTTTTGTATGCAAACTCTATTCTATAGAGGATTTGCAGCGAATCCTTGAAGGGTTTTGGACTATTCGCGGTCATCCAATGATTCTACAGCATTGGTCTACTAATGTCCGTTTGGAGTTAGACAGTCTACAATCTATTCCTTTATGGGTATCCTTTCATGGTCTTCCCTTGCATCTTTGGAGTCAACGTTTTATTGCTAAGTTATGTAACACCTTGGGACAATCATTGTATATTGACAAAGCAACAGCAGAACAGACGAGATTGGCTTTTGCATGAGCATGTGTAATGGTTTCTTCTGATGATGATCTTCCAAATGAGATTTTTTATTATGATCTTGATGGGACCACCCGTAAGGTGCATGTTTCATATTCTTGAAAACCACAGCGTTGTAAGATTTGTAACTCTTTTGGTCATGCACATGGAGCTTGTCAGCAAACTCAGAAACCAATCACTCAGGTTTACCGCCAACGCCAGTCATCTCAGCACGGGGTTGATAGTACTATTATGACTACTGACGAGCAAGGCGGGGCTCCTTCAGTGGCAGTAGTGCCGGTGAAGACGAGCGAGCATTCTGACGCGCTTGGGCAGCATCACAATCAGAAAGACAAATTAGGAACTTTACCTCTTTCTAATATATCAGAGTCTTTCACAACAACAGCTTCCCAGGTTACCCACATACAGGAGAAAGAGAAACCTTCATCTCTTCCTATATTGTCAACAGGGATCCCACGTTCCACTCATCGTGTCATCCAGGATATTGTGTCTCAATCACATGCCCCTACACACCTTACCAACCAGGACATTCTGGATCCTACTAACCAGGACGCTCAAGGTGCTTTAAAATTTAAATATTTACAAGCTGTGGATGAAGTAGGAAAAAATAAGAATAAAGGCTTGAAAGGTAAGGATATGATGCGGGAGGACAATGTGAAATCTAAAGATAAGAAAAAGGAGGTATTTCCTAAGTCACACCCTTCTACTTAGGAAGAATTTCTTATTTTCCTTTCCTTCTGTTTTATTTCTGATGAAGATAATATGTTGGAATGTTCGTGGACTTAATAAATCTGAAAAATATCGGGAGCTCAATAGAATAATCAAAATTTTTTTGGTAAGTAAATGTAATTATATTTAGTATGAAGTTTGCACAAAATAGCTTTGTCTACACAAGCCGTAGACTATAGCCTGAGATCTCTTGGAGCAGTCTAGGAGAATGCACCCCACCTCAGAAAGGTGGAATGGACTCACTCCACCAGACTCATCTCCAAGAGAAGATAAACAAAAAAAACAGCCATGACTACACATGTTGTAGACTATGACGCCTTACGATATTCAATAAATAGCAAAATATAATAACCAACCATTCCTAAATGACCTGTGAATAAATACATCACATTGTTGAAACATAGAAACACACAATACAGCAATCTCATTCTAGAAAGCATTAACGAATAACAAAATTGAATCTGGTAAAGATATCTTTTTCTCTACTTGTTAAATGCTTCATTTCCAGATCCTGCTCCATACATGATCTTGAGTCGCTAAGTATCTCGAGCAATAGGTGAGTATTGTGTGTGTTGTGGCCCTCAAAGATTCTGCTACACCTCTCCCTCCAAATCCACCAAATAGCACATCTGAAGGTAATTTTTGCGAGTTGTGTAAGAAGCCCTTTGCTTGAGAAGCTTTGCTGCAGCTGTTCTAGTTCCTGATGCAAGTTTGGCATTGGTAGCCTATGGAGTTCAAATCTCTTCAGAATCTCCTCCCATATCCAATTAGTGTAGTCGCAAGCAAAATAAAAATGATCAATATCTTCTTCCTGGTGCATACAAAGAGAGCATCGGTTAACAATATATATACCTTTTCGCTTCATATTATCCATTGTGGGTAATTTGGCAAGAAGGGCCTGCCATGTGCATAAGGAATGTCTCTGTGAGCCCGGTCTATCCCATGTCCAACTGCTTGGGATCCACTTGTTATTTTTTTTGGTAAGTAAATGTAAGTATATTAGTATGAAGTTTGTACAAATTAGCTTTGTCTACACAAGCCATAGACTAAAGCCTGAGATCTCTTAGAGCAGTCTAGGAGAATGCACCCCACCTCAGAAAGGTGGAATGATCTCACTCCACCAGACTCGTCTCCGAGAGTAGTTAAACAGAAATCATGACTACATATATTGTAGACTATGACGCTCTACCATAGGCAACGAAGAGTAAAATGTAATAACCAACTATTCCTGGACAACCTGTGAATATATCACAATTTTAAAGTAGAAAATTAGATAATACAAAGGAAGCATTAAAGAATTATAAAATTGAATCTGAGGAAGATCTCTTTTTCTCTACTTGTTAAATGCCTCATTTCCAAATCCTGCTCCATGCATGATCGTGAGTCGCTAAGTATCTCAAGCAGAAGATGAGCATTGTGTGTGTTGTGACCCTAAAAAATTCTGCTACACCTCTCCTTCCAAATCCACCAAATAGTACATCTGAAGATAAGCTTTGCCAGTTGTATAAGAAGCCCTTTTCTTGAGAAGTTTTGCTGCAGCTGTTCTAGTTCTTGATGCAAGTTTAGCATTGGTAGCCTTTGTATTTCAAATCTTTTCAGAATCTCCATCCATACCCAATTAGTGTAGACACAAGCAAAATAGATATGATCTATACTTTCTTCCTGTTGCATACAAAGAGAGCATCGGTTAACAAGATATATACCTTTTCGCTTCATATTGTCCATTATGGGTAGTTTGGCAAGAAGGGCCTGTCATGTGCATAAGGAATATTTCTGTGAGCCCGGTCTATCCCATGTCCAACTGCTCGGGATCCACTTGTTATTTCTTTGTCTGATTTAATTCAATGCAGATTTAGCACTAAATTTTCCATTGTTATGAAGCCAATTAAGCATATCTGATGAGTTATTCCTGATTGGAAGAGCTGTAATAGTCGACCAAAGTGATAGCATATCAGGAGAAATAGGATTAGGAAGACACCAGGTGCCATTAGCAATAAACTCAAAAACATTCCAATCTTTAGGGGCCCCAAGATCACTTCATACTTGATCGCCATATAATTGAAATATACTTTTTCCATTCACCCAAGGATCATACCACATATTAATTCTGGTCCCAGAAGAGATTGTGTAAGAAATATGATTGATTAGCCAGTTTCTTGCCTTCAAAATTTCTTTCCATGCAGCAGAATGATATGTTCTTGTTGAAACTTCCCATATTGATTCCTTAGATAGGTACCTAGAAGAAACCCATTGATGGAAATCATCAATTTAGCAACCATACACTCCGATAGCTAAAGAGCTATGATACATATGGAATGCAAATTGACACCCTCCAACGAATTGAAAACAAGGCAGATCGTTCAAGAATGAAGTAAGGAAAACTATTCTAATCACTTATCAATAGAAAATTGATGAAATAACTAGAATAGCACTTTGAATTCCCTTAAGACGCCACAAACTAATAAGTCTGATAAGTCAAAAGAAAAGCAAAGATTTGGTTTGAACGCCACAAGCAGAAAAGCCTGATAAGTTCTAAAGTTCATGCAAGAACTTAAAAACAAAACACTCACCGGTGTTGAAGAATTGTTATCTTTCCAAATTTGTCTGTCTTACACTGAGAGTCAATCTCATTTATATAGTATGAGGATAGTACAAAGGGAATGAATGCATTAAATAACATTCATATTCCTAATTCATGAATTTTGGTAAACATGGCTGAATGGACTTTTATTCTTCAAGATGAGGTCTTCAAATTTGTCTTTCTCTTCATGATCATATTGACCATTTTAGGCTCTTCTTGCAACCATAGAATCTTGATTGAGTCTTGACTAGCTTGATCCGGTTCATATCATTCCTTTCCTGGAAAAGATTCGTCCCGAATCATAGCCTCTATCACCTACATCAAACAAAGATAGATCGAAACATTGAATGTTGCATTAATGTTGCCATACTCACCGATAGTTCCAAATTATATGCATTGTCATTGATTTTTGAAAGACTTGAAATGGACCATCTACTTTGGCATTAGTTTAAACTTCCTATGACTAGGAAATCTTTCCTTCCTTAAGTATACCCAAACCCAAATTACCGTGTTCGAACACTACTTATTTTCGGACTTTGTTGTGTTGTTTCTCATATTGTAGAGTTTTTTTTCAATTTGTGTTCGGACTTTTTTATGCAATACTTTGACAAAATCAGCCTTTTGCTTACCATCCAAATTGGCCTTTTTCAATGGTAAAGGTAGCAAATCTATAGGAGTTAATGGATTGAACCCATACACAACTTCAAATGGGGAATGGTTTGTTGTAGCATGCACACTTCTATTATAAGCAAACTCCACATGTGGCAAACACTCCTCCTAATTTTTTAAATTTTTTGAATTATGACCCTCAAAAGGGTTGATAAAGTTCGATTTACCACCTCCGTTTGTCCATCTGTTTGTTGATAACAAGTGGTTAAATACAACAATCTTGTACCCAACTTACTCTAAAGTGTTTTCCAAAAGTGGCTAAGAAACTTCACATCTCTATCACTCACAATTGTCCTTGGAATGCCATGTAACCTCACAATTTCTTTGAAAAACAGTCCCGCAACATGTGTTGCATCATTTGTTTTATGGCAAAGAATGAAATGTGCCATCTTGCTAAACCTATCAACAACAACAAAAATAGAATCTCTCCCTCCTTTTGACCTAGGTAAACCTAAGACAAAGTCTATGGATATATCAACCCAAGGTTCACTAGCTATAGGAAGGGTATATACAACCCATGAGGTATTACTTTAGATTTAGCTTGTTTACAAGTGATGCATTTCTCATACAATCTTTTAACATCCCTTTTCATGCGTACAAAAAAATTATCTATTAACACATCTAAAGTTTTTCTAACTCCAAAATATCTCATTAAACCTCCACTATGTGCTTCTCTTACAAGCAATTCTCTCATTGAACATTGAGGAAAACAGCTTATTTTCTTTGAAAAGAAAACCATCATGTCTAAAGAATTTATCAAAACTCCCTTTCTCACATACCTCATAAACATTAGCAAAATCATAGTCAGAATTGTATAAATCTTTAATGTATTCAAAAACCAATAATTTTGCATCAAGTTTAGATATTAGAGCATACCTTCTAGAGAGAGCATCAGCGATCACATTTTCCTTACCTTGTTTGTACTTGATGATGTATGGAAAAGATTCAATAAGCTCCACCCATTTTGCATGCCTACGACTTAGCTTTTGGATTTCCTTGGGGTCTTCTGGGTTGCATCTATATGCTGGCCTATTTGGTATGCTTGCACCTGGAATAAAATCAGTTTGATGCTCAATTCCTCTAATTGGTGGCAAACCATTGGGAACTTCTTCGAAAGATATCCTCATTTTTCTAAAAGATTAACAATAACACTAGGCAAACTTTTATCAATTTTGTTAGAAGAAATCAAAATGACCTTGTACATAAGTACAAGGAACGGCTGCCTCATGATTAAGGCCTAATTTACATCAATCATCTTGGCATAAACACTCATTTTTCTTTCACTCAAGCCTTCCTTGTTTTCTCTTCCCTTGTGTTTTTCAATACTCTTATTTTTATCACTCATCTCATCTTTTCTTTTTTCTCTCTTACTTGCTCCCTCCCAAATGTTTTGGTTAATGAAGACTCAAGCTCCTCATATTGTTGTTTTATGTGCATCTGGTCTTCAAGAATTGTCTTCGGAGGCAACGATCAAAGTTGATATTTCTGTCCATCTATGATCAAGGAATAACGGTTCTTGAACCCATCATATGTTACCTTACGATCATATTGCCATGGTCTCCCCAACAACATGTGACTAGCATACATAGGTACCACATCACACCAAACTTCATCCTCATATCTACCAATTGAAAAATGAACTAACACTTGCGATTTACCTTTACTACACCACTATCATTCAACCATTGTAACTTGTAAGGTTTTGGATGTTTGATAGTAGGCAATTTCAGTTTCTCCACGAGCAAGGTACTTGCCACATTGGTACAACTTCCACTATCAACAATCACATTGCACAACTTGTTAGCAATCAAACAATGAGTATGAAACAAATTTTCACGTTGTTCACCATGTTCATCATTTTTACTTTGTAAACTAAGTGTGCGTTGAATAACCAAAATTTCACCTTTAGCATACTCTACGTCACTAGTATCCTCCGAATGTCATCATCATCCTCTCTTTCACTTTCGATTCTATATTCCCATCTCTTAGAATCATAACTCTCTTATTAGGACATTCACGTGCTATATGTCCATGCCCAAGGTACTTAAAACACTTAATACCTCTACTTTGATTAGGTTGATTCTCACCTTTACCCTTGTTGCCAAATTCATTTTTGCCTTTAATTCCATCAATTTTAGGCTTAACAATGGGTTTATCATCCTTTTTACTCCAATTCTATTTCCAAGATGAAGAAGAACCCGAATAAGGTTTTGAATCATACCTTGTGCCTTTTCTTTTGAGTTGTCTCTCAATCTTCATGGCCATATTCACCATATCATCAATCTCCACATAATGCTGTAATTCCACAAGATCACCAATGTTCTTGTTTAATCCACTTAGAATCGAGCCATTGTAGCCTCACGGTCTTCCTCCACATTAGCCCTTATCATGGCTATCTCCATCTCCTTGTGATATTCATCAACGCTCATGGAACCTTGTGTCAAAGTTTACAATCGTTGATGCAAATCCCGATAGTAATGACTTGGGACGAATCTCCTCCTCATGATTTGTTTCATCTCTATCCAAGTCTCTACAGCCTTTCACCATTTCTACACTGTCTTTACATAATTGATCCCACCAAATTATAGCATAATCACAAAATTCAACAGCAGCTAATTTTACCTTTTTCTCTTCGGAGTAGTTGTGACATTCAAAGATTAGCTCCACTTTTCGTTCCCACTCCAAATAAGTATCTGGATTATTCTTTCCTTGAAAAGAAGAAATTTTCATTTTGATGCTGCCTATGTTTCTGTCCACACCATCAAAATGTCCTCTCCTAGTTTGTCTCGTAGGATTAACATTTTGACCAATTAGAGTGACTTGGTCATCGTCGAGGTCATCTCTATTATTATATTCATCATGGACGAATGCTAGTTGTCTCCTACGCCGTGGTTCACCTTCCAATCTATTAATTGCATCATCATGCCTTTCTAGATGATCTCTTACATCTCCTATCACTTTGAACATACGTTCAAATTGTTGTTGCATTGCTTGAAGCAAAAGATCATTTGATGAAGAACTCGCTTCCTTTTCTTTAGACATATTTGAAACCCTGAAAAACAAACTTAGGATAGCCTCACCAACACTCTCTCACATGTTACACTGAAGATTTGATTCACTCCACTCGTTTTTTCACACAATGTTTGGCTTTTTTCTCGATATTGATCTCACTACTCTTGCCTTTTACCTCTTGTTTTGTTCTTTGAGTTCTTAGATTAACTAAGAAACTTAAACAAACAATTCAGATTGTGACAATTCAAGGGTATTGAAATTGGACATAAAAGCAAAAAATATAAGCGAAGTTTAAAGGTGTGAGTAATATACTTCAATAATAAACAAAGATTAGAATTTAAGTGTCAAATGAATAAAGAAAATTTTCTGGAATGAAAAAAAATTTCAAACCAGAAACAAGAATTCAAAATTATGAAGATAGAATTTTGTAATTTTCAAGAAGTCCCTGAAATCATAATTTTTTTATAATTTGATCTCTTTCATCTTTTTTTTTTTACCTTTGATCTTCTCCTTTTCTTTTCTTTGATCTTGATTTCTCCTTTTTTTTTACTTTTGATTTTCTCTCTTATTTTTAAACTTTCTTTCTCTTTTTTTTTGACGATAAAGTGAGGGGAAAACACAAACAAACAGTAATTGCACAAGAAACACAGCAATAAGGAGGAAGGAAGAATAGCAATTATGAATATCGTGATAAAAGAAGAATAAGAGAACAGGAAAAAGTGAAAAGATAATGGATAAGCAAACCTCAAACTTGAGCCGTGCTCTGATACCAAATGATGGAAATCATCAATTTAGCAACCATACACCCCGATAGCTAAAGAGCTATGATACATATGGAATGCAAATTGACACCCTCCAACGAATTGAAAACAAGGCGGATCGTTCAAGAATGAAGTAAGGAAAACTATTCTAATCACTTATCAATAGAAAATTGATGAAATAACTAGAATAGCACTTTGAATTCCCTTAAGACGCCACAAACTAATAAGTCTGATAAGTCAAAGGAAAAGCAAAGATTTGGTTTGAACGCCACAAGCAGAAAAGCCTGATAAGTTCTAAAGTTCATGCAAGAACTTAAAAACAAAACACTCACCGGTGTTGAAGAATTGTTATCTTTCCAAATTGTCTATCTTACACTGAGAGTCAACCTCATTTATATAGTATGAGGATAGTACAAAGGGAATGAATGTATTAAATAACATTCATATTCCTAATTCATGAATTTTGGTAAACATGACTGAATGGACTTTTATTCTTCAAGATGAGGTCTTCAAATTTGTCTTTCTCTCTTCATGATCATATTGACCATTTTAGGCTCTTCTTGCAACCATAGAATCTTGATTGAGTCTTGACTAGCTTGATCTAGTTCATATCACCCATTGTGACCATAAAGATTTATTTTGCAAAAGATCCCACAATTTCTGTACCAAACAAGCTTTATTCCAATCTCTCAGATTTCGCAGATTCAGCCCCCCCTCATCTTTTGGTCTACAAATGCTATCCTAATTGACCATATGCATTGTCTTTCCATCCGTACCATTCCAGAAAAAGTTCTTCATTAACCGTTCAATATCCTGAAGAAGTCCAACAGGCAGAAGAAATGCATTAGACCAATAAATAGAATAAGAAAACAATACAGATCGGATGAGTTCAAGTCATCCTGCTTTGGAAAGAAGTCTAGTTTTCCAGAAGGAAATTCTATTCTTTATTTTTTGCAGGATAGGCTGACAGTGAATTTTATGAATGCCAGTGGATAAGAGTGGGAGACCAAGATAAGGAACTGGCAGACTTCCCTCGCTAACCCCCAGAGTTTGTATAATAAAGTCTTTATCTTCAATGCAAGAACCCATATAGACTTTATTTTTTGCAATATTTAGGTGAAGGCCAGAAACCAAACCAAAATCTTTTAGAATAGTAGCCAAATTTTTTACCAAAGTAGTGTCATTACGAAGGAAGATAATAAGATCATCTGCAAATGTTATATGGGATATATGAATAGAACCAGTATGGAGTACCTTAATGCTACCATCATAGACTACCTTTTCTAACATACAGCTGAGTCCTTCCATGACAATTGTAAAAAGATATGGAGAAAGTGGATCTCCTTGTCGGATGTCATTCGTACTCCCAAAGAAGCCAACGGGGGAACCATTGAACAAAACTGAAAATTTTGGAGTTTTCAAGCAACACTGAATCCAATTAATCTATTGTTGAGGGAAGTTCAAACTGAGGAGCATCTTGTAGAGAAACTATCTATTAACTGAATCAAATGCTTTTTGTAAGTCAACTTTAAAACATATTTTCGTCCCTCTTGATTTGAAGCGTAAATCTTTGACCAAGTCGTTAGCAAGAAGAATATTGTGATGTATATTTCTTCCTTTAATGAAAGCAGGCTGAGTATGACTAATGATCTTATGCATAATCATTTGCATTCGATCTGTAAGCAACTTAGAGATGATCTTATAAATAAAGTTGCATAAAGAAATGGGCCTGTAGTGCTCTAGTGAATCAGCCCCTGCATTCTTAGGAACCAAAGAAATAAAAGTACAATTTATCGCTTTAAGAATATGACCTGAAGAGAAAAAATGCTGACAAGCTTTAATCACATCATTTCCAATGATTGGCCATGCAATTTGGTAAAATTCAGTTGGAAATCCATCTGGACCAGGGCTCTTGTGCTTTGGTGACTTGAAGACAACTCGTACAACTTCTTCATCTGTAATTGGTGCATTAAGAATCGTGATGTCATTCGAATCAAGCTTTCTAGTAGGATCCACTTGTTATTTCTTTGTTTGATTTGATTCCATGCAGATTTAACACTAAACTTTCCATTGTCATGAAGCTAATTAAGCATATCTGATGAGTTATTCCTGATTGGAAGAGCTGTAATAGTCAGCCAAAGTAATAGCATATCAGGAGAAATAGGATTAGGAAGACACCAAGTACCGTTAGCAATGAACTCAGAAACCTTTGAATCTTTAGGGGCCCCAAGATCTCTTTGTACTCGATCGCCATATAATTGAAATATACTTTTTTCATTCAACCAAGGATCATACCACATATTAATTCTGGTCCCAGAAGAGATTGCATAAGAAATGTGGTTGATTAACCAGCTTTTTGCCTTCAAAATTCCTTTCCATGCAGCAGAATGATATATTCTTGTTGAAACTTCCCATATTGATTCCTTAGATAGGTACCTAGAAGAAACACATTGTGACCATAAAGATTTATTTTGCAAAAGATCTCACAATTTCTGTACCAAACAAGCTTTATTCCAATCTCTCAGATTTCGCAGATTCATTTCTCATCTTTTGGTATACAAATGCTATCCCAATTGACCATATGCATTGCCTTTCCATCCGTACCATTCCAGAAAAGTTCTTCAATAGCCGCTTTAATATCCCAAGAAGTCCAACAGTAGAAGAAATGTATTAGACCAATAAATAGAATAAGAAAACAACATGATCGGATGAGTTCAAGTCGCCCCGCTTTGGAAAGAAGTCTAGTTTTCAGGAGGAAATTCTATTCTTTATTTTTTGCAGGATAGGTCGATAAAGGAATTTTATGAATGCCAGTGGATAAGAGTGGGAGACCCAGATAAGGAACTAGTAGACTTCCCTCGCTAACCCTCAGAGTTTGTATAATAAAGTCTTTATCTTCAACACAAGAACCCATATAGACTTTACTTTTTGCATGATTTAGTTGAAGGCTAGAAACCAAACCAAAATCTTTCAGAATAGTAGCCAAATTCTTCATCAAGTAGTGTCATTAAGAAAGATAATAAGATCATCCGCAAATATTATGTGGGATATATGAATAGAACCAAAGATGGGGTACCTTAATGCCGCCATCAGACCGCTTTCTTTTCTAACATACAGCTGAGTCCTTCCATGACAATTGTAAAAAGATATGGAGAAAGTGGATCTCCTTGTCGGATGCCATTCGTACTCCCAAAGAAGCCAACGGGGGAACCATTGAATAGAACTGAAAATTTTAGAGTTTCCAAGCAACACTGAATCCAATTAACCCATTATTGAGGGAAGTTCAAACTGAGGAGCATCTTGTAGAGAAACTGTCTATTAACTGAATCAAATACTTTTCGTAAGTCAGGTTTAAAACATATTTTTGTCCCTCTTGATTTGGAGTGCAAATCTTTGACCAAGTCGTTAGCAAGAAGAATATTGTGATGTATACTTCTCCCTTTAATGAAAGCAGCCTGAGTATTACTAATGATCTTATGCATAATCATTTGCATTCGATCTGCAAGCAAATTGGAGATGATCTTATAAATAAAGTTGCATAAAGAAATGGGCTTATAGTGCTCTAGTGAATCAGCCCCTGCATTCTTAGGAACCAAAGAAATAAAAGTACAATTTATCGCTTTAAGAATATGACCTGAAGAGAAAAAATATTGATAAGCTTTAATCACATTATTTCCAATGATCGACCATGCAATTTGGTAAAATTCAGCTAGAAATCCATCTGGACCAGGGCTTTTGTGCTTTGGTGACTTGAAGACAACTCGTACAACTTCTTCATCTGTAATTGGTGCATTAAGAATCGTGATGTCATCCGAATCAAGCTTTCTAGTAGGCTCCACATGAACATTATTAGGCTGCTCGAGTGCTAAATCTGCATGAATAATTTTGGAAGAATGACCATTGGACAGATGAGTTTCTCTCTCTAGGCGAGAGCTTCTCTCTCTAGGCGATTCTCTTCTCTCTCTAGGGTGAGAAGAGGCGGTGTGGATCTGCTTCTTCTCCCTTGGGTGGTGGTTCTTCCCTTCCTCCACGTGGTGCAGGAACTCGCTGCTGCTACACAGTTTTGAGATCGACCGCGTTGGGAGAAAGAGAAAGCTAGGGCGAGAAGAGGCGGCGGCTGCTGGGCGACGGTTCTCCCCTGTTCTGCGCTTGGAGAGCAGGAAGGCTACATCGGTGGATCTTCCCTTGGGTGATTTGGTCACTGCAGGAAGGCTGCATTGGTGGATCTGCTTCTCCCTTGGGAAATTTCATGGTCGCTGCTCTTCCGCTTGGGCGGACAAGGAGGGCACCGCTTCTGCAATCCCTAGGGGGCGCTCCCTCCCTCACCTCTTTCTGCTGCTGCACGAAGGGATCTTCTTCTGAACGGAGGAGGAGAGGGCTGCAACGGCGTCGCTGCTTCCCTAGGGCGCGCTCCCTCCCTCGCCTCTCTCTGCTGCTGCACGAAGGGGAACAGGGCCTTTTCTGCTCTTCTTCTGAACGGTGGAGGAGAGGGCTACGGAAGAGGAGAGGGCTTGATTGGGGCTGCGGCCGGTGGCTTCTCCCTAGGGTGAGGGGCGCTGCTGCTGGGCGACGGAGATAGGGCGACATCGAGGGGCAGCGGTTGCTGTGAAAGGGGCGGTGGCTTCCTCGTGCGTAGGGTCTACTCCCAAATCTCTGACGCCTCTTCCTAGGGCGATCGAATGCAGGAGGGAGATTCTGAACTCCCCTGCTCTTGTGGCCTCTTCTAATGCTGTAGGGGGGACAAGTGATGGTCCCTGGGGCTGGTGATACTGGTAGCAAGGTAGCTCCGACGAGGCTCCCTGCCTCTCAAGCTCCTTCGCTATCTTCCTCCCGTCGAGGTGCTCCATCGACAACGCTGCATAGAGGCAGGTCACGTTCTAGATCGCGGCCTCCTGCTCTCATATCTAGCAATCCTCGACCTTGGACAAGCCTCTTCAAGGCTCCGGTTGGAAGTTCAGATCTTAGCTTGGACTTCTTTGCTCCAGAAACCCAGAATGATCATAAGATTGCTGTGTATGAGACTGCTGATTTTGAAGAGCTGGTTAAGACATGGTCCATGGCGCTGGTTGGTTATGTGGTCGGTCTAAAGACATCTTATTTCCTGTTATCCTCGTTCATTAAGACTCGATGGGGAACATCAGCATTTGATTTGCATATGCTAGAGAACGGTTTTTTTGTATGTAAACTCTATTCTGAAGAGGATCTACAACGGATTCTAGAAGGGTTTTGGACCATTCGTGGTCATCCGATGATACTACGACGCTGGTCCCCTAATGTCCGTTTGGAGTTAGACAGCCTTCAGTCTATTCCATTATGGGTTTCCTTTCATGGTCTTCCCCTGCATCTTTGGAGTCGACGTTTTATTGCTAAGTTATGTAGTACCTTAGGACAGTCATTGTATATTGATAAGACAACAGCAGCGCAGACGAGATTGGCTTTTGCACGAGCATGTATTATGGTTTCTTCCGATGGCGATCTTCCGGATAAGGTTTATTATAGGGATCTTGAGGGGACCACTCGTAAGGTGCATGTTTCATATTCTTGGAAGCCATAGTGGTGTAAAATTTATCACTCTTTCGGTCATACACATCGAGCTTGTCAGCAAACGCAAAGAATGATCACTCAGGTTTACCGACAACGTCAAGCAACTCA
The DNA here is from genome assembly GCA_023547065.1 of Musa troglodytarum. Taxonomy (NCBI): domain Eukaryota; kingdom Viridiplantae; phylum Streptophyta; class Magnoliopsida; order Zingiberales; family Musaceae; genus Musa; species Musa troglodytarum. Next base: position 18,643,359 of record CP097510.1, read on the forward strand.
AGTTGATGCTGCTATGACAACTGATGAACAAGGTGCATCTCCCGAAGCAGTAGCACCGACGATGACGAAAGAGCATTCTTACTCGCTTGGGCAACAACACGGACAAAAGGATACATCAGGAACTTTAATTCTTCCTATTATAGCCCCTTCCACAACAATAATTTCCCAGGCTTCATCTCTTCCTACACCGATAGGAGTTGCTACAACGGGGATTCCAAGTCCCACTCATCGTGCTAACCAGGATAATGTATCTCACCCAACAAACCTCGCCAGTCAAGATATTCAGCCTCATCGTGCTAACCAGGATATTGTAATCCCAACAAACTTCGCCAGTCAGGATATTCAGCCTCAACAACCTTCAACAAACACTGCCAACCTAGATATTTTGGGTATTTCAAAGTTTAAGCATTTGCAAGCTGTGGATGAAGTGGATAAAAATAGAAATAAAGCTTTAAAAGGTAAGGATATTATGCGGGAGGACATTGCAAAACCCAAGGATAAGAAGAAGGATGGAACTGGTAAGTTGCACATACTTCCGTCTAGTTAGGAAGAGTCATTTATTACCTTTCCAACCTGTTTTGATTCTAATGAAGATACTTTGTTGGAATATTTGTGGATTGAATAAATTTGAGAAATGTCGAGAGCTTAATAGAACAATCAAGTCTGATGCTTGTGATATTGTTATTCTTGTGGAAATAAAAATTAAACCATCTCGGGTTTGTGTTCAAAAAGATTTAATATGGCTAGAGGCAGAACTTTTTACCAACGATAATTGTGATACTTATGGTAGAATATGGGTATTATGACATCCAAACTCTATTAGTGCTTGCTTTATTTCTGCTGCAGAACAATTCATCCACCTTAAAGCTGAGGATAAAAGGAATGGTTGTCAATTCCATATTACTGGTGTATATGCTTCTAACAGTATGCAGGAAAGAAATGTTCTATGGAATGATCTGATTAACATTGCAAATGGCTATCTTACAGTGCCTTGGATTGTTCTTGGTGACTTCAATACTGTTCGGTACACACATGAAAAAGTGGGGGGTAAACCACTTTCAGAGAGCAAGCTTCAAGGTTTTAACGATTACATAGATATTGCTGCATTGATTGATATGAAATCTGTAGGTGATTGGCTTTCATGGAGTAATCAAGGTGCTGCCCACAGGAAAATAATGGCTCGACTTGATAGGTGTCTGATTAATCGCGAATGGTTAACAGTTTATCCTGATTCACTTCTGGAGTATGGATCTCAATTGTTCTCTGATCACTCTTTAATGTATATACATGCAGACAAAGTAATATCCAGAGGCAAGAAACCATTTAGATTCTTTAACATGTGGAGTACCCATCCTCAGTTTCTTGAGGTTATCAGATCTGTTTGGAATGTTAATGTGCATAGATCACCTCCTTATATTTTATGCCAAAAGCTTAAAGCATGTAAAGCAGCACTAAAGGAGTGGAATACAAACACTTTTGACAATATTATCACCCGAGTTCAGTTAACCAAAAAGAAACTAATGGCGGCGCAACATGAGCTACAACTTCAGCCCTTTGACGAGAATCTTATTTGCAAGGAGGTAGAAGCTAGATCTCAATTCATGCAGGACCTAAAGCAGGAAGAAAGTTTTGCAAAACAGAAGTCTCGACAGCATTGGCTTACTTTAGGGGATTCCAATACGAAGTTTTTCTATGCAGCCATTGCTACTAGAAGGGCTGTTAATTGTATCAGAAAATGTAAGGACCAAGATGGTACGCTTATTGAGAATTTGGATGAAGTTAAAGCATACACCGAACAATTTTTTTATTCTTTACTCAATCAAACAGAGCAGCCTAATAATGTTCATGTGGAGCCTACTCGAAAGCTTGATTCGGATGACATCACGATTCTTAATGCACCAATTACAGATGAAGAAATTGTACGAGTTGTCTTCAAGTCACCAAAGCACAAGAGCCCTAGTCCAGATGGATTTCCAGCTGAATTTTACCAAATTGCATGGCCAATCATTGAAAATGATGTGATTAAAGCTTGTCAGCATTTTTTCTCTTCAGGTCATATTCTTAAAGCGATAAATTGTACTTTTATTTCTTTGGTTCCTAAGAATGCAGGGGCTGATTCACTAGAGCACTACAGGCCCATTTCTTTATGCAACTTTATTTACAAGATCATCTCCAAGTTGCTTGCAGATCGAATGCAAATGATTATGCATAAGATCATTAGTCATACTCAGGCTGCTTTCATTAAAGGAAGAAATATACATCACAATATTCTTCTTGCTAACGACTTGGTCAAAGATTTGCACTCCAAATCAAGAGGGATGAAAATATGTTTTAAAGCTGACTTACGAAATGCATTTGATTCAGTTAATAGATAGTTTCTCTACAAGATGCTCCTCAGTTTGAACTTCCCTCAACAATGGATTAATTTGATTCAGTGTTGCTTGGAAACTCCAAAATTTTTAGTTTTGTTCAATGGTTCCCCCATTGGCTTCTTTAGGAGTACAAATGGCATCTGACAAGGAGATCCACTTTCTCTATATCTTTTTACAATTGTCATGGAAGGACTCAGCTGTATGTTAGAAAAGGTAGTCTCTGATGGTAGCATTATGGTACCCCATACTGGTTCTATTCATATATCCCACATAACATTTGCAGATGATCTTATTATCTTCCTTCGCAATGACACTACTTCAGTGAAAAGTTTGGCTACTATTCTGAAAGATTTTGGTTTGGTTTCTGGCCTTCACCTAAATATTGCAAAAAGTAAAGTCTATATGGGTTCTTGCGTTAAAGATAAAGACTTTATTATACAAACTCTGGAGGTTAGCGAGGGAAGTCTACCAGTTCCTTATCTTGGTCTCCCACTCTTATCCACTGGCATTTATAAAATTCACTGTCAGCTTATCCTGCAAAAAATAAAGAATAGAATTTCCTCCTGGAAAACTAGACTTCTTTCCAAAGCAGGACGACTTGAACTCATCCGATCTGTGTTGTTTTCTTATTCTATTTATTGGTCTAATGCATTTCTTCTACTTGTTGGACTTCTTCAGGATATTGAACGATTAATGAAGAACTTTTTCTGGAATGGTACGGATGGAAAGGCAATGCATATGGTCAATTGGGATAGCATTTGTAGACCAAAAGATGAGGGGGGGCTGAATCTGTAAAATCTGAGAGATTGGAATAAAGCTTGTTTGGTACAGAAATTATGAGATATTTTACAAAATAAATCTTTATGGTCACAATGGGTTTCTTCTAGGTACCTATCTAAGGAATCAATATAGGAAGTTTCAACAAGAACATATCATTCTGCTACATGGATAGGAATTTTAAAGGCAAGAAAGTGGTTAATCAACCACATTTCTTACACAATCTCTTCTAGGACCAGAATTAATATGTGGTATGATCCTTGGGTGAATGGAAAAAGTATATTTCAATTATATGGTGATCGAGTACGAAGAGATCTTGGGGCCCCTAAAGATTGGAAGGTTTCTGAGTTCATTGCTAACGACACCTAGTGTCTTCCTAATAATATTTCTCCTGATATGCTATCACATTGGCCGACTATTATAGCTCTTCCAATCAGGAATAACTCATCAGATATGCTTAATTGGCTTCATGACAATGGAAAGTTTAGTGCTAAATCTGCATGGAATCAAATCAGACAAAGAAATAACAAGTGGATCCCGAGCAATTGGACATGGGATAGACCGGGCTCACAGAAACATTCCTTATGCACATGGCAGGCCCTTCTTGCCAAACTACCCACAATGGATAATATAAAGCGAAAAGGTATATATCTTGTTAACCGATGCTCTCTTTGTATGCAACAGGAAGAAAGTATAGATCATATCTATTTTGCTTGTGACTACACTAATTGGGTATGGATGGAGATTCTAAAAAGATTTGAAATACATAGGCTACCAATGCCAAACTTGCATCAAGAACTAGAACAGCTGCAGCAAAACTTCTCAAGAAAAGGGCTTCTTACACAACTGGCAAAGCTTACCTTCAGATGTACTATTTGGTGGATTTGGAAGGAGAGGTGTAGAATTTTTGAGGGTCACAACACACACAATGCTCATCTTCTACTTGAGATACTTAGTGACTCACGATCATGCATGGAGCAGGATTTGGAAATGAGGCATTTAACAAGTAGAGAAAAAGAGATCTTCCTCAGATTCAATTTTACAATTCTTTAATGCTTCCTTTGTATTGTCTGATTTTCTGCTTTAAAATTATGATATATTCACCGGTTGTCCAGGAATAGTTGGTTATTACATTTTACTGCCTATGGTAGAGCGTCATAGTCTACAATATGTGTAGTCATGATTTCTGTTTAACTACTCTCGGAGACGAGTCTGGTGGAGTGAGACCATTCCACCTTTCTGAGGTGGGGTGCATTCTCCTAGACTGCTCTAAGAGATCTCAGGCTTTAGTCTATGGCTTGTGTAGACAAAGCTAATTTGTACAAACTTCATACTAAATCTACTTACATTTACTTACCAAAAAAAATTGGCTGCTCAGTTTGATTGAGTAAAGAATAAAAAAATTATTCAGTGTGTGCTTTAACTTCATCCAAATTCTCAATAAGCATACCATCTTGGTCTTTACATTTTCTGATACAATTAACAGCTCTTCTAGTAGCAATGGCTGTATAGAAAAACTTCGTATTGGAATCCCCTAAAGTAAGCCAATGCTGTCGAGACTTCTGTTTTGCAAAACTTTCTTCCTGCTTTAGGGCCTGCATGAATTGAGACCTAGCTTCTGCCTCTTTGCAAATAAGATTCTCGTCAAAGGGCTGAAGATGTAGCTCATGTTGCATCGCCATTAGTTTCTTTTTGATTGATTGGTGAACCGGGTGATAATATTGCCAAAAGTGTTTGTATTCCACTCCTTTAGTCTGCTTTACATGCTTTAAGCTTTTGGCATAAAATGTAAGGGGAGATCCATGCACATTAACATTCCAAGTGATCGATAACCTCAAGGCGAGGATGGGTACTCCACATGTTAAAGAATCTAAATGGTTTCTTGCCTCTGGGTATTACTTTGTCTGCATGTATATACATTAAAGAGTGATCAGAGAACAACTGAGATCCATACTCCAGAAGTAAATCAGGGTAAACTGTTAACCATTCACGATTAATCAGACACCAATCAAGTTGAGCCATTATTTTCCTGTGGGCAGCACCTTGATTACTCCATGAAAGCCAATCCCCTACAGATTTTATATCAATCAATACAGTGATATCTATCTAATCGTTAAAACCTTGAAGCTTGCTCTCTGAAAGTGGTTTACCCCTCACTTTTTCATGTGTGTACCGAACAGTATTGAAGTTACCAAGAACAATCCAAAGCACTGTAAGACAGCCATTTGCAATGTTAATCAGATCATTCCATAGAACATTTCTTTCTTGCATATTGTTAGAAGCATATACGCCAATAATATAGAATTGACAACCATTCCTTTTGTCCTCAGCTTTAAGATGGATGAATTGTTCTGTAGCAGAAATAAAGCAAGCACTAACAGAGTTCGGATGCCATAATACCCATATTCTACCATGAGTGTCACAAGTATCGTTGGTAAGAAGTTCTGCCTCTGGCCATATTAAATCTTTTTGAACACAAACCCGAGATGATTTAATTTTTGTTTCCATAAGAATAACAATATCACAAGCATCAGACTTGATTGTTCTATTAAGCTCCTGACATTTCTCAAATTTATTCAGTCTACGAACATTCCAACAAAGTATCTTCATCAGAATTAAAAGAGGTTAGAAAGGAAATAAAGAACTCTTCCTAGGTAGACGGAAGTATATGCAACTTACTAGTACCATCCTTCTTCTTATCTTTGGGTATTGTAATTTCCTCCCGTATAATATCCTTACCTTTTAAGCCTTTATTTCTATTTTTATCCACTTCATCCATAGCTTGCAAATGCTTAAATTTTGAAATACCCAAGATATCTAGGTTGGCAGTGTTTGTTGAAGGTTGTTGAGGCTGAATATCACATTTGGCGAGGTTTGTTAGGATTGGTTGAGATATAATATCCTGGTTAGCACGATGAATGGGATGTGGGATCCCCATTGCAGTACCTCCTTTCGATGTAGGAAGAGATGAAGTTCCCAACTTTTCCTCTTGTTCTTGGGTACCCTGGAAAATTACTATTGTGGATGGGGCTATAATAGGAAGAATTAAAGTTTTAGATGTATCCTTTTGTCCGTGTTGTTGCCCAAGCGAGTCAGAATGCTCTTTCGTCGTCATCGATGCTACTGCTTTGGGAGACGCACCTTGTTCATCAGTAGTCATAGCAGCATCAACTCCATGATGAGTTGTCTGTCGTTGTCGGTAAACCTGAGTGATCGTTTTTTGCGTTTGCTGACAAGCTCCATGTGCATGACCGAAGGAGTGACAAATCTTACATCGCTGTGGCTTCCAGGAATATGAAACATGCACCTTACGAGTGGTCCCCTCAAGATCCCTATAATAAACCTCATCAGGAAGATCTCCATTGGAAGAAACCATAACACATGCTCGTGCAAAAGCCAATCTCGTCTGCGATGTTGTTGCCTTGTCAATATACAATGGCTATCCCAAGGTGCTGCATAACTTAGCAATAAAACGTCGACTCCAAAGATGCAGGGGAAGACCATGAAAGGAAACCCATAAGGGAATCGACTGGAGGCTGTCTAACTCCAAACGGACATCAGGGGACCAGCGCCGTAGTATCATCGGATGGCCACGAATGGTCCAAAACCCTTCAAGAATCCATTGTAAATCCTCTTTAGAATAGAGTTTGCATACAAAAAAACCATTCTCCAACATATGAAGATCGAATGCTGATGTTCCCCATCGTGTCTTGATGAATGATGATAACGGAAAATAGGATGTCTTGAGACCGACCACATAACCAACAAGCGCCATGGACCATCTCTCAATCAACTCTTCAGAATCAGCAGCCTCATACACAGCAATCTTCTGAGCAGCTTGGATTTCTGGAGTAATGAAATCCAAGCTAAGATCTGAACTTCCAACCGGAGCCTTGAAGAGGCTTGTCCAAGGCCGAGGATTGCTAGATATGAGAGCAGGAGGCCGCGATCTAGAACGTGACTTGCCTCTATGCAGCGTTGTCGATAGAGCACCTCGACGGGAGGAAGATAGCGAAGGAGCTTGAGAGGTAGGGAGCCTCGTCGGAGCGACCTTGCTACCAGCATCACCAGCCCCAGGGACCATCACTTGTCCCCCCTATAGCATTAGAAGAGGCTGCGAAGCCACAAGAGCAGGGGAGTTCAGAATCTCCCTCCTCTGTTCAGTCGCCCTAGGAAAGGGGGCGATGCAGAGATTTGGGAGTAGACCCTGCGCACGAGGAAGCCACCGCCCCTTTCACAGCAGCCGCCGCCCCTCGATGTCGCCCTGTCTTCGCCACGGCAGCCGCGCCCCTCACCCTAGGGAGAAGCCACCGATCGCAGTCCCAATCAAGCCCTCTCCTCTTCCGTAGCCCTCTCCTCCACCGTTCAGAAGAAGAGCAGAAAAGGCCCTGTTCCCCTTCGTGCAGCAGCAGAGAGAGGCGAGGGAGGGAGCACGCCCTAGGGAAGCAGCGATGCCGTCGCAGCCCTCTCCTCCTCCGTTCAGAAGAAGATCCCTTTGTGCAACAGCAGAAAGAGACGAGGGAGGGAGTGCCCCCTAGGGATTGCAGAAGTGGCACCCTCCTTGTCCGCCCAAGCGGAAGAGCAGCGACCGTGAAATTGCCCAAGGGAGAAGCAGATCCACCGATGCAGCCTTCTGCGGCCAAGATCACCCAAGGGAAGATCCACCGATGTAGCCTTCCTGCTCTCCAAGCGCAGAACAGGGGAGAACCGACGCCCAGCAGTCGCCGCCTCTTCTCGCCCTAGCCTTCTCCGTGGCTTCTCTTTCTCCCAACGCGGTCAATCTCACAACTGTGTAGCAGCAGCGAGTTCCTGCACCACGTGGAGGAAGGGAAGAACCACCACCCAAGGGAGAAGAAGCAGATCCACACCGCCTCTTCTCACCCTAGAGAGAGAAGAGAATCGCCTAGAGAGAGAAGCTCTCGCCTAGAGAGAGAAACTCCCTAGTTGATAGAATAATCAAGTTTGCTGCTTGTGATATTGTTATTCTTGTGGAAACAAAAATTAAACCATCTCGGGTTCGTGTTCAAAGGAATTTAATATGGCCGGAGGCAGAACTTCTTACCAATGACTCTAGTGATACTTATGGTAGAATATGGGTCTTATGGCATCCCAACTTTGTTAGTGCGTGGTTTATTTCTGCTACTGCATAATTCATCCATCTTAAGGTAGAGAACAAAAAGAATGACTGTCTTTTTCATATTACTGGTATATATGCTTCGAACAGTATGCATGAAAGAAATGCTCTATGGACTGATCTAACTATCATTGCAAATGGTTGTCTTACAATATCTTGGATTGTTCTTGGTGACTTTAATACTGTTAGGTACACAAATGAAAAAGTTGGGGGCAAACCACTTTCAAAAAGCCAGCTTCAGAATTTTAATGATTACATAGATACTGCTGCATTGATCGATATGAAATCTATCGGGGATTGGTTTTCATGGAGTAATCAAGGTGCTACCCACAGGAAAATAATGGCTCAACTTGACAGGTGTTTGATTAATCATGCATGGCTAATAGTTTATCCTGATTCACTTCTGGAGTATGGTGTTCAGTTATTCTCCGATCACTCTTCAATATATATACATGCAGACAAAGCGACACCCAAAGGCAAGAAACTATTTAGATTCTTTAACATGTGGAGTACTCATCTCAGTTCTTTGAGATTATCAGATCAGCTTGGAATGTTACTGTTGATGGTTCCCCTCCGTACATTTTGTGTCAGAAGCTAAAAGCCTATAAAGCAGCACTTAAGAAGTGGAATACAAACATCTTTGGCAATATTAACACCCGAGTTAAATTAAGCAAAAAGGAGCTAATGGCAGTGCAACAAGAGCTGCATCTCCAGCCCTTTGATGAGAATCTTATTTGTAAAGAGGCAGAAGCCAAGCATTAGTTCATGCAAGCCTTAAAGTAGGAGGAAAGTTTTGAAAACAGAAATCTCGACAGCACTGGCTTACTCTAGGGGATTCCAACACTAAGTTTTTCTAAGCTGCCATTGCTGCTAGAAGGGCCATTAACTGCATCAAGAAATGTAAAGATATATAATAACGCTAGAAGGAGGGCTTGAACCTCCGACCTTGTGGTTAAGATAGAAGGAGGTTTCTCTCTCTAGGTGAGAGCTTCTCTCTCTAGGCGATTCTTTTCTCTCTCTAGGGTGAGAAGAGGCGGTGTGGATCTGCTTCTTCTCCCTTGGGTGGTGGTTCTTCCCTTCCTCCACGTGGTGCAGGAACTCGTTGCTGCTACACAGCTGTGAGATTGACCGCGTTGGGAGAAAGAGAAGCCACAGAGAAGGCTAGGGCGAGAAGAGGCGGCGGCTGTTGGGCAGCAGTTCTACGCTTGGAGAGCAGGAAGGCTACATCGGTGGATCTTCCCTTGGGTGATTCGGTCGCTGCAGGAAGGCTGCATCGGTGGATCTGCTTCTCCCTTGGGCGATTTCACGGTCGCTGCTCTTCCGCTTGGGCGGACAAGGAGGGCGTTGCTTCTGCAATCCCTTGGGGGCGCTCCCTCCCTCGCCTCTCTCTGCACGAAGGGGGAAGATCTTCTTGAGCGGAGGAGGAGAGGGCACGGCCGCCGCTTCCTAGGGCACGCTCCCTCCCTCGCCTCTCTCTACTGCTGCACGAAGGGGAACAGGGCCTTTTCTGCTCTTCTTCTGAACGGTGGAGGAGAGGGCTACAGAAGAGGAGAGGGCTTGATTGGGGCTGCGGTCGGTGGCTTCTCCCTAGGGTGAGGGGCGCTGCTGCTGGGCGGCGGAGATAGGGCGCTACATAGAGGGGCGGCGGCTGCTGTGAAAGGGGCGGTGGCTTCCTCGTGCGCAGGGTCTACTCCCAAATCTCTGCATCGCCCCCTTTCCTAGGGCGACAGAACAGAGGAGGGAGATTTTGAACTCCCCTGCTCTTGTGGCTTCGCAGCCTCTTCTAATGCTATAGGGGGACAGGCGATGGTCCCTAGGGCTGGTGATGCTGGTAGCAAGGTAGCTCTGACGAGGCTCCCTGCCTCTCAAGCTCCTTCGCTATCTTCCTCCCGTCGAGGTGCTCCATCGACAACGCTACATAGAGGCAGGTCACGTTTTAGATCGCGGCCTCCTGCTCTTATATCTAGCAATCCTCGGCCTTGGACAAGCCTCTTCAAGGCTCCGGTTGGAAGTTCAGATCTTAGCTTGGATTTCATTACTCCAGAAATCCAAGCTGCTTAGAAGATTGTTGTGTATGAGGCTGATTACAAGAGCTGATTGAGAGATGGTCCATGGCACTTGTTGGTTATGTGGTCGGTCTCAAGACATCATATTTCCCGTTATCATCATTCATCAAGACACGATGGGGAACATCAGCATTCGATCTTCATATGTTGGAGAATGGTTTTTTTGTATGAAAACTCTATTCTGAAGAGGATTTGCAATGGATTCTTGAAGGGTTTTGGACCATTCGTGGCCATCCGATGATACTATGGCGCTGGTCCCCTAATGTACGTTTAGAGTTAGACAGCCTCCAGTCGATTCCCTTATGGGTTTCCTTTCATGGTCTTCCCCTGCATCTTTGGAGTCGACGTTTTATTGCTAAGTTATGTAGCACCTTGGGACAGCCATTGTATATTGACAAGGCAACAACATCGCAGACGAGATTGGCTTTTGCACGAGCATGTGTTATGGTTTCTTCCGATGGAGATCTTCCTGATGAGGTTTATTATAGGGATCTTGAGGTGACCACTCGTAAGGTATATGTTTCATATTCCTGGAAGCCACAGCAGTGTATGATTTGTCACTCCTTCGGTCATGCACATGGAGCTTGTCAGCAAACGCAAAAAATGATCACTCAGGTTTACCGACAATGACAAACAACTCATCATGGAGTTGATGCTGCTATGACTACTGATGAACAAGGTGCGTCTCCCGAAGCAGTAGCATCGATGACGACGAAAGAGCATTCTAACTCACTTGGGCAATAACACGGACAAAAGGATACATCTGAAACTTTAATTCTTCCTATTATAGCCCCTTCCACAATAGCAATTTTCCAGGATACCTAAGAACAAGAGGCGAAGTTGGGAACTTCATCTCTTCCTACATCGACAGGAGGTACTGCAACGGGGATCCCACGTCCCATTCATCGTGCTAACCAGGATATTATATCTCAACCAATCCCAACAAACCTCGCCAGTCAGGATATTCAGCCTCAACAACCTTCAACAAACACTGCCAACCTAGATATCTTGGGTATTTCAAAATTTAAGCATTTGCAAGCTGTGGATGAAGTGGATAAAAATAGAAATAAAGGCTTAAAAGGTAAGGATATTATATGGAAGGAAATTACAAAACCCAAAGATAAGAAGAAGGATGGTACTAGTAAGTTTTTTTTTGGTAAGTAAATGTAAGTAGATTTAGTATGAAGTTTGTACAAATTAGCTTTGTCTACACAAGCCATAGACTAAAGCCTGAGATCTCTTAGAGTAGTCTAGGAGAATGCACCCCACCTCAGAAAGGTGGAATGGTCTCACTCCACCAGACTCGTCTCCGAGAGTAGTTAAACAGAAATCATGACTACACATATTGTAGACTATGACGCTACCATAGGCAACGAAGAGTAAAATGTAATAACTAACTATTCCTGGACAACCGGTGAATATATCATAATTTTAAAGCAGAAAATCAGACAATACAAAGGAAATTAAAGAATTGTAAAATTGAATCTAAGGAAGATCTCTTTTTCTCTACTTGTTAAATGCCTCATTTCCAAATCCTGCTCCATGCATGATCGTGAGTCACTAAGTATCTCAAGCAGAAGATAAGCATTGTGTGTGTTGTGACCCTCAAAAATTCTGCTACACCTCTCCTTCCAAATCCACCAAATAGTACATCTGAAGATAAGCTTTGCCAGTTGTGTAAGAAGCCCTTTTCTTGAGAAGTTTTGCTGCAGTTGTTCTAGTTCCTGATGCAAGTTTGGCCTTGGTAGCCTATGGATTTCAAACCTCTTCAGAATCTCCTCCCATATCTAATTAGTGTAGTCGCAAGTAAAATAAAGATGATCAATATCTTCTTCCTATTGCATACAAAAAGAGCATTGGTTAACAATATATATACCTTTTCGCTTCATATTATCCATTGTGGGTAGTTTGGCAAGAAGGGCCTGCCATGTGCATAAGGAATGTCTCTGTGAGCCCGGTCTATCCCATGTCCAACTGCTCGGGATCCACTTGTTATTTCTTTGTCTGATTTGATTCCATGCAGATTTAGCACTAAACTTTCCATTATCATGAAGCCAATTAAGCATATCTGATGAATTATTCCTGATTGGAAGAGCTATAATAGTCGGCCAAAGTGATAGCATATCAGGAGAAATAGGATTAGGAAGACACCAGGTGCCGTAAGCAATGAACTCAAAAACCTTCCAATCTTTAGGGGCCCCAAGATCTCTTCATACTCGATCGCCATAAAATTGAAATATACTTTTTCCATTCACCCAAGGATCATACCACATATTAATTCTGGTCCCAGAAGAGATTGTGTAAGAAATGTGGTTGATTAGCCAGTTTTTTACCTTCAAAATTCCTTTCCATGCAGCAGAATGATATGTTCTTGTTGAAACTTCCCATATTGATTCCTTAGATAGGTACCTAGAAGAAACCCATTGTGACCATAAAGATTTATTTTACAAAAGATCCCATAATTTCTGTACCAAACAAGCTTTATTCCAATCTCTCAGATTTCGTAGATTCAACCCCCCTCATCTTTTGGTCTACAAATGCTATCCCAATTGACCATATGCATTGCCTTTCCATCCGTATCATTCCAGAAAAAGTTTTTCAATAACCGTTCAATACCCTGAAGAAGTCCAACAGGTAGAAGAAATGCATTAGACCAATAAATAGAATAAGAAAACAACACAGATCGGATGAGTTCAAGTCGTCCTGCTTTGGAAAGAAGTCTAGTTTTCCAGGAGGAAATTCTATTCTTTATTTTTTGCAGGATAGGCTGACAGTGAATTTTATGAATGCCAGTGGATAAGAGTGGGAGACCCAGATAAGGAACTGGTAGACTTCCCTCGCTAACCCCCAGAGTTTGTATAATAAAGTCTTTATCTTCAACGCAAGAACCCATATAGACTTTACTTTTTGCAAGATTTAGGTGAAGGCCAGAAACCAAACCAAAATCTTTCAGAATAGTAGCCAAATTCTTCACTGAGGTAGCGTCATTGCGAAGGAAGATAATAAGATCATTTGCAAATGTTATGTGGGATATATGAATAGAACCAGTATGGGGTACCTTAATGCTATCATCAGAGACTGCCTTTTCTAACATACAGCTGAGTCCTTCCATGACAATTGTAAAAAGATATGGAGAAAGTGGATCTCCTTGTCGAATGCCATTCGTACTCCCAAAGAAGCCAACGGGGGAACCATTGAACAAAACTGAAAATTTTGGAGTTTCCAAGCAGCACTGAATCCAATTAACCCATTGTTGAGGGAAGTTCAAACTGAGGAGCATCTTGTAGAGAAACTATCTATTAACTGAATCAAATGCTTTTCGTAAGTCAGCTTTAAAACATATTTTCGTCCCTCTTGATTTGGAGTGTAAATCTTTGACCAAGTCGTTAGCAAGAAGAATATTGTGATGTATACTTCTCCCTTTAATGAAAGCAGCCTGAGTATGACTAATGATCTTATGCATAATCATTTGCATTCGATCTGCAAGCAACTTGGATATGATTTTGTAAATAAAGTTGCATAAAGAAATGGGCCTGTAGTGCTCTAGTGAATCAGCCCCTGCATTCTTAGGAACCAAAGAAATAAAAGTACAATTTATCGCTTTAAGAATATGACCTGAAGAGAAAAAATGCTGACAAGCTTTAATTACATCATTTTCAATAATTGGCCATGCAATTTGATAAAATTCAGCTGGAAATCCATCTGGACCAGGGCTCTTGTGCTTTGGTGACTTGAAGACAACTCGTACAACTTCTTCATCTGTAATTGGTGCATTAAGAATCGTGATGTCATCCGAATCAAGCTTTCTAGTAGGCTCCACATGAACATTATTAGGCTGCTCTGTTTGATTGAGTAAAGAATAAAAAAATTATTCAGTGTGTGCTTTAACTTCATCCAAATTCTCAATAAGCATACCATCTTGGTCTTTACATTTTCTGATATAATTAACAGCCCTTCTAGTAGCAATGGCTGTATAGAAAAACTTCGTATTGGAATCCCCTAAAGTAAGCCAATGCTGTCGAGACTTCTGTTTTGCAAAACTTTCTTCCTGCTTTAGGGCTTGCATGAATTGAGATCTAGCTTCTGCCTCTTTGCAAATAAGATTCTTGTCAAAGGGCTGAAGATGTAGCTCATGTTGCACCGCCATTAGTTTCTTTTTGATTAACTGAACTCGGGTGATAATATTGCCAAAAGTGTTTGTATTCCACTCCTTTAGTGCTGCTTTACATGCTTTAAGCTTTTGGCATAAAATGTAAGGAGGTGATCCATGCACATTAACATTCCAAGCTGATCTGATAACCTCAAGGAACTGAGGATGGGTACTCCACATGTTAAAGAATCTAAATGGTTTCTTGCCTCTGGGTATTACTTTGTTTGTATGTATATACATTAAAGAGTGATCAGAGAATAACTGAGCACCATACTCCAGAAGTGAATTAGGGTAAACTATTAACCATTCTCGATTAATCAGATACCTATCGAGTCGAGCCATTATTTTCCTGTGGGCAGCACCTTGATTACTCCATGAAAGCCAATCACCTACAGACTTCATATCAATCAATGCAGTAATATCTATGTAATCGTTAAAACCTTGAAGCTTGCTCTCTGAAAGTGGTTTACCCCCCACTTTTTCATGTGTGTACCGAACAGTATTGAAGTCACCAAGAACAATCCAAGGCATTGTAAGATAGCCATTTGCAATGTTAATCAGATCATTCCATAGAACATTTCTTTCCTGCATACTGTTAGAAGCATATACACCAGTAATATGGAATTGACAACCATTCCTTTTATCCTCAGCTTTAAGGTAGATGAATTGTTCTGTAGCAGAAATGAAGCAAACACTAACAGAGTTCGGATGCCATAATACCCATATTCTACCATAAGTGTCACAAGTATCGTTGATAAAAAGTTCTGCCTCTGGCCATATTAAATCTTTTTGAACACAAACCCGAGATGGTTTAATTTTTGTTTTCACAAGAATAACAATATCACAAGCATCAGACTTGATTGTTCTATTAAGCTCTCGACATTTCTCAAATTTATTCAGCCCACGAACATTCCAACAAAGTATCTTCATCAGAATCAAAACAGATTGGAAAGGAAATAAATGACTCTTTTAGGTAGACGGAAGTATGTGTAACTTACCAGTTCCATCCTTCTTCTTATCCTTGGGTTTTGCAATGTCCTCCCGCATAATATCCTTACCTTTTAAAGCTTTATTTCTATTTTTATCCACTTCATCCATAGCTTGCAAATGCTTAAACTTTGAAATACCCAAAATATCTAGGTTGGCAGTGTTTGTTGAAGGTTGTTGAGGCTGAATATCCTGACTGGCGAAGTTTGTTGGGATTACAATATCCTGGTTAGCACGATGAGTAGGACGTGGGATCCCCGTTGCGGTAGTTCCTGTCGATGTAGGAAGAGACGAAGGTTTCTCGTTCTCCTGTGCATGGGTAACCTGAGAAACTGTTGTTGTGACAGACTCTGATATATTAGGAAGAGGTAAAGTTCCCGATTTGTCTTTCTGATCATGATGCTGCCCAAGTGAGTCAGAATGCTCGCTTGTCTGTACCAACACTACTGCCCCTGAAGGAGACTCGCCTTGTTTATCAGTAGTCATAATAGTACTATCAACCCCTTGCTGAGATGACTGGCGTTGGCGATAAACCTGAGTGATTGGTTTCTGAGTTTGCTGACAAACTCCATGTGCATGACTAAAAGAGTTGCAAATCTTACAATGCTGTGGTTTCTAAGAATATGAAACATGCACCTTATGAGTGGTCCCATCTAGATCACGATAAAAAACCTCATTTGGAAGATCATCATCAGAAGAAACCATTACACATGCTCGTACAAAAGCCAATCTCGTCTATGCTGCTGTTGCTTTGTCAATATACAATGGCTGTCCCAAGGTGCTACATAACTTAACAATAAAACGACGACTCCAAAGATGCAAGGGAAGACCATGAAAAGATACCCATAAAGGAATAGATTGTAGACTGTCTAACTCTAAACGGACATCAGGAGACCAACGTCGTAGAATCATCGGATGGCCGCGAATAGTCCAAAACCCTTCAAGGATTCGTTGCAAATCCTCTTCAGAATAGAGTTTGCATACAAAAAAATCATTCTCTAGCATATGCAGATCAAATGTCGATGTTCCCCATCGAGTCTTAATGAATGAGGATAACGAAAAATATGATATCTTTAAACCGACCACATAACCAACAAGCGCCATGGACCATGTCTTAATCAGCTCTTCAGAATCAACAGTCTCGTACACAGCAATCTTCTGATCAGCCTGGGTTTCTGGAGCAAAGAAATCCAAGCTAAGATCTGAGCTTCCAACCAGAGCCTTGAAGAGGCTTGTCCAAGGTCGAGGATCTCGAGAAATGAGAGTAGGAGGCCGCGATCTAGAGTGCGACCGACCTCTATGCTGCGACATCAAAGAACCATCTCGTCGGGAAGAAGAAGCAACTTGAGAAGGAAGCCTCATCTTCGGATCAACCCTGCTGCCACCGTCGCCAGCCATTCGCGCTGCCCCAACAAGAGGAGGGTAGAACAGGGGCTGCCCAGCAGCCGCCACCTAGCGGAGGACAGCAGAGAGGGAGCAGCAATCGTCGCCTCCTTCTTCTGCAGGATGCAAGGGAGGGAGCGCAGCAGCGAGCCACACCTCCCTTTCTTGCTCGCTGTGCAGAACAGGGACGCTACCGCCGCTGCCCAACAGCTATCTGATGCCTTAGGGAGAAGAAGCAGCGTGATTCCCTCCGCAGGTGGAACCCTCTGTTCGTAGATCTACCACCAGCGATCCGATCAACCGCTGTCGCCCAGTCACCCCGATCGCAGCTCCTCCGCGTGGTGAGGAGCGATGGGCGAAGGGCCAGAGGACAGCAGCAATCAACCGCTGCAGCAGCACCCTCGCTCAGCCTGCGCCTGCCCGTCGCCGCTTCTCTGTTCCAAAAGAGGAACAAAGGGGGCGGAGCAGAGGCTCGGTCGTTGCAGCAGCGAGCCCCGATCGTTCCATGCCGAGGGCCGGCAGACAAGCTCGTCGCCAAAGGCCGGAAGCTCTCGCCTAGAAAGAGAAAACCTTACTTTGACTTATCAGACTTATTAATTTCCTATAATCTAGGTAGACTGATAAGTCAAAGAAAAAATAAAGATTTGATTTGAACGCCACAAGCAGAAAAGTGATCATTTTCTTAGTTAGAATCTTAGCTAAGTCTGAAGATATTATCATATTAAATTTTCTTTTTTTTTTAAACATGACTAAATGGACTTTTATTCTTTAAGATGAGGTTTTCAAATTTGTCCTTCTCTCTTCATGATCATGTTGACCATTTTATGCTCTTCTTCCAATCATAGAATCTTGACTAAGTCTTGACTAGCTTGATCTTTCCAAATGTTTTTCAATAAACAAGTTAAAGCTTCTTTCATCCTCTTAGCTTTAGCTTTTGTCATTGGTCCTCCATAAATAGTTAAAGGGTCTTTAACAGAATTATGATCAACTTGTTGGTTCATATCATTCCCCCTTTCTTAGAAAGGATTCGTCCTCGAATCATAGCCTCCATCACCTACATCAAATAAAGATAGATAAAAAACATTGAATGTTGCATTAATGTTGCCATACTCACCTGGTAATTCCAACTTATATGCATTGTTATTGATTTTTTGACGGACTTGAAATGGACCATCTCCTCTTGGTATTAGTTTAGACTTCCTATGACTAGAAAATATTTCCTTCCTTAAGTGTACCCAAACCCAATCACCAGGTTCGAACACTACTTGTTTTCGGCCTTTATTGTGTTGTTTCTCATATTGTAGAGTTTTCTTTTTAATTTGTGTTCGGACTTTTTCATGCAATGCTTTGACAAAATCAGCTTTTTACTTACCATCCAAATTGGCCTTTTCCAATGGTAAAGGTAGCAAATCCATAGGAGTTAAATGGATTGAACCCATACACAACTTCAAATGGGGAATGACTTGTTGTAGCATACACACTTCTATTATAAGCAAACTCCACATGTGGCAAACACTCCTCCCAATTTTTTAAATTTTTTTGAATTATGGCCCTCAAAAGTGTTGATAAAGTTCGATTTACCACCTCCGTTTGTCCATCTGTTTGTGGATGGTAAGTGGTTGAATACAACAATCTTGTACCCAACTTACTCCAAAGTATTTTAAAAAGTGGCTAAGAAACTTCACATCTCTATCACTCACAATTGTCCTTGGGATGCCATGTAACCTCATAATTTCTTTGAAAAACAGTCCCGTAACATGTGTTGCATCATCTGTTTTATGGCAAGGAATGAAATGTGCCATCTTGCTAAACCTATCAACAACAACAAAAATAGAATCTCTCCCTCCTTTTGACCTAGGTAAACCTAAGACAAAGTCCATGGATATATCAACCCAAGGTTCACTAGCTATAGGAAGGGGTGTATATAACCCATGAGGCATTACTTTAGATTTAGCTTGTTTACAAGTGATGCATTTCTCACACAATCTTTCAACATCCCTTTTCATTTGTGGCCAAAAGAAATGATCACTTAACACATCTAAAGTTTTTCTAACTTCAAAATGTCCCATTAAACCTCCACTATGTGCTTCTCTCACAAGTAATTCTCTCATTGAACATTGAGGAACACACAACTTGTTTTCTTTGAAAAGAAAACCATCATGTCTAAAGAACTTATCAAAACCCCCTTTTTCATATGCCCCATAAACATTAGTAAAATCATGGTCAGAATTGTATAAATCTTTAATGTATTTAATGTTAGGGATCGAGCAGCACTAAGAGGGGGGGGGGGTGAATTAGTGCAGCGGATAAAATGATGGACTTTTCAGCGATTTAAAACAAGCTTCGGAAACTTCGTACGATGAAAGCAATGTTTCGTTTGAAATCGATTTTTGCATTCTAACTTTAAAGCATGCGTACAAAGATAAAAAGGAAGTGGAGCAAGTAAAGTAAAGGCTTGCAGCAAAGTAAAATAGAAATTTAAATATTCACACAATCAAGACACAGCGATGTATAGTGGTTCAGTCAAAGTGACCTACATCCACTTCCGAAGCCTTCTCCGATGAGGCTCCCTTCTTCCACTATCAAATCCTTTGAAGGGGAAGGATTAAATACCCCTCTTACAACCCTTTACAAGTGGTTCACACTCTTACAAGATTTCTCAAGGAGAAGAAGGAGATTAACACTTAGCAAGAACAAGACTTTTCAAGACTTTTCAAAAGCTCAAAACCAAGATTCTAACTCTCAAAAGGGTTCTATTTTTCAGCTGAAAAGGAAGGGGTATTTATAAGCCTCAAAGCGATTCAAATTTGGAGCCCAAACTTGAAGCCAAAAATTTGAATCTTTTGAGTTTTTCGATGCTGTCAATCTTGGCAAACTGACACACCCAGTGCTACCGCTTTCACGCACCAGCGGTGCTACCGCTGCGGCGGTGCTGCAGCGAAGCGGTACTACCGCATGCTACAATACCAACTACAATAATGGCCAGCTCTGATGCCACGATGCATGCCGTAGCATGCGTTAGTCTTGGGCCAAAAACTTTGGCCCAAACTAAGGCCCAATGGCCCCTACTTCGGGTTAAAGGATTAACCTCTAATCCTAACCCAAATTAATATGCTAACTACGAAATTAAAGATATTCCTAAGCTATTACAAAGTCCGCAAGTCAAGTCTTCTTCCGTCGAGCTTCCGGCGAACTTCCGGCGGTCTTCCGACGATCCCTCGGAAACCATCCTGCGGACTCTCGGCAAGCTCTCGGACTCCATGATGATCTTGGCGAGTTCCCCCGAGCTTCTTTGGCAAGCTCCGATCTTTCTTGGCAAGCTCCGCGAACTTTCGACGAACCTCCCGGCGAACTTCCGAAAACCCTTCGGCAAGCTCCCTACTCGTTCTCGGCCAGTTCCGGCAGCACTCCAAATGAATCTTCAGACTTCCGTCAAACTCTCGAACTCCCAACGATCCATCGCACTTGACTTCGGCCCTTGATTTCGCTTTACGTCTTCATCCCTTTCGTAGTTACTCCTGCACAATAAACAACAAACACTCTACTTCGATCTAGACAGTTATTACAACACGAATTGACATTCAGTTGCCCGGTACGTCATTGGTCGACGCCTCGTCCGATCCTTCGGCACATCATCCTCTCTTGCGGTCCGTTGCCCAATCGGCGATTGACCTCCGCAATCCCGATATCCTTGGCGTAACACGCTCTTCTTGGCCCGATGCCCGACGTACTGTCACGGACAAAATTGTAAATGGCTTATTTGGTGTAATGCTTATATATGTCCGTGTCTCTTTTGGTTGGTTGTCACTTATAAAACTTGTAAAGGGCTTGCCAAAGGCAAAATGCCTCATTTGAGCGAGTTTGTAAGCCATTGTAGGCTTGTACATAAAGCTCTCGTCGAGTGCATACTTGTACTAGAATTCGGTCTGTAGTGGACCAATTTTATACCTTTGTTGTGCAAATTTTCTGAGCTTGTAATATGCATGGTTAGAATTTGCATTGGCTATAAAGTGTTTGCTAAAAGAGTGGCTTGTGGATCCTCTCTTCCGTAGGTCCTAAGGGATTCTAGGAGATTTCACAATATTATGTGAATTGTCAAACCATCATGCAAATATATAAAATATTCAATACAAAGCATGAAGTCATCAATCTACTTCTCCCCCTATGTCATCAACTAATTGGAGAAGTAACATCATAGCTAGTTTTTAAGAATATGTAAATCTTTACAACATACTAGCTATTTATCACATCATACAACATTTTTACAATACAACATCAAATAATACCATTCAATCATAGCAAGTTTCAAGGATGGACAATGATGATAATTTTCACTTGCTTCTTAAGATGTGCAAGTAGGCATCTTGTTTCTCATGATAGCAATATTTGCATCCTTTGATATAACAATTCTTAGCTTCTCATGAAGTTGCAAAATAGGAATCAAGATGGCAAATTTTTGTAATGTTCGAGCTAAAAACTTTCTCCCCCTTTGTTAGCATCAAAAGAAAGGAGGATCAAATATTTCAAATAATCTTGCATGAGATTCAACAATAATTTGTAACAAAAAATGTAAGCAATTTTGAAGAAGTGAAATTGAGCAAGATTTTTGCCTCTCTTGAGATAACAACTTTTGCTTCTCAATGTTCAAGCTAGCAAAATTTTTCTTTTGATGCACAAGCTAGCAATTTTCTTCCTCTTGAATGAGCTAGCAAATTAATCATGCAAGCTAGCAATAAATCTTCTCCTCCTTTGATTTTGTCAAAAGAAGGGAAGAATATAATTCTTTTCCCTTTACATGAGTGCTTCCATCATAACAAAATAATAAATTTCATCATGAATTTTTAACATATCAAGTCATGAATTCAAGAGAGTCATAAACAAATCATGGTATGAGGAAATTTATGACAAGCAATAATGATAAGCTAGTATACTTTGCAATACGCAAACTAGCTCTTTTTCAATTTTTTTCACTTGCACCTAAGTTTCCCTTTTGCAAGTAATCAACTTCATGTTTGCAATGAGCTAGTAATTTTTTGTAAAATTTATAACATTTTAAATATGCAAACTTATGAGTTAAAAAATAATACAACTTTGCAATTTCTTTCTTCTTATTTTGAGAAGTGCAAGTTTTGCCTTTTGCAAGTTCTAGCTAGCTATGTTTGTCACTTTCACTTGTGATACATAAGCTAGTAAGCTAACTCCTCCTTTGTCACTATCGAAAAGAAGGGATGAATAATATTTCAATGCAATAATTTTGCATCAATCAATATTGCAATTTTTTCCAAGATGCATACAAAATGGTATTAAAACATGAGAAATCATGTCATGAAGGATATCATCCATGATTAATAAATTTAACAAGAATCAAAACCAAAAGATATCATCCATGATTAATAACTTTTTATTTTAGCAAGATCTAGATTCATATTTATCAATTTTTAATTCAAGATAAATGTCATACAACCAAGAATCATGATATATAAAAGCATATTAATATTAAGGATCAAATCATGATTACAAGTGCCAACATATTTTCTTTTCATTCATTTTTAAGCCATGATAAATGATTCAAATATTAAGCACATTTTTTTTTATCAAATTTTCAATCATCACATAAGGCATTCAAGGAAGTATTGAAACAATAAAAAGAATCAATTTTAGCATATAATGTTTCAATCTTCAATCTTGAGTCATGAATCCAAAAGTCATGAATCAAAAGGTTCATGAATCATTTTGACAAGTCTCTTTTTAGGAAATAACAAGTGGAAGTCTTAGGAGATCACACACAAGATCTTGATTCATACATAGGAATTTTTACCAAGATCACATTTCATAAGAATCAAGACACGAATTCATAAAAATTCAAGTATTGAATTGAGAAATCATAAGATAAGTTACATTTCATTTAAGGAATTTTCTTTTGATAAGACGGAAGGAGCATGGTAAAAGATCTTGATTTATAAAGAGTTTCAAGTCATAGTTGTCAAGATCATGATTTCAATAAAATTTCTTTATAGCAAAATGAAATCTTTTAGAACTTGATTCAAGCATTAAATATGTCTTAACAAGTCATAATTCTAGAAGATTCAAGAATCATTAAAAGAAAAATCATTCAAGCTCAATTTATCAACTCAAGACTCATAATTAAATTATTATTTATTAGATTAATAACATGAATAAAGTCATTACCGTATCATCAAAATCTCATTCGTAATTCTAATGATTTATAAAATATCATAAATGAATTTATCACTTGCCTTTCATCAAAAATTGAAAATCAAACTTTATCATAAAAATTGTCAAGGCATAAATGCAACATATTATTCCAAGACATGAGATTCAATTTATCATGATAATATGTTTCATGTTTCAAAAGATGAGTATCAAATTTTAAAACTATAACATGAGTTTGTCATCAAGATATAATATCACAAAGTCATTAAGCATGATAACAAACTTCTAATATTTTCATTTCAATGATGATTTCATAATGTATGTTCAAATATTTATACGGAAGCCATCATTGTATAAATTTGAAATACAAGTTGTCATTTAGCCCATTAAGATCAAAAGCATTACACGTAAAGCATCATGATAGTGTAATTTCTCATTTTTTTGTGTTCCATTTCAAGTGATTTGACGTTCATATAAGTATACTCATGTTTTCATATAGGTCCAAAGAGCATGTTTCAAGAGAAATCATTAAGACCGAAAACATGAGGCACATTTTTAAAAATATTCATCATGTTTATTTTTATGAGATTCACAAGACTCATAACATAAATTCATTCATCTCAATAGAATGAGAAAAAAAATATATTTTCATTTTAAGCAATTTGATGTGAGCATATTCAAAATTTTTATGAAAACATGTATCAAAATAAAACACAAGCTTAGTCATAAAATCGTTAAGACCAAATATGTTAAAAGGTCATGTTCAAATTTTTGCCAAAATCATGCATCTATTTATAAATTCGAAAAATATGTTTCATCATCACAATATGACACTTTATTACTTCAAAAGCTCATGCATGATATAAAATCATCAAGCATCATATTTGGAGACAATGTAAACCATCAAGATACACATGCATGGATTAATCCTACGCATTATCACAAATCTTGCATCATTCATATGTTTACTTTTCAAAAATACTATAAAGAAAAGCATAGAATAATTTGAATTTTCTTAATTTCTAAAAACACAAGAAAAGCATAAAAAATCCTACAAACTAAGTTAAGCATTCATGGAAATCATCAAGTAATTTCAAAATAATTCAAGGAAGTTAAGTTACTTATCTCATTGTCGAAGCCCATTAAAGCGTAGTTTGCTTCTTCTTTTCTTGATTCTTCTTTCCAAGCCTTCTTCTTCTTCTTTGGACTCTTTCTCCGTTCAAGTTCATTTGTGCTTTTTAATTTTTGTTTAATGAACTTGTTAACATTCATTGTTATATGTTCAATGTCCTCATTGTCCTCATCACTTGAGTCATTACTCAAGTGGCATTTCATAGTTCGGAGTTCAAAACCTTCTTGTTCTTTAGAAGGTTGTTCATGTGTTCATCATGTTTATCATATTCATCATGTTCCATTTCATAGGTCTTTAAGACCCAATGAGTTCATCAATAGAATAATTATTTAGATCCTTTGATTCTTGAATCGTCGTTATTTTAGGATCCCACCATTTTGAAAGGGATCTTAAAATCTTGTTAGTGAGTTCAAAATCTGAAAAAACTTTTACTAAGACTTTTCAAGCTATTAACGACATCCGTGAAGCAGGTGTACATGTCGTCGATAGATTCGCTTGGTGTCATTCGGAAAATCTCAAAATCATGCATCAAAATATTAACTTTCGAGTCTTTGACTCTACTCGTTCCTTCGTGCGTGATTTCAAGAGTTCGCCAAATGTCAAAAGCCGTTTCGCACATAGAAATCTGATTGAACTCGTTCTTGTTCAAAGCGCAAAATAAGGCATTCATAGCCTTTGCATTTAAAGAAAATGACCTTTTCTCCAAAATCGACCAATCGTTCGTCGGTTTAGAGGAAGGTTGAAAATCATTTTCGATGATGTTCCACAAATCCAAATCCATTGAAAGCATGAAAACTCTCATTCGAGTTTTCCAATATGTGTAGTCCGAACCATTAAAGAATGGTGGACGAAAAATCGAAAAGCCCTCTTGAAAACCATTTAGAGCCATTTCTCACGGGTGTAAATCCGAAAGAGAAAGAACGTGGCTCTGATACCAATTGTTAGGGATCGAGCGGCACTAAGAGGGGGGGTGAATTAGTGCAGCGGATAAAACGATGGACTTTTCAGCGATTTAAAACAAGCTTCGAAAACTTCGTATGATGAAAGTAATGTTTCATTTGAAACCGATTTTTGCGTTCTAACTTTAAAGCATGTGTACAAAGATAAAAAGGAAGTGGAGCAAGTAAAGTAAAATAGAAATTTAAATACTCACACAATCAAGACGCAGCGATGTATAGTGGTTCGGTCAAAGTGACCTACATCCACTTCCAAGCCTTCTCCGATGAGGCTCTTCTTCCACTATCAAATCCTTTGAAGGGAAGGATCAAATACCCTCTTACAATCCTTTACAAGTGGTTCACACTCTTACAAAATTTCTCAAGGAGAAGAAGGAGGTGAACACTTAGCAAGAACAAGACTTTTCAAGACTTTTCAAAAGCTCAAAACTAAGATTCTAACTCTCAAAAGGGTTCTATTTTTCAGCTGAAAAGGAAGGGGTATTTATAAGCAAAGTGATTCAAATTTGGAGCCCAAACTTAGAGCCAAAAATTTGAATCTTTTGAGTTTTCTACCAAACCTGCAAATCGAAAGTGCTACCACCACAGTTACCAGCGCAGCTGCGGGTACTACCGCCCACATAAAGAACATGAAGACTATAGTAATCGCATACAGTGCTATGCTATACCATGCACGAGCATGCGTTGGTGCTATGGGCCAAAAACTTTGGCCCAAACTAAGGCCCAATGGCCCTTACTTCTGTGTTAAAGGATTAACACCATATCCTAACCCAAATTAATATGCTAACTACAAAATTAAAGACATTAATAAGCTATTACAAAGTCCATATGTCAAGTCTTCTTCCGGCGAGCTTCCGATGAACTTCCGGCGGTCTTCCGACGATCCCTCGGAAACATCCTACGGACTCCCGATAAGTTCTCGGACTCTACGATGATTTTGGCGAGTTCCCCTGAGCTGCTTTGGCAAGCTCCAATCTTTCTTGGCAAGCTCCATGAACTTCCGACGAACTTCTGAAAACCCTTCGGCAAGCTCCCTACTCGTTTCTGGCCGCCAAAGACTCCAAATGAATCTTCAGACTCACAAACTCTCGAACTCCCAACGATCCATCGCACTTGACTTCGGCCCTTGATTTCGCTTTACGCCTTTCATCCCTTTCGTAGTTACTCCCGCACAAACAAACAACAAACACTCTACTTCGATCTAGCTATTACAACACGAATTGACATTCAGCTGTCTACGTCATTGGTTGCGCTTCGTCCGATCCTTCAAGACATCGCCCTCTCTAGCGGCGCTTGTTGCCCAATCGCGATTGACCGCAATCCCGATATCCATGGCGAACACACTCTTCTGGCCCGATGCCCGACGACGCGCCTCCCTACCGATAGTCGACCGAACCTCCGGCTCGACATCCAATATCCTGACATGATCACCTCCGGCGTAACGTCAATTCCTCCAACGTCAACTGTCTAATCCTGATCGAAGTAGACCTACATAACTCAACACGCAGTTAGACCACAAATCACACTCAATTAGTTTCATCATCAAAATCCAAGATTCAACATTTAAAACCCAATAATTTTGCATCAAGTTTAGAAATTAGAGTATACCTTCTAGAAAGAGCATCGACGACCACATTTTCTTTACCTTGTTTGTACTTGATGATGTTTGGAAAGGATTCAATAAACTCCATCCATTTTGCATGCCTACAACTTAGCTTTCCTTGTCCTTTGAGATATTTCAAAGACTCATGATCGGTATGTATAATGAATTCCTTGTGCCAAAGATAGTGCTACCATGTCTCTAACACTTTTACCAAAGCACAAAATTC
The DNA here is from genome assembly GCA_023547065.1 of Musa troglodytarum. NCBI lineage: Eukaryota > Viridiplantae > Streptophyta > Magnoliopsida > Zingiberales > Musaceae > Musa > Musa troglodytarum. The sequence continues at coordinate 18,670,319 of CP097510.1, forward strand.
TTTATCATATGTCGAGTAGTTAAGACTTGCTCCATTTAGCTTCTCACTAAAGAATGCAACAGGTCGATCCTCTTGCATTAAGACTCCTCCAATACCTACTCCACTCGCATCACACTCAATCTCAAAAGTTTTAGCAAAATTAGGTAAAGCAAGTAAAGGTGTTGAACTGAGTTTGTCTTTAAGCAAGTTAAAAGCATCAACTTATTGTTTACCTCATCTGAATCTAATATTCTTTTTGATGCATTCAGTTAATGGTGCAGCAATGGTAGAAAAATCTTTGATAAATCTTCTATAAAAGCTAGCAAGACCATGAAATCTTCTATAAAATATTGTTATCATCAATATTTTACCTTCAATATTGATATATCTAGTGTTCACACATATAATCATTTATGGAAGACTGATATCATCTTTGTGGAATAGTGTTACTATCTTTGGATATATAATACTAAACTGCAAAGATATCCAAAACAGTATCATCCTACCCCATCACATAATTATTCAAAATAGATTCTTCTTTGAGATTATCTAAAACTCCTAATTATGTGTGCCATTATGAATATTATTTTTTTAATATCATTTAGGACCAATTCCATAATGTATTTTATAAATTATTGGTCTAGGTCACTTTGGTGGCTACAAGACTAATACAAAAATATAAAATACAATCTAAAATATCTTATAAATGATAAAATTTTATTGTAATTTATATCCCATAAGTTTACCATCCCAAGCTACTTTGGCAGCTACTAATCAGATAAAACTTAGGAAGATAAATTATAAATAATATTCACTAAAATTTTTTAATATCATTTAGGATCAATTCTATAATGTATTTTATAAATTATTAGTTTAGGTCACTTTGGTAGCTACAAGACCAATACAAAAATATAAAATATAATCTAAAATATCCTATAAATGACAAGATCTTTTATTGTAATTCGTATCCTATAAGTCTATCATCTCAGGCCACTTTGACAACCACTAGTCAAATAAAATTTATGGAGATAAATTACAAATAATATTCATCAATTTTTTTCAATTTAATTTATGCTAATCAGTTCAATAATAGAATAATAATTATAATAATTATTGAACATTAATTAGCAAAAGAAAAGATTCATATGATAACTATAATCATGATAATATATAAATCATGAAAAACCTTTATGTGAAGGATAACTATGATTTCACAATTTCAAATATATACATATTAATAATCAAACAAATATCTAGGAACAATAATTGGATTTTATTTACAACTTACAATTAATAATTCATTTATATTGATCAACATAAAGAAAACTCATATGATAACTATAATCATGATAATACATAAATCATGAGGAGTCTTATAACTATGATTTCATAATTTCAAATATATACATGTGAGTAACCTAAGAAATATCCAAGAACAATAATTAGATTTTTATTTACCACATGTAATCAATAAATCATATGAGAAAAACTATAAAAGAAATAATAATTTATATTTTTTATTTAAATAAAATATTAAATTAAACTAATTGATTTTATTTAATTTAGGTAAGCTCAAAATTGGGCTAAATATTAGTCAAATTAAACAAGTCGATCAAAAACCAAAAATTGATCAAAACTTAATCCTTTCTAAATTTGATCAAAATCAAATTTAATCAATAATTAATCAAAATATAATCATGATCAAATTCAATTAAATTTTATTGATCAATTTATAATTGAGGATATAAATAAGACATTCTTAATTTATAAGGGTAAAACTATAATATGTTGACATGACATAAACTTGAATTCCCAAAATTATAAAGGGTAGAATTGTCAAAATACTAAAAAGATATTAATAAGATACATAAGGGTAAAATTATAATTTACGCGTCGCCAGAGCGGCGTGCTAATTGGCGCCGGTCGTGGCTTGTATCTGCGCGCGCCGCTGCGGCGTCGCCGCATGCGGCGCGCGCGTGCATGCTGCCTGGGGACGGCCGATGCTGGCCGCCTCGCAGATGCGCGGCGTAGGTGTGGCGCTGACGCGATGCCGCTGCGCGTTGCATGCGCCGCCGCCAGTGTGGTTGTGCTCGCATGCGCCGCCGCCGGGCGCCGCCACCGTATGGCTGTGCTTGCATGCGCTTGTGCTGACGCGCTGTGCCTCGCGATTGGGCGCGATCGCTGTCCCACGACCGCTGCCTTCAGGTCGATCCGCACTGATGTAGTTGTCGCCGCAGCGATCTCGTCGTACATAGTGAGTTCGATAGCAATACTGCATAATGACTCGTTGCTTCGCTAACATCACCGTCAATCAAGCAATAAAATCAAATAGCTTAAAATAAAAATTTATAATATCTGATAAATCTTTGTAAATAAAAACCGATCCTTTCATAAGCAAAAAATGTTAACAAATAGATCCAAAAATATTTAATTTCAAAAACAATAACTCTGATACGAATTGTTAGTATAAAATCTGTCATCATCGTCAAATCTGAAATATCAATCTGTAAGGAGAACTAGACTCACATTCTCCTCTCTTCCTATCCTTTCACAAGACCACTTAGATTGATGGATAGAGAGATTGAGAGAGAAACTGTAATAGAGAGATTAAGAGAGAAATTATAATCTCTCAACTCTCTTATTTCTTCTCATGTTCTAATCTATATATTTGCATCCTTATGTTAGGGATCGAGCGGCACTAAGAGGGGGGGGGGGTAATTAGTGCAGCGGTAAAGAACGATAGATTTTTCAGCGATTAACAAAAGTTCAGAAACTTCGTACGAATGAATGCAGCATTTTGTTTGAACCCAGAAAGATTACTTTTTAACTTTAAAGCATACGTAAGAAGATGAAGATGAAGTTGAGTAAATAAGGCAGCAAATGAAAATGGTTTGCAGCAAAATAAGTTATGAGAAAGTAAATATAAACCGATTTATAGTGGTTCGGTCATCCGACCTACATCCACTTCCAAAGCCTTCTCCGATGAGGCTCCCAACTTCCACTAGCAAATCCTTTTGAAGGGGAAGGACCAAATACCCCTCTTACAACCCTTTTACAAGAAGTTCACACTCTTACAAATTTTTCAAAGAGGAAGGAGGTGAACACAAGCTATTGAAAACTAGACTTTCCTAAGCCTTTTCCTCAATTTCTAACTCTCAAAAGGATCCTCTTTCAACTGAGAAAAGGGGGGGGGGGTATATTTATAGATCCAAAATGGATTCAAATTTGGGCTCTAAATTTGAAATCAAATTGGGTGCTACCGCCGTCGATCATCGTCACGACGACAGTACAGCGGTACTACCGCCACTATTACTGTAGCTGGGCGGTACTACCGCCCAGGTCAATTTTAGCACAATGGTTTCGACCGAAACCGATCCAAATGAAGTTCGAATTGGCCCAAATTTGGTTTGTAGGATTAACACCTAATCCTAAACCAAATTATGTGCTAGCTATGAATTTTAAAGATATTTTTTAAGCTATTTCAAAGTCCACAAGATAAGACTTCTTTTGGTGAGCTTTCGGTGAACTTCCGGCGGTTTTTCGATGAACCCTCGGAAACCATTCTGCGGACTCCCGGTAAGCTCCCGGACTTCACAATGATCTTGGCGAGTTCCAACGAGCTTCATTGGCAAGCTCCGATCTTTCTTGGCAAGCTCCGTGAACTTCCGACAAACCTTTCGGCGAACTTCTGAAAACCCTTCGGCAAGCTCCCTACTCGTTCTCGATCGGTTCCGACAACACTCCCAATGAATCTTCGGACTTCCGTTGAACTCTTGAACTCCCAATGATCCATCACACTTGTCTTCCGGCACTTTGTTTCGCTTTATGTCCTTATCTTCATCATAGTTAATCCTGCACATAAACAATAAATACTCTACTTCGATATAGACAATTATTACAACACGAATTGACTTTCAATTGCCGGGCACGTCATTGGTCGGTGCTTCGTCCAATCCTTCGGCACATCATCCTCTCTTGCGGTTCATTGCCCAATCGACGGATGACCTCCGCAACCCCGATATTCTTGGCGCAACATGCACTTCTAGGCCCGATGCCTGACGTACGAAGCCTTCCACCGATTGTCGACCGAACCTCCGGCTTGACATCTAATATTCAGACGTGATCACCTCCGGCGCAACATCAATTACTCCAGTGTCAACTGTCTAATCCTGATCGATAGTTGACCTGCGTAACTCAAAACGCAGTTAGACCATAAATCACACTCAATTAGTTTCATCATCAAAATTTGAGATTCAACAATCTCTCCCTTTTTGATGATGACAACTAATTGATGACTGACGGAGTTAACCATAACTCCCCGGAGTTTAACACAAACTCCCCCTATCAATATGTCATTGATAGAAACCTTGGATTATCCTAAATCCAAGCAACATTCATCACAATGTTAAGAGAAAACAACAAACCATCATACAAATATATAAAGTATTCAATCAATACATGAAGTCATCAATCTACTTCTCCCCCTATGTCATCAACAAAAAGGAGAAGTAACATCATAGCTAGTATAAAAGATATGCAAATTTTATAACATACTAGCTATCAATCTAGATATACAATATTTAAGCATAGCTTTGCAATACAACATCCAATCATACCATTCAATTATAGCAAGTTTTTAAGGATCGGCAATAATGGCAATCTTTTTTTTTACTTGCTTCTTGAGATGTGCACGTTGCACTTTCTTTGCTTTCTTTGTATGTTCTAGCTAGCAAAAATTTTCTTTGCGATACATAAGTTAGCAATAAATCTTCTCCCCCTTTGTTTTTGTCAAAAAAGTGGAGTCAAATAGTCAAATGCTTTGATCATGACAAAATAACAAATTCGCAACATGAATTTTTAGCATATTAAGCCATGAATTCAAGGGAGTCAAAAATCATGATATGAGAGAAAAGGATGATAAGCAAGCAATCAATAATGATAAGTAAGCTAACATACTTTACGACACGCAAGTTAGTTTCCTTTCAATTCTTCTCTTTTGTAACTAAGTTTCACCTTTGCATGCTATCAATTTTTTGTTTGCAATGAGCTAGCAATTATATATAATCACTTTAAACATATATGCTAACTTTTCATTAAAACATACAAACATAAAGGCATGGCAAGTGTAACATTTCAAATTTTTGAAGTTTTACATTTTGCTTCTTTTGAAATAGTCAAGATAGCAATATTTACATCCTTTGAGATAGCAATCCTTAACTTCTTGTGAAATTGCAAGGTAGTAATTTTTCTCCCCCTTTGTCTTTGTCAAAAAGAAGGGAGGACTAAATGGCTAAAAATTTCAATCATTATACAAGCCATTTTTCATATCAATTATAAATTTGCATCAATAAAAATATACATCAATTGTTCAATCATCACATGATGCAAATAAGACAACAATGCAAAGAAATCATGTCATGAAGGATATCAATATGTAAATTCAACAAGGATCAAAACCAAAAGATATCATTCATAACTTTCTTTTTAGCAAGATCAAAATTTATATTTATCAATTTTTAATTTAAGATAAATGTCATACAACCAAGAATCATGATATATAAAAGCATATCAATATCAAGGATCAAATCATGATTACAAGTGCTAACATATTTTCTTTTCATTCATTTTCAAGCCATGATAAAAGAATAAATTAATGATTCAATCATTAAGCACAATTCTTTTACATCAATTTTGAATCATATAGGGCTTACACGGCAAATATCAATTTATGATAAAGGGTATACAACCAAGAATCATGATGCATAAAAACATATCATTCTCATAGATCAAGTCATGATTCGTTGATTCATCATAAGGCAAATTTCTTTTTAATCATCAATTTTTCAATTACCACATAAGACATACAAGCCAAAGAATTTTTGTCATTTCTATATTATGAAATATATGATAATAAGGCTCATGATTCATTTAAAAAGATATAGCACAAAGAGTAACTTGATTCATGCATAAGAATTTCAAGTATCAAGTATTAATATATCAAGACTTGGATTGTGATAAAGCTCACTCAAGTTCAAATCATCAAAATCATTAACATAGTTTATGAGATTCACAAAAAAACATAAACTTGAATTGTTCTCCTCTTTGGTAAATGATAAAAAGAAGTAATCATTTTCGAGATTCAAAATGCTAATAATTTGCATTAATCATGACAAGTGATACATCAAAAGTCTACATCATTATTTCAATCAACAAGTCATGAAGCATACAAAGTAGTATTGAAACATGAGAGAAAAGTTCAAATTATCAAATTATAATCAATTCATCGAAATCACTTCTATAATTTACGAGATTCTTAAGATATCATGAAATCATTAATCTTGATAAGATAGTAAATATAATTTCTTTATGTTTCATCATATAAGTATGTCTTTTGCCTTTATATGCCAAATCAAAATATTCAAAACCGAAAGACAAACTTCATTATAAAAATTATTAAGACAAAAATATAACATATCATTTCAAGACATGAGATTTAATTTATCATGATAATGTGTTTCATTTTATTTCAAACAAGTGTGCTCATGTTTCAAAAGATGAGTGTCAAATTTAAGATCAAAACATGAGTTTGTCATCAAGATATGATATCACAAAGTCATTAAGCATGATAACAAACTTTTAATATTTTTATTTCAATGATGATTTCATAATGTATGTTCAAATATTTATACGGAAGCCATCATTGTATAAATTCAAAATACAAGTTTGTCATTAAACCCATCAAGATTAAATGTATCAAAATCTTTCATTCGAAAATTTTAATAAGAGTAATATAATGTGAGCATGTATCAACAATTCAAAGCAAGACGTAAGTTTCGTTATAAAAACCGTTAAGACCAAACACATCAAAAATAAAACATTGTGATTAAAATATTTTTAACTTTTGTGTTTTATTTTATGTGGTTGATCTTATATAAGCATGTTCAAAACTTTCATTTAAAAATGAAATTATCAATATACTTGCTTTTATCTTTTAATCATATTTGGTGTGCAAGCATTATCTTGAAACATGCTATTAATTTTTTATGTCAAAAATTATGCATCTTGTTTGAAATCAAAAGCAATGTAAAATCATCAAGATTCATGAATTTGTCATGATCATACGTATGGAGCATTTTCATTTATCAAGTAAGATTTCACATAAGCATGCCCAAAAACTTTTTGCATGAAAGATATGTATCAAGTTTAAAGCCAAAAAGTGATATAAAAATCATCAAGATTCATGGATTCATTATGAATATATTATTTCAAAATATGAGATTTCAAGTCATCAAGTATGATACAATCATTAAGCATGTTTTCATAATGCATCATCAAAATCATTTTAATTCTTTCTTTCATTTGTAATAACAAGATGATCTATGCTCAAATTTTTGCTAAAATCATGCATCATTTTATGAAAATGTAAAAAATAATTTTGTCATGAAAACCATCAAGTCCGAATATACATTATTCCAAAATGTAGGATTTTAATCTTCATCATTTCAATTCCTCATTAAGCATGATACAAAAATTTAAAGATCAAACATCATGTTTAGAAACGAAATATAAAACATCAAGATACACATGCATGGATTAATCCTAGGCAATATCACAAATCATGCAAGTATCATTCATAATTTTTACTTTTCAAAAATACTAGAAAGAAAAGCATAGTATAATTTTAAAACAATTTAAATTTCCAAAAATACAAGAAAAGCATGAAAAAAACTCCTACTAACTAAGTTAAGCATTCATGGTAAACATTATGTAATTTCAAAATAATTCAAGGGCGTTAAGTTACTTACCTTATAGTCGAAGCCCGTTAAAGTCCAATTCGCCGTTTGCACTTCTTTGCACTTCATGCAATTTGATTCTTCTTTGCACTTCTTCTTCATCTTTGGCATCTTCCTCCATTCAAGTTCATTTGTGCTTTTTAATTTTTGTTTAATGAACTTGTTAACATTCATTGTTATGTGTTCAATGTTCTCATTGTCCTCATCACTTGAGTCATCACTCAAGTGGCATTCATTTGTCCGATGTTCCAAATCCTTTTTGTTCTTTAGAAAGTGGTTCATATATTCATCATGTTCCAAATGTTCGAAGAAACTCATTTCATATGTCATTAGTGAACCGATTAGTTCTTCCAATGAAAAATCATTTAAATTTTTAGTCTCTTATATTGTGATTACTTTTGGATCCCAACTCTTTGGGAGGGATCTTAAAATCTTGTTAGTGAGTTCAAAGTTTGAAAAATATTTACCAAGACTTTTCAAGCTATTGATGACATCCATGAAGCGGGTGTACATATCGTCGATAGTTTCGCTTGGTGTCATTCGGAAGAGCTCAAAATCATGCAATAAGAGGTTTACTTTCGAGTCTTTAACTCTACTAGTTCCCTCATGCGTGATTTCAAGTGTTCACCAAATATCGAAAGTCGTTTCGCATATTGAAATCCGATTGAACTCGTTCTTATCTAAAGCGTAAAATAAAGCATTCATAGCTTTTGCATTTAAAGAAAATGATATTTTCTCTAAATCCGACCATTCGTTCATCGGTTTAGAGGAAGGTTGAAAGCCATTTTCGATGATGTTCCACAAATCCAAATCCATTGAAAGTATAAAAACTATCATTCGAGTTTTCTAATATGTGTAGTTTGAACTATTAAAGAACGATGGATGAAAAATCGAAAAGCCCTCTTGAAAACCATTTAGAGCCATTTCTCACGGGTGTCAATCCGAAAGAGAAAGAATGTGGCTCTGATACCAATTGTTAGGGATCGAGTGGCACTAAGAGGGGGGGGTTGAATTAGTATAGCAGTAAAGAACGATAGATTTTTCAGCGATTAACACAAGTTCAAAAACTTCGTACGAATGAATGCAGCATTTCGTTTGAACCCAAAAAAATTACGTTTTAACTTTAAAGCATACGTAAGAAGATGAAGATGAAGTTGAGTAAATAAGGCAGCAAATGAAAATGGTTTGCAGCAAAGTAAGTTGTGAGAAAGTAAATACAAACCGATTTATAGTGGTTCGGTCATCCGACATGCATCCACTTCTAAAGCCTTCTCCGATGAGGCTCCCAACTTCCACTAGCAAATCCTTTTGAAGGGGAAGGACCAAATACCCCTCTTACAACTCTTTTACAAGAAGTTCACACTCTTACAAATTTTTCAAAGAGAAAGAAGGAGGTGAACACAAGCTATTGAAAACTAGACTTTCCTAAGCCTTTTCCTCAATTTCTAACTCTCAAAAGGGTCCTCTTTCAGCTGAGAAAGGGGGGGTATTTATAGATCCAAAATGGATTCAAATTTGGGCTCCAAATTTGAAATCAAATTGGAGTTCCCGGTGCTGGCGGTGCTACCGCCTGTCAGAGGCGGTGCTACCGCCTGTCAGTCGTCAGACTGATAGTGCACAGGCGGTACTACCGCCTGGAGCAGGCGGTACTACCGCCACTATTACTGTAGCTGGGCGGTACTACCGCCCAGGTCATTTTCAGCACAGTGGTTTCGGCCGAAAACTCGACCGAAATCGGTCCAAATGAAGTCCGAATTGGACCAAATTTGGTTTGTAGGATTAACACCTAATCCTAAATCAAATTATGTGTTAATTACGAATTTTAAAGATATTTTTTAAGCTATTTCAAAATCCACAAGATAAGACTTCTTTTGGTGAGCTTTCGACAAACTTCCGGTGGTTTTCCGATGAACCCTCGGAAACCATTCTGCGAACTCCCAGCAAGCTCCCGGACTTCACAATGATCTTAGCGAGTTCCAACGAGCTTCATTGGCAAGCTCCGATCTTTTTTGGCAAGCTTCGCGAACTTCCTACAAACCTTCCGGCGAACTTCCGAAAACCCTTCGGCAAGCTCCCTACTCGTTCTCGATCGGTTCCGACAACACTCCCAACGAATCTTCGGACTTCCATCGAACTCTTGAACTCCCAACGATCCATCACACTTGTCTTCCGGCACTTTGTTTCGCTTTATGTCCTTATCTTCATCGTAGTTAATCCTGCACACAAACAACAAAACACTCTACTTCGATCTAGACAGTTATTACAACACGAATTGACTTTCAGTTGCCGGGCATGTCATTGGTCAGTGCTTCATCCGATCTTTCGGCACGTCGTCCTCTCTTGCGGTTCGTTGCCCAATTGGCGGATGACCTCCGTAATCCCGATATCCTTGGCGTAACATGTACTTCTAGGCCCGATGCCTGACGTACGAAGCCTTCCACCGATTGTCGATCGAACCTCTGGCTCGACATCCAATATCCAGACGTGATCACCTCCGGCGCAACGTCAATTTCTCCAGCGTCAACTGTCTAATCCTGATCGATAGTAGACCTGTGTAACTCAAAACGCAGTTAGACTATAAATCATTCTCAATTAGTTTCATCATCAAAATCTAAGATTCAACACCCTAGAGGTCTTGTCTATTTATAAGCAAAAGCAGAGGGTCTATGATAAGATATTATGAGATTTCCTCCCATCAAGGGTGTTACGGAATAGATACGGCCATCGGATGACGTGTTGGGCTGGCCTTGTTCAATCGCCAAAATCCAGGGGTATCCGATCGTCGCTTGTTGTTAAGATGGGTTCCCGGTCCGTCTCAAGCTTGATTCCTGCAGGAAGGCCTAGGTCGAGTTTTTCCCGACCAAGCCCCTTCGATGCTAAAGTCAGTTGATCCTTTCTTCCCCCCCCCCATACGTCCTGAAGCCAGGTGGGGGTTATATAGGCATGTCCAGAGGCATACCTCAGTCCGGATGACAACGAAGTCGTATAGGGCGGCAGTGTACAAGTCGATGCTGCACGGCGCCGTTTCGGGATCTCGGGGGTGGCCTGCTCTATGCGTCGCCGTCCCGGGATTTTGGGGGTGGCCTGCTCCATGCATCGCCTTCTCGGGATTTCGGGAGCAGCTGCTCTATTTGGATTCAGGCAACGTGGCGGCGTGTGGGTGTCATCTCATCTTACCCGAGGCGGTGGGTCAGACGTGGTTATGCATGTGGGGCGTCTTTATGTTGACATGTCTGCTATCATGGATAATCCCGGGATATCCCCTATCACTTCCCCCCCAAACAAGGCATGTTCCGAGGTTCTCGAGGAGGGGCTCGAGGCATGTTTGGCTTGTTCCTTCAACCGTATCGTTTGCCTTGCGGGGGTTGGCGAGTCACCTTGCAGCGCTGTTGCTCTTGTGTCGGTGGCGCCGGAATGGAATAATGCGTCGGGGGGCTGCTTGGATGATTGGGCCGGAGCGCCCGAGTTGGTGAATTTGGGCGCGAATGGACTGGTGTCCAAGCTGGTGAACTCGGGTAGAGATGGACTAGTGCCCGAGCTGGTGAACTCGGGCACAAATGGAGTGCACAAATGGATTGGTGCCCGAGCTGGTGAACTCAGGCACAAAGGAACTGGTGCCCGAGTTGGTGAACTCGGGCGGGCACAAATGGACTGGTGCCCGAGCTAGTGAACTCGGGCATAGATGGACTGGTGCCTGAGCTGGTGAACTCGGGCATAAAGGAACTGGTGCCCGAGCTGGTGAACTCGGGCACAAATGGACTGGTGCCAGAGCTGGTGAACTCGGGCACAAATGAACTTGTGCCCAAGCTGGTGAACTCGTGCACAAATGGACCGGTGCCAGAGCTGGTGAACTCGAAAACAAATGAACTTGTGCCCGAGCTGGTGAACTCGGGTACAAAGGAACTGGTGACCGAGCTGGTGAACTCGAGCATAAATGGACTAGTGCCCAAGCTGGTGAACTCAGGCACAGATGGACTAGTGCCCGAGCTAGTGAACTCGGGCACAAATGGACTGATGCCATAGCTGGTGAACTCGGGTATAAAGGAACTGGTGCCGGAGCTGGTGAACTTGGGCATAAATGGACTGGTACCCGAGCCGGTGAACTCGGGCACAAATGGACTAGTGCCCAAGCTGGTGAACTCGGGCACAAAGGAACTGGTGCTTGAGCTAGTGAACTCGGGCACAAATGGACTGGTGCCCGAGCAGGTAAACTCGGGCACAAAGGAACTGGTGCCCGGGTTGGTGAACTCGGACACAAATAGACTAGTGCTCGAGCTAGTGAACTCAGGCACAGATGGACTGGTGCCCGAGCTGGTGAACTCGGGCACAAAGGAACTGGTGTTCGAGTTCGTAAACTCAGGCACAAATGGATTGGTGCATGAGCTAGTGAACTCGGGCACAGATAGAATGGTGCCCGAGCTGGTGAACTCAGGCATAAAGGAACTGGTGTTCGAGCTAGTGAACTCGGGCACAAAGGCACCAGAGGAATTGGTGAACACGGGCACAAATGGACTGGTGCCCAAGCTGGTGAACTCAGGCATAAAGGAACTAGTGTCCGAGCTGGTGAACTCAAGCACAAAGGCACCAGAGGAACTGGTGAACACGGGCACAAATGGACTGGTGCCCGAGCTGGTGAACTCGGGCACAAAGGCACCAGAGGAACTGGTGAACACGGGTACAAATGGACTGGTCCCGAGCTGGTGAACTTGGGCACAAATGGACTGGTGCCCGAGCTGGTGAACTTGGGCACAAATGGACTGGTGAGCGAGATGCTCTAGTACTTGATACTTGAAAGCACTTACTAGTGGTACGTGCGGCACGGAGGGCTGACGTCGCGTGTCTTCGGAAAAGGGTCACGTGTTGTCTTGTTGGCGGGAAATTAGGGGCGTGGACGCCTGGTGGGGATCGCGGTTAGGGGCATTGGGCAGGAATCTTGGCTGGGTGGTCACGTCAATCGAGGTGACCCTTGGTGGTAATCCCTGTTGGCTTCCACCAGGGCGACTGGATGATGCAACGTTCCTTGGTGGGAGTTGCCATCAATTGTTGCCTCGGGGAGCCCAAACGTCGCTCAGGTGGCGGTGGGGCTTTTCCCTTATAAGTTCATCTCTGTGAGCGGAAGGTCTCCGCGTCTTCATTTGTTGTCGAGCCTTTTGCGTGTCTTCTTGGACTCTTATTCCCCTTCGAAATCTAAATCAAGGTCGGGATGACTCCTTCCTCATCATCATCGAGTCAGTCGGTCCCCGAGGTCAACGGATCGACCTCGAGTAGTTCCAGGGTAGAGGTGTTAAGCTCGTCGTCAGGTGGGGTGTCCCCGGTGGACTTGAAGGCTCTCGCGGCCCTTCAGGTGATGCGGTCATGGCACGACGTAAACTCGGTGGTGACCGAAGAGCTCTTGGGGCTGGTTCGGGATCGCTATAGTGTCCCAGAGTAGCATCAGCTCCACGCCCCTAGGTCAGGAGAATGTGCTTACGATCCATTTCCAGGAGGGTTCGGGTTGACCATGGACGCCCTGGAGGCGGGGCTGAGGTTCCCCTTGCACCCCGTGGTCGTGGAATGCCTCCTGTGGTGAGGGATTTCTCCTTCGCAGATGACGCCCAATTCTTGGCGCTATCTAATTGTCTTTCTAGGAGAGTGTCATGGGGCGAGGATCGAGCCAACCCGAACCCTGTTCTTGGCCTGCTTTTGGCTGTGTAAGGGTCGGGGCGGCTACTACCTTACCGCCCGAGGCGGATTCAAGATCAGTGGCGCCCCCTCGAATAACATGGGCTAAAAAACTCGCCACTTCTTTGTGAGTCACTCTCAGGAATGAGGGTTCTGTGTGGGGTGGACTTCCCGAGCTATCAACAATGTGCCTCCGTTTCTCTCCCCCGAGGAGTCCGATTGCATGGAGCATCTGAAGGGGGTCCTTTCTTCTTCTCGAGTCCGTGCGGCGAAGTCACTGGTGGGAAATCCTTCAGGGGAGTGACATCACATGCACAGTGGAAGAACAGAAAACAAAACCCTAGATTTCCCGTAGAAAGTTTTCGTCATCGTGCGAAGATCAGTGTGTCAAAAATAAATCCACAAAACTGCACGTGTAAAAGAGGATACCAAGGGAGATTGCATATCCCTGAATTTCTGTAGATCTGTGGGAGATGATGAAGAAGGTCAAGCGTCCTCCTCTCTAACAGTATCCACACGACAGAGATTATAACGATGCACCTCTCTCTAGGGAGAGGAGAACATGAGATGGCTACCAAAAGAAACCCTCAGCCTATAGAGCTTTGGTTCCCTCCTATTTATAGAGGCCCCCTGAAAACCCTAATGGATCTTTTGCCCTATTGGGTATTGGATCTCCATCCAATTACCAAAACCTCTTGGATTAGTGTGTCTCTACCCAATAATCTCTTATTAGCAATTATTGGATCTCATCTCAGGATCCAACACGCAAGATAAAGTGATAAAACGCCTAATAATAAGCAAAGAGAAAAAGTGCATATCAAGTCACAAGTGCCATCACTCATGTGATTGTCTTGCAGGGCATATATGACTAGCAATCTCCCACTTGATCTAAAGCTAATCACCAACATGTCTGATCCCCATCAGACCTCTATGATGCTCAAAGACAATCTGAGTCAATGGCTTTGTCAGTGGATCTGCAATGCTATCTTCGGATTGAACTCTTTCCACTACTACATCTCTTCGGGCCACGATCTCTCTAATAAGTTGGAACCTCCTCAGAACACTTCTGATGAGACCCGGGTTCCCTTATTTGAGTAATCACCTCGTAATTATCGTAATTTAAGGGAATCGACTCCTCGCTACTTGGGATGATTCCTAGATCTGTGATGAACTTCTTCATCCAGACTCCCTCCTTTGCTGCCTCTACCGTAGCAATGTATTCTGCCTCTATGATCGAGTTAGCAGTAGTGTCTTGCTTGGAACTCTTCCAGCATACTGCTCCTCCATTCAGGGTGAACACATACCCTGAATTAGACTTGCTATTATCGACATCAGACTAGAAGCTCGAGTCTGTGTAGCCCTCAACCTTGAGGCTACTACCTCCATATACCAGTAAAAGATCCTTAGTCCTTCTCAAGTACTTAAGGATGCATTTTACTGCTTTCCAATGCTCCAAGCCTAGATCTACCTGATATCTGCTCGTGACACTCAGAGCATTCACTATATCAGGCCTGGTACATAGCATAACATACATGATAGATCCTATCGCTGATGCATATGGTATCATATCCATGTGTGCCCTTTCTTTAGGAGTCTTTGGGGACATACTCCTAGAAAGTGATATTTCATGTCTCATTGGTATAAGACCTCTCTTGGAATTTTTCATGTCAAACCTTTTGACAATGGTGTCTATGTACCTGGACTGGAACAAGCCAAGCATCCTCTTGGATCTATCTCTATAGATTCGTATCCCCAATATGCAGGATGCTTCCCCTAAGTCCTTCATGGAGAAGTGCCTAAATAACCAAGTCTTTACTATGGAGAGCATTCCTACATCATTCCTAATGATCAGGATGTCATCCACATATAATAAAAAAAAGTGATAGTGCTCCCACTTACTTTTCTATATACACAAGGCTCATCTTTGTTCTTACTTTTCCATAAGATCTGATCGCCTCATCAAATCTTATGTTCCAACTTCGGGAAGCTTGCTTCAATCCATAAATGGATCTAAGCAACCTGCACACCTTATCTGAGTTATCCCTGGACACGAATCCCTCAGGCTGTATCATATACACCTCCTCCTCGAGGTTACCATTGAGGAATACGGTTTTGACGTCCATCTACCAGATCTCATAATCATAGTGTGTTGCAATAGATAATAGAATTTGAATGGATTTTAGCATGGCTACAGGTGAGAAAGTTTTGTCATAGTCAACACCTTGACTTTGATGATACCCCTTAGCCACTAGCCTTGCTTTATAGGTCTCTACCTTTCCATCTACTCCAATCTTCTTTTTGAAGATCTACATACAACCAATGGGTACAATACTCTCGGGTGCATTAACTAGGTTCTAAACCTTGTTGGAGTACATGGAATCCATTTTTGAATTCATGGCTTTTTGTCATTTCCCGGAGTCTATGCTCATAATAGCCTCCTCGTAGGTCTGAGGATCAATATCCTTAATATCCTCTCCTCTGATATGTCCCACATATATCTCAGGAGGATGAGATACTCTATCGGACCTACATAAAGTTGGAACTTGTGTGTTAGGTATCTGAACAGATTCTGGAATGGTGCTTGAGCTAGGTTCTTCAACCTCACTCAACTCTATCATGCTCCCACTATCTTTACCAAGAATGTGTTCCTTCTCAAGGAACATTGCTCTCTTGGCTACAAAGACCTTTTGGTCCTCAGGGTGATAGAAATAATACCCATAAGTTTCCTTGGGGTATCCCACGAATTTGCACCGTTTTGCCTTGGATTCCAACTTGTCAGGATTGTGTCTCTTGACGTGGGCAAAGTAGCCTCAAATCTTAACAACCTTAAGATCAGGCTTCTTCCCATTCCATATCTCATATGGAGTAGACATCACTGACTTAGTTGGAATTCTGTTTAGAAGGTAAGCTGCGGTTTCTAGGGCATATCCTCAGAATGAAATGGGTAGGTCGGCGAAACACATCATGGAATGCACCATGTCTAATAGTGTGCGATTCCTCCTTTCTGATACACCATTAAGCTATGGTGTATAAGGAGGTGTCCATTGGGATCAAATCCTATGGTCTTTGAGGAATTGGGTGAACTCTGTACTCAAGTACTCACCTTCTCGATCTGATCGAAGGGTTTTATTACTTTTTCCTGTTTGGTTCTCCACTTCTCGTTTCCTCTTAGACTCACTTACACTCATGATATGTGGAGCTGTATCTATCATAAATAAACCATTATGCAATGTTCCTCTCGTGATGATCTCATCATCTAATATTATTGAACAACCATTGTTCTCAAAAACTAATTTATATCCAATAACTGTCAAACATGAAATGAAATAATATTTTTGATAATAGAAGGAACATAATAGCATGCATCTAATGCAATAATAGCTCCACCAGGCAGATGTAAGGTGACCTTGCCAACAGTCACTGTAGCAACCTTTGCTCCATTGCCCATCTTAAGGTCCATCTCGCCTCTGTTCAATCTCCTAGGTCCTACCAGAACCTGCAACGAATTGCAAATATGATAAGAACTTGTGGCCGCTGCACGAGCGCAACAAGGGCAGCAACAGTTGCTGGTGGCCCTTTTGCGCCAACGATTTTGGCGTCAAAAGCAGATCCAAAAACAACACATGCAGTTTAAGATCCGATCTTCGCACGAATAACCTGGCTCTGATACCACTGTTGAGAAATCCTTTAGGGGAGCGACATCACATGCGCAGCGGAAGAATAGAAAACAAAACCCCAGATTTTTCGTAGAAAGTTTCCGTCGTCGTGTGCAGATCGGTGCGTCAAAAACAAATCCGTAAAACTGCATGTGTAAAAGAAGATACCTAGGGAGATCGTATATTCTTGAATTCCTGCAGATCTGTGGGAGAGGATGAAGGAGGTCAAGCGTCCTCCTCTCTAGCAGTATCCACACGGCAGGGATTGCAACAATGCACCTCTCTCTCTAGGGAGAGGAGAACAGGAGGTGGCTACCAAAAAAAAACCCTCAGCCTATAGAGATTTGGTTCCCTCCTATTTATAGAGGCCCCCTAAAAACCCTAATGGATCTTTTGCCCTATTGGGTATTGGATTTCCATCTAATTACCCAAGCCTCTTAGATTAGTGGGTCTCTACCCAATAATCTCTTATTAGCAATTATTGGATCTCATCTCAAGATCCAATAATTCAGGGGCTTAATGGATATCCAATAAGATAGGAGGTTCAGCGGATATCTCATATCCGAACCTCTACTCGTCGCAATACCTACCATATGTGTATGACCCTTTAGGCCCAATATCGAGCTGGTCATGAGTCATACTTGTCAGAACTCCTTCTGACTTAGTGAATTATTATCTCTATAATAATTCACCCAACTCATCGACTGCGGACGTACCAGGCCACTACGCCACGGCCCCCAAATAATACAGGGGAATCCAATCCTTTGGACCTATCTATCCTCAGTTACCATGTATCTATAGTCCCTCATCCATCTAATATCCCAGAGACCCTATACCGGGCATGGTGCTGTCAGGTCCATACGGTCTCTCCTCGAGTCTTGCTATTGTTGAATTCTCCCGGAGAACTCTTTCTCTCTCAATCCGAATAACCTTGGCCAAGGATTTATTTGAGCAAGAACACATGGGATATTCCTCTCATGATACCGAGAGCGGATGATCCTCTATTGACACTCGTAAAGTTGGCTACCACTCCCAATGACCGACTGTACTAGATTTGGAACTTTTCAAACCTATAAGTCCGGTATCAAAGAGTGGAGTACTTATACAGGACATCCTTGGTGTCTCAAGTCTAAGGACCAGATACACTACTCGAACTACGGAATCGTTGTCTGACGTGAGGTTTCAATAACCATCTAGCATTCCGTAGGCAGATCAATCAGTGAACTCATTCTCAAATAAGCACCTGCACTATACCCTTAGTGTCCCCACATGAGTAGCTATGAGACCAGCTACCTCCATCATATGAACGAGCATACAGCACACCAGTCTATCCGGTTATCTCGATGTCTTTCTCGAGTAACCTATGACCAGGATAATTTAGGGTTTGTGTTTAAAGGTGAATCAGTCTCATTATCGTGATCTCATCACGATCCGATTCCCATTGCACAGATCCAAGGACATCACAGTATATGCAACACGCAAGATAAAGTGATAAAACGCCTAATAATAAGCAAAGAGATAAAGTGCATATCAAGTCACAAGTGTCATCACTTATGTGATTGGCTTGCAGGGCACATATGACTAGCAGCAGCGTGCTACCGTGACCGAGGCTGAGGCCGGGCAGCTGAGGGCGGAACTAGAGGACTCTCAACGCCAACTGAAGGACAGTCACAGGTAGGTTTGGAGGCTGGATGATAAGCTGCTCGAGCTTGTAAGGAATGCTGAGGCCGCGCGGGCAGCGGCTAAGGCGGCTGAGGAGGCGCTACAAGGGGAACACCAAGGAATAGAGGAACGGGCGAAGACGGAGATCGAGGAGTACAAGAATCGTCCAAGTTCGAGCTCGACCTCCAGAGGTTGGGTCAGGCGACCTTTGAGTATGGCTACCAGTTAGCTCTCGCCTGCTTCCATGTCAAGTACCCGGATCAGGAACTGGAGGCTGATCCGTTCGTGGATCTTCCCGAAGATCGTAACGTCAACATGCCCGAGGAGGTGCCTTTCGATGATAGCCCGATGGATCCACCTCCGAGTTGAGGATTCTTGAGCCGAGTCGGGGTTTCGGGCGGGTTCACGTCTTTTGTTGGTAAGGCCTACATTTTTTCAGTTGGGCCGAGTTTGAGTTTTGTAAGGCCCGAACCGATCATAGTGTAAAGATTCTACTTATATGAATGGAAAGTTTTGAATATAAATACAAGGTTTCTATCTGGAATTATGGGTAAAACTTTCTCAAGTTTGACATGTTCCAAGTTCTTGGCAGGAGGGTCTCGAGGCGATAAGTGCCTTCTCGGACCATGTCGTTGACCCGATAAGGGCCTTCCCAGTTCGGGGATAATTTTCCCCTAGCACAGGTCGAATCGCTCACCTCGGTTTTTTAGAGGACTAGATCCCTGACCCGAATTTTCCATGATCGAACCTTTTGATTGTAAATTCGGGCCACTGCCTTGTACGCCAAAGCACGTAGGTGGGCCTCAGCTCTTCGTTCGTCGAGGAGGTTGAGTCTTGCCCGGAGCCCGAGTTCCGAAGTTCCCTCACCGAAGCTTTCCACCCGCAAGGTCGGGAATGTCATTTCGGGGGGAAGGATGGCCTCAGTCCCATACGTGAGGCTAAATGAGGATTCTCCCGAGGCTATTTTTGGAGTGGTTTGGGATGCCCATAGGACGCTTGGGAGCTCTTCCACCCAAGCTCAACGTGCTTCGCCCACTCTCTTCTTCAGTCCTTCGAGGATCGCTTGGTTTATGACCTCGGCAAGGCCATTGGTCTGGGGGTGGGCGACCGAACTGAACTTCAGTTGTATCCCGTATGAGTGGTAGTAGGACTTAAAACTTATGTTGTTGAACTAGGTCCCATTGTCAGTTATGATGGCCCTCGGGATTCTGAAGCGCATGAGAATATTCTTCCACACGAAACTCTTGACTTGCTTTGTGATAATAGACGCCAGTCGTTCGGCCTCGACCCACTTGGTGAAATAATCGACCCCGATTATGAGGAAACGTCGTTGGCCCGAAGCCAGGGGGAAAGGGCCGAGGAGGTCTATGCCCCATTGCGCGAAGGGCTAAGCTACGTCAATCGGGGTGAGGGGCACCGTTGGCTGGCGTTAGACCCGGGTGTGCACCTGACACTGGTGACACCGTTGCAGGTAGGATAAGGCATCTCATCGTAGCGTTGGCTAGTAAAATTCTTGCCTGAGTATCTTGAAGGCCAAAGCTCAGCCCTTGATGTGCTCCCCACATATGCCCTCGTGAACTTCGACGAGGATTGTCTCGACTTCAGGCAGGGATAGACAGTGGAGCAATGGTTGAGAGAAGGCTCTTTGGTATAGTTTGCCCCCAATCTCGACGTACCATGCTTGGGCTCATCTGAGCCAACGTGTAGCCGATGGGTCATCGTGTAGCTCGCCCTTCTCTTTGTAGCGAAGTATTTCTTCTATCTAGTTTGGGGTTGCCTCCGCCATATTGACGTCCGAGACTAGTAAGGTTAGTTCGGAGAGGACCTCAGTTCTCTTCGGGGGCTCCCCAGGCGACTGGCTAGATGCTAATCGGGCCAGTGCATCAGCTTGGACGTTCTGAGTACGGGGTATCCTTATGACCATCAGATGGTAAAAGTGAGCCGAAAGTCATCGGACTTCGGCGAGGTATCGAGTCATGGTCTATTCTCTGGCTTCATAGGTTCCATTGATGTGGCCTGCCTCGGTAAAGGCTTCCAGGTTCTGCACATGCATCTTGAGAGCGAGGCATAGTCTCGACAGCAACGCCTCATATTTGGCTTCGTTGTTGGTGGCTTTGAATTTTAATCGAAGCGAGTGCTTGTAAGTTTCGTCATTCGGGTTCTTGAGAATCATCCCTGCTTCGGCTCCTCCCGATGTGGCGAACTCGTCAACGTACAGGGCCCAAGCTGGCGGATCCGACTCCTGTGCAGTCGGGCCATCCTCGAGGGTTAGTTCAGAAATGAAATCAGCCAATACTTGGGCCTTTATAGCCGTCTGGAGTGCGTATTGGATGTCGAACTCCCCGAGCTCTATCAACCATTTGAGCATCCGACTCGAGACGTCGAATTTGGAGAGGATCTGGCAGAGTGGCTGGTCGGATATTATCTTTATCGTGTGGGCCTGGAAGTAAGGCCACAGCTTTCGGGCAGTCATAATCAATGCCAGTGCCAGCTTTTCTATCGGTGGGTAGCGACGCACTTCGGGTCCAGCGAGAATATGACTAGTGTAGCGCCAGCCTCGGGTCCAGGATTTCACCCGGTCGGGGTGAGACGAGTCGGGGAAGTCATCCAAGGTAGGTCTTCATTTTGCCAAAGGCGTCCTGACATTTTGGGGTCCATTTGAAGTTGTCCGCTTGGCGCAAGGCCCGGAAGAATGGGAGGCATTTGTCTCCCGAGCGCGATACGAACCTCCCAAGTGTTGCTAGCTTTCCTGTGAGACGTTGTACCTCTTTTACCGAGCGCGGAGATTGCATCTCCATTATGGCTCGTACTATCTTCAGGAAGTTGGGCTCTCTCTCTCTAGGTGAGAGTTTCTCTCTCTAGGCGATTCTCTTCTCTCTCTAGGGTGAGAAGAGGCGGTAGATCTGCTTCTTCTCCCTTGGGTGGTGGATCTTCCCTTTCTCCACGTGGAATGCGTTGGGAGAAAGTGAAGTCACGGAGAAGGCTAGGGCGAGAAGAGACGACGGCTAGGCAGCGGCTCCCCTGTTCTGTGGGCTGCATTTTGCACAGGGCGGCTGCTGGCAGTGCTGCGATCGGTGCGACAGCGGTGGCGTCGAGATCGGGGCTCGCCGTGACCAGGCTGGTGAGATCTGCGAACAGAGGAGGAGAGGGTTCCAACTGAAGGGAGCCTTTTCTTCCTAGGGCGCACCCCCTCCTCTGCTGCACGAAAGGCTGCGCGCAAGGGGTTTTCTCTGCGGTGGGATCGTGGTCGCTTGCTAGGCGAGGCACGCACGGGAGATTCCCCTGCTTTTCAAGCAGGTGTAGGGTGAGCAGTAGGGAAACGATAGCAGCGGCGGTGGCTTTCTACGAGGGAGCAGGGAGGCGAGGCTGCTGGGTGGCTCCTTGCACGCCCTTCGCAAGGGGGCTGCCTTCTCGCACGCACGCAGGCGCGCCACCGAGCGGCGGTTGGGTGAGGCCAAGCGGTGGCTACTGGGCAGCACCCACTTGCGGCTGCTGGGCAGTATTTGCACTGCCCTCTCCCTCCGGCCCTTTGAACATTTCCTCTTGAGTTGGGGCAGCGTAACTCGAGAATGGTTGTTGACAATGGCAGCAGGGTTGATCCGAAGAGGCTTCCTGCTCAAGTTGCTTCTTCTTCCCGATGAGATGGTCCTTTGATGCCGCAACATAGAGGAAGGTCGCGCTCTAGATCACGACCTCCTATTCTCATTTCTAGAGATCCTCGACCTTGGACAAGCCTCTTCAAGGCTCTGGTTGGAAGTTCAGATCTTAGCTTGGACTTCTTGGCTCCAGAAACCCAGAATGATAATAAGATTACTGTGTATGAGACTGCTGATTCTGAAGAGCTGGTTAAGACATGGTCCGTGGCGCTGGTTGGTTATGTGGTCGGTCTAAAGACATCCTATTTCCCGTTATCCTCGTTCATTAAGACTCGACGAGGAACATCAGCATTTGATCTGCATATGCTAGGGAATAATTTTTTTGTATGCAAACTCTACTCTGAAGTGGATCTGCAATGGATTCTAGAAGGGTTTTGGACCATTCATGGTCATCCGATGATACTACGACGCTGGTCCCCTGATGTCCGTTTGGAGTTAGACAGCCTCCAGTCTATTCCATTATGGGTTTCCTTTCATGGTCTTCCCCTGCATCTTTGGAGTCGACGTTTTATTGCTAAGTTATGTAGTACCTTGGGACAGCCATTGTATATTGATAAGGCAACAACAGCGCAGACGAGATTGGCTTTTGCACGAGCATGTGTTATGGTTTCTTCCGATGGCGATCTTCCGGATGAGATTTATTATAGGGATCTTGAGGGGACCACTCGTAAGGTGTATGTTTCATATTCCTGAAAGCCACAGCGGTGTAAAATTTGTCACTCTTTTAGTCATACACATGGAGCTTGTCAGCAAACGCAAAGAACGATCACTCTGGTTTACCGACAACGTCAAGCAACTCAAGTTGCTGCTATGACAACTGATGAACAAGGTGCATCTCCCGAAGTAGTAGCACCGACGATGACGAAAGAGCATTCTTACTCGCTTGGGCAACAACACGGACAAAAGGATACATCAGGAACTTTAATTCTTCCTATTATAGCCCCTTCCAAAACAATAATTTCACAGGCTTCATCTCTTCCTACACCGACAGGAGTTGCTAAAACGGGGATTCCACGTCCCACTCATTGTGCTAACCAGGATAATGTATCTCAACCAATCCCAACAAACCTTGCCAGTCAAGATATTCAGCCTCATCGTGCTAACCAGGATATTGTACAAACTTCGCCAGTCATGATATTCAGCCTCAACAACCTTCAACAAACACTGCCAACCTAGATATTTTGGGTATTTCAAAGTTTAAGCATTTGCAAGCTGTGGATGAAGTAGATAAAAATAGAAATAAAGCTTTAAAAGGTAAGGATATTATGCGGGAGGACATTGCAAAACCCAAGGATAAGAAGAAGGATGGAACTGGTAAGTTGCACATACTTCCGTCTACCTAGGAAGAGTCATTTATTTCCTTTCCAACCTGTTTTGATTCTGATGAAGATACTTTGTTGGAATGTTCGTGGACTGAATAAATTTGAGAAATGTCGAGAGCTTAATAGAACAATCAAGTCTGATGCTTGTGATATTGTTATTCTTGTGGAAACAAAAATTAAACCATCTCGGGTTTGTGTTCAAAAAGATTTAATATGGCCAGAGGCAGAACTTTTTACCAACGATAATTGTGACACTTATGGTAGAATATGGGTATTATGGCATCCGAACTCTGTTAGTGCTTGCTTTATTTCTGCTGCAGAACAATTCATCCACCTTAAAGCTGAGGATAAAAGGAATGGTTGTCAATTCCATATTACTGGTGTATATGCTTCTAACAGTATGCATGGAAGAAATGTTCTATGGAATGATCTGATTAACATTGCAAATGGCTGTCTTACAGTGCCTTGGATTGTTCTTGGTGACTTCAATCGTTTCGGTACACACATGAAAAAGTGGGGGGTAAACCACTTTCAGAAAGCAAGCTTCAAGGTTTTAACGATTACATAGATATTGCTGCATTGATTGATATGAAATCTATAGGTGATTGGCTTTCATGGAGTAATCAAGGTGCTGCCCACAAGAAAATAATGGCTCGACTTGATAGGTGTCTGATTAATCACGAATGGTTAACAGTTTACCCTGATTCACTTCTGGAGTATGGATCTCAATTGTTCTCTGATCACTCTTTAATGTATATACATGCAGACAAAGTAATACCCAGAGGCAAGAAACCATTTAGATTCTTTAACATGTGGAGTACCCATCCTCAGTTTCTTGAGGTTATCAGATCTGCTTGGAATGTTAATGTGCATGGATCACCTCCTTACATTTTATGCCAAAAGCTTAAAGCATGTAAAGCAGCACTAAAGGAGTGGAATACAAACACTTTTGGCAATATTATCACCCGAGTTCAGTTAATCAAAAAGAAACTAATGGTGGTGCAACATGAGCTACATCTTCAGCCCTTTGACGAGAATCTTATTTGCAAAGAGGCAGAAGCTAGATATCTATTCATGCAGGCCCTAAAGCAGGAAGAAAGTTTTACAAAACAGATGTCTCGACAGCATTGGCTTACTTTAGGGGATTCCAATATGAAGTTTTTCTATGCAGCCATTGCTACTAGAAGGGCTGTTAATTGTATCAGAAAATGTAAGGACCAAGATGGTACGCTTATTGAGAATTTGGATGAAGTTAAAGCACACACCGAATAATTTTTTTATTCTTTACTCAATCAAACAGAGCAGCCTAATAATGTTCATGTGGAGCCTACTCGAAAGCTTGATTCGGATGACATCACGATTCTTAATGCACCAATTACAGATGAAGAAATTGTACGAGTTGTCTTCAAGTCACCAAAGCACAAGAGCCCTGGTCCAGATGGATTTCCAACTGAATTTTACCAAATTGCATGGCCAATCATTGGAAATGATGTGATTAAAGCTTGTCAGCATTTTTTCTCTTCAGGTCATATTCTTAAAGCGATAAATTGTACTTTTATTTCTTTGGTTCCTAAGAATGTAGGGGCTGATTCACTAGAGCACTACAGGCCCATTTCTTTATGCAACTTTATTTACAAGATCATCTCCAAGTTGCTTGCAGATCGAATGCAAATGATTATGCATAAGATCATTAGTCATACTCAGGCTGCTTTCATTAAAGGAAGAAGTATACATCACAATATTCTTCTTGCTAACGACTTGGTCAAAGATTTGCACTCCAAATCAAGAGGGACGAAAATATGTTTTAAAGCTGACTTACGAAAAGCATTTGATTCAGTTAATAGATAGTTTCTCTACAAGATGCTCCTCAGTTTGAACTTCCCTCAACAATGGGTTAATTGGATTCAATGTTGCTTGGAAACTCCAAAATTTTCAGGTTTGTTCAATGGTTCCCCCGTTGGCTTCTTTGGGAGTATGAATGGCATCCGACAAGGAGATCCACTTTCTCCATATCTTTTTACAATTCTCATGGAAGGACTCAGCTATATATTAGAAAAGGCAATCTCTAATGGTAGCATTAAGGTATCCCATACTGGTTCTATTCATATATCCCACATAACATTTGCAGATGATCTTATTATCTTTCTTCGTAATGACACTACTTCAGTGAAGAATTTGGCTACTATTCTGAAAGATTTTGGTTTGGTTTCTGGCCTTCACCTAAATCTTGCAAAAAGTAAAGTCTATATAGGTCCTTGCGTTGAAGATAAAGACTTTATTATATAAACTCTGGGGGTTAGCAAGGGAAGTCTACCAGTTCCTTATCTAGGTCTCCCACTCTTATTCACTGGCATTCATAAAATTCATCACACCTATCCTGCAAAAAATAAAGAATAGAATTTCCTTCTGGAAAACTAGACTTCTTTCCAAAGCAGGACGACTTGAACTCATCCGATCTGTGTTGTTTTCTTATTCTATTTATTGGTCTAATGCATTTCTTCTACCTATTGGACTTCTTCAGGATATTGAACGGTTATTGAAGAACTTTTTCTGGAATGGTACGGATGGAAAGGCAATGCATATGGTCAATTGGGATAGCATTTGTAGACCAAAAGATGAGGGGGGGCTGAATCTGCGAAATCTGAGAGATTGAAATAAAGCTTGTTTGGTACAGAAATTGTGAGATCTTTTGTAAAATAAATCTTTATGGTCACAATGGGTTTCTTCTAGGTACCTATCTAAGGAATCAATATGGGAAGTTTCAACAAGAACATATCATTCTACTGCATGGAAAGAAATTTTGAAGGCAAGAAACTGGCTAATCAACCACATTTCTTACACAATCTCTTCTGGGACCAGAATTAATATGTGGTATGATCCTTGGGTGAATGGAAAAAGTATATTTCAATTATATGGTGATCGAGTACGAAGAGATCTTGGGGCCCCTAAAGATTGGAAGGTTTCTGAGTTTATTACTAATGGCACCTGGTGTCTTCCTAATCCTATTTCTCCTGATATGCTATCACTTTGGCCGACTATTACAGCTCTTCCAATCAGGAATAACTCATCAAATATGCTTAATTGGCTTCATGATAATGGAAAGTTTAGTGCTAAATCTGTATGGAATCAAATTAGACAAAGAAATAATAAGTGGATCGCGAGCAGTTGGACATGGGATAGACCGGGCTCACAAAAACATTCCTTATGCACATGACAGGCCCTTCTTGCCAAACTACCCATAATGGACAATATGAAGCGAAAAGGTATATATCTTGTTAACCGATGCTCTCTTTGTATGCAACAGGAAGAAAGTATAGATCATATCTATTTTGCTTGTGACTACACTAATTGGGTATGGATGGAGATTCTGAAAAGATTTGAAATACAAAGGCTACCAATGCCAAACTTGCATCAAGAACTAGAACAGCTGCAGCAAAACTTCTCAAGAAAAGGGCTTCTTACACAACTGGCAAAGCTTACCTTCAGATGTACTATTTGGTGGATTTGGAAGGAGAGGTGTAGCAGAATTTTTGAGGGTCACAACACACACAATGCTCATCTTCTGCTTGAGATACTTAGTGACTCACGATCATGCATGGAGTAGGATTTGGAAATGAGGCATTTAACAAGTAGAGAAAAAGAGATCTTCCTCAGATTCAATTTTACAATTCTTTAATGCTTCCTTTGTATTATCTAATTTTTTGCTTTAAAATTATGATATATTCACCGGTTGTCCAGGAATAGTTGGTTATTACATTTTACTGTCGATGGTAGAGCGTCATGTCATAGTCTACAATATGTGTAGTCATGATTTCTGTTTAACTACTCTCGGAGACGAGTCTGGTGGAGTGAGACCATTCCACCTTTCTGAGGTGGGGTGCATTCTCCTAGACTGCTCTAAGAGATCTCAGGCTTTAGTCTATGGCTTGTGTAGACAAAGCTAATTTGTACAAACTTCATACTAAATCTACTTACATTTACTTACCAAAAAAAAATCGTGCTGTCTTCAGGTTGGCGTCTATCCCTCTTTAGTGGATGATGAAGCCAAGAAACTTTCCCGACCTGACCCCGAAGGCGCACTTTGTCGGGTTGAGGCACATATTGTATCGTCTGAGGGTCCGAAAGGTCTCTGCCAAGTTGGTGAGGTGTGTTGCGACCGACCTACTTTTGACAATCATGTCATCGACATAGACTTCCATATTTCTCCTGAGTTGGGACTTAAACATTTCATTAACCATCCTCTGATAGGTGGCTTTGGCATTCTTCAGACTGAAGGGCATGACTTTATAGCAATAGATCCCTCTATCGGTGATAAATGCGGTGTGCTCTCGGTCTTGTGGAGCCATGCGGATTTGGTTGTAGCCCGAGAACGCGTCCATGAACATAAGAAGCTCATAGCCTACCGTTGCATCGACCAGCTAATCTATCTTTGAGGGGGGAAAATAATCCTTGGGGCATGCCCGATTGAGATCGGTGTAGTCAACGCACATCCTCCAACTTCCATTACGTTTTTTAACGAGGACTATATTAGAAAACCACTGTGGGTATTTTACCTCAGTTATGAATCCAGCGTCGAGTAGTTACTCAACTTTGCAGTTAGTCACCTGTTGTCACTCTGGGGTGAGTCTCCGAGGCTTCTGCTTGACTAGGCGTGCCTCGGGATGGATGTTCATATGGTGTTGCGTCACCTCGGGGTTGACCCCTGGCATGTCTTTCGGGAACCAGGCGAAGACATCGGCATTTTTCTTTAAGAAATCCACCAGCTGGACCTGGATGGCTTCCGAAAATAAGGCTTCGATTTTGACAACCCGGTCTGGTCGATCATCCTTCAGGGGAACTTCGATGAGCCACTCGGTCGGCTGCGGGTGTGTAGGAGTTTTTGGGTCATCCCGAGGGTCGAAGTTGGTCGGATCGGGTCACGTCTTCTTTGGCATTAACACAGCCGTTAGATAGCATTTCTTGGATTCCATGGGATCGCTCTGCACCACCCCGACTCTTGACGAAGTCAGAAATTTCATGGCCTGATGATAGGTGGAGACGACCACCCTTATCCTGTTGAGGGTCTGTTGCCCGAGGATGACGTTGTATGCCGAGGGTAGGTCGACCACCATGAAGGCGACCATCACCGTCTTCATTCTCTATTCGTTCCCTAGGGTGATGGGAAGGGAAGTTATCCCGAGGGGGGAGATCGACCTCCTGGTGAAACCGGTAAGTGCGGTCGTTATATGGGAGAGATTGTTGTCCATGAGCCCGAGCTTCCTAAAGGCGTCCAAGTATAGAATATCGGTGGAACTCCCGGTGTCGACCATCACCCTCTTCACCTTGGCATTGGCGATGTGGACGGAGACTACCAGATCGTCGTCTTGGTCCGAGAACTCCCCTCCCTCCGTGTCGAATCTGATTTCTTCCTCGGAATGCATCCTCAGACGCTTCTCCATAGTGCTCTGTGCATATGCCTTCCTGGCGGTGGAACTGCTACCACCAGAGGCTAGTCCGCCAATGATGACATCAATTTGTCTCTCGACCAGGCCCTGGGGCCGAGGTGGTGACTCCCTTGGTTTCTTGAAGAAGCGTTCGAGATGCCCTCGTCAGATCAGCTCCTCGATCTGGTTCTGTAGGTCTCGGTAGTCCTCCGTGTCCCGTGTCATGGCCGTAATTCCGATGGAACCTACAGTACTTAGATTGGTCTTTGTTAGTAGCTTTCACCGGGTTGGGTTCCCGCAGGAGCCCCTTCTCCCGGATTTGGAGGAAGATTTCAGTTCGAGAAGCATTTAGGGGGAGCCTTAGGTGCGGTAGCTTGGGATGGTTAGTCTTCCTTTGGGGTGGTTCAGGGAATGATCTCAGAGCCATTGTTCGGGCGAGGTCCATCCTAGGCCTCTTGCTGTCCTCGCGCTTCCCCGCCACCAAGGCTTCGGCAGCAACATGCTGGTTGGCGCGCTGGAGCATTTTGAGGACTGTCGCTGGCGGTCTCTCCACCAGAGACCAAAAAAGTCTGGAGGGATGTAGCCCCATCAAGAAGGCTTGCATGACCAGGGATGGATGGGCCTCGGGCATCCCCCTGGCCTCGGTAATGAAGCGCGCAATGAACTGCGAGAGTGTTTCGCCGTCTCATTGGCCCAGTGCGAGAAGTGCGGCCACGGAGGGTCTCGGCCATATGCTGGCCTTGAAGCCCTGCTCGAGCCCCCGCGCTAGCTATTCGAATGAAGATATGGTGGCTGGCCATAGCCGACTGAACCACATCCGAGCTGGCCCTCTAAGGGTAGTGGGAAATGCCCTGCACATCAAGTTGTTGGATGTGTCGTAGAGGGCTATCTGGGCCTGGAAGGCAGTGATGTGCTCCATGGGATTAGAGCTACCGTCGTATGCTTCAAGGATAGGGAGTCTGAAGTTAAGGGGAATTAGCTTGTCCTGTATCTCGAGGGTGAAGGGGGATGCTCCCAAGACGTCGTCCCCGACCTCTCCCTTGGTCCTGCGGAGCTCTTACTGGAATTCGTCCAGACGCCGATTCACCGAGTTGAGTTGGGCTCTGAACGTGTCGTCGGTGGACACCGTCTTATGCTCTGGAAGTGGCATGTCAGTCGGGAGGAGACCATGGATGCTTAATTTGAGAGTCATTCCCCGACCCCTAGGATGTCTTTCGCCTTCCTCCTGTGGTTGCTCATGCATGGCTAGATTCGTCGGGGGATCGTCGAGGGGCCCTAAGATGTAAATGGATGGGCTCGGCGACTAGGGGCCCACAAGGCGCACGAGCTGCGGGATGAGGGGGACAACCGTTTGGATCATCCTAGTCAGAGCTTAGACCTACCTCGACAGGTCGAGAAACGCCTCAAGCGAGATGACCGAGGGTGCTAGGGCGTTCCCGAGGGATGATAGCCCAGGATCGTTGAACAATCGCCAGTAGCGTTCCGGGGTCTGGATTTGAATGCCTCCTCCCAACTGAGTAGCGGAGGTTGGTCCCAAAGTGGGGATAGGGGCAGTAGGTTGCCCTTCAATTGGGCAAACTCTCGGGTTGGTCATGGGACACTCCTGCGAGATCGGCCTTCCTTCTAACGCCAAAAATGTTACAGAATGGATGCAACCACCGAATGACGTGTCGGGCTGGCCTTGTTCAATCGTCGAAATCCAGGGGTATCAGATCGTCGCTTGCTGCTGAGATGGGTTCCCGGCACGTCTCGGGCTTGATTTCTGTAGGAAGGCCTGGGTTACTTTTTCTTGATCAACATGTATTCCTTTATCGTTTATAACATATCCAAGAAAAGTAATTTCATTAGTGCAAAAAGTGCATTTCTGTATATTAGCATATAACTTTTCTTTTCTAAGCACATCAAAAATAGCTTTTAAATGTGTTACATGCTCATCTAAACTTTTGCTATACACAAGTATATTATCAAAATAAACCACTACAAACTTTCCAATGTAAGCACGCAAAATATGGTTCATTAATCTCATAAAAGTACTAGGTGCGTTAGTTAGGCCAAAAGGCATCACTAACCATTCATATAAACTATGCTTAGTTTTGAAAACAGTTTTCCATTCATCACCCTCATGCATTCTTATTTGATGATATCCAGATTTCAAATCAATTTTTGAAAATAGACAAGAACCATGCAATTCATCTAACATGTCATCTAGCCTAGGAATAGGATGTCGATACTTTACCGTGATTTTATTGATGGCTCTGCAATCAACACACATTCTCCAAGATCCATCCTTTTTAGACACCAAAAGAACAAGAACTGCACATAGACTCATGCTTTCTCGCACATACCCCTTTTCCATAAGCTCACTGACTTGCTTTTGGATTTCCTTGGTCTCTTCTGGGTTGTAACTATATGCTGGCCTATTTGGTATGCTTGCACCTAGAATGAAATCAATTTGATGCTCAATTCCTCTAATTGATGGCAAACCATTGGGAACTTCTTCGGAAAAGATATCCTCATTTTCTTGCAAAAGATCAACAATAACACTAGGCAAACTTTTGTCAATTTTGTTAGAAGAAATCAAAATGTCCTTGTATATAAGTACAAGTAAGGGCTGCCTCATGGTTAAAGCCTTTTTTACATCACTCATTTTGGCATAAACACTCATTTTTCTTTCACTCAAGTCTTCCTTGTTTTCTCTCCCCTTGTGTTTCCCAATACTCTTATTTTTATCACTCATCTCATCTTTTTTTTTCTCTTTTTCTTGCTCCCTCCCAAAAGTTTTGGTTAATGAAGACTCAAGCTCCTCATATTGTTGTTTTATGCGCATCTGGTCTTCAAGAATTGTCTTCGGAGGCAACGATCTAAGCTGATATTTTTGTCCATCCATGATCAAGGAATAACGGTTCTTGAACCCATCATGTGTTACCCTACGATCATATTGTCATGGTCTCCCCAACAACATGTGACCAGCATACATAGGTACCACATCACGCCAAACTTTATCTTTATATCTACCAATTGAAAAATGAACTAACACTTACTGATTTAATTTTACTACACCACTATCATTCAACCATTGCAACTTGTAAGGTTTTGAATATTTGATAGTAGGCAATTTCAGTTTCTCCACGAGCAAGGTACTTGCCACATTGCTACAACTTCCGCTATCAACAATCACATTGCACAACTTATTAGCAATCAAACAATGAGTATGAAATAGATTTTCACGCTGTTCACCATGTTCATCATTTTTACTTTGCAAACTAAGTGTGCATTGAATAACCAAAATTTCATCTTTAGCATACTCTACGTCACTAGTATCCTCTGGAATGTCATCATCATCCTCACTTTCACTTTCAGATTTTATATTCTCATCTCTTATAATCATAACTCTCTTATTAGGACATTTACGTACTATATGTCCATGCCCAAGGCACTTAAAACACTTAATACCTCTACTTTAATTAGGTTGATTCTCACCTTTACCCTTGCTGCCAAATTCATTTTTGCCTTTAATTCCATCAATTTTAGGCTTAACAATGGGTTTATCATCCTTTTTACTCCAATTCGGTTTCCAAGATGAAGAAGAACCCGAATAAGGTTTTGAATCATACCTTGTGCCTTTTCTTTTGAGTTGTCTCTTAATCTTCATGAACATATTCACCATATCCTCAATCTACACATAATGTTGTAATTCCATAAGATCAGCAATGTTCTTGTTTAATCCACTCAGGAATCGAGCCATTGTAGCCTCACGGTCTTCCTCCACATTAGCCCTTATCATAGCTATCTCCATCTCCTTGTGATATTCATCAACACTCATGGAACCTTATGTCAAAGTTTGCAGTCGTTGATGCAAATCCCGATAGTAATGACTTGGGACGAATCTTCTCCTCATGATTTGTTTCATCTCCAACCAAGTCTCTACGGGCCTTTCACCATTTCTACGCCTATCTTTACATAATTGATCCCACCAAATTATAGCATAATCACAAAATTCAATAGCGGCTAATTTTACCTTTTTCTCTTTGGAGTAGTTGTGACATTCAAAGATCAGCTCCACTTTTCGTTCTCACTCCAAATAAGTATCTGGATTATTCTTTCCTTGAAAAGAAGGAATTTTCATTTTGATGCTGCCTATGTTTCTATCTACACCATCAAAACGTCCTCTCCTAGTTTGTCTCGTAGGATTAACATCTTGACCAATTAGAGTGACTTGGTCATCGTCGAGGTCATCTCCACTATTATATTCATCGTGGACGAATGCTGGTTGTCTCCTACGTCGTGGTTCACCTTCCAATCTATTAATTGCATCATCATGCCTTTCTAGATGATCTCTTACATCTCCTATCACTTTGAACATACATTCAAATTGTTGTTGCATTACTTGAAGCAAAAGATCATTTGATGAAGAACTCGTGTCTTTTTCTTTAGACATGTTTGCAACCTGAAAAACAAAGTTAGAATAGCCTCACCAACACTCTCATGTGTTTCACTCAAGATTTGATTCACTCCACTCGTGTTTTCACACAATGTTTGGCTTTTCTCGATATTGATCTCACCACTCTTGCCTTTTACCTCTTGTTTTGTTCTTTGAGTTCTTAGATTAACTAAGAAACTTAAACAAATAATTCAGATTGTGGCAATTCAAGGGTATTGAAATTGGACATAAAAGCAAAAAAAATATAAGCCAAGTTTGGTCTTTAAAATGTAAGCCAATTTAAAGGTGTGTGTAATACACTTCAATAATAAGCAAAGATTAGAATTCAAGTATCAAATGAATAAAGAAATTTTTCTGAAATGAGAAAAAAAATTCCAAACCTGAAACAAGAATTCAAAATTATGAAGATAGAATTCTGTAATTTTCAAGAAGTCCCTGAATTCACAATTTTTTTTTATAATTTCGATCTCTTTCTTTCTTTTCTTTCTTTTTTTTTTTTTGACCTTTGATCTTCTCCTCTCTTTTTTTTTCTTTGATCTTGCTTTCCTCTCCTTTTTTTTACTTTTGATTTTCTCTCTCTCTCTTTTTTAACTTTCTACTCTCTTTTTTTTTACAATAAAGTGAGGGGAAAAAAATGAAAAACAAACAGTAATAGCACAAGAAATACAGTAATAAGGAGGAAGGAAGAATAGCAATTATGAATATCGTGATAAAAGAAGAATAAGAGAACAGGGAAATGCTAAAAGATAATAAATAAATGGATAAGCAAACCTCAAACTTGAGCCGTGCTCTGATACCAAATGATGGAAATCACCAACTTAGCAACCATACACCCCGATAGCTAAAGAGCTACGATACATATGGAATGCAAATTGACACCCTCCAACGAATTGAAACAAGGCAGATCGTTCAAGAATGAAGTAAGCAAAACTATTCTAATCACTTATCAATAGAAAATTGATGAAATAACTAGAATAGCACTTTGAATTCCCTTAAGACGCCACAAACTAATAAGTCTGATAAGTCAAAGGAAAAGCAAAGATTTGGTTTGAATGCCACAAGCAGAAAAGCCTGATAAGTTCTAAAGTTCATGCAAGAACTTAAAAACAAAACACTCACCGGTGTTGAAGAATTGTTATACTTCCCAAATTGTCTGTCTTACACTGGGAGTTAGCCTCATTTATATAGTATGAGGCTTAGTACAAAGGGAATGAATGCATTAAATAACATTCATATTCCAAATTCATGATTTTTGGTAAACATGGCTGAATGGACTTTTATTCTTTAAGGATGAGGTCTTCAAATTTGTCCTTCTCTCTTCATGATCATGTTGACCATTTTAGGCTCTTCTTCCAATCATAGAATCTTGACTGAGTCTTGACTAGCTTGATCTTTCCAAATATTTTCCAATAAACAAGTTAAAGCTTCTTTTATCCTCTTAGCTTTAGCTCTTGTCATTGGTCCTCCATGAATAGTTAAAGGGTCTTTAATATAATTATGATCAACTTACTGGTTCATATCATCCTTGGTATCTCAAGTCTAAGGACCAGATACACTACTGGAATTACAGAATCGCTGTCTGACGTGAGGTATCAATAACCATCCAGCATTCCGTAGGCGGATCAATCAGTGAACTCATTCTCCAATGAGCACCTGCACTGTACCCTTAGTGTCCCCACACGAGTAGCTATGAGACCAGCTACCTCCATCATATGAATGGGTATACAGCACACCAGTCTATCCGGTTATCTTGATGTCCTTCTTGAGTAACCTATGACCAGGATAATTTAGGGTCTGTGTTTAAAGGTGAATCGGTCTTATTATCGTGATCTCATCACGATCCGATTCCCATTACACAGATCCAAGGACATCACAATATACATATAGATAATGTGAGATAATGCCAATAATCATAAGCAAAGAGATTGACGCAGCGTATTACAGATGCAATAACTCATGTGATTGGCTTGTAGGGTATCTATAACTAGCAATCTCCCACTTGACCTAAAACCAATCACCAACATGTCTGATCCCCATCAGACGTCTGTGACGCTCAAAGACAATCTGAGTCAATAGCTTTGTTAGTGGATCCGCAATGTTATATTTGGATGGAACTCTTTCCATTACTACATCTTTTCGGGCCACGATCTCTCTAATAAGCTAGAATCTTCTCAAAACACTTCTGATGAGACCCGAATTCCCTTATTTGAGTAATCACCCCGTAGTTGTCGTAATATAAGGGAATCAGCTTTTCGCTGCTCGACATGACTCCCAAATCTGTGATGAATTTCTTCATCCAGACTCCCTCCTTTACTACATCTACCGCAGCAATATATTCCGCCTCTATGGTCAAGTCAGCAGTAGTGTCTTGCTTGGAACTCTTCCAGCATACTGCTCCTCCATTCAGGGTGAACACATACCCTGAATTAGACTTGCTATCATCGACATCGGACTGGAAGCTCGAGTCCGTGTAGCCCTCATCCTTGAGGCTACTACCTCTATATACCAATAAAAGATCCTTAGTCCTTCTCAAGTACTTAAGGATACTTTTTACTACTTTCCAGTGCTCCAAGCCTGGATCTACCTGATATCTGCTCATGACACTCAGAGCATGCGCTATATCAGACCTGGTACATAGCATAGCATACATGATAGATCCTATCGCTGATGCATATAGTATCATATCCGTATGTGCCCTTTCTTTAGGAGTCTTTGGGGACATACTCCTAGAAAGTGATATTCCATGTCTCATTGGTATGAGACATCTCTTAGAATTTTTCATGTCAACCTTTTGACAATGGTGTCTATATACCTGGATTGGGACAAGCCAAGCATCTTCTTAGATCTATCTCTATAGATCCGTATCCCCAATATGTAGGATGCTTCCCCTAAGTCCTTCAAGGAGAAGTGCCTAGATAACCAAGTCTTTACTGTGGAGAGCATTCCTACATCATTCCCAATGATCAAGATGTCATCCACATATAATACCAAAAGGTGATAGTGCTCCCACTTAATTTCCTGTACACACAAGGTTCATCTTCATTCTTAACGAAGTCATAAGATCTGATCGCCTCATCAAATCTTATGTTCCAACTTTGGGAAGCTTGCTTCAATCTATAAATGGACCTAAGCATCCTGCACACCTTATCTGGGTTATCCTTGGACATGAATCCCTCAGGCTGTCTCATATACACCTCCTCATCGAGGTTACCATTGAGGAATGCGATTTTGACGTCCATCTATCAAATCTCATAATCATAGTGTGCTGCAATAGCCAATAGAATTCGAATGAATTTTAGCATGACTACAGGTGAGAAAGTTTCATCATAGTCAACACCTTGGCTTTGATGACACCCCTTAGCCACTAGCCTTGCTTTATAGGAGGTGTCTACCTTTCCATCTACTCCAATCTTCTTTTTGAAGATCCACTTGCAGCCAATGGGTACAATACCCTCGGGTGCATCAACTAGGTTCCAAACCTTGTAGAAGTATATGGAATCCATTTCTGAATTCATGGCTTCTTGCCATTTCCCGGAGTCTATGCTCATAATAGCTTCCTCATAGGTCTGAGAATCAATATCCTCAACATCCTCTCTTCTGATATGTCCCACATATCTCTCAGGAAGATGGGATACTCTATCTGACCTACGTAAAGTTGGAACTTGTGTGTTAGGTATCTGAACAGATTCTGAAATGGTGCTTGAGCTAGGTTCTCCAACCTCCTCCACCAAGAATGTGTTCCTTCTCAAGGAACACTACTCTCTTGGCTACAAAGACCTTTCGGTCCTCAGGGTGATAGAAATAATATCCACAAGTTTCTTTGGGGTATCCCATGAACTTGCACCATTCCATCCTAGATTCCAACTTGTTAGGGTTGTGTCTCTTAACGTAGGCAGGGCAGTCCCAAATCTTAACAACTTTAAGATCGAACTTCTTCCTACTCCATATCTCATATGGAGTAGACATCACTGATTTAGTTGGAATTCTGTTCAGAAAGTAAGCTACGGTTTCTAGGGCATATCCCCGGAATGAGATGGGTAGGTCAGCGAAACACATCATGGAACGTACCATGTCTAACAGTGTGCGATTTCTCCTTTCTGATACACCATTAAGCTGTGGTATATAAGAAGGTGTCTATTGGGATAATATCCCATAGTCTTTGAGGAACTGGGTGAACTCTGTACTCAAGTACTCACCTTCTCGATTATATCGAAGGGTTTTAATACTCTTTCCTGTCTGATTCTCCACTACTCATTTCCTCTTAGACTCACTTACACTCATGATATGTGGAGCTGTATCTATCATAAATAAACCATTATACACTGTTCCTCTCGTGATGATCTCATCATATAATATTATTGAACAACCATTGTTCTCAAAACTAATTTATATCCAATAACTGTCAGACATGAAATGGAAATAATATTTTTAATAATAGAAGGAACATAATAGCATGCATCTAATGCAATAATAGCTCCACTAGGCAGATGTAAGGTGACCTTGCCAACAGCCAGGGCAGTAACCTTTGCTCCATTGCCCATCTTAAGGTCCATCTCGCCTCTGTTCAATCTCCTAAGTCCTGCCAAAACCTGCAACGAATTGTAAATATGATAAGCACTCCCTGTATCTAATACCCATGTGTTATCATAAGATTCTGACAAATAGAGACTGATCATGAATGTACCTGAAGCTTCTGCAAGCTTTTGTTTCACCCTCTCTACAAGGTACTCTTTGCAGTTCCTCTTCCAGTGGCCATCTTTACAGCAGTGGAAGCACTGGCCTTTGTCCTTTATTGGATCTTTCTTGGCAACCTTTGCCTTACCCATTTTGCCCTTACCCTTGCCCTTCTTATGGGTCTTCTCAATCTTCCTTTTCTTTCTGGTCTCACCAATGTAGAGAACCGGCTTCTCTTTCTTGAAGGTGCTCTCTGCTTCTCTCAACATATTGAGGAGCTCTAGGAGGGTCACCTCAAGTTTGTTCATATTAAAATTCATTATGAACTGAGAAAAGAAATTTGGTAGGGATTGAAGTACAAGATCCACACATAGGTTATCCTCTAGGACCATTCCTAGACCTATGAGTTTTTTGATCCACTCAATCATCTTAAGGATATGGTTCTAAACCGGTGTCCCCTCAGTCATCCTAGCACGGAAAAGACTCTTTGATATCTCATATCGTTGAGTTCTTCCCTATTCCTCAAACAATTTATAGAGATGTAGGAGTATGGAATTAGCATCCATATTTTCATACTGTCTCATTAACTCAGTAGTCATAGAGGCCAACATATAACACTGAGCAAGAGTGAAATCATCTAAGTACTTCACATAACGAGCGATCTCATCCTCGCTTGCCCCTTCGTCGGGCGTAGGGATCACTGTATCAAGGACATACGCGATTTTCTCCGCCGTGAGAATGATTCTCAGATTGTGAAGCCAATCCGTATAATTTGGACCAGTGAGGCGGTTGGCATCAAGTATGCCACGTAAAGGATTTGAAAGCGACATTTTTCTGAAATAAAAGATGTAGTAGAAATAAATAACATGCAGACTTTACAGAAATTTAAACAATTAAGATAAGGACTTTTATCTTAATATATTCCCACTAATTTTTCGCGAGACACACAACACCCTCCGATATGTGAATCGGAGACCCCCCGGCGGATCTCTAGTGGGGATCAGGATCCAATCGGCGTCTTAACGTAACCTCGAGGGACTCGGCCAATCACGTTAAGCCCGTAAAGGTAGACAACTCTTGCCAATCATAACTCCTTATGATTCCTGTCCTGTTCGGCCTCCGAACCACCATGGCCTCTAGGGACTCGACCAACCATGATGTTCAGTTAAGTCATTAACATCGTTACCAAATGAGTCTGATTAGGTGATATACTCTCGAGGGACTCGGCCAAGCATACCATGTCCTCAGGTCACCTCTGACATCTCTATGTCGTAGATATGATGGCGAGACGCGATATAGGTGAGTCTCGAGAGACTCGACCAACTCAACCTACACCGGGAATCGGCTCCTAGCTATAACGATGGAAGGCCACATGGGTCAATCTAATTGCCTCATGTTTACCGACTTAATATTATTAATGGAGAGGATTTTTGATTTGGTCTCCTAACATAATGTGTCACACACATACATATTTAATATATATATCTACATCGCATGCAAATATATATATATATACTTATCTAGTAGGTGTATAACTAATCACATATCACATGAGCAATCACACCAGATGATCATGGACTATATCCTAATGTGATCAGGCCCGAGTCAGTGGGCCCAGTCACTCACATCAAGATCTATGTACACTTCGGCGTATCTCCATGCCATGTGATCGTCCATCTCGCTTCGTCGGATCCGTCGGCATCTCAACGCATCTCCATACGTCGGATCGTCCATCTCGACCTTGTGAGTCATGCTACCACTGTGTCTCCTCATGTAATTACAACATAATTACAAGCACGTAGGCCCGACAATAAATAAGAAAAATAGAGGCTCGCAGACCCCAATAATAATAATCACATGTACACACATCACATCACAAGTCCATGATCATCTGTCCACATCATACATTACATGTATATATTATTTTATAGGACTACTAGATAAAAAAAATAGTTAATTAAACTATTTAATTAATATTTTTAATTTTCTGAAATTAGGGATATAAAGGGAATTTTTTGAATTCCTAAGGATATTTTGGTAATTCTATCAAAAGAGACAAAATCTAGAATTTCTAAGGTTTTGAGGGGTATTTTAGTAATTCTGTCAAAAGGGATAGAATTTAGAATTGCAGCGAGCGCCAGCCACAAACCTATCACCGCGCCTTATGGGTAGCGCGCGCCGGCACCCACGCTGGCCGGGGCGGGCGGCGGTAGCCGCGCACGAAACTGCCGCGCCGCCAGCGGTCGCGCCTGCCGCGGTGCCACCCACGCGGCAGCGGCAAGGCGCAGCACGCCTGTGCCGCCTCAGAGGGCGGCGCTATTTCACGGCCGCCCGTAGGCCGCCATTGCTCAGCGCAGCGCGGGCGTTGCTACACGAGCGACGATTGCTGCCCTTTCTCGCTCTTCGCGCCAATGATTTTGGCGTCAAAAGCAGATTTAAAACACAACACATGCAGTTTAAGATCCGATCTTCGCACGAACAACCTGGCTCTGATACCACTATTGGGAAATCCTTCAAGGGGGAGCGACATCTCATGCGCAATGGAAGAACAGAAAATAAAACCCTAGATTTCTCGTAGAAAGTTTCCATCGTCGTGCGAAGATCGGTGCGTCAAAAACAAATATGCAAAACTGCACGTGTAAAAGAAGATACCTAGGGAGATCGTATATTCCTGAATTCCTACAGATCTATGGGAGAGGATGAAGGAGGTCAAGCGTTCTACTCTCTAGCGGTATCCACACAGCAGGGATTGCGACGATGCACTCCTCTCTCTAGGGAGAGGCGAATAAGAGATGGCTACCAATAACCCTCAGCCTATAGAGCTATGGTTCCCTCCTATTTATAGAGGCCCCCTGAAAACCCTAATGGATCTTTTGCCCTATTGGGTATTGGATCTCCATCTAATTACTCAAGCCTCTTGGATTAGTGGGTTTCTACCCAATAATCTCTTATTAGCAATTATTGGATCTCATCTCAGGATCCAATAATTCAGGGGCTTAATGGATATCCAATAAGATAGGGGGTTCGGCGGATATCTCATATCCGAACCTCTACTCATCGCAACACTTACCATATGTGTGTGACCCTCTAGGCCTAATATCGAGCTGGCCGTGAGTTATACTTGTCAGAACTCCTTCTAATATAGTGAATTATTATCTCTATAATAATTCACCCAACTCATCGACTACAGACGTACCAGGCCACTACGCCGCGGCCCCCAAACGATATAGGGGAATCCTATCCTTTGGACCTATCTATCCTCAGTTATCATGTATCTATAATCTCTCATCCATCTAATATCCCAGAGACCCTATACCGGGCATGGTACTGTCAAGCCCATATGGTCTCTCCTCGAGTCTTGCTCTTGTCGGATTCTCCCAGAGAACTCTTTCTCTCTCAATCCAAATGACCTTGGCCAAGGATTTGTTCGAGCAAGAACACATGGGATATTCCTCTCATGATACCGAGAGCAGATGATCCTTTATTGATGCTCAATAGCCCTCGTAAGGTTGGCTACCACTCCCAATGATCGACTGTACTAGATATGGAACTTTTCAAACCTGTAAGTCCGGTATCAAAGAGTGGAGTACTCATACAGGACATCCTTGGTGTCTCAAGTCTAAGGACCAAATACAATACTGGAACTACGGAATCGTTGTCTGACGTGAGGTATCAATAACCATCCAGCATTCCGTAGGCGGATCAATCAGTGAACTCATTCTCCAATGAGCACCTGCACTGTACCCTTAGTGTCTCCACACGAGTAGCTATGAGACCAGCTACCTCCATCATATGAATGGGTATACAGCACACCAGTCTATCCGGTTATCTCGATGTCCTTCTCGAGTAACCTATGACTAGGATAATTTAGGGTCTGTGTTTAAAGGTGAATCGGCCTCATTATCGTGATCTCATCACGATCTGATTCCCATTACACAAATCCAAGGACATCACAATATACATCTAGATAATGTGAGATAATACCAATAATCATAAGTAAAGAGATTGACGTAGTGTATTACAAGTGTAATCACTCATGTGATTGGCTTGTAGGGCACCTATAACTAGCATATCCTATGTATTCTTGCTTGAAAATATCCTTTGCCAAGGTTATTCGGATTGAGAGAGAAAGGGTTCTCCGGGAGAACCCGACAAGAGCAAGACTCGAGGAGAGACCGTA
This sequence comes from Musa troglodytarum, assembly GCA_023547065.1. NCBI lineage: Eukaryota > Viridiplantae > Streptophyta > Magnoliopsida > Zingiberales > Musaceae > Musa > Musa troglodytarum. Next base: position 18,712,766 of record CP097510.1, read on the forward strand.
TGGGCCTAACAGCACCATGCCTGGTATAAGGTCTCTAGGATATTAGATGGACGAGAGACTATAGATACATTGTAACTTAGGACAGATATGTCCAAAGGATTGGATTCCCCTGTATCGTCTAGGGGCCGCGGCATAGTGGTCTGATACATCAGCAGTCGATGAGTTGGGTGCATTATTATAGAGATAATAATTCACTAAGTCAGAAGGAGTTCTGACAAGTATGACTCACGGCCAGCTCGATATTGGGCCTAGAGGGTCACACACATATGGTAGGTGTTACAATGAGTAGAGGTTCGGATATGAGATATCCGCTGAACCCCCTATCTTATTGGATATCCATTAAGCCCCTAAATTATTGGATCTTGAGATGAAATCCAATAATTGCTAATAAGAGATTATTGGATAGAGACCCACTAATCCAAGAGGCTTGGGTAATTGGATGGAGATCCAATACCCAATGGGGCAAAAGATCCATTAGGATTTTCAGGGGGGCCTCTATAAATAGGAGGGAACCAAAGCTCTATAGGCTGGGGGTTTCTTTTGGTAGCCACCTCCTGTTCTCCTCTCCCTAGAGAGAGAGGAGCATCGTCGCAATCACTACCGTGTGGATACCGCTAGAGAGGAGGACGCTTGACCTCCTTCATCCTCTCCCACAGATCTGTAGGAATTCAGGGATATACAATCTCCCTAGGTATCTTCTTTTATACGTGTAGTTTTACAGATTTGTTTTTGACGCACCGATCTTTGCACGACGATGGAAACTTTCTACAAGAAATCTGGGGTTTTGTTTTCTGTTCTTCCGCTGCGCATGTGATGTCGCTCCCCCTAAAGGATTTCCCAATAGTGGTCTCAGAGCCAAGTTGTTCGTGCGAAGATCGGATCTTAAACTGTGTGTTGTGTTTTAGATCTACTTTTGACACCAAAATCATTGGCACGAAGAGTGAGAAAGGGCAGCAATTGTTGCTGCCCACTGCATAAAGGTCGCAAGGCGCTGCATTGTCTCTACAGCGCACGCTTCGCCACGGCCGCTAGCCGCAGCATGCTACCTGCACCGCGACTGCGGCCATCGCAGAGGCACCGATGCTGGGCGCCGCGCCGCCAGCGCCGCAGGCACCGTGGCGGGCGCTCCTCGCAGTGGCAGAGCGCCGCCGCCTCCCCGCAAAAGGGCGCCGAGGTGGCGCCACAAGCACAGTAAGGGTGAGGGATTAGGTTTTTTAGGGCAAAAGATGGTTTTGCCCCTCGAAATTTTAGAAATTTCATATTCTGTCCCTTTTGATGGAATTACCAAAATACCCTTTTGGTCGAATTACCAAAATACCCTTGGGAATTCAAAATTTTCCTTTATCTCCCTGATTTCAAAAAATTAAATATATTAATTAAATAGTTTAACTAACTATTATTTTTGTCTAGTAGTCCTATAAAATAACATATACATGTGATATATGATGTTGACAGATGATCATAGACCTGTGATGTGATATGTGTACATGTGATTATTATTATTGGGACCTACGAGCCTCTATTCTTTTCTCATTTATTATCGAGCCTACCTACCTATAATTATGTTGTAATTACATGAGGAGGCGTAGCGGTAGCGTGACTCACGAGGCCGAGACGAACGATCCGACGCATAAAGATGTGTTGAGATGTCGATGGAACCGACGAAGCGAGAAGGGCGATCACAGGGCATGGAGATACGCCGAAGCATACATAGATATTGATGTGAGTGATTGGATCCACTGGCTCGGGCCTGATCACATTAGGATGTGGTCCATGATCATCTGGTGTGATTGCTCATGTGATGTGTGATTAATTATACACCTACTATATATATATATATTTATTTATTTATATGTTATATAGATATATATATATATATATATATATATATATATATATATATATATATATATATATATATATATATATATATATATATATATATATATATATATATATATATATATATATATATATATATATATATATATATATATATATATATATATATATATATATATATATATATATATATATATATATATATATATATATATATATATATATATATATATATATATATATATATATATATATATATATATATATATATATATATATATATATATATATATATATATATATATATATATATATATATATATATATATATATATATATATATATATATATATATATATATATATATATATATATATATATATATATATATATATATATTTATATATATATTTATTTATTTATATGTTATATAGATATATATATATATATATATTAAATACGTATGTGTGTGACACATTATGTCAGGAGACCAAATCAAAAATTCTCTCCATTAATAATATTAAATCGGTAAACATGAGGCAATTAGATTGACCCACGTGGCCTTCCATCGTTTTAAGTAGGAATCGATTCTCGGTGTAGGTTGAGTCCCTCGAGACTCACCTATATCACGTTTCGCTATCTTATCTACGACAGAGATGTCATTGGTGACCTGAGGATATGGTATGCTTAGTCGAGTCCCTCGAGAGTATATCACCGAATCAGACTCATTTGGTAACGTTGGTGATGACTTAACCGAACATCATGATTGGTCAAGTCCCTCGAGGCCATGGTGGTTCGGAGGCCGAACAGGATGGGAATCACAAGGAGTTATGATTGGCAAGAGTTGCATACCTTTATGGGCTTAACGTGATTGGTCGAGTCCCTCGAGGTTACGTTAAGACACTGATTGGATCCTGATCCCCGCTAGAGATCTGTCGGGGGTATCCGATTCACATACCGGAGGGTGTTGTGTGTCTCGTGAAAAAATAGTAGGAATACATTAAGATAGAAGTCCTTATCTTAATTGTTTAAATTTCTACAAAATCTGCATGTTATTTATTTCTGCTACATCTTTAATTTCAGAAAATATCGTTTTCAAATCCTTTACGTGGCATACTCGATGCTAACCGTCTCACTGGTCCAAATTATACGGATTGGCTTCGTAATCTGAGAATCGTTCTCATGGTGGAGAAAATCATGTATGTCCTTGATACAGTGATCCCTACGCCCGACGAAGGGGCAAGCAAGGATGAGATCGCTCGTTATATGAAGTACTTAGATGATTCCACTCTTGCTCAGTGTTATATGTTGGCCTCTATGACTATTGAGTTACAGAGACAACATGAAAATATGGATGCTAATTCCATACTCCTGCATCTCTGCAAACTGTTTGAGGAACAGGGAAAAACTCAACGATATGAGATATCAAAGAGTCTTTTCTATGCCAGGATGACTGAGGGAACATTGGTTCAGAACCATGTCCTTAAGATGATTAAGTGGATCGAGAAACTCACAGGTCTAGGAATGGTCCTAGAGGATAACCTGTGTGTGTATCTTGAGCTTCAGTCCCTACCAGATTCCTTTTCTCAGTTCATAATGAATTTTAATATGAACAAACTTGAGGTGACCCTCCCAGAGCTCCTCAATATGTTGAGAGAAGCAAAGAGCACTATCAAAAAAGAGAAGCCGGTTCTCTACACTAGTGAGACCAGAAAGAAAAGGAAGGCTGAGAAGACCCTTAAGAAGGGCAAGGGCAAGGGCAAAATGGGTAAGGCAAAGGTTGCCAAGAAAGACCCAACAAAGGAAAAAAGACTAGTGCTTCCACTGTGGCAAAGATGGACACTGGAAGAGGAACTACAAAGAGTACCTTACAGAGAGGGTGAAACAAAAGCTTGCAGAAGCTTCAAGTACATTTATGATCAATCTTCATTTGTCAGAATCTTATGATAACACATAGGTATTGGATATCGAGAGTGCTTATCATATCTGCAATTCGTTGCAGGTTCTGGTAGGACTTAGGAGATTGAACAAAGGCAAGATGGATCTTAAGATGGGCAATAGAGCAAAGGTTGCTGTAGTGGCTATTGGCAAGGTCACTTTACATCTGTCTGGTGGAGCTATTATTGCATTAGATACATGCTATTATGTTCCTTCTATTATCAAAAATATTATTTTCATTTCATGTTTGATAGTTAATGTATATAAATTAGTTTTTGAGAATAATGGTTGTTCAATAATATTAGATGATGAGATCATCACGAGAAGAACATTGCATAATTGTTTATTTATGTTAGATACAGCTCCACATATCATGAGTGTAAGTGAGTCTAAGAGGAAACAAGAAGAGGAGAACCAGACAGGAAAGAATATTAAAACCCTTCGATCAGATCAAGGATGTGAGTACTTGAGTACAGAGTTCACCCAGTTCCTCAAAGACTATGGGATTTTATCCCAATGGATACCTCCTTATACACCACAGCTTAATAGTGTATCAGAAAGAAGGAATCGCACACTATTAGACATGGTGCGTTCTATGATGTGTTTCGCCGACCTACCCATCTCATTCCGGGGATATGCCCTAGAAACCGTAGCTTACTTTCTGAACAGAATTCCAACTAAATCAGTGATGTCTACTCCATATGAGATATGGAATAGGAAGAAGTCTGATCTTAAAGTTGTTAAGATTTGGGACTGCCCTACCTACGTTAAGAGACACAACCCTGACAAGTTGGAATCTAGGACGGAATGGTGCAAGTTCGTGGGATACCCCAAAGAAACTTGTGGATATTATTTCTATCACCCTGAGGACCGAAAGGTCTTTGTAGCCAAGAGAGCAGTGTTTCTTGAGAAGGAACACATTCTTGGTGAAGACAATGGGAGCATGATAGAGTTGAGCGAGGTTAGAGAACCTAGCTCAAGCACCATTCCAGAATCTGTTCAGATACCTAACACACAAGTTCCAACTTTACGTAGGTCCAATAGAGTATCTCATTCTCCTGAGAGATATGTGGGACATATCAGAGGAGAGGATATTAAGGATATTGATCCTCAGACCTATGAGGAGGCTATTATGAGTATAGATTCTGGGAAATGGCAAGAAGCCATGAATTCAGAAATGGATTCCATATACTCCAACAAGGTTTGGAACCTAGTTAATGCACCCGAGGGTATTGTACCCATTGGTTGCAAGTGGATCTTCAAAAAGAAGATTGGAGTAGATGAAATGGTAGAGACCTATAAAGCAAGGCTAATAGCTAAGAGGTATTGTCAAAGGCAAGGTGTTGACTATGACGAAACTTTCTCACCTATAGCCATGCTAAAATCCATTCGAATTCTATTGGCTATTGCAGCACACTATGATAATGAGATATGGCAGATGGACATCAAAACCATATTCCTCAATGGAAACCTCGAGGAGGAGGTGTATATGATACAGCCTGAGGGATTCGTGTCCAGGAATAACCTAGATAAGGTGTGCAGGTTGCTTAAGTCCATTTATGGATTAAAGCAAGCTTCCCGAAGTTGGAACATAAGATTTGATGAGGCGATCAGATCTTACGACTTCGTTAAGAATGAAGATGAGCCTTGTGTGTATAAGTAAGTGGGAGCACTATCACCTTTTTGGTATTATATGTGGATGACATCCTGATCATTGGGAATGATGTAGGAATGCTCTTCACAATAAAGACTTGGTTATCTAGGCACTTCTCCATGAAGGACTTAGGGGAAGCATCCTGCATATTGGGGATACGGATCTATAGAGATAGATCCAAGAGGATGCTTGGCTTGTCCTAGCCCAGGTACATAGACACCATTGTCAAAAGGTTTGGTATAAAAAATTCCAAGAGAGGTCTCATATCAATGAGACATGGAATATCACTTTCTAGGAGTATGTCCCCAAAGACTCCTAAAGAAAGGGCACACATGGATATGATGTCATATGCATCAACGATAGGATCTATCATGTATGCTATGCTATGTACCAAGCCTGATATAGCGTATACTCTAAGTGTCACGAGCAGATATCAAGCAAATCCAGGCTTGGAGCACTGGAAAGTAGTAAAAAGTATCCTTAAGTACTTGAGAAAGACTAAGGATCTTTTACTGGTATATGGAGGTAGTAGCCTCAGGGTTGAGGGCTACACGGACTCGAGTTTCCAATCCGATGTCGATGATAGCAAGTCTAATTCAGGGTATGTGTTCACCCTGAATGGAGGAGCAGTATGCTGGAAGAGTTCCAAGCAAGACACTACTGCTGACTCGACCACAGAGGCGGAATACATTGTTGCGGCAAAGGCAGTAAAGGAGGGAGTCTGGATAAAGAAGTTCATCACAGATCTAGGAGTCGTCCTGAGCAGCGAGGAGCTGATTCCTTTATATTACGACAAATATGGGACGATTACTCAAATAAGGGAACCTAGGTCTCATCAGAAGTGTTCGGAGGAGGTTCCAACTTATTAGAGAGATCGTGGCCCGAAGAGATGTAGCAATGGAAAGAGTTTCATCTGAAGATAACATTGCAGATCCACTGACAAAGCCACTGACTCAGATTGTCTTTGAACATCACAGAGGTCTGATGGGGATCAAACATATTGGTGATTGGCTTTAGGTCAAGTGGGAGATTGCTAGTCATATGTGCCCTACAAGCCAATCACATGAGTGATGGCACTTGTGACTTGATATACACTTTATCTATTTGCTTATTATTAGGCGTTTTATCACTTTATCTTGCGTGTTGCATATATTGTGATGTCCTTGGATCTGTGCAATGGGAATCGGATCGTGATGAGATCATGATAACAAGACCGATTCACTTTTAAATACAGACCCTAAATTATCCTGGTCATAGGTTACTCGAGAAGGACATCGAGATAACATGATAGACTGGTATGCTGTATACCCATCCATATATGATGGAGATAGCTGGTCTCATAGCTACTCGTGTGGGGACACTAAGGGTACAATACAGGTGCTCATTGGGGAATGAGTTCACTGATTGATCTACTTACGAAATGTTGGATGGTTATTGATACCTCACGTTAGACAACGATTCCGTAGTCCCAGTAGTGTATCTGGTCCTTAGACTTAAGATACCAAGGATGTCATGTATGAGTACTCTACTCTTTGATACCAAACTTATAAGTTTGGAAAGTTCCAAATCTAGTACAACCGGTTATTGGGAGTGGTAGCCAACCTTACGAGGGCTATTAAGTGTTAATAGAGGATCATCCGCTCTCAGTATCATGAGAGGAATATCCTATGTGTTCTTACTTGAACAAATCCTTAGCCAAGGTTATTCGGATTGAGAGAGAAAGGGTTCTCCGGGAGAATCCGACAAGAGCAAGACTCGAGGAGAGACCGTATGGGCCTAACAGCACCATGCCCGGTATAGGGTCTCTAGGATATTAGATGGATGAGGGACTATAGATACATGGTAACTGAGGACATATAAGTCCAAAGGATTGGATTCCCCTGTATCGTCTGGGGGCCGCGGCATAGTGGTCTGATACGTCAGCAGTCGATGAGTTGAGTGCATTATTATAGAGATAATAATTCACTAAGTCAGAAGGAGTTCTGACAAGTATGGCTCACGGCCAGCTCGATATTGGGCCTAGAGAGTCATACACATATGGTAGGTGTTGCGACGAGTAGAGGTTCGGATATGAGATATCCGCTGAACCACTTATCTTATTGGATATCCATTAAGCCCCTGAATTATTGGATCCTGAGATGAAATCCAATAATTGCTAATAAGAGATTATTGGATAGAGACCCACTAATCCAAGAGGCTTGGGTAATTGGATGGAGATCCAATACCCAATAGGGCAAAAGATCCATTAGGATTTTCAGGGGGCCTCTATAAATAGGAGGGAACCAAAGCTCTATAGGCTGGGGGTTTCTTTTGGTAGCCACCTCCTGTTCTCCTCTCCCCAGAGAGAGAGGTGCATCGTCACAATCCTTGCAGTGTGGATACCGCTAGAGAGGAGGATTCTTGACCTCCTTCATCCTCTCCCACATATCTGCAGGAATTCAGGGATATACGATCTCCCTAGGTATCTTCTTTTACACGTACAGTTTTGCAGATTTGTTTTGGACGCATCGATTTTCGCATGACGATGGAAACTTTCTATGAAAAATCTAGGGTTTTGTTTTCTGTTCTTCCGCTGCATGTTTGATGTCGCTCCCCCTGAAGGATTTCCCAACAATTTTGTCACTCTATTATCAAAAATATTATTTCCATTTCATGTTTGACATTGAATGGTTATAAAATAGTTTTTGAGAACAATCGTTGTTTAATTATTAAGGATGATGAGATTATCACGAGAAAAACATTGCATAATAGTTTGATTATGCTAGACACTACTCTACATATCATGAATGTAAGTGAGTCTAAGAGGAAACGAGATGAGGTGAACAGTACATACTTATGACATTGTAGGCTATGTCATATCTTTGAGAGAATGATTCAAAAGTTATTGACAGATGGATACCTAGATCCATTTGACTATGAGTCATATGCAACTTGTGAATCTTATCTTCATGGAAAGATGACCAACTCTCCATTTAGTGAAACTAGAGAGAGAGCCACTGAGTTGTTGGAACTCATACATAGTGATGTATATGGTCCCATGTCAACTCAGGCCATAAGTGGTTATTCCTACTTCATTATTTTCATTGACGATTTCTCTAGGTACGGACACATGTACTTGATGAAGTGCAAGTTCGGAGCCTTCGAGAAATTCAGGAAGTATCAGAATGAAGTAGAGGTTCAGACTAAAAAGAGTATCGAGACTCTTCAATCAGATCGAGGAGGTGAGTACTTGAGTACAAAGTTCACTCGGTTCCTCAAGGACCATGGGATTATGTCCCAATGGACACCTCCTTATACACCCTAGCTTAATGGTGTATTTGAAAGGAAGAATCAGATACTGTTAGACATAGTGCGGTCCATGATGAGGTTTGCCGACCTACCCGTTTCATTCTAGAGATACACCATAGAGTCCACAGCTTATCTTCTAAATAAAGTTTCAACAAAGTTGGTACCTACACCATATTAGATATGGAAAGGGAAGCTCGATTAAGATGTGAGACTACCTGCCCATGTTAAGAGACAACTCCGACAAGTTAGAATCTAGAACAGAATGGTGCAAGTTCGTGGGATCTCCAAGAAAACTTATGGGTATTATTTCTATCACCCCAAGGACCAAAAGGCCTTTATAGCCAAGAGAGTAGTATTCCTTGAGAAGGAACACATTCTTGGTGGAGATAGTGGGAGTATGATAAAATTGGGAATGGTTAGAAAACCTAGCTCAAGCATCATTCCACAGCCATAGTCTATTCAGGTACCTAGCACATAAGTTTCGACTTTATATAGGTTCGGTAGAGTATCACATCCTCTTGATAGATATGTGGGACATATAAGAGGAGAGGACGTTGAGGATATTAATCTTCAGACCTACAAGGAGCCTATTACGAGTATAGGCTCTGAGAAGTGGCAAGAAGTCATGAATTCAAAGATGGATTCCATGTACTCCAACAAGGTTTGGGACCTAGTTGATGCACCTGAGAGTATCGTACTCATTGGCTGCAACTGGATCTTCAAGAAGAAGATCAGAGTAAATGGAAAGATAGAGACATATAAAGCAAGGCTAGTGGCTAAGGGATATCATCAAAACCAATGTGTTGACTACGATGAAACCTTCTCACCCATAGCTATGCTAAAATCCATCCGAATTTTATTAGCTATTATAGTACACTATGAGATCTGGCAGATGGATGTGAAAACCGCGTTCCTCAATAGCAACCTCGAGCATGAGGTGTATATGATACAACCTAAGGGATTCGTATCCAAGGATAGACCAGATAAGGTGTGCAGGTTGCTTAGGTCCATCTATAGACTGAAGCAAGCTTCCTAAAGTTCGAATGTAAGATTTGATGAGGTGATCAGATCTTATGACTTCGTTAAGAATGAAGATGAACCTTGTATATACAGGAAGATAAGTAGGAGCACTATCACCTTCTTGGTGTTATATGTGGATAACATTTTGATCATTGGGAATGATGTAGAAATGCTCTCAACGGTAAAGGCTTAGCTATCTAGGCACTTCTCCATGAAGGAATTAGGGGAAGCATCCTACATATTAGGGATTCGAATATATAAAGATAGATCGAAAAGGATGCTTAGCTTGTCCTAGTCCAGGTATATAGGCGTCATTGTTAAAAGGTTTGGCATGAAAAATTTCAAAAAAAATCTCATACCAATGAGATATAGACTATCACTTTCTAGGAGTATGTCTCCAAAGACACATGAAGAAAGGACAAACATGGATAGGATACCCTATGCCTCAACGATAGGATCTATTATGTATGTTATGCTATATACCATGCCTGATATAGCATATGCTCTAAGTGTTATGAGCAGATATCAGGCAGATCCAGGCTTGAGCACTAGAAAGTAGTAAAGTGTATCTTTAAGTACTTGAGAAGGACTAAGGATCTTTTACTAGTATATGGAGAAAGTAGCCTCAGAGTTGAGGGCTACACGGACTCGAGCTTCTAGTCCGATATTAATGATGACAAGTCTAATTCAGCATATATGTTCACCATGAATAAAAGAGCAGTATGCTGGAAGAGTTCTAAGTAAGATACTACTGTTGACTTGACCATAGAGGTGGAGTACATTGTTGCGGTAGAGACAACAAAGGAGAGAGTCTAAATGAAACAATTCATCACAGATATAGGAGTCGTGTTGAGCAATGAAGAGTTGATTCCCTTATATTGCAACAACTATGAGGCGATTACTCAAATAAGGGAACCCGGGTCTAATCAGAAGTGTTTTGCAAAGGTTCTAGCTTATTAGAGATATCATGGCCCTAAGAGATGTAGTAGTGGAAAGAGTTCCATCCGAAGATAACATTGTAGATCTATTGACAAAGCCATTAACTCAGATTATCTTTGAGCGTCACAGAGGTCTGATAGGAATCAAACACGTAAGTGATTGGCTTTAGGTCAAGTGAGAGATTGTTAGTTATAGGTGCCCTACAAGCCAATCATGTGAGTAATGGCACCTATAACATGCTGCGTCAATCTCTTTGCTTATGATTATTATTATTTTCTCACATTATCTAGATATATATTGTGATGTTCTTGGATCTGTATAATAAAAATCAGACCGTGATGAGATCACGATAATGAGATCGATTCACCTTTAAATACAGACCCTAAATAATCTCGATTATAGATTACTCAAGAAGGACATCGAGATAACTGAATAGACTGGTGTGTTGTATACCCATCCATATGATGAAGGTAGTTGGTCTCATAGCTACTTGTGTGGGGCCACTAAGGATATAATGCAAGTACTCATTGGAGAATGAGTTCACTGATTGATTCGCTTACAGAATATTAGATGGTTATTGATACCTCATATCAGACAGTGATTCCGCAGTCCTAGTAGTGTATCTGATCCTTAGACTTGAGATACCAAAGATGTCTTGTATGAGTACTTCATTCTTTGACGTCGGACTTACAGGTTTGGAAAGTTTCAGATCTGGTACAATCGGTTCTTAGGAATAGTAGCCAACCTTGTGAAGGCAATTGAATTTCAATAGAGGATTATCCACTCTTGGTATCATGAGAGGAATATCACATGTGTTCTTGCTCAGGCAAATCCCTAGCCATGGTCATTGGAATTGAGAGAGAAAGAGTTTTTCGAGAGAATCCGATTAAAGTGAGACTTGAGTGGAAACCGTATGAGCCTGACAGCACCGTCCCGATATACATCTCTAAAATATTAGATAGATGAGGGACTATAGGTATATAGTAATTGAGGGTAGATAGGTCTAAAGGATTAGATTCTCCTGTATCGTTTGGGGACTATGGCGTAGTGGCCTAGTACATCCGTAGTCGATGAGTAGAATGAATTATTATAGAGATAATAATTCACTGAGACAGAAGGAGTTCTAACATGTATGACTCACGGCTAGCTCGATATTGGGCCTAGAGGGTCACACACATGGTAGGTATTGCAAAGAGTAGAGGTTCAAATATGAGATATCTGCCGGAGCCCCTATCTTATTGGATATCCAATAAGCCCCTGAATTATTGGATCCCATGGATGAGATCTAATGAGAGCTAATAAGAGATTATTTGGTAGAGACCCATTAATCTAAGAGGCTTGGGTAATTGGATAGAGATCCAATACCCAATAGGGCTAGATCCATTAGGGTTGACAAGGGGTCTCTATAAATAGGAGGGAACTAAAAAACTATATGCTAGAGCTTCCTAGTGGCCACCTCCTATTCTCCTCTCCCTAGAGAGGAGCATCTTCGCAGTCTTTGTCGTGTGGATCACCGCTAGAGAGGAGGACACTTGACCTCCTTCATCCTCCCCTATGGATCTGTAGAAATCTCAAGGATATACGATCTCCCTATGTGCTATCTTTTTACACACTTAGTTTTTAGATTCGCGGATTTGTTTTACGCATCGATCTTCACATGATGACGAAACTTTTTGTGGAAATCTAGGATGTTTTATTTTTCGTTCTCTCGCTGTGCATGAGATGTTGCCCCTGGATTTCTCAATAGTAGTCACCTCCTATTCTCCTATCTCTAAAGAAGAGCATCTTCGCAGCCCCTGTCATGTGGATCACCGCTAAAGAGGAGGACGCTTAACCTTCTTCAACCTCCCTATGGATCTATAGGAATCTTAGAGATATACGATCTCTTGTCTTTTTATATATATGTAATTTTCGGATTCGCGGATTTGTTTTTATGCATCGATCTTTGCATGACGATGAAACTTTTTTCCTAGAAATCTAGGATGTTTTGTTTTTCATCCTTTCGCTAAACATGTGATGTCGCCCCTAGATTTCCCAACAGTATATATATTAATCCAACTTATTATGAAAGTCTAGTTGGATGTTTAAGTTATTTAACATGCACTTAACGTGATATATTATTTGGAGTTGGTTTAATAAGTAGATATATGGAATCTCCTAAGACATCTTATTTAAATGTCACTAAAAAATTTTTACGATATACCAAAGGAATAATTGAGTATGGAATATTCTATTCATTATCTAAAAGGTTGGAGCTTATTGGATATAGTGACAATAATTCAACCAGAAGCTACAAGATCAAAAAAGTACAACTGGATTTGTATTTTATTTTGGTGAAGCTATACTCACTTGATCTTCAAAAAAGCAGTAAATCGTTGCTCTATCAAATTGTGAAGTAAAATATATAGTATCATCTTCTTGTATTTATCATGTAATCTAGCTAAGAAGATTACTCCAAGGACTTCATATGTCACAAGAGAAGTCAACCAAGATTTATATTGATAACAAATCAATTATTACCTTAGCCAAGAATCCAGTTTACCATGAAGGATCAAAGCATATCGACACAAGATTTCATTTTATAAGAGATCATATCAAAAACAAAGAAGTGGAGCTACATCATTCAAGACAAGTGAACAAGTGGTCGATATATTTATAAAATCTCTCAAATTTGAAATATTTCAACAACTTCAAAGGAAACTTGACATGTTAGATAGAAAAAGTTTAAAGGAGGAGAATGTTGGAATTAGACTTGTTCAAGTATCATAAAGAGATTAATTTTAACAAAAAAAATATTCATTACATCAAGAGAGATTCATTACATTAAGAAGAAAATTATATTAAATATTTATAGAAGGATAAGTCAAAATGGTTATTGGTTCTTGAAAGAGAATGATTCTTTTAAATACAATTAAGGTAATGTACCTTTGGAGACTATATAAAACCTATATGTTGGATCATAAAACATATGAAGTTTCTGAAATTGTAAAGAGTTTTGAGAGAAATATAGAAGTTTTAATATTATCCTACTCTTTCTTTGTTTAATAATTTTATCCCTTTTTCCTATCCAATTTAACAAAAAAAAAATGGGTTATACATCGACAGAAGTACATGCGTATCGATTGTTCTTTGTGAGAACTCAAGTATTTGATATTTTGATTCACAAGAGCTACTGCTGCCCTAAATATATACAGCAGAGGGTACATATACTATTTAACCCGACAATAATTTGCACAAAAAATCTTTATATTTATCTAATTATTGTATATCTATCATCATAAAAACAAAGAACTTACAATCCAGTTCAATTTCGAGTAAAAGAACACGAATTTCGCTTCATCGTATCTGCGAAAAACATGTCTTTCAGGTAGTGGCAACTTAAGGAGACGGAGGAGAACGGAGGAAGAAGAAAGAGAAACAGCGAGGGGATTGAAGGTGACAGGAGGAAATAACATCAGAAATAGGTTAAGTGAGAGGAAGCAACTGACAGTCCATGAACGAGGAATAGTTCTATCATTGGCCCAAAAATGAATCCAACATGTAAGATTTCAAAGCTTCATGACCGTGAACTCGTTCAACTATATGGTTCGTGAGCTCGCGTAACTATTTTGGCATGTGGAGATGGATTCTCATGTGATGTAGGGGTGATCGAATCCAAGGCCGTGTCATTCTGTGCCGCCTTGGATCCTCGCCGGATTCCCTGTTCATTTAAATCGCTGTCTGAAGTGACGCCTCATTGAACTGACAACAACAAATTCCTCTCTCTCTCATCAGATTCTTCCTTTTTGGCATGTGTGCTTGATACATCGATGCCTCCTTTTCCTCCTCCCCCCTCGCGGCTTGCTCCAGTCCTTGATCAGGCACCTGACAGTGCAAGGTCGGCAGTTCTTGTCTTGGCCGGACTCGCAATGTTCCTCGTAATAATTAACTATGTCTCCCTCCCTCCCGGCTGGTGACGCTTTTCTCTGTTTATGCCTCAGGCAGTGTGATTATAATGCATCTTTTCCTTCTCTTTTTTTTTTCTTTTCATCTTACACGTACATGTCGTGGCTTCTTTGCTCCAATGTATTGATGGTGCGGTGTACACTCGTGTTACTTGCAACCAGTAGTGCTGTTGAAGTGTTAATTTGCAGAATTGTATCCGTATGATGATGGGGTCGACTTCTTCACCTCCTCTTCAGTAAAATGTTGGATTTGCATCTCGACCTAGATGGATTCTTCAGCCATTGCAGAGATCACCATAGAGTAGCCGAGAAGTTTAAGAAATAACCTGAAAATAAATCATTATGTTCGGAAAATACCTGCTTGATATGAATTGAATAATGAAAGAGAAGAAAGATACACAAATGCACAAGTGCTCAAATTTCAACTCTCAGTTATTTTTAAATATTTTAATCCTAATCTAACTCAAATTTGTTATCTATTTTATAACAACATTATCTAACTTTATCTGCTTATATTTTAAGTTCTGCTTGACAATTAGGTAAAGGATTAATTCAATCGAGTACTGCCAACAACGTTTTGAATATAAAACCATGAAGGCAAAACATGTTTACTAGAAAACGACGATCTTATTACATCCCTTAATACTTTGGCACGCAGTAGAATAACATTTGACCATTGGCTACAAGAACAAACACTATTGAAGAACAAACATGAGAAGTTTCACTCGGTTGAGCAGCATCGACCTCGACATCAGACTTGCTTGTTCCCCTTGATCGATAGCCCCAGATGGATTTCAGGGAAGTGTGCCCACTGCAAGTTGAAGGAAATTAGCAAGCAGCATGGGCTTCAGCGGTTGAAGGTCTTGCAAGATATTTCTAGGAGTACTGATCCCAAGTAGAATGTAGAATACACACAGTAGTGGAGATATCATTTATCTTGTCATGGTTTACATCTCCAACAAAATGTTTGTAATGGGAAGATTGTGCTTTTTTCATGACATTGATATTTCATGCATATTTTCCGAGTAAAGAATTTAGAGCACATGTGTATACCTGTTTTTAAGATGTGTACAGCAGGATTATTTGGGGTCGACAGTGAGTGTTATGCTTAATATATGAGGGCAAACTATGGCTCATGGTGTTAATTGCGGTGTTTATATTTCATGAGCAGGCCTAACATTTATGGGGATTAGCCCTCAGTTTTAGTAAGAAAGACCGGCTTAAACCGAAGAGCTAATTTTGAAGCATGACATATGTATCCACTTTTCATGAATAAATTATGCCTATCTATGTAATCCTATCTAATAGGGAAAGAATGTTGCAGTGTACGCATGACATACATATTTATATCCCCTTTTTTTATTATATAATTTAGGACACAAACCATGCTAATTTGCAAAATTAAGTCTCACTTTCCATGTCTATAACTCCATTCATATGATCAATGATTCATGAATATTCATCTCATGTCTAATGTTTTGCAACTATTGTTTTTGGTGTAGATGGATGTTGAGTAAGTTCAGGTCCTAAGCGATGGTACTACTTCTTACATTTTTTGCTGCTGTGCTGAAAGCTTCCTTGTGGCTAATGTTGGGATTCTTTGCCTTCAGCCGTCGAATCTCCTCCCTGTGTAAAAGAAAATCTAAACATCTTTAGCAGCCGCAATGCACAAACGAATCTATTAAGATTTGTATGAGACCAATGGCTCAAGAAAATTTAGAACGACTACAATAATTGAATTTTTTTTCGAGGAAATTACTTGATAAATCTGTTATAGGCCGAAGGAGCGCGCCGCTTCTCCGTTGCTGCTTACAGGAAGATGCAAAAAAGTAAGACACAAAAGGCTCTTTGCTTGCACAATTGTTTTGGAAGAATATATGCTCTGTAATTTTGCCCTCCATAAGATGAAGAAACAAGAGAAGCAAACTGCAGTACTGTGTTGTATGCATACATTCTTATACGTACATTTTTACATATATATATATATATATATATATATATATATATATATATATATATATATATATATATATATATAAAATGATGAAGATAGCACAGAAAAGCTTACGATGGATCAGTTGCATTTGCTGCTGAACATAATCCACTGGGTTCATGACTGATAGCCTGGTGCAACTTGAAGAAGATCCAAAATCCATGTGAAGGCGTTGAGACCCAAAATCCATCTGCACTTTATTCTTCAAACAATAAGAAGAAGAAAAGGAAGAACAATTGCAGGGGCTTATCTTTGTGCTTGTACATTATTATCCAGCCTGTTTGACAATCAAGATCAAGTGATAGAGTTTCCTCTCCAAGTCAGTAGTTCTTAAGTATATCTAACAAGAAGAGAAAAAACTCATTTTCTTTTATTGGATTAGGATGTTTTGTTACAAACTAAAAAAGGATGTTTTGTTCGAAAAAAATCAACAGTAGCACGTCAATCATAAGTGACATGACAGATGAAATTAGATGGCTAAAGCTTGGAACAATTATCACCACAAGCTTTTAAATGACTCGATCTTTGTCAATATCTATTATGCGTATCTTATGACACCTATCTAATTAGCTAATATATGTGATGAACAGTGGCTTTTACAAATCAGACCTTGCCACCTATCTAACCAGCTAATATATGTGATGAACATACGCAGGTCTCTTTAGCTTTCCATTACACTTGGTTCAATCTCCATGTATGAAGCTTGAAATAGCCAACTTATGCTTTTAAATGAATTGGTAGCACCAAAAACAAGCTACTCGGAGAAGAAGAGATCACATATTATGTCGTTGGCATAATAATCTCACATATTCCTTTTTCGTAGAGTCATAACATATGCATGTTTATATATCTTCAAACAAGAAAACAGTAATTTTTCCATTGGAAATTAGCAACAAACAATACTGCACAGATCAATGGGAGCACTTGAACCTGAAAATTCTGAAGTGGGAGAACTCCATGCAAAGCTTCGAGATTTACGTAGAGAATATTAGCACAAAGTCCACATCTTACTGTGACAATGCTGAACGAATTGTTGCCGGGAATATTGACCTGAAGTAGGAAGAAAAAGAACATGTTGGATGTAAAACAAGTCAAATGACATGAATTTCTCCTAGATCTTGCTTACTTTCATAACTTTGTTATGGAGAAAAGGAGTCAGTATTCCATAACATACTCGAATTGTTGTGTTCATTAACTTGGAAGGAGTCGTATAATTGTTCTAGATATTCCCATTTCTTCGTCTTGGTTTAAGAGGCACCGAAAATAGGTGAATCATTTTTGGACTCCATGTTCAACATATTTCAACATAGTCATTTTCGTGAGACAACAGAGCTCACAATAAAATTAAGGAACTTGAACTCTCAGGAAAAATGCCGAGAGATTAAGTCTCTTAGCAGAAGAAATGGGATCAGAAAGCAGAAAAGAGATAGTATTCTTCTACAGGTTTGCAAGCTCTGCAGCAAATTAGGGTTTCACATGATTTTGATGGATCTTGGATCACGTGCGTGATTCTTGATGCTGATCAGCATTAACAAAAAAAAAAAAAAGAAGTAACTGAGCGTGTCTACCACAATTTAATTTACGTCTCTTACATAATGCACATAACTCAGATCAATGAGTCCAGAGTTTCTTCGTTCAGTGATGAGCTTGGTTACCTGATCAGTATCTTATGTGATATATGTTTAAACTGGTGCTTGTTGCAATATCTCCACAAGTGAAATATGTAATATGGCACGCATAGCGTCACCTGCGTCTTGCACTGTCAGATCTGAGAAACTCTTGCTCAGATATCTCACAAGATTCAGGCTTTAAAAAGTTTCATTGGCTGCACCTAAACCCCCATATTCATGCCGAACCACCTCCAGCATGTGAGATCTTGGTTGAGTAGGACATCCTTTAAGCATGAAGATCTCAATTTGATGTTCACGAGGCAGACTATTAAGCTTTTATCGATTCATATGTTTTCTTAGTGAGACGGCTAACCCTAAGATCATGATCGGCACCATATATAATGATTCTAAAAAGAGAAACAAAGATCAATTACTATATACCTTATACTTCTTAATCAGTTCCAAACTCCAATTGATTTCAGTAGCCAACGCGAGGGCTGACAAGGTGCCAAAATAGAGAGAGAGAGAGAGAGAGAGAGAGAGGCTGCAGCTTATACCACAAGAACGGTGTTGCAGAAGCTGCAATTGACGTAGCAGACTTGCTCAGGCAAGACATGGATCGACATATCCGATCACCAAGGCTTCGACGAGGTCTTCGGAGATCTGTTAAGAGCGAAAGAAAGAAGTTGAGGATCTGAAATGGAATGCAGGAACTTATTAATAGTCTCATCATTATCCAAAATGGAAGTCACGGGTAAAGGAAAGGAGATAATAATAGTGAACGAGGTAGAAGGGTTATGATTGAGGGAATGATCAGTGGGTGAGAGCTTGTTCTTTCTGTCTCTCTCTCTCTCTCTCTCTCTCTCCTTGTAGCTCTGATTACCTGCATGTGGGGAGGGCAGGGAATATAGCTGGGAGGAGAGAGAGAGAGAGAGAGAGAGAGAGAAAAGCTGTAATTTCAGGAGATAAATCTTGATTTACTATATTGCGAGGCCCGTGAAATTTACATCGAGTACTTCTGAATGGCAGATGGAGGAATTGCCCCCAACCATATGGTGTGTTTCTCGTCTGAAGCAAAGATATTTATATATACTGACTCAAAAATTATTCACCCAAATATAATATTATCATCCTTTAGACCAAGCTGTATTATGATAACTTGAAATAACACAAATTCCAATTACCGGCTTAACATTTGTTGTTTGTCTAATTATTCCAGATTGGCTGAGCCATGACAGTAAACTTTGCATCGCAAAGAATGTCATGCTATTTACTTTATTTAGATATAGAGTTTTGTTAGAAACACTTGAACTGATTGATAATCCATTCAATATATAATTTTCAGAATTCTTATATAACCTTCACCATATAAAAAGAGAAAGAAAAAAATCTAGCAAAAATAATTTAAAAAGAAAGGACATGATCAACGAGCTTGACAAGTGTTCGCAAGCATATGCTTCCACCCATGAGATGTCGTATCAGATTGGATAGTTTGACTCCACAAAGCCGTTGCAATCGCTGAGAAAATAGACAGGGACTTGTTTGCACCAAGTTTTTAGAACTTCTTTTTATGCAAGATAAGATCGTCCGATTAATTTGGTTTTCTGCTAGTAAATAGGACTGTTTGTTCATGCATCAACTTCACTCTTGTCCTCCGTTTCTTCTAGTTAATCGGGCCATATTGGGAGATTTTACTGTGCAGCTCGGTGAGCACACCAGCAAGCGGTCTTTCGTACAAGAACAGTGAGGACAGGCAGAATCTTTGAAGTTTGATCTTCGTCTCTATAGCTTATAGCTTGATTCAGATGTCATGACTACCTCCCAGGATGGAGAAAACTCAGTAGATCATCAGATGATCTCAAGGAATCAGCTGCGTGTTTTCACTTTCTTTTCACCCGAGAAGGAAGAGCGATGTGCGCTGCAGAAATCGATGGGTTGTACATGGCCGTGGAGCCGTCGCTCTCTGCGATTAAAGAGACAGGGAAGGTGACGAAGACAAATTGGAGTAGAGAAGTCTCCTCGCAGAAATGCCATGTGAATGTTGATGGAGTCGAGCCTGAGATTATTCTCCTAGTTCGAGGGACACAGTTTCCTCGCTCCTCTTTCCCATGTCTTCAGACATGGGAAGAACACGCCGGTCATCAAAATCATGATACGGTGGGAACTTGGTTGGTATCGGCAAAGTTATTATGAAAAGGTGCACTTTTATGGGTATGTGACAATTGCGACAGCGATCATAAAACCCAATTATGTTCTGACGCAAATATAACACAGCACTTATATATATATATATATAATACTAGTGAAATAGCATAGTTATTAGAAGAGCAGCAGCTGTTGCAACATTAAGGCTTTGATATTACTCGTTTTGTTGGGCTTGGAGAAGACATCTGGCCCACATGGAATGTCAAGTCCAAAGAGCCTTAATGTTGCGGGAATGATTTGAGTTGGCAAAATCGAAACGTGGAATTGAGAACCGCATGGACTGTCGAAGTCCAAAGAGCCTATTGCAGCTCGCCTTTGCTCAATTTGTCACATCATTACCAAATCGAGGTAGAAACATCATCACCAAGTGACTCGATTATTAGAATCGAGATACTGTAAACCGAGGAACATGTCTGCTAAGTTTCTGAGGGTGCAAACGCAAACCATTCGCAGACTCGATATGTTATAGGTGGTCACCAAACTTCTCGGTGAGCCGTCTCTTTCTCGACGTTTCTTTTCTCCATGCGTGTCTATAATCTATTGATCAGAATCATGTTCTACCTTTCTGCGATGTGGTCGATGACCGCTGCTTTCTGCACATGCAATAAGCCACCATGAACAGGGAGGGAGATCAGGTACGCGAGTGACAATCCAACTAACCAATTGTAATTGCTTCGTCGTCGTGGAGAGTAGCTTAAGCCCATCAAACCTCAACTCAGTGAATTGAGGTCAGACATTTTTTTTGCTGCATGCACACCGACCGGCGATCCACGGAACACGCGTTGACTTTGAGCTCTCTCCCACTTTGTTTTCGGAAAATGACACGCACAATTTCGATCTTTCAACGATATGATCGCAGTGGACGATGATAATAATGATAATGATAATGGACAGTGATATCTGTCCCAAAGTCTCCGCTGACTTGCCGTCCTGTCGTGCTGAAACAACAAGGTTGACTTGGAGGTTTCCGGGATGATAGATACTGCTGTTGCAGAGCTCAAAAGCAAACTAGTGGATGAGGAAGAGGAGAAGGATGAGGCTGAGACCACGGTTCTGGTGTCGGTGTCACATCAACATGAATGGACCGCCGTTTGCATGTGAAACCATGGAACCAACATTATTGCCTTCAGAAAAACAATGCAGCGGACCTCTCCGCCGTCTCGGTTGACTTGGGGGGAAGACTTTGCTTGGGACAAATGCCATCGAATAGGTTGCAGGAGTTGGGAACCGACGCTTCCTTCTGCCATCATCTTCTTTACTGTGATGAACTCATGGTAACAACTCAAGAAATGAGGGAGGCAGGTTTCTAAATGCCATAAAGTCCACATTTTTCTTATTTTCTTTGCATCATATGAATTGTAATAGGGAGATGTTAACAGATTAATCCAGAAAAGAAGTCAAAATTCACTCATAAATATGTAAATGAATTATGTAGCCGTCGTTTGCCAGATGGTAATTTTTTTTAACGATCCGTAGTTCGCAATCTACATTTTTTTTCTATATACCCAAAATACTCTTCCATTTCGAACTTTTTTTCGCACAACTGTTGGTCATTGTCGGTGAATGAGGGTATATATGTAAACATACATGTAGTGCTGCGGTTGGCTTCGGAGGTAAAGCTGCATAAAGCCGACGCGATGGCGGAGGATCCATCTCGGTATCCACCCGTTTGCTTGGGTCTTCGCCGGTGGTCGCACGGCAGATGGTGGCGAGGATGATGAGGTGGCGGCCGTGGTCCCTTCTGCAGTCCAAGAGGTACGAGATGCGGCTGGTGGTGCGAAGAATCGAGGGCCTGCCGGAGACGGGGTCGGGGTTGGGGGTCAGAGCTGCTGCCGTGGCTGAGGTGAGGTGGAAGGGCCCGAAGACGCCGCTCAGCTCGCTGCGGCGTGGCGGGGTGCGGCGGAACCGGACGAGGGAGGAGGAGGTCCGGGAAGGGGGCGTCGTGGAGTGGGATGAGGAGTTCCTCACCGCCTGCACCCTCTCCGCTCACAAGGAGAACGGTTCCTTCCTACCCTGGGAGATCGCCTTCGCCGTTTTCACGGTAAGTCCTAATTTTCTCTTATGTTCTTGCTTCTGATTGTTCCCAACAAGTTGCTATGCTTTTGTTAAAGATTGTCCAAGTACGATTTGGTGTTTCCTTTTATCTTTTTGTTAGGGTTTTGATTGGGATCAAAACAAATCTTTTCGTAAGTTCTCAAATTTCTCAATGCATACATAAGTGGTATTAGATTGTTATTGAACTTTACGTAGACATGCTTTATCAATTTTGTTGGTGTTTTGTTAATTTCATATCCATTAATTGTCATGTCAAAACTGCAATCTGTTTCTTTTTCTGGGTTGACATGGCTGATTTTGAGCGACCTTTCAAGAAAATTCCTCAATAGTTTATACAGTCTGAGTAGTTCGTGAATCAAGAATTCCTTGTCAGTGTTGTTGAGTTGAATAAACCTCCTCTGGGTGCCTAATTTTTACCTTTAACACGTTAACTGAAGTCCTAGATCCGTAATCAGTTGACTAGACCTTTAACACAATGCCCCTCCTTTGATTTTTTTTATTGTAACTCTACAAATTTGATAGGACCCTAGCAGGGTTAGGTCCTATTCAACCATGTAGCAGCTAATAAAAACCCTGTGAGGATGTAATAAACCCCACCTAGCCGCTTCTATCCTATAAAGAAGAGAGGTTAGGGTTTATATTTGGGTCTTTGGGCTTCTTAGCCACCGCCCCCCTTGTTTCTGGGTCGGCCCGCTAAGGTTGAGGGCAAATTGGGTAGTTCACTTAGGAAGCAGCCCCTAGGGCTAGGGTTTGGAGCTCTATATAAGCTTGTAGCCTCCACCTCTTTGGAATAAGAAATATCAATTTAGAATTGCAGCCATCGGCTACTTGGAGGTGGAACCCTATAGCGTTCAAGGGTTGATCCCCTCGAATCAATCTCCATAGAATTCCTCAGGTTCTATCATGCAGTATCGAGCAGCGATCTTGTTGCTTTTGTTGCCATCCTGCGCCCCACCATTAGCCAAGCAATTCCCACAATTGCTCTTGGCGTCGTCGTCTCCACCGTCATCTCTTGGCGTAGATCAAATCAATCTCTGATCGCCACCTCTAATTGCATCGGAGATGCGGTATTTTTCTACCACCAATACCTTTTGCTGCTGCAATTTTTCATCTAAAATATCAAAAGAAGTTTTCTATCGATCCCTTGCTGCGAATTCCTTGCGTCGCAAAAGTTACCATCTTTGCGAGCGAAGGATCAGCTGAGAAAAATTTCAACCGCGTGTTGCTGCCTTTAACCGATCTAATTGTTATCCTTTTTGAACAAAATTTTTTGTGCACCTCATAGATCATCTTGGCTCCCATCCATGATTGATCTATTGTGGAATTCATCAAAAAAAAAATTCGTGTGTTGCTGCAATCTCTTGTCGTAAACTACTGAAATTTTTCGACGAGAATTCTGCTATCACAACTTGCACCGATTTCTTTATTGCTTTGTTGCCAAAATTTCTTGATCAAATTTGTTATCCTTGTTGCTATCTAAACTAAGATTCTACCATCAAACCCCTGAGTTTTCATTGGAAATTTCGTCCAGAAACCGCTATTTCTTCGACGACAATTCTGCTCTTACAAGGCAGTGTACATAGGCAGCAATTGCCACTGATTTTTGTCAAATCTTTGCTGTAATCTATCACAGATCTAAAACCCTCTTCCCTAACCTTCATCTACTACCATCACAGCCCAAAAGCTCCATCAAACCGCAGCCCCAAATTGCACCCAAAGCGATCCACAAAATAAGCCTAAACACGCGGCCTACATTCACGATCCAATCCACCAACCCTTTCAACCACCACTTCTCTCAGCAATACATGCCTTTAACTCGATAGCAAAAAGAGATCTTAATATTACAGATTTGGAGACATATGCTATGGTATCCGAGGAGGCAATTGATGCTAAATTGAAGCCTTGAGACACTGAATGGAGGAAGATTCGGACTCTCTTTGCGAACTTAGTTTGTGTCGACCACAGCCCAAAGAAATCACATCAAGGGAGAGCTCTAATTAAAGAGATGACCTCCGGAGAGGAGGCTCTATGGCCGATCCCACTATCCACGCATGAGGTGGACTTCCTAGATGGGAAGAAGGAGACCGATTAGTTGGATCTCGCGCGGAGCGATATTTTGGTACCACAAAACGCGGATGCATCTATGGTAGAAATTGCAGCTATACATCTTGAAGGAGATGCCATACAATGGTTTGATTGGTTTGAACATACTCATGGAGTCCTCTCGTGGCGACAATTCAAAGAAGGACTGCTGATCCGTTTGGACCAAGCGATTATGAGAACATCGGCGGACAACTAGCAAGATCCGACAAACCTCCACCATCCGAGTATCAAACCAGGTTTGAAAGGTTATCTAATCAAACTCGTGATTGAGTGCAGCGATTATTGGAGACATTTATTGAGGCTTGAAGCGGAGATCGGGGAGAAGTTAAAGCGCGACAAGTACATGCGCTTATGGCGGCCATCTCTTTCGCCGCGACTTGGGAGGAAGCGATTGAACCATGAAGCTCGAGGACTAGGGTCACTCCCAACCAAAGAATATTGAAGCCCTCACTTTCCCATCACACCAGTTCCTGCACCAAAAAGGTTACAAGAGAAGAGCTTCGAGACCGACCGCCAAAGGGGTTATGTTGGCATCATACGAGCCGTGGAGCCGCGAGCATTGCTGTAAAAGGGGAGACTTCTTGTGATTGAACCAAATGGAAGAAGAGATCTGAATGTACCGTAAGAGAGTCTTGAACATGAGGATGAAGATGTGGAAGAAGAGCCACAATCGGTCGACTTTAGTTAGCGCCGCTACTCAATCCGCAAACGATGAAAGTCGAGGCTCGCTCAAACAACAACCGATCACCGTTCTCATCGATACAGCAGCACTAATAACTTTCTAAACAGAAGGTTGTCGCCTGATGGCGCTCCACATCGAAGGTTGCAGCAAGTTTCGACGTAGCGTCGCCGACTAGATCTTAAAATGCGACCAAAGATGCCCGCAGTGAAACTATTACTACAGACCAAGAAATTGTTGCCGACTTCTTCCTCCTACCAATTGATGATTACGAGGCGGGCATAGAATGGCCGACGACACTAGGTGATGTCTCTTGGAACTTTTCCAAATTGATTATGAAATTCTATTGCAAAGGTAAACAGTGTCACCCTACGCGAAGCGAAGCAACGTAACCACCGCTTCACCCAACGAATGGAGAAAATTTTACACAAGATAAATGGTGGCTTTCTTATGCATCTCCAAAGCAGAACTAGAGGGGAGAAAACAGAAATTAAAAATCAAAATATCACCCAACCGCTTGTTGAATTTGATGATGTTTTTGTTGAACCGCTGGTCTTCCTCCTACTGCAAACATGACCACCGGATTCCAATCCTTCCGGTAAACCACCAAAGAAACACTGGCCTTACCGCTATCCTCACCTCCGTAAAGACGAAATCGAGAAAATCACGAAGGAAATGCTCAAACAGGGTGATTCGACCAAGTCAGAGCCCCCGCTCCTCACTACTGCGGCGCAAGAAAGACGGAACTTGGCGGATGTGCATCAACTACCGAGCTCTAAATGACATCACGGCCAATGATAAGTACCCCATACCTGGTGGATGAACTTCTTGATGAATTAAAAGGAGCTCGAGTCTTCACGGTTGGACCTTCGATCCGGTTACCACCAAATTCGGGTAAGGTGACATCCCAAAAATTGCTTTCCGCACTCATAACGCCATTATGAATTTTTAGTAATGTCTTTTGGACTCACTAATGCTCCTTCAACCTTCCAAAATCTCACGAACGATATTTTTCTGAGCTTTCTTCGCAAATTCAGGCTGTATTTTTCGATGATATTCTCATTTACACCCTTCTTCGAGACTCACTTTCAAAGACTTGCAATTATTCGACGATCCTTCAGAGAATACTCTTTTGTTAAGCTATCAAAGTGTAGCTTTCTCCAACAAAAATAGAGTACCTTGGGCATATAATATCAAAGAAGGAGTGGCAGAGACCCAACAAAATCGGCAATGCAAGGTCGTCAAACCTACAAATATGAAATCGCGTGGGTTCCTTCGACTAACGGGCTACCAAAATTTGTGAAGGATCGTGAAGATTAGTGCCCCCTCACTTCATCAAAAAGATGCCTTCCTATGGTCGAACAAAGCCTCCGCCGCTTCGATAAACTTAAGACGACCATGACGACAACACCGGCTAGCACTACTGATTTCAACCGACCCTTCATCATTGAGGCCGATACATCCGGAGTTGGAATCGAGTCGTTCTCACGCAAGATGGTCGACCACTCGATACACTAGCAAGGCGTTGTCTCCTCCCATCAAAAATGTCTATTTATGATAAGGAGATGCTCGCCATTGTGCACGCAGAACAAAGTGGAGACCCTACTGATTGGCCGACGATTTCAGATTAAAACCGACCATGAAGCCTTAAGTACTTTTTGGAGCGTAAGATATCATCCCTGAGCAAAGAAAATGGGTAACCAAACTTCTAGGATTTGATTATGAAATTATTTACAAAAAGGGGAAAGAAAACGTTGTTGCAGATGCACTTTCACTACCGGCCCTCAACAAGCTAAATTTTCACTATCTCTCTCCTACCACCGCTTCCTCGAGGGCATTAGGGAGGAATGGAAGAAGGATCCAAAACCAACAACATCATCAAAAATCGAGGAGGATCCAAACGCAATAGCTCACTATACTGGGATTCGATGGATTCACGCTATAAAGGTCGACAGTTTATACCAAACTCCCTCAGATCAAAGTCATTCTCGCATGAAATGCACTCCACACCTTCAAGCAGGCACTGGATTTCTAAGAACCTACAAAAGAGTGAAGCAAAACTTTTATCGGAAAGGGATGAAAAAATTATTTCAACACGAGCACAATGCGATGTATGTCAACAAAGAAAAAAAGGTGAAACAGCTAGTCCAGTGGAAACTACAACCACTACCCATACTGCACTTGTGGACCGACATCTCCATGGACTTCATCAAGGGCGCCACCTTCCAAAGGTAAAAGCACAATCCTTGTGGTGGTCGATCGACTTACTAAATACGCTCATTTTTGTGTCAGGCGTAAATCCCTACACCGTTAGTATTGCTCAGATTTTCATAGAAAATTTTGTTAAACTGCATGGGATGCCAAGGTCTATCGTAAGTGATCGTGACAGGGTCTTCACTAGTAAATTTTGTACCGAGTTATTTTAGTTACAGGGCACCAAACTCAAGATGAGCACTGCATATCATCCACAAACTGTCGGCCAAAATGTATGGTGAATGATGTTTAGAGACATACCTTCGTGTTTCGCTAGTGATCGACTAAAGGAGTGGACGAAATGGCTCCTCTGGCCGATCGTGGTACAATACTACATATCATTCATCTACAAAATGTACATATGAAGCATTATATGGTCGGCCGCCGTGATTCCAAAGTATATAATTGGCTCAAGGTAGATCAGTCGACTCAAGATTTAATTGACAGGACAAACTCCTACCGCTAAAGGATAATCTCTACCGCTCAAGCTAGAATGGCGCAGTGTCGATACACGAAGAAGTGAAAGAGAATTTTTAGTATGAGACTGGTTTATCTTCGCCATAACCATACAAGCAACTATCCATCAACACACGAGCCTCCACGGCTATCTCCACGCTTTTACGGGCCCTATCGATCATAGAGCGATTGGAGCTATGGCGCATGCACTTAAATTACCCAAGATGCCAAAATTCACCCCGCCTTCCACGTGTCATGCTTGAAGCCCAAGTTGGGAGAACACGAGACACCCTGCATCCAACCGCCCAACACCACCGATGATGGAAATATTCAAGCCCAACCACAAGCCATCCTCGACCACGAGTCGTGATGCATCGCCGACGCCCTCATCAAGTACTAGTACATCGGACTAATTTACCACCGAAGATGCCACATGGGAATCATATGAGAGTCAAGTCCCGGTTCCTCGAGTTCATGGAACCCCACTTGAGGACAAGGCTAATTTGAAGAGGGTGGGCTTGATAGGACCCTAGCAGGGTTAGGTCCTACTCAACTATGTAGCAGCTAATAAAAACCCTATGAGAGTGTAATAAACCCCACCTAGCCGCCTCTATCCTATAAAGAAGAGAGGCTAGGGTTTATATTTGGGTCTTTGGGCTTCTTAGCCACCGCCCCCCTTGTTATTGGGCCGGCCCGCTAAGGTTGAGGGCAAATTGGGTAGTTCACTTAGGAAGCAGCCCCTAGGGCTAGGGTTTGGAGCTCTATATAAGCTTGTAGCCTCCACCTCTTTGGAATAAGAAAGATCAATCTACAATTGCAGCCACTAGGCTACTTGGAGGGTGGAACCCCTATAGCGTTCCAAGGGTTGATCCCCCTCAAAGATCAATCTCCATAGAATTCCTCTGGGGTTCTATCAAAATTCTCCATGGAAGGTTTAGTTTCCAAAGATTCTGAACTTTATATGTCAGTTTCCATTCTTATTTTCAAGCTGTTGACAGTATTCTTCCTTCTGGTCATGTAATTTCTATGTTTACAAGTGTATGCTCTGAAGAAGGTTTAGTTTCCCCTTAAGCTGAACACAACTATCTGATCATGTATATTCTTTTTTATCTTCTCATTAGGGTCTAAGTGAAGGTCCTAAGATCAAGGCCTGTATGATTGGCATGGCTTCTGTGAACCTGGCAGAATTTGCTCCTACTGCAGAACAAAAAGAGATGGAGATCGATGTTCCTTTGTTGCCAATGGGCATCCCTACTGAATCCCAGCCGACATTATATGTACGTTACTCTGTTGATTTTACCATGATGTTTTGTGTCCAAAAAAAATATTGTAAAACAACAAATCAACTGCCCAAATAAAGTCACTCGTTAATTACAACAATCCAATCAAAGTGATTGCAACGATTCATTGTTATTTTGCTTAGTGTTCAACTGTGGTTAATCAACACATGGATTTGTATCTTTTGCAACAAAAGTGGCAATATTATATTCTAAATTGGAATCTGGCACTTTTACCTTCTGTCATCATTGGCATTCATATTTACTGACATGATGGTAGCTTCCTGTCACAGTTAGCACTTAGCTTACTGGAGTTGAGGACCATACAAGAACAGACAGAGGCAGTGCAGAGTTCTATAGTTCCTGTCCCGTCATCACCTCCCCTTGGTGATGCCTTCCCTTGTGAGAAGGATGAGCCACATACTCTTAAATCTGGATTGAGAAAAGTAAATATACTTAAAGCTTTAGCTTTAAGTCGAAAAGCAAAAAAGGCATACCAAGAGGATTGCGGCAATGAAGAGAAATGCTCTCCTAGGAATGATGATGCTGAACATGCATACCCCTGTAACACAGACTCCCTCGATGATGTTGAAAATGTAGAAGAAAACAAGGATGATTTTAGTGAAAGAAAATCTTTTAGTTATGGAACCTTGGCATCTGCAAACTACATCGAAGGATCATTTTACTCTGACATGATGACAAATACAGATTATGATGATTTGGTTTACTACAGTCACCAAAATTCAGATGTCAGTAATTCAGATGTTGAGGATGTGCCATCAATATCTATACCTGAGCACCATGTTTACTTTGTTTCAAAGAGAAGTATCATTCCATGGAAAAAGACCAGGCTCAACTTCAGATCTCCAAAGGCTAAAGGGGAGCCTCTGCTAAAGAAATCATATGGAGAAGAGGGTGGGGATGACATAGATTTTGATCGTCGTCAGCTTTGCTCTGTTGGAGGATTAACTTGTGCTGTGGTATGTTATCATTTTTCAATTTTATCTTTCGCATGGTAACTCTCATACCTCATGTGATATTTAATATTACCTAGATTTACCATGAAAGATATATATGAGCTCGCGTTAGATACATATACTTGTAGTGATTAAACGATTGTATCAAGGTGCTCTGAAGGCATTTAATAAACATTCAAAGATGATGCAATTTTTGTGTTTGCTCAAATTTTATCTTATTGTGTTTGTTCTTTTTGTGTTGCTTATGTTGTTCTCATTGATTTATAAAATTAAAGATTTTATGTTTTTACACAAAGGATAAAATTATTTTTAATGTGTCATGGGTGGCTATACATGGATAATCTGCTTTGTCTATGAGGACCATTTACAATGTCACAGGTTGTTTGAAAATACTTTTAATGTTATTGCAGAATTGGTATGACAATTCGGTGGCGAACTGTCCGGCAGTATCCGACTTTGGTGACGATAATTTTGTGGTGGGAAGCTGGGAGCCGAAGGAGGTAATAAGCCGTGATGGTAGCTTGAAGCTCTGCACCCAAGCATTCCTTGCATCCATTGACCAGAGGAGTGAACAAGCATCTGGTGAGAGTGCTTGCACTGTGCTTGTTGCTGTTATTGCTGATTGGTTTCAGGCTAATCCCCATATGATGCCCATCAAATCTCAATTTGACAATCTCATACGAGAAGGTTCTCTAGATTGGAGGACACTTTGTAAGAACCAGACGTACAGGGAGCATTTTCCTGATAAACACTTTGACCTCGAGACTGTTCTGGAGGCAAAAATTCGACCACTTTCTATTGTCCCTGCAAAATCCTTTGTGGGGTTCTTCCATCCTGAAGGAACTGATGATAGTGACAGCTTCAACTTCCTGCATGGGGCAATGTCCTTTGACAACATCTGGGATGAAATCAACCGAACTAAGCCAGAGTGTTCTTCTGATTGTGGTCCTCACATTTACATCGTTAGCTGGAATGATCACTTCTTCATCCTCAAGGTCGAGCATGATGCTTACTACATTATTGACACGCTTGGGGAGAGACTTCATGAAGGGTGCAACCAGGCTTACATTTTAAAGTTCGATGACACCACAACAATTCACAAACATAAGAATGAAAGCAGACCTGCCTGCGGCAATGTGCCAGATGCTGAAACTCAAGTCCAACATAATGATAGTATAAAGCAGGGGAAATTTTCTGGGGAGCAGGAGATAGGGGATGCTAATATGGAGGATGAACTCATATGCCGAGGGCAGGAATCCTGCAAGGAGTACATCAAGAGCTTTCTCGCTGCCATCCCAGTCAGGGAGCTCCAAGTTGATCTAAGAAAAGGACTGACAACTTCAACACTAATTCACCACCGTCTTCAGATAGAATTTCATTACACGGAGCTTTCCAAAGATGTAATGGCAAAGCTTTTCCAACCAGCATCAGAACCAACTGGCGAGGGTCTACACTTGGCAGTATCAGATTCTGAGTTCTTATGTTCAGTGGAGTCGGTTTTCAAGGCTTCATGGACAAGAGAGGCAACTGCTGATCTCTCATTGCCAGTAGAATCAGCTGCTGAGCCTTCATGGCCAGTGGAACCAGCAGTGACATTTTTCCTAACACCATCTGTAAATTTGGAGGTGGAGGTTGTTTAGGCCTCATCCTTGCTGTTTCAATCGAGAATTTGTTTTTTTCAATCTGAATGCACTCGACTTAACCCAGGATATGAATGATGGAGAGCTACAAAAAAGGATTCATGTTGTCGGCCTTAAATATTAAGTTTAGGATAACTTGTTAATGTTGTAGTCAGAGATTTTTGTTCAAATGTGTTAATATTATGATGAGTAGAGACCAAGGGAGAGAAACAAGAGTTATTTTGCTTCATATAGAGCCACCTTTTTAGTCTTTCCAAATGTATGTAATGCTCTTAAACTTACGGGCTTGTGTTTTTGTGCATATATGAGAAAGCTTATTTCATATTAGGGGTTCAACCATATATATTGAACTTTCTGAAGTATTATTTTTATGTATTATGAGCAGTGGTGTGCTATGCTAATGATTAATATATGTTATGACATCACTACAACTTTTGAAATGGATGGTTTGAAATGTTTTGATCATAAGTTTGAGGGGTAGGTTTCTCACTATTGTTATAATTGATTGAGATTTTTTTGAACTTTTGGACAAAATTTTCAACATATTTTAAATGGGAGAAAATGGCTATTAAAAAAAAAACTTTAGTGCGATGTTTACGTAAAATTATCTCAGCGTTGATGTCACTGTGACCGGAAAGGTATCATCATCTTTGAGATCTCTATGATGGACGGCTGTGGTTTGGCCACGTTACCCATGCCAAATTCTCGAGGCTTTACCATCCCTGGTGTTCCTTCGAACCCTCGACGAATGCAGGGTTTTGCGGTCCGCTCACCGGAGGTGAAACGTCCGGCTTTTGAACCTTCTTTTTTCCTAGGCTTTTGAGCGCTCTTCCTCTTCCTTCCGTCTCTTCCCCCTCCTCTTCTCTCCCCTTTTGTTTGAGCCACCCGAGGGAGAGGAGCGACGGCGATGGTGACCACAAGAGGCATGGCGTCTCTCGCGGTGGAGCGAGGGACTCCGATGACGTGGGATCCGCGGAGGGAGCAGAAGAGGGAGCAGCGGTGCACTCCATCCTCTCCCCTTCCGCTACCGATCTCATTTGGCGCCTCCACCCGAGAGACTCCGACGACGCAGGAGCCGCCGAGTGAGACGAGGAGGGAGCGGGGGCGCGGTCCATCCTCCCCCCCTCCGCCACCGATCTCATCTGGCACCTCCACGGGAGAGATTCCGACGACGCTGGAGCCGCGGAGTGAGAAGAGGAGGGATCGGGGGAGCAGTGCATCGTCTCCCCCTCCGCCACCGATCTCGTCTGGCGCCTCCACCCCGGACGCCTACGAGAAGCTCCGGGACGAGAGGATCCGGGAGAACATGGAGAGGCTGCAGAAGCTCGGCATTCTTGACCTTTCCCTCCGGCTCAAGTCCCACCTGCAACACCCCTCATCCTCCGCTCCTTCCCACCAACACCGGAGTAAGAGGGACGCCACCACCGGCACCACGAGCGGCCAGAAGGCACCGATGCAACCACCGAGGCGCTCTTCTAGGTGTGTCTTGTTTCTTTCGCTTTTCTAGTCTTGGTTTCATCCCGTGGGATCGCGTTTCTTGTTTCTGGGCGATTCCAGTTTTCCGTGGCATTCGTTCGCCGTTTGGGTGTTCTCAAGGGTTTTAGCCTTTTCTCAATTTGGTATTCTTGTGTTCCGTTCATGGACTAATAATTAGACTTTCGGTGAGGGATTCATGGTGTTCTTCTGTAGCTTTCATCACCAATTTGCTGGTGGAGTTAATTGTGATTCCGATCATTTGACTCCGGCTTGCTGCCCGTTTTTATTGCCCGTCTCTTTCTAGGATTTGATTTCTCTCATTTTCGCGGCAGCATCAAATATCTAGGGTTTTGAGGTTGCCGGGTTTATTCATGTTTTCAATGAAAGATAAGGCTTTAATTAGGAGTCAAGGGCATTCGCAATTCAATATTAATGTTTTTTTTTCTTTGTTTCATTTTTGTCATATATGCTGCACTATTCATTTTTGCCTCCCTTTTAATTGATATATTTCATCGAAGCAGATATTCTTAACTCTTTCGTTTGATAATTAACTTGGATATTTATTTCTTGGGTATTGAGAAGTCCCCTTTCTTGTTCATTTATTGTTCATCTTAGGTTGCAACATATAACCCCAGGTAGCTATGCAGAAATTCCTATAAAGAAAGATGTGGGCTCTGAGATGAATGGCTCAATTTCGATTGAGGAAGGTGCAAAGGAAGAGATTTATACAGATGAGCATGAGAAGCTACTAGGTAAATGTGAGACAACTTGGACTCTCTTTGTGGATGGGTATGGTAATGATGGAAGACGAATATATGATCAGATAAGAGGAAAGACATGTCACCAGTGCAGGTAACCAATGATTTCTGCAACTTCCATTTTTTCTGATTATGTTGCTGCATGCAGAATTTGTGGTAATGCATACACTTTCTGGTGATCTATCAGGTCTCTTTTTTCTTTAGCTTTTCTGGTCTTCAGTTTTTTATCAGATGGTTCTTGTATATGTCGGGGAAATTTCTAGCTCTTATTTTTGTATGGATATGTATTCTTCCTCACTTTCTATATCCTTTGCCATAGCCATCAGCCTTGATGATCCATCTGAGGAAGTCTGCATGATCTCAGACAGCATTTGATTTACACAGATATATAAGGAAGCTGCGCTTTAATAACTTTGCACTTCAATAAACCTCTCCAATCATATTTAGGCCCTTATGCTCATTTAGATGATTTTCAAAGTAAAATTGATGATTGAAGTATTAGCATTAGAAAGGAGTTAGGCATGCATTGTGCATGATTTTATTGGTTACACAATATCCTTTATTTTCCACAAAAGACTAATATGTCAGTGACATATAGTCAGCAGTGTTGTGTAGTTGATAAGTTGCTTCAATACTTCTGAACTACCAGTCAACTCTTTTCAGCTTTTTGTTTAAGCATATGAAGGTTGTTTGGTTTTAAATATACACCACATTTTTCAGGCAAAAAACTCTGGGTCACCGAACACACTGCAGCAAGTGTAAGATTGTCCAGGGCCAATTTTGTGGAGATTGTTTGTTCATGAGGTATATTTCTTTATCTACCTTTGGCTTTTGCTTACACATGAAAGGAAGAGTTCTATAATTTGAGCATATTTTTTCTTTTCTTTCAATTTCATTCTTTTGTGTTGGAGGATCTTTAGTAATAAAGTTTTTAGAAAATAAAAATTGGTTATTTTTGTTATCCATTTCTTTGACATCAAAAGTGATCCACTCTTGAGGATTCAACTCAGGCGAAGTAGAACATATACCAATGCAATTTTCAAATTCATAGCGCAGAAACCAATCTGATTGCTGCCCCTGTGTCATTGATCTGAGCCCCAACAGAGGTGGGGTCAAGTTGGCAGCGTTTTACAAGCAACATGCTCACAGCTCCCTTTCATCCCTTCTATGCAACACCAACGAGATGACCGTCATTTGGTGGCAACAGAAGAACTGTTTGCAATAACCTAAACTATTTGGTTCTTGTGTACCAGAAATGGTGATGTTTGAGGTAGTATATACTTGAAGTTGCTCGGGGTCACCACCCCAAACTTACCACCATCAAGTATTTCCTTTCCATGATGCAACTACCTCTTCAGTCTTCGAGGGTTTGGATCATCATCTTTTCTTTGGGTGATCAACAAGACCTGGAAGTGATCAACAAGAGAGATTATTTGGGTAGGAGGGAGGGATGATTCATAATGAAGTTTTCTATTGTGCTCTTTCCGAGTATTGCAGTATTATGCTTATTAACATACATAACCGCATGTTTTAGGTGGTGATGGTTGCACTTTTTTTTTTTGTGGTTTTTGCACTCGTATAACAACTAGGGACACAAACTGGTTTTGCATTGTTCAAGAAAAGTAATTTTCTTCTCAAGGAAGGTTTTTATAACTGACAATCTTGTAGCATCTTGAGATTCACCAGATGTTTTGCACCAGATTGGTTGCAAGTTATTAAGACTATGAAGTTCTAACTTAAAAGCTGCTAATTGTGTGTGAGGTTCAATGAGATGAGGTATAACAGTCATTTCCAATCATATAGCCACGAAAATCAGAAATCCGTTGATTTTGGCAACACTGGCTCTTTCACTTTCTTTGTTTTCATGATAATTCTTCTGATAGCAAACATATCGCTTTTTCTTTTTCTAATAACGAGTAAATGTAAATACCATGCAGCATTTTTTGTCCATTTGTACAATGAAATAGTGACTGATTGAATCCCCAAAAAGATTTTACCAATAAAATGTTGCTTGTTTTCCAAGAATAATAAAGTTGGTTGTATAGAAAACTCATGCAGTGAGGCCTAAAACTTACCTTAAACTTTGGCATATTTAATATTTCAGCACTTGCGTGCACTCTATGGAAAAATAAATCCACTTGCCATAATTTAAGCCCGCTTAACTCGTTTAGGTCTTGGTAGTTTCTAATTAGTTATTGGTATACTAATCATTCTGTAGGTATGGTGAGAACGTTTTGGAAGCCGTCAAGAATCCCAATTGGATCTGTCCAGTTTGTCGGGGCATCTGCAATTGCAGTGTCTGTCGGATCAAGAAAGGATGGGGCCCCACTGGCCCCCTGTACAGAAAAGTAAATACTTGTTATTCTGTTTCAATCTTTTCGATTAATAGTATCAAATAGCTTCTAGATGATACAAGCTATTATTTATTTTATTTGTCTTATTTTTAGCATTCAAATATGCAGCTGTTTGTTGATCTGACTTGGGGTTTGATGCATGGTAACACTCATCTGTTTCTATCCAGATTGCCAGGATGGGATACAAGTCTGTGGCACACTATCTTATTCAGTCACGACGGCAACAGACAAGTTCTGGGGATCTGAGTTCTTCTGAATCAGTCTCTGCAGAAGACTCATCCAACATAAATGCAGATATTTATGGAGAAAACAGCAAGATGCCAAGTACCATAAAGCTTGGAAGCAATATTAAGAAGAAAAATGAATCTTTCCCTGAGATGGAAAATGAATCTCTCTCCGATAAGGAAAATGAGTCTCTCCCTGAAAATGGGGTACGAAGTTCAGATGACTATAGTGCAGAAGATACTGCAGAAAAGAGTGCCACAAAGCTTGGAAGCAAGATCAAGAAAAAAAATGAATCTTGTGATGATATTAAACCAATCCATGATAGTGTTGCTAGCAGATTAAGGAAGAGGCACAAGACATGAATACCTTGGCCTCTTTCAGATTTTGCAAAGGCCATTGCAGAACTATACTTTTGCTCAAGCTGTCAACTGGTTGGTACATGGGCCAAAAAATGTCCGGAAGAATGATGCTTGGTTATAGAAGACAATGATTCAGCTTTTTACAGCCGCAATTTCAGAATTCGAAAGATTTTGCAGTCGGTCAACCTTTCAAAATATATGTAGGCTAGTTTATGTTGGAACCTGATGATGTTTGGTTTCAGAAATTGACCGACTGCCAGTTTTGTGGTACGTATTGTTCCAGTG
Organism: Musa troglodytarum; assembly: GCA_023547065.1. NCBI lineage: Eukaryota > Viridiplantae > Streptophyta > Magnoliopsida > Zingiberales > Musaceae > Musa > Musa troglodytarum. Next base: position 18,750,096 of record CP097510.1, read on the forward strand.
ATTGAACGAAACCTATGTTTTGTTGCTTCTTAATGATGTCTCAGTGACGACAGTCTTGGCTAGATTGTGACCCCTTTAGGTATTATCAGGTTTGAACTCCGACATGTCTTGAAACACTGTTGCATTCATATTTGGTGGTGTGGGGAAATCTGTAGTATCAGATCGAATTGTAGGAGGATGTCGCATTAAACTATATGGCCAGTCCATTGGACAATACGTTGAAATGTCGTTCTTATAACTGAGTGAGATCATTTCCCGTCAAAGATGATCCAAATTTAATAAAATAGACATTAATTTTAAGTTTGGTCTAACATATACATTATCAATGCATGCATAAGTTTCAATTAATTTGGGGTCATGTTCACTCTACTTTTATCCATGATTTGCTCTTAAGCACTAAAGGTTTACTTAACAGTTAATGGTCGATACTAGATTCGTCAGGATTTGTCTTGCAATCTTCACATCGCACCCCTCATTCCAGAATAAAAAATTCTATACATGTAATGCCAACAAACTTAAAAGAAGTTGTTACATACATTGAAGTTCGAGCCCGAGGATCCTCTTGATTTGTTTTTTTTTTTTTTTTTTTTGGTCTTTATACTAATAATAGTTGGTCTTCCCTAAAGATTTTACTACGTGATCCAAATATGCAGAAATTCTGATCATAAAAGTTAATGCTTAGTTTTTTTTAATATTTCAAATTTTATCACCAATATCAATGTCTGCTCTTAAATTTTCATAAGTCGTCTAATCTAATATAAGGATCAAAAATACATGTAACTAAATAAACTGGTAAAATTTTAAGAAAATAATTTGTCCATTTTGATTTCATAATCAACATATTTGCATCATTATCATTTTGATATTATTTCGATGAGCTGATAATTTTAATATAAATAACTAAAAAATATATACAGTAGGATCATAAACACTAAACAATATATATATTTAAAATTTTTAAAGTTTTTAAATTCTTTCACACGTATTTTAATGCAGTGGATATAAACTAACTTGCCTAACATTATTTATAATGAAAGCGTATAGTAATTCTTTGTATTTTAAAATTCTTTAAGCAATTCATATGTAGAATCCATCCGATAGGAATATCCCTAGAAAATTTGTATAGTCTTCTGACATTTAATTTATAAACTCTGGCCCATTCTTTCATTACTTATGAATGATCTCATAAGAATAAAATAGCTTGCTTAATAGGAGAAAGAAAAATTTTAAAACATCTAAGTCCTTCTTGTACACATAAATTCAAAACATGGCAAGCACATCTAACATGGAAAAAGATACCACCAAAAGCATATTGACAAACTTCTTATAATTCCGGAATAGAAGTAGTATTTATCGTTGCATTGTCAAAACTAATTAAAAATATTAAAAATTAAATAATATTTTTTTAAAAAAAATATTGTTATTATTCAATAAGTATTATCAATTGTATCTCATTAATCAAAAACTCTAAAAGCAATCATTCATTTTTTCATGATCCAATCATCATTTATCCAATGACAAGGGACTCTTATGTAAGAGTGCATTTGCTAATAATCACTTCAAATATCAACATAAATAAATAAAAAGACCACCAAAAGCTTGAAAAGAATTTTGTAAACTTTTTTTTTTATTAAGAGTATGAAAAGTGCAAGTAAGAGCGGTATGAAAAACCTATTGTGCGACGAGATTTAAAGCTTCTTGACAATAATCGATAAATCTGATCTGCAGGATATGTAATAGATGTGAAATTCAAGCTCAATACATCATCATATACCGTCAAAGTCTTTACTATCTAATCTAGTTAATATCTTCAAAAATATATATTCAACGTAATCCAACTTCTTCATCAAAACTAAAAGATAAATGTTCAATGGAAATTAATCTAGCTAATACTTCATGATTTTTTTTAACAAAAAAATTTAAAAAAATGGAGACATAAGGTACCCAAAAATTTATATTTGATTCCTCTCCTGCGTTGGATGTTTCTACTCAATATACTTTCAGAATATTTCGTATCCACCTCCCTCTTTGAATTTAAAGATTTGACAGTAATTATATATGACATGGAAAGAACCATCGGCATGAGGAACCTTGTTAAAGTACAACTTGAAGATGTCTGAATTGAGTTTGGTTGTTATATCAATTTCCTCCAAATCGACATCCACATTGATTTGTTAGCTTTTTTGAGTTATCACGATTTAATTTTTGAAAGCCTCTTTAGTGATGAAGTTTTGAGTTCCACTTGTCATTGGATCACGAAGAGAGATTAATAGCATTCAAACTTCAATAAGTATTTAACCAAAAGTGTGAGGAAGAATTTAAGAGATATTTATAAGGCTTTTAGAATTTTTTTTCTTTCCTAAAATACCCCTAAAACTAGTTATAATTTGGTTATTAGAAGGATAAATCTATCTTTTTAAAAATTTTATATTTTTAATTATAAAATGATTAAAATACCCCTAAATAAAGCTATTCATATGATTATTGGGTGAGGCAAACTGGTCATTTGCTCCTCTACCAATCGTTATATCATGGATTTAGTTGGTTTTGCCTAACATTTGTATTTGTCTGTATAGGGTCATCCTCCTCAAAACCTCTTATGATCTCTTAATGACTTATCAAAGAGAAGATGAGTCAGAAAATATTTAACTTGAGATCTCACAAGTGGTTATTTTAGTAAATACTTGATAAGCAATGTAAATTATGAACATAGGCTTTGTAAGCTATGAATGATCATACGATAAATGATCCAATATGATCCACTATGACTAAAAGTCCTCGTAAGTGTCTATATAATATTACTGTAAAATAAGATAATAAACCACCCTAGATACTACCTTAAAGGGCCACTCAAGTAGCGTATGAGTATTGTATTGGTTGATACTTTGCACCACTCTATAAAGTTAGAAAACCTCCAAACTTGTTTCTGGACAATTTTACCTCTACACAATAATTACACACAACTTACATTTATAAACCTAAAATAATCATAAAAGTCAATCAAAATGAGGACTATCAAGGTTTATTATAAGTCATTTACTTATTATGCAAAGCATAAATAAAACTAAAAGACATGAACAAATACATCAAACACATTATTTATAATTTTGTTTGTTACAGCTAGACTCGAGCATTAGAGGCCAACAGTCGATTAATAACCTATTTGATCATGATATTTTTTAATGAAAAAATATATTGAATTAACATATCCTTGAATCGAATGATTTTAGTTTTCTCTTATCAGTTTCGATTTAATTTAAAATCAATAAATCTTCAGATCAATTAGATTCCAATTCGAATGAATCATAGCCATAACTAAATGGAGGAATCATACGGTGGCGTCAATTATTGTCTAATAAGAAGGGAAAAAGACGAGGTTAGGAACTTCATTATGCTTTCACATGGTGACAAGAATAATTTTCATGGAGCAAAGATCTCATCCAAACAACTCGCAAGATTGGTACTTCGACCTAAAAGGAATACTATAGGTGGAATCATACACGTGGACTATCACGTTAGAACTTTCATCATTACTGGCATATGCTCACTGGAGAATAGATAGCGTGACTCATACAAATATTAAAATTATCTCAACTCATCTGGATCGACTCGATCACTCTCACGACAATCGCATGCAATGCGGAGAGAATCGGTGGGTGAGATTTGTTCGATAAGAGAAGGAACAGATTCGCCGCGGGGAAGCACTTTACCCTCTCTTTTTGACTCTTGCTATTTATTACTATGATTCATGAAGATGCTCTTGCATGTTATTTCTGAGCACGCAAGGCCTCGTGGAATCAAATAAGGCAGCTCTGATCTCCTACCCACCTGCAGCCAGAGAAAACGAAGCAGGGAATCATGCGGCTGGCATGCCCCCACCAAGTTGAGCATGCATTATATTCATCACAACGCGCAGGAAGGCAGTGAGATTAAGACCCTTCTCTAACTTGAATGATGACACAGCTGTGTCTACGTAAACTGGCTAACTGGCGAAATTATTTGCCTTGGAGAAGCATCCTTTGCCGTGCTAAACCATTGGTCCTGACTTGAGATAGTCTAAAACTATGTCATTATGATATTTTCCTATAATAAATATCTCGAGCTTTAGATGATGATGATGTATGTTTTTTTTTCTTAATTTATTAATCATAATTTACTCTCTTTTTTTTTTTTTTTGGGTAATTTAACCATAAAGGTTTCGCTTTATGGTTAGTGCGACCGTAAACATTGCAAAATTTGTTGGAGGCATCGTAAGACGACGAAAAGATAAGAATATGTTCTTTTCGCTTAAGAATTATTATATCGTTCACAGGATTTGAATAAATAGATGATTTCGATAAATTTTATATTATTACACTCGTAATTAAAATATGTTCCAATCGATTGCAGAATCAAACCCGATGGGATTACTTTTGTGTGTAAGGCATCGTACTCAATTACGGAATCAAGATTTTTTTAAAAATTACGTTAAATTTAATTTTGCAATTGAGTATAACACATTTTATTTGCAAGTGTAACTCTATCCAATTCGTCTCAAACTTTCATAATAGAAGACAAATGTGATATAAATATTTATTTTTTTATTATTTTAAGAATTTTAAATCTGATTTTATAATAATGTACTGATTCAATTAATTTAAATAAGTGGTTCCATGAATCGGCACAGTGATCTTCAAATAAATTCAAAAAATTGTGGGATTATTATGGAGATGTCTCCTTTTTAATTTTTTTCCCCTAAAAGGTACCCTTGTTTTTATTTTTCTCATATAGCATCTCTAGTTTTATAATCTCATAAATATTATTTCCTTTCCTTTTTTGATTGTCGCCTTCACCATTCAGTACATTAACACCACTTGTCTTTCACCGTCTATCGTCTCCATCTCTTGCTTTCATCGCAAGATTTTATTGTCTATGTACGATACTCTTCCCCATTAGTCGTGCTCGTTGCTTCCATCGTAAGATCTCACCATATTTGTGCAATACCCTTTCTCACCTTTGATGTTCATTACTACAAGATCATACCTTCCTTACTTATAGTGCCTCGTCCCTTTCCCTATTCCCTCTCACCTATAGCACTAATCATTTTTATTCTTTTTCTACTCTAAGAGATAGACGTGATTGACATGATGGACAAGAAAAAATGTATAGAGGTAGAGAGATGATAGATAAGGAATGACGTATAAAGGTGAGTATAAAGAGCATGATGGATTGAGAAGGATAAAACCTCAAGATTGAGAATAGAGATAGAGGCGATGAATAAAAAAGAGAAGGAATGAATATTTATAGGTTTATGAGATTAAAAAATAAGAGTATTATATGAAAAAATAAAAATTAAAAACACCTTCCACACAAAAAAAAAATTAGGAAGTGTTTTTTTTTTTGGAAAAATCATCCTATTTTATACTATAAGAATTAAAAAAAAGTGTGAAAATAACCGGCAAAAATGGCCGGGATTGAGCAGTGGCACGAATTCGGGGTAAGACTGAGCCCGTCAACATCGCGACGCCGCTTAAAGTACTCGTTACGTCTACGACTGCTACTACGAGCCATTGTTTTCCCCAAACTTCTCTGCCGCCTCACTATATAAACCAAAGCCTGGGAATCGATCGGAGCAGCAGCAGTGCGCCGGTTCGAGTTAACCCCACAAAGACGGGGGTGGCCTGCGATGGACGTCCCCGAAGGACTCATCTCCCGGTTATGCCATCTCCTCGCCTTCTTGCCATTTTTCCTGCTGCTTCTCCTCCTCGCGGTCGTCAAAGGTTGGATCTTTAGCCCTCTTCCTTCTTTTCCTTTTCTTGATCTTGACGTTTACTTGTGTTCTCCATTTTCTTCAGCGGCTTTCATCGCGCCGATCGTGTTCGTCACTGTCTTGGTCGGGAACACCGCCTTGATCCTCGGGCTGTACCCGTTGCATGCCGTCTGGACCTGTTACTGTATCGCGAGGTCCGTGACTTGATCCCTTTAATCGTCTTTCTTATTCTTCTTTCCATCCCTTTCTGTTGTGATTTCAACCTCCGTTAAAGCCATTGTCGGTATTTCAAGATCTCGTCATTGCATTTGACAAGCTTCCACCTTTCATCTTGTCTGGCGCTGATGATATCAGTCCATGCTCCATTGCTAGATTTCATGATTTTCCACCTCAACTTACCCATCGTAGCAAAGTTATAGTCTTTCAACTCCTATTGTTTCAAAATTATCATGATTGCATTTATCTATTATCCCTTTCTTACCTCTGATGTCATTGTTTTTAATCTAATCTTTTTGTTATTGTGAGAAATTCATTTCTTTTCTTCCCTGTTAAAATTTGACTCGTGGAGATATAATTAGCTTTCTCGTTGGAATTTGGGGTGGCAGGACAAAGAGATTTGGTTCATTGCTGAAGGTTCTTATACTGTTGCTGATGCTGGTTCCTATCCTACTATGGCCTCTTTCCGCATTGATTGGTACCATTTTAGCAGGATTAGGTTTTGCAATTGCTTTGCCACTAATGGCAACGTTTGAGGCTGTTAGGGAGGGCATTCCAAATAAGTTATCTGAATGCTTCACGGTGTGAATCTTGTAGTTATTCTGCACTTTTTTCCCTTCCCCTGATGCTTTTGCATTTTGAAACTAATTGCCAGTACCTGTTAGACCGAGGTTTTATTCGGATGGTTTACTTTGTAGGCTGGTACTTGGAGCTCAATTAAAGGAGGGTTTACTATTGTGCGTGACTTTAAGGATATTTGTTTCCATTCCTACTTTTCGGTTATGGATGGATTGCTTGAGGCTGGTGGTGAGACAATAATGGACTTAAGGTACCTTTCTCAAAGGCTGATGTCGCATATGTATATATGTGTGTTACATTTTGAGCTTTTCTAAGTACTACAGTTCTCCAAGAATAAGTACTTTTGTTTGTTAATTGAGGTCTTATTAAATTAGGGTAACTGGAAAAGTCAAGCCTTGTTGTTGGTTCCGACTTGCCAAATTTTCCCATTGTAAGCTGCACCTGTTACAATATTATGTAGGTCTTCCATATTCTTAGTGTCTTTATCATTTGTTTGAATATTGCTGTTTTCTTTAACTTCATGAAATTCTGTGATAATGTTCAACCAAGGGATTTCTGCCTCATCTTAGTAATAAATTTATTTTACTCTGATTCTGTAGGATGAATATTGCTGTTTTCTTTACCTTCATGAAGTTCAGTGATAATGTTCAACCAACGGATTTCCGCCTCATCTTTGTAATAAATTTATTTTGCTTTTATTATGTAGGATATCACAAGTACCCGGATACATATTGGCAGGAATCTTAGGTATGCTTATTGACATGCCCATGATTAGCCTTATAGTACTGTATAAAGTGCCCATCATGCTGTTCAAAGGATGGAGGCAGTTGATTCAAGATCTTATCGGACGGTCAGGTCCATTCTTGGAAAGTGTTTGTGTTCCTTTCGCTGGACTTTTGATTCTACTATGGCCTGTGGCTGTTGTGTTGACAGCTATAGCAGGAATTCTTTCAAGCTTGAGCCTTGGATGCTATGCTGCTGCTGTTGCATATCAGGCAAGTCTAATCTGAGTACTGCATTTGTAGTCTTTGTAAAAGCCAATATCACCATTGAGCTTACATCTCCTCATGAATCAAGTTACTTTAGATATCACTGATTTTTTTTTTTCTGACTCCTATTAACATTATTTTTTTTCTTTTAGGAAAATTCTACAACGAGTGGAATTCTCTATGTTGTAGCTGTAATATCTATGTTTGATGAGTTCACTAACGACTTCCTCTACCTTCGTGAAGGCTCATGCTTCCCAAGGTATCTTTTCGATCACATTTGTGTATATTTTGCTTCTGCAAAACCTACATCCTCTGCTAATATAACTACACATCATGTGGTTTTGATACATCTAGCAGTAGGGCTGTCAACTGTCAGGTTAAATCTGGTGGGGTTTAAATTGGATATGAATAGCATGTTTGACCCAATGACTTGAATAATAATCTGGTCTGATCCGACCGATATCTTGAAAAAAATCACATTGAATGTCGATCATGCATGATCATATTCATTAACCATTAGATCCGGATGGCATACGAATCTTCATGCATGTTGAAGTACCAAATTTATCCTTAACTCATTCATCCTGTTCATCAATCTTCTTCTTCCTTATCTCTACTCTGTACTCCTTGGCTGTTTTCACAATCAGACCGAAGGAACCAGTCATGAGTACTTGGATCGATGGGGCATGGTGTTTGCAAAGATACTGGAGTTGGAAACTGTGTCTGGTTCATGCCAATGATGGGAATTTTACTGGGAGGCATTAGGCATCATGAACATGGGGAAGAAACGCAATGGCATAAGCATGAAGAATAACATTGAATTATATAAGGTCAAAGACTATGTTGCAGCTATGGAGTTAGGAGGAAAGAACAAGGCGTTTGAATGATTGTTGGGCTTGTGCATAAAGGGGACTGGGAGGTCAAGGGGGAAATGAGTTGATGAAATCATCCATAGGACTTCCGAGTACTGATTGCAATATAGGGTCAAGCTAAATTTGCTAATACTTGTTTGGATTTTTTCAGTGCTATGATGAAGTTTTTGTTGATTTCGCTGCTGCTTAACTATTCTGTGGATGATTACAGCATCTTTCTTGTATTTTTTAAAACATCTTTTGTGGGCAGCCAGACCTAAATATCGTAAGGCAGCTATTTCCCGCTCTGCATCACTTCCAAGAAAGCATGCTCCAGCACGAGCTGAGTCATTGCCCTTAAAACGTCCATTGATTAAGACAGCTTCAATGAAGATGCAGGAACTGAAAGCCATAGTGGTAAGATGCGATACATTACCTTTGATTTCACTGATTCCTTCTTTTTTTGTTGACATATTATTCTCTTAGATATGGGATAACTTTTTCATGGCATGTGAGAGTGCTGGGAAAGAGCTTATTCGAGCTGGTGCTATACGTATATCAGATCTGGAAGAATGGCAAAATTCAAAGAACAAAACCATTAACATTGGGATACCTTCATACGTCTTTCTGCAATGTTTTGTTCGTTCCATAAAGAGTGGTTCTGTTGGTTTTGTCATGCGTATGAATGCTTCCCTAGATCTCCCATAACGTGGTTTTCCTTTTCAGGATATTTTTCGTTACACTAAAATGGTTCTTTCAATTACTTTTATCTACAGGAGACAATGTTGAACTCACATATATTAATAGGCCTGAGGGAAGAGTTTTTGACTGGCTTTTCGAGCCCATGACTCTTCTAAAAGAGCAAATCAAAGCCGCAAATCTAGAATCAACTGAAGAGGAATATCTTTACAAGCTGGCTCTTTATTGTGGTGATGCTCGAATGATGACTTCTTGGCAAAATGGTGGAGTGGCACCGGCTGATGCGGTCAAAAGAGCTCAGTTGGAGGGTTTAAGTAGAAGGTACAAACAGTGCTCTATTGCCTCTATGTGATCTTAATCACTCTTTATGTCTACTTAGCCAAACACCCTGCCAATCACCCACCTGTTTGATGTGGTCATATTCTCTTTGCAATTCCGACCCTTTTGATTTGGTGAAATTCCCTTTTGACACCACTCCACCAACTGTCTTAAAAAATGCATGATATTATCACCCAATTCTTTGTTAAGTTTGCGGGTGTTTGATCAAATGATTGACTAAGTTGTGCGAGCAGCAATTCTTGAACTTAAATGTTCAGCATATTCCTGAAATTCAGTTGACAAAGGGATTATTGTAAGTAGGCATTTAGCTGAAAAAAAATGCAGGTATTTAGCTTGTTTTAGATTTCTCCTTGATATAGCTGAGTTGGTGGATCGCCACAACATAATTTATCAAATCTTGGTCCCTTTTCTGACTTAATTTCTCTCACAAGATCTGCTGCAACTTCAGTGTGCATATAAGGAGTCTTCATTTAATATCCTCAGATGCATGGATTTTGGACTCCCATGTTTATTAGGGTGATATGTTTGGGATTCTTCCTTGCAAGATATCATCCTATGTGCATCTATTGCATCTATGTTGGAAACATACTTTTTAAACTAAACATTCCTATAAATGAGGAAAAAAATCCAATAGTTGATGAATACTTAAACATATCTTGTATTAAGTTACACTAGACTATGATGACATAATGCTGCTGAATATATGTTTTTTCTGCTCCATTTTAGATAGACCAAGTTGTTCCTGTAAAAATTGGACTTTCTAATCATTTTTCTGACTAATCTTGAAAACAAGAAATCTCCAATTTCCAGAACAAGGATGTTTAATATGTTTTATTTATTCGTAGAGCAAAATGGAGGAGTATAATTAAGAATTCCATGCAGCATGAGACTTTTTGTGAAGGTCACATTCCTTAAATAGAGTTCTTCTTTATCAAGGTTTAAATGGGTGGTCTCTCCATATGGAACACTTTAATCAGCATCATCAGCCTCTTCCGATGTATTTTCTTTGTAGGTTGTCACAGTTCCTAAATATAAACTGCGTATTATCCTGTCTAGATTCAAAGTGCTTTTCATTGTATAATTCACAGGCATTGACCTGCATATTTCATGTTTACTATTATTTTAGATATGAAATTTTCATTATTAAATAAAAAAAGCTTCACTATTGAAACAATTAATTTAACCATCTTTTATTGGTAGTAAAACTTTAAAGTCTTAGGTTTTAACTGATTGTTAAATTGATAGATATGTTCATTTTGACAAATAGCTCATTCATGTGAATAATGTAAGCCACTTTATATTGTAAGTGGGTTCCAGATGAAAGGACAAAGTCAATATAAGATTTCATGGACAAGCATAATGGGTTTTTAATGATTGACTGTCAGTTTAGGATGTACCATTTTATGGTGAGAGCTGTCCTGTAAGGATAACTTAACTGCTTCCTGGCTGTAAGAATAGCCCACCAAACTAATGGCCCAAGTAATTCTGGTGAATTTGGGCAAAGAATTGACTTGGGAAGATGACAGGTTCTTGATTTGGTGAACTAGTAGCTTAGCAAATAAAAATAATTTATTAAAGTCAAAAAAATTATAACTAGTTATTCTTCACATATCTCTCTTTCTTACTGTTATAAGTACTGTGGTCAAGAATCCGCATAATGGTCGCACAAGCTGTGCAATAATAACAAAACTGGAAAGTCTCACATAAACTGTCATAGAAGAAAATTAATAGCGCATATAAATGTACTAGACAAGAGAAGTGTAATTTTCAGTTTTCTGGATTGGTTTAATTCTGGATATCGTGTGTGTGCACGTGCACGCAGGCGCATGCAGGTGTCGATGCAAAAGTTTGTGTAGGTTCATGTGCATATTCGGTTTGTAAATGGAGGTGATTGTGTGTTCATCCCCTATAATTCCTCAAAAAGCACATATGAAAATAGAAATGACCTGAATATGTTTTTCTAAAAGCTGTCGTCCATAGGTTGCAGGGTTTCAGTTTGACCATTTCGAGGATGCCAACCTTCAGGCGGCGGTTTGAGGCAGTTGTTAAGGCATTACTGCAAGAAGCCAGGCAGGGGTTCCAGAAAAATGGTAATGTCATTGAGCAAACACTGTAGACGCCTCTCATCCAGTAAGAATGTGAGGTAATATGCTTGTCTTTATCTTAAGATGTTGCCTAGTACAGTAACTTGTGGAAGCGACTAAAAAGCGAGTGCTCGTTGATTATTTAGATATTGAAGAGTTAATGACACGAGAGATTTGTGATATTGTACTGAATTGATGTCTTTATGATTAAGCTTCAGAATTTTGATAATTGGTCTATTCCTTCCTCAAGGTTGAGATTCCTGTTGCCCTATGTGCCAGGATCTGTTGCCTCAGATTGTTTACATTATGTGACATTCATGTTTCTGTCACATGAAATCTCCTTTATTTGTTGTCTAATTTTGGTGTGTTGGATGCATCTTTTGATGGTAGACTGCTCACCTGTGTAAAAACCTGACTATGTTACAGGGAAGGATGGTTGGTAGGAGCTTGGCAGGTTTGTTGGATGCTGAACTCGACTTAGTATTGCTTCATGTTGCATGTCATGTCATTCCGAGTGCTCCAAGTTGTATTTTTTTCACACTCAGATGGTGTTTCTGAAGTTGGCCTTCAGCCGAAACCAGCTGAAGGTATACCGAAAGAAGGGAAAAATTCGCAAGTGCAAACGTAATACAGTGATCAGCAAAAGTAGTGTTGAATTTTCTTCTTCAGCTGCATTCTCTGTTTTTTTTTTTTTTAATCGACTTATGTTGCCTCCATAAAGATGTGCCATTTCTCTTTAAAATTTTATTTGTTTTTCCAAATATTAGATTATTTGTGTATTAGATGCTTACAACCGGACTCAAAACCTCTTATTTCTTGAGAAGATTTGAATAGATTTATATGGATCAAATAAGGCTACTATTACTAACTTGAGCTCATGCATTATGGATCAATGATTTAGGTTGTCCTATCGGATTGGGTCATGATAGTAGGGTATTTCAGATACCATGAAGAAGCTTGTGTCTTGACGGCTTCCTTGTCCTACTTGAAGTTCCATTTCTCCTCGAGATCATAAGCTTGAAGTTTATGTTCTCCTCTCTTGTATTTACACTCTATAACGCACATTGGACAACGTGAATGCAGCCGCTGCACCAAAGTTATCGACCCACAAACCCCACATGTTTAACCGATGAACACAAGCGTAGAGCGGCATGTGCTAGCAATAAATAATATAATTAAGCTGTTAGTGATCTTTTCCTATTTATAAACATTACGGCACGTCCTACGAATCATGTATCTATAATTAACGTTATAGTCAAACCAGTGGAAGTTTGGCTTCTCTTTGGCATTCCGCGAAAGTGAACCCTCGATTGTTGAGCCCGCGAAGCACAGTTGAAGCGGTATCCTTCCTTCCTGTGATGGTGACGTTGTTTGTCGAAGTATTTATTAGATATAGTATTTTGTGCGGCTGGTAGGAAGATGGAATATTATTTCTGACTAATTATAGATTAATACATATAATTAGTTATCTTTAGCATATCTCGATTATTATATTTTTATATTTATAAAATAAAATATTTAATCTTATTTCTTCTCATAATATTAATGTTGTTGACGAAAATATTATAATATTTATCACCAAATATATGGTGATTTTATTTCACTTTAGTTTATTATTGAGAATGTAAGATATTTTTATCAGTAAAATCGGTGACATAAAGAGAAAGAAGATTAAATATTTCACTTATAAGGATCTCAACATAATTTTTAAAAGTATAAAAAAAAAATACTAATGATAATTAATTCATTAATCCTATTATTTCTACTGTTCTCGTATAGAATCGAACAGACACAGCACGGTGGATCAAGCTGTGGATGTCAGCTCCGAGGGCAGCAGGAGTGGCCGCATGATTCCTCTGGTTTTTGCATCGAGACAAGGGAATATTAGGCAGCCTGTCCTACGGATTTCTTCGAGAGGCTGCCTTCAAATGTCGTGTATGCTGGGAGAAGAAAGTCGTCTCAGTATTCTAATCATCATCATCGAATTTTTATTTTCTTGTCAGAGCATGTCCTTTCCTTCCTACTCATAGTTATCTATCTTGAATTAAAAAAATAGAGATCGCGATCAATCTTCAAGCCGTGTGACAAGAAAACAAGTCCTCCAGCTACGGTGTGCAGGAAATCCACCTTCTTCCATGTTTCACCTGCAGACAAATGTGCGGTGCTTATCAGTTAATGCATGTAGTGAATGGTTGCTCGGTGCAGAATGACAACAGCAGGGAGTGGCATATGTGCAGGAGAATCACAATAAACATACACGACTGTGTGGTGCATTTGAACAACTAAGCCACCGTGAGAGGGAAGAGTTGGAAGCGTGCAAGCGCCAATCCACAGCTGACAAAAAATCCAACGTTGCACGAACAGTTGGATTTCTTCTATGTAAGCTTTCAGTTCTAAGAGAATCTATGACGTCTGAGAGCATCCGTAGGTGAGCTAACCCTGTGAACTTTTTCTTTATGGGGTCGATTTTTGGATTATTTTTAACCTACCCAGTCAAAATTGCTCGATAGACTTCAGAACTGCTCAGTTTGATTTTGGAGGCAGACGCAGCACTGACGGAGGTGCATAATCACGGCAGTCTGATGGGCCAAAAAGGAATCGAGATATAAGAGAGTTAGAGAGGAAAAATTAACGGATGAAACAAGAGATAAATTAAATCTTTATTTTTTATAGATATATCTTTATTTTTTTTATTTTTTTACGGATAAAACTCATCTATTTATAGGGTCTAAGAGCTATAAAGCTAAATTATTAAGACTACATCATATATTTTTATTATAAGTAATCTATCCAATCTCTTAGTGATTTATTATTTTCGTAATCTTTTTCTAATGATTTTTATCATGGTGTTGCCTCTTCATTCTTACTAAATTCTAAAGGTTATAATTGTTTTTATGCATATGATTATGAGAGAGATTTTAATCCTTTCTTTTAATTAAATTTAATTCTCATGGTACTCACCTTTTAAGTTTAATTCAATTTTATCACACATTCATCTTTGAATTAAGGGGCTTAGTGAAAGTATTTGGAACTTGGTCATCGGATTTGATATAGTCTAATAAAACCTTCTTTTTCTTGATTTGATTTCGCATGAAACGATAACCAATATCAATATACATGCTTTGTTTATGAAAGACTGGATTCTTGGATAATGCAATTACTGACTTATTATCAATTTTTATCTTTCTAGTTTCATCTTGTGAATAATTGACTTCATTCAAAAACTTCATTAGTCATATCATGTGGCATATATTTGATAATGTCATTTTGTATTTCACTTTGTATGTAGGTAATACAAATATATAATATCAAATATATAATCCATTTTGGCATATATAATGGATTGCTTCTTCGAATATCAAGTGAAAGCAGTATCACCCATATAAAAAATAAAATCGATTATACATTTTTAATCTTCTAGAGCTCCACTCCAATCAATCTCGGAATAGCCAATAGTCGATCATACGTTATGCTACCTTTAATATAGCATAAAATTCTTTTAGCAACCTTTATATATGTTAACATTAGTTTTTTCATAAATTGGCTTACTAATATGGTTCTATATAGAATATTCAATCTCATGCAAATTAGGTATCTTAAATTTTCTACTAAGCTTTTCAAATAAGTTGGATAAATTATATCACCATCATCTTATCTTACAAGTTTGATATCATATTCAACCAATGCACCCAACCGATATATAATCTTACATCTTGAATCTTTTGAGAACCTCTTTTGCATATTCTTCTTGTGAAATGAAGATGATTTTTTTAATTCACTTCGATGCTAAGAAAATAAGACATGAGGCCAATATCGATTATTTCAAATTCTTGGATCATTATTTGCTTGAATTCTTTAAACATAAGTGAGTTACTTCATTTAAAGACAAAATCATCTACGTACAACAAAACAAGTAAGATATTTTTATTTTTGTTCATCTTATTATAAAGGGCCCCTTTATAAGGATATTATCATAACCATTTTGCTTGAAGTATACATCAATTCTATCATTTTAGGCTCTAGGTGATTGCTTTAACCTATATAAAGCTTTCATTTACTTAAGAACTTTCTTTTTATACCCTTTTTAAATATAACCCAATGGTTATTCTATATATATATTTCTTCTTCAAGAAAATCATTCAAAAATATAGATTTAACATCCATTTAATAAATCGATCAATTATTTTATTTGACAATGGCTATAATTAATCTAATAGTTTTTATTTGAATAACAAGGGCAAATATCTCATATACTAGATTTTTGCTTATAAGCCTTTGCCATCGATCTAATTTTGTATTTTTCAACTTGGTCTTATGATTTTTTTTATTTTGTAAACCCACTTCACTTCATTAGGATTTTGTCTCTCAAGTAATGATGCAAGCTTCTAAGTTTTGTTTCTTATAATGGGGTTGATCTCTTCATCCATAGCATCTTTCTACTTTTCATCTTTCATTGCATTATAAAGAGAAACAAGATCTAATTTATCTATTACTTCATATAAATCTCTTAGACTTCTTATCCTCTAATATACTAGGCTGTTGTTTGGAGATAATTATATAGAAGAAGATGTTAGCGATATAGCGGTGAAAATGGTAAAGTAATTTTAAACTCTATTTGCTTTTATTCGTCTTCATATAACTCTTTGGTATTTTCTCCCAATTTCATGCACCTTTTTCATTGAACTTTATATCCCTATTTATAACAACCTTTGAATTATTGTGCTCTAATAATTTGTAGACCTTAAATTTTGCATCATACTCGATGAAAATATGTTTGGAGCTCTTATCCTTCAACTTAGTACTTCTTTGATCAATTACTTGTGCAAAATCAATGCACCCAAATATCTTGAAATGTGAAACGTTTATTTTATTTTATTTTTTTGTCTATACCTCTTGTGGAAATCTATTCTTCAGGCTCTATGTAGGGCATCAATTTAAAATAGGGATAACACAAGCCACCACTTTGGCTCAAAATTTTTTAAGTATATTTTTTATCTTGATCATACTTCTCACCATATTAAGAATCATCTGGCTCTTTCTCTTTACCATACTATTTTATTTTAAAGAATGTGGTGATGTGAACTAATGTTGAATGTCATGTTTGTCACAAAAATTTTCAAATACTTTGGAGGTGAATTCACAACCTTGATCAGATTAGATAGTTTTGACATAGAAGCTACTTGCATTCTCTACAAAAGTTATGAACTTCTTAAGCATGCTAAAGACTTCCTTTTTCTTTTAAGAAATAAACCCAAGTTTTTCTTGTATCATCAATAAAAGTTAAAATATAATGATGCTTACGAAAAGATGTTGAAGCAATAGGATCACAAACATCATTATGAATAAGTTGAAGTGGCTTCTTTGCTCCAAAATTTTTCTTATGTGGAAAACTTCTTCTTGGTTATTTGGCCAAAACACATTCTTCACATATTTGACTTAGGTGCTGTATATAGGAAAGATCATTTACTATCTTCTTTGTTGATAGTGTTAGAGCTGGTCCAGAAAATTTATCAAAGGGTAATTTGACAACCTAATAAAGACAATAAAGCAGAAAAAAAATAAAAGAGACAGAGACACCAAATTTACGTGGTTCGATCAATTGACCTACGTCCACGGATGGAGAAGGAGTAAAACTCTATTATAAATGGGACAATTACAAATATCTTAGGAAAATATTCCTAAGTCATAAAACACCCAAAAACTACTAAACAAGAAAAAGTCTAAAATATTTTAACTAAGTGTGGGCTTAATAAAAATTAAATCCAAAGCAAATTATTAGGTTTTTCTTGTGGTGCATTTAGTTTCAAAGCCCAAGCCCTTATTTATAGTTGCAATAGGAAATAACAAGCTTGATTTTTCCGATGTGGGACTAAAATGGGACTTGCCAAATCAACAAATGTCCAGCATGTCTCAATATTGACAATTAGCAAACATGCTCCACCTTCTTCACAAAAGCCCTAATGGGCAATCACCAATAATGAACACTAACCAAGTCCAAGCACTACTTGAACTTGTAAACCGAAAGAGGCTTCGTAAGCATATTAGCTGGATTATCCTTCGTATGAATTTTCTGAACAATGACCTTTCCCTCGGCAATATTATCCCGAATAAAATGAAACTTCACATCGATATGTTTCGTCCTCTCATGATGCATCTGGTCTTTAGTCAAATGAATAGCACTTTGATTATCACAGTAAATTGTAGTAACACCTTGATGTAGACATAATTTGTTGAACAAACCTCTTAACCATAAAACTTCTTTGATCGCCTCTGTCACTATCATATATTCTGCCTCTGTAGTAGATAAAGCCACGACAGATTGTAAAAAAGCTTTCCAATTAACTACACAACCACAAACGCAAAATACATGGCCTGTCAAAGATCTTCGTTTATCAAGATCCGCAGCATAATCAGAATCCCAACCAAAGTGTCATGATTTTTTTCAAACTCCAAACAAGCATCTGAAGTCCCTTTCAAGTATCTGAGAATCTACTTCATAGCCTGTCGATGTGTTTTACCCGGGCGTGGCATATATTTGTTAACCACACTAACTGCTTGTGAAATATCTGGATGAGTACAAACCATTGCATATATAATACTGTTGATGGCACTAGAATATGGAACTTGCACCATATATTCTTCCTCTTCAACTGATTGTGGTGACTAAGCAGTAAATAACTGAAAATGGCTAGCAAGAGGAGTACTCACTGGCTTAGCGGTTTTCATGCCAAACCTCTCTAAGACTTTCTCGAGGTAATTTTTCTAGGTCAGAAATAATTTTCGAACTCCTCGATCTCTTTTGATCTCCATGCTAAGAATCTTCTTAGCTGCTCCTAAATCTTTTATTTCAAATTTACTACTCACCTGCATTTTCAAAGTATAAATTTCTAACAAATTCTTAGATACAATAAGCATGTTATCAACATAAAGCAACAAATACATAAAAGAGCCATCATTTAACTTCCGGAAGTAGACATAGCTATCATACATACTCCTCGTATAACCATGATCCAATATAAAAGAATCAAACCTCTTATACTACTGTCTTGGAGATTGCTTTAATCCGTACAAGAATTTCTTTAACAAGCAAACATGGTCTTCCTTATCGTCAACTTCAAATCCATGAGGTTGCTCCATGTAAATTTTCTCTTCAAGTTCACCATGTAAGAAAGCTGTCTTAACATCAAGTTGCTCCAATTCCAAATCATACATGGTAACTAAAGCAAGCAAAATACGAATAGAGCTATGTTTAACAATAGGTGAAAATACGTCATTAAAATCAACATCATGTACCTAACTATAGCCCTTTGCAACCAATCGTGCTTTATACCTTGCATCTCCAACCCCTGGAATACCTTCCTTCCTTTTGAAGACCCATTTGCATCCAATAATTTTCTTACTCGAAGGCGGCTTTACAAAATCCCAAGTTCTATTGTGAAGGAGAGATTCAATTTCTTCATTCATCGCAATCAACTACTTAGTGGAATCATCACAAGAAACTGCATCTGAGTAGGTAGTAGGCTCACCAACTTTACCTGTTTCTTCTGCAACAGACAAAGCATATGCAACCAAATTTACATATCTTTATAGTGGTCGAATATCTCTCCGTGGTCTATCCTTGGCTATGGAATATTGCTCTTCCTCTGGATCATCTTCGTCAGTACACTCGGGACCATCTACTGGAATTCTCTGAGTAGAAGAGTTCGATTGAAAAAGAATCAGAACTACCAATCTCAAGCTCTACCTGCTTCTGCGCACTATCATTTGTACAACTAGTAAATTCCTCTTTGGAAGATAACATAGACAATTCATCAAAAGTAACATCTCTACTGATTACAAATTTTGAGGATTTGGGATCAGGACACCATAATCTGTATCCTTTCACCCCAGAAGCATACCCAAGGAAAATACACTTTTTAGCTCGAGGCTCTAATTTTCCTTCATTTACATGCATGTATGCTGGATACCCAAAAATTTTTAAATCAGAGTAATCAACAGGAGTATCTAACCAAACTTTCTTTGGAGTTTTAAAATTAAGTGCTGTAGAAGGAGCGCAGTTGACAATGTAACAGGCCATATTAATCGCCTCTACCCAAAAGTCCTTTATCAACCTTGCATTTGAGATCATACACCTTGCTCTCTCCAAGAGTGTTCTGTTCATACGTTCAACCACACCATTTTGTTGAGGCGTCATCCTAATAGTGCGATGCCAAATAATTTTTTCATTTTTGCTGAATTCATCTAAGTCACTTTCACAAAATTTCATGCCATTATCTGTTCGAAGTCGCTTAATCTATTTACCTGTTTGCTTCTCAATCAAAGCCATTCATTGTTTAAAGGTTAGAAAAATATTATTTTTATGCTTCAAAAAATAAATCCAAAATTTTCTGAAATAATCGTTAATGAAAGTCAACATATACCTTGCACCACCCTTAGACTGAACACAAGCTGGACCCCAAAAGTCTGAATGAATAGAGTTAAGAGTACCTTTCATTTTGTGAACTATCGGAGAATTGAAACTGACTCTTTTCTGCTTTCCAAAAATGCAGTGTTCACATAAATCTAGTAGCTCAGTACTCTGTTCACAAAGAAGACCTCTTTTGCTTAATATGCTTAAACCTTTTTCGCTCATATGACCCAAACGTATATGTCATAATTTGGTGATGTCAGAATCAGACAATGATGATACGAGACTGCAACCGAGCCTGTGACAGTAGTTCCCTGCAAAATATACAAGCTACCAGACCTACAAGCTTTTATAACAACAATGGCACCTCTAAAAACTTTCATAACTCCACCTTCAACTACGTATTTACACCCAAGAGTCTCTAGGGTGCCTAAAGAAATGAGATTCTTTTTCAAATCAGGAATATGTCTAACATTAGTGAGCATCCTCACAATACCATCATGCATTTTAATTCGGATTGTGCCTTTACCAACAGCATCACATGCAGCATTATTACCTATCAAAATAATTCCATCATTACAAGATTCATATGTGGAAAACAAATCCCTATTGGGACACATGTGATAAGAACAATCCGAATCTAAAATCTATTCATTTTTAGACCTCGTCTTGTCATTAGTAGCAAAGAAAATATTTTCATCATTCTCATCGGCTACTACACTAGCTTTAGCGCACTCAATAGTTTTCTCAATAATTTTTTCCTTTTACTTTAATTTATTTTTTAATTTAAAACAATCAATCTTAATGTGTCCCATTTTATGACAATATCTGCACTCCAAATATCTATGTTTGGATTTAGATCTAGATTTAGATCTACTACTGTCAAATTCCCTTTTATCAGTTCTACCCTTAACAACCAGACCCTCAGCCTGATTCCCACTACTCTCCCCAATGATATCCCTGTCTATTTGCTCCTTAGATTTTAATGCAAATTTAATTTTCTGATACAAAATTATTTCTTTTTCATAAATCATAGTATCACGAAAATACTTAAAGGATTGGAGAAGAGAACACAAAAGTAATAGAGCCTTATCCTCGTCATCAATTTTCGCATCTATATTCTCCAAATCCATAATTAAGGAATCAAATTTATCAAGAAGTGAGAGTATAGATGTACCTTCAGTCATCCGAAGCATATACAAACTCTACTTCAAGTAGAGACGGTTCTCCACTATCCTCTTTATATACAAGGCTTTAAGCTTGTCTCACATACTCTTAGTCGTAGTCTCCGTAGCTATCTCCCGTAAAACCTCGTTAGAGAGATTTAGAATAATGCTTGATCGGACCTTCTTATCCATACCTGCAAGATCTTCCTTTGACGTACCATTTGAAATTTTCTCAGTTCCTTGTAATGCCAAATCAACTCCGTCTTAAATCAGAATGGCCTCCATATTGAGCTACCACATGCCGAAGTTGACATTTCTGTCAAATTTCTCGACAACGATCTTTATTATTATCATCGTTTCCAAAAGATCCTGAAACCAGGCTCTGATACCAGTTTGTTAGAGCTGGCCCTAGGAAATTTACCAAAGGGTAATTTGGCAACCCAATAAAGATAATAAAGCAAAAAAAAGAGACAAGAATATCAAATTTACGTGATTTGATCAATTGACCTACGTCCACGGACGGAGGAGCAAAACTCTACTATAAAAGGGACAATTACAAATGCCTTAGGAAAATATTCCTAGGCCATAAAATACCTAAAAACTACTAAATAAAAAAAGCCCAAAGTATTTTAACTAAGTGTGGGCTTAATAAAAATTAAACCCAAACTAAACTATTAAACTTTTCTTATATTGCATTTGGGTCCAAGCCCTTATTTAAAGTTCAAGTGTGCCTCAAGTGCTATAGCCATGAGTATTTTACATAAGTTTTTAAATAATATATCACATCATGGATGATGATTAAGATAAATAATCATTCTTTGACATCTCCACTCAAGCAATTAAGTGATTGGTATTGTTTCTAATAAAGAGTTATTTATTTTTATATAAATATTATAATCATATTCTAATAGTTGTCCAAGACTAAGAATATTGGTCTTTGTATCTAACACATAATAAATATTTGAAAGAAATTGATGACTTCCATTTTAAAGATGGACCAAGATGTTATCTTTGCGTCTCACCAACACTTTTGATGAGCCTCCAAAGTACGACTTATTCATTCATTGTTTCATCTAATGTATTTGTAATCACACATGAATGTTAATGATATATTTTTTTATATGCTAACAATAAAAGAAGATATTTTTCCTTCTTTTCAACATAGTTAGTAATTTTTTTTCAACTTATTATTTTTATTATAATAACATTCGAAAGCATAATAATTATATTTTTTTACAACAATAGCATCGAATATTGAAACGATTATACATTTAGCATTTTGTATCACCTCTTTCTTATTCTTATTTTAGACTTTGATTTTTTTTTATTGTTTCTTCCTCTTCCTCCTGGTCATATCCTCTACCAAGACCATAATTACTTGAGCCTTCATTTTTTTTCTTTCAAAGTAAGTTTTGTTTTGAGAACTTATTTCACTATATCTGGTTTCTTCTTGTTAATTAAATATTCATGTACTTGCAAAAAAACTCATTAGCTTATTAATAGTCATTTGGTCTAAATCATTTGATTCTTGGATAGACATCACGATAAAGTTAAACTTTTCATGTAGCAATTGAAGTTTTTTTTTTTTACCACATACACATTCTCTAGATTCTCATCGTTTCTTCTTAGTTGATTGACAATGACAAAAACTTTTATAAAATAATTCAAAATAGTCTCATACTCATTCATTTGTAATGTTTCAAATTTAGTTCTAAGTGATTGAAATCGAATTTTTCTCATCTTCTTAACTCCTTTGAAAGAGTTTAGAAGAATCTTTTAAGCATTTGGAGGTATTGGTGGTCATAACCTTCTCAAAGTTATCTTTTCTATCCCTTCATAGATAAGAAAGAGCATTTTTTTTTTCCTCATGTTCTTTAAGTTTTTTGGCTCATCATAAGGATTACATCACCTTAAAGTTGCTCATAGCCTTTCTCTACCACCTCTCATATGTCTCATAATCCAATCAATAACTTTGTCTAGCTCCTTCAACTTTCATAATTCTGTTGTAAGGTGAGGCACTTAAGTTACATACTATTAGCTATTTTGACTTTGATAGAAAAAAAAAAAGATAAGATAGAGAGAGTTAGAAGAAAGAATCAAGAATAAAATAAGAAAGAAACAAAAAAAAAATTAAGATAAGTCTCTATTTTTTTTTCTTATTATTTTTAATGACAAAACTCAACTATCCATAGGGGATTGTTAAGGTTACATCAATATATTTTTATTATATATAATTTATCTAATTTATTTATAATTTTTTTCATGGTAATCATTATCATGATATATAATCCCTTATTCTTATTAAATTTTATAGATTATAATTATTTTTATGGATATAATTATGAGAAAGATTTTATTTTTAAAATTAAATTTAATTCTCTTAACGGGTGCCTGTACCATGGAGTTTGGTTTAATGCCGCGGATCAAAAGTGACTTGTCCTGTGACACTGGAAGTAGGAGCGAGGGAGGAGGGCGAGGAGAGCACGCCTACAGGCTTGAGGAAGACGAATGGTGGTCACCGGACCTATCCAACCCGATGTGCACTTCTCTAAAGAGGGGGGAAAAAAAAAATTAATTGTAATCTACTGTCGCAGGGAAAATAATAATATTATTATTAATATTAATAATCAACTGCGACATCTCAGACTGAGCTTTACCATCACAGGGGTCAACGTCGAAGACAATTCCATGACGTGATTCCAGGTTTGGCCGCGACTCGCGCTTGCCGATCTTGACGTGGAAGTCTGTCTTCACCTAAACGTCCGCTTTTGATCGTCTTCTTGTGGTGAAACTGCAACAGTTCTGCGGCCAAATGAGAAGACCTAATGCTGCGCTCCAACATCGGAAACTGGTCATGTTGCAATCGAAGAACCGTCTGTTCTCTGTTCTTCGAAACAAAAGAAGATTCACGCGCTTCCTTTGCCCATTACTCTTTTATTTTAGAACAGAAACAAAGGAAAGGAAGATTACAAGTGGCAGTTGACTAGATCGAGCACAAAAGTAATGTAATGAAAGAAGCATAAATGGCAGATTCCCAGACCACTGACGATGTCAAATCCATGCATTAAAACTAGATGCTCATGTAAGTTGTTCGTTCCACGGCGATTGTTCCAGTTCAGGAAAGGGAGCACGGGAGTCATAAACCATGTTCCATGAAGAATCACTCCACGCGTACCAATTAGCAATGTTTCATTTGAGCCCCCGTGAATGAGCTCTCGCGGAATTCGTGTAGTGATGTTTTACCTAACTTTTTACCTCCTCCTTTGTTCGGATTCGGATATCTTTGTCGATTGGAGCAGCACTTTGGAGCACCAAAGGAATCAATCGACTAAACAAATGATTTAGGATATCACTTGGCGTAAAGTAAACTGGTGGTGCAATTTCCAGCTTTTTCGGGTTTGTGTCTTCGGTAAAATGCCACAGTTTAAATCCTGGAAGACAATATTTGGTTGAGAAGGCACAAAGTGACACCAAAATTGAATTGGTCCTCCATTCCTGCTAGGATTCAGCTTGTTGTTGATTGAGAGCTACAAGTCAAGAGCACCAGCCTGTGTCACATGCAGCAGGTTCTCCATAGGAAAACAGTCAAACATGGTTTCTCTTATTTGTCCTTCTCCCCTTGATTAGGGGTTGACCCCAATGCATCATCCACCCAACCTGCTAACATTACCTTGTTCCAAGATTTTACCATCTAGAGCAATAAATCAGACATAATATTTTTTTAATGATTGTAAGTGATTGTTTTCATTTTTCTAATGTATTTCGAGTCTCTAATTTGTGTTAGATATGTGATGTACACTCTTGTTTGTTAGAAATATAGTATTGGTGAGTTTGAATTGGTCAGGGCTAACATATATCAGATTTAACATCAATTCAATCTAAAAGTAAATTTTAAACCATTAGATTGTCGATCATACTAAGTATGTATAACCCAATTTTTTTTTATTTTGAGTAATATAAAATTATTCTCTTAGTCTTTTTTTTTTCCATCAAACACACATCAACATTTAATTGTTACATCCTCGCAACTTTTTAGGAAATGGTGGTCTCTTGTGATATCCCATCTTACAAAATAAATTATTTGCATAAATGATAGCTGTAAATAAAATATCATTTTATTTTTTATTTCATTTAGTATCATAGCAACTACAAGAAAAAAAAATTAGTTAATAAGTTAATGCACATAATATAAGGACAATTTCAAGGAAAATTCGCAAGTTTGAACTACGATAAAAAAGAGTATGTACGAATTATATTGCTCATTAGCCAATCACATCATAAACATTACAAGTTTCGCATGATAATTAATATATATATATATATATATATATATAATAGAAAAAGAAAGATTGAGAAAAAAAAGAAGTCTTTTAGCCTCATGTGAGAAAGAGCAAACTCCAAACCTAGATTTTGGTCGTCTCAAAACATATTCTTTGTATTTGATTATCGGTAGATCAACCACACTATCAGGGATGATTCAAAGAAAAATCACAAGAATTGTGCAAGCAGTTGAGCCACCGGGATTGGACTACCGCGGTAAGTCCACCGGTTCGGTATCCACATTCGGATGAATTGTGCTCATGCAACCTCCATAACTTTGTCCTGTGAAGCCAATTCCCCAGTCGCTGCTTCGTCGCTTCTGCGTCAGAGGTTGGCTTGGTGGCCTGCAGATATACGACTCGCTGGCCAATGAATAGATTGAAGAGGCTTCCACAGAAGGAAAGAAACCCAATTCCAGACTTCGTCACACCCTGCAAGTCCCTTTAACGACCGGGGGGACGACCGAGGATCCTCGAGAAGACCGGAAACCGATTTGTACAAATTCTACGAAGCTCAGTGTTTTCCCTTCTGCTCTTTGGATTTGCCCTGCGTGCGCAGTTGTTTGGTCGTGGATTGGTTTTAGTGCTGCAAGTAGCATGAGCTGAAGACTGCAAGCGTGTGGTGGATCGGATGCGCTCAGTGCTGCAAGCATGTGATCGGACTGGAGCGTAGCTGAAACGAGGAGGAGAGAAAGAGATGCTTCTTCTGCAACACAGCCGCCATCGTCTACTCTTCTTCCTCCTCTCCCTCGCAGATTTGGTGGTCGCTGTCCTCTCGGTAGTCTCGGCACGAGCCGCCGAGGACTGCAAGAGAACCTGCGGCTCCTACACGGCCCCGTATCCCTTCGGATTCTCCGTCGGATGTCCAATCCGTCTCGAGTGTTTCAACCCCTCGAAATCCTCCGTCCGAATCGGAGAATTCACGGTGCGGAACATCACATACGACAGCCTCCTGGTCGACGTCCCCCCGGCGTGCAACCGCTCCATTGACGCAGTCAAGAGCCTGTTCGGCCACAACTACGCCTTGACCGAGAGGAACGGCCTGTTTCTCGGCAACTGTACGCCCGTGGCTAACAAGAGCTTGTCGGAGAGGTGCGCCGTCAACACCATCCTGTTCGACGGCAGCTGCGGACCTCGATATGACAACGCTACCTGCTTCTACAACGCCACCAGGGAACGTTTCTTCGACGAGGACAGCGTCGCTGCCTCCGGCTGCAGCTTCTTCTTCACGTCCATCGGGTACGACAACGTGGGCGGTGCGTCGGTGCCGTCGCTGGACCTCCGCACCGCGGAGCTGGCGTGGTGGCTCAACGGAACCTGCCGGTGCTCCGCCAACGCTAGTTGCACTGCGGTTACGGCTCCGGCGACCCATCCGCCGGGCTTCCGGTGCCGTTGCTCGGAGGGATTCCAAGGCGACGGATTCATCGACGGCGAAGGCTGTCGAAAAGGTTAGTCCTTGTTGTCGATTGGTGATCTGTTTACTGCTCTTTCTCTTGGCTTAGAGAAGTTCGATTGAGTGATGCTCTGTTTAGGCCTACTCTGTTTGATGAACATGCCCGGCTCCGGAAATCCTGAGTTAGATATGGTGTAGAAGTTCAAATTAAGCTCACATCAAACACTAAGCTGAACAAGAGACTTCCAAGTACGACTCCATGAAATATCGAAGAAAATGTAACAAGTAGTTATGATCATCTGATCTGCCCCATGATATATTTCGCAGGATCTGCCTAATTTTCTCCTTGTTTACCGCCAGCTTTAGAAGGAAAAAATCAAACAGTATCTGATGTCCATTAGTGATTTCTGAAGCATCAATCTTCACACCAACCAAAACGCCATGAACACCACTTCTCTGATTCTACCAACCAGACCTGCCTTGCAATTACCTGAGACCTTGAGGTTTGGGTAAACAACTCATCTGGTCTGCCTCTCAGCTCAGCTGCTACCTGCCCAACTGCTTTGTATTCATGCATACTAAATGCAGCTCCTCCGTAGACTGCTGTGGAGGACGTCTTTATCTGGTCGAGAAATTATGCAGTCAACGCCCTCAAAGAAAAGGCTCACCCACCTATGGCTTTTTTTCCTTCCTTTTTTTTCGTTTGAGCTGATACCTTGTGGATTTGGATTTGGATTTTGATTTCTTCTTTTTTTGGGCTCATCTTGGTCAGTGTCCAAATTCAATCAAAGATGCAATCCTACGAGGTACATGACAGGGGACTGCGGTGGATCTACCAGCAGATATGGTGTTCTTGTTGGAGGTATTTTTTTTTTATTTCAATTATGCTAATTTCCCATTGACATGTCAAATGTTATGAAAAGGCAATATTTTTTTAGATCTATTATCGATGTTGATTAGAGCATTTATTTTGTGGTGAACTTATTCTGCCTTATGTATCAATCGGTTCGGTGAAAGCATTAAAATCGCTTAGAAACAGAGAGGACAAAAACTAATCTATTTTGAAAAATCTACTGAACAGTTGAGGAACGCATGGCGATCTTTTGCTGTTTCCATCTCCTACACAGAATTTTTAGGTTTGAGACATCCGACAAGTAGCTATCTTGCATTTGTAATTGTGAAAACCAAATGCTTGTCAAAGGATTAAATCTGCAGAAATGAGATCATCTGTTTTGACTGCAACCCATTGGAACCTTCCCTTAGAAAATTCTGAGGTCGATAAGACCATCGAGTATAATTAAGTTGTCATCGTCACATTAAGCTTTTGATGTGCACGTTAAGTTTTGTCTAACGTGTGCACATCAGAGAGATGTAAGGTTGCTGCACCGTATATAATTAATTTAGGAGGCAAGAAGAACGTTTAGAGGTGCAGGTCAATTTGTTTCTTCTGACGCTGATGGTTTCGTATGCTGTCGATGGTACATTTTTGGTTAATTGAAGTGATGTTTTATATGCTGGTTAGATTCACATGATCTTTCAGTAAAACAGGTAGATAGTTCATCCTAGCATCCAAACAATGTATATATAGGAAAGAGTTCATTGTAATTACTAGCATTGACTGAGATTAAAGATGTGAACTTTGAAGCCGTGAAGGCGTTTGCATTGCTCTTGCCAAATTCTTCGATGTTCCATGACTGCATCAGTAAAAACATAGGAGCTTATACATCTTGGTTCAGGCATCATCGCCGGAGCTTCTGCAATGGCGGCCATGGTTCTCGTTTGCTGCTTCATCAAACGCCACTCTTCTTCGATGAGAAAGCGGAAGAGCATGAGACGGCTGCTATGCGAAGCATCGTGCACAGTTCCCCTCTATTCCTACAAAGACATCGAGAAGGCCACCAATGGCTTCTCAGAGGACCAGATACTGGGCACCGGCGCTTACGGAACAGTATACGCCGGCAAGTTCAGCAACCACCGGCTGGTAGCCGTCAAGAAGATCAAGAACCGCGACCACGACAGCATCGAACAGGTCATCAACGAGATCAGGCTCCTCTCCTCGGTGAGCCACCCCAACCTAGTCCGTCTCCTCGGGTGCTGCGTAGAGCAAGGAGAGCAGATCCTCGTGTACGAGTACATGCCCCATGGCACGCTGGCTCAGCACCTGCAGAGGGAGCGAGGGCCTGCGCTGCCTTGGACCGTCCGCCTCGCCATTGCCACCGAGACCGCCAAGGCCATCGCGTACCTTCATTCGGCGGTTCATCCTCCGATATACCACCGAGATATCAAATCCAGCAACATACTGCTAGATTTCAACTACAACTCCAAGGTTGCAGACTTTGGCCTCTCGAGGATGGGCATGACGGAGACGTCGCACATCTCGACGGCGCCGCAGGGGACCCCGGGCTACGTGGATCCCCAGTACCACCAGAACTTCCATCTCTCGGACAAGAGCGACGTCTACAGCTTCGGCGTCGTGCTGGTGGAGATCATCACCGCGCTAAAGGCCGTGGACTTCAGCAGGGCGCAGAGCGAGGTGAACTTGGCGGCGCTAGCGATCGATAAGATCGGCGGAGGCCGCGTCGAAGAGATCATAGACCCGTACCTCGAGCCGCACAGAGATGCTTGGACGCTGGCTTCCATTCGCAAGGTGGCTGAACTGGCATTCAGATGCCTTGCCTTCCACAGGGACATGAGGCCCTCCATGATAGAGGTAGCAGACGAGCTGGAACAGATCAAGCTCAGCGGGTGGGCGGCGACGGATGACGGCATGTTCTTGTCGACGGCGTCGTCCTTCTGCTCATCCCCTTCGAGTTGCAACGAGAAGCCGCGCACGGCATCGAAGAGCAAGAGATTGGTGTTGGTCAGTAGCATGAGAGAGGAAGCGGAAGTGGAGTCCCCTGTTTCTGTGCAGGACCCATGGTTCAGTGAGCAGAGCTCTCCTTCCGCAAACAGCTTGTTGGGCAATGTAATCCTTTGATCTGTCCTGCTGTTCCTTCTTCTTGAACTTAAGAAACTTTCCCTTCAAATGTAATGCAAAATCATACAAAAGAGTTGTAGAAGAAAGAGCAGCAACTCTCAGCTCCTCCATCGGTCCAACCTTGATTTGTTAGATCTACTGATTGGTACAAAATAATAAAGGTCCATAATCAAATATTTAGAGCTGATGATAACAACTTGATCTATCTTTGTAGACAAATATAATTCTCCGTCTCCGATTGATGGCATGAGAGACAGAGAGACAGAGTTGGATTGAACGGTTGGCAATGGCCACTTCATTTATACAATTTCACGTGGGCTGTCTCTTCCATCAAATCACGTGGCTGCCTTCTCGGCACAGGCTCGCTGGTTCACCTTCCTCACTGCGGAGGAATCAAGTGCACACGTGAAAACATTTATCTGCGCCCCAACCTCCTCCTCTTTACGAAAAGACGACCACAACAAGTTTAGTAGCCATCACTGCCGTCTACCAAATGGGGAACAGAGACACCATCTTAGAGCTTGGACCACCCTGTTCTGCACTAATGGCAGCGTTTATGGAGGTTCCCGAAGTTGACCTTGGAGTGCATCGGATCAAGTTTCCAATTGCCGAAAAGCCAGTGCATGGACACCCAAACTAATGCATGCCACCTACCTCAAAAGCCAAAAATTAATGCATCATCATCCTTATATACCATTGCACTAAGTACCCAATGAACTTGTCTGTTTGAGACCTCGAGTGAGGGTGATGATGATGGCTTCGAGGTTCCACCGACTCGTCCTTCCTTGTCTCTTGGCCGTGGCCATGTTGACGTGCACCGGCTCCGTGGAAGCCAGACGGGCGCACGTACTCCTGGCGTCCGCTGCGGCCCCGGCCGCTCAGCGGAAGCCCCAAACCAGCGCGGAGGACCAGTTCCTGACCGGCCACAACCAGGCCCGCGCAGCGGTCGGGGTGGGCCGGCTCCGGTGGAGCCCGAAGCTGGGCTCGGAAGCCAGCCGGGTGGTGGCGCACCAGAAGGAGGAGGGGTGCGGCTTCGCGGACTTGGCGTCGAGCCCCTACGGGGCGAACCAGTTGTGGACGAGCTACCCGGTCAGGCCGGCGGAGGCTGTGCGTTCGTGGGTGGAGGAGGGGAAGTACTACAGCTACGCCAACAACTCGTGCGCGGCGGGGCACGAGTGCGGGACGTACACGCAGGTGGTGTGGAGGAATACGGCGGAGGTGGGGTGCGCGCAGGCCAACTGCGTCTGGGGAGGGGCAACCCTCACGCTCTGCCTTTACAATCCCCCTGGGAACATACAGGGGCAGACGCCTTACTAGGTCGATCTGATCTCTTCACGTCGTGTTCGATCTTTGGTCGGAGAGAAGCAGAGTACTTGAGATCACCAGAAAATAAAGGCGCTGGCTTTGCAATGTTCTGTAGCCTTTTGCTGCCGATGTTCTTGGAATGAAAGAAATAGCTGTCCTTTATATTCCGATCCAGTTTCCATAGCGTACTTCATTTTGTTTCTCGTATCATTGACCACGTAATAAATTCTACGACGACTGGAACCCTCTCGACTGCATATTAGTGTGATAAGGTCAATTACACGTGGAGCTCCAGTTTCTTATCTTGGTCCACTCCACGCTCTTCGACAGAACCCGATGTCTGCTGGTAAATCGTCTCAAAAACCATGTACCTCTCTGGGAACTGTACGTAGCGGAAAGTTCACACATAACAGAGTGAAGGTAAGGCTGCAGGAGACAGCACACATGCATGATGCCTCTTCTTTCTTGTCTATTTATTGAATAAGAGGGTAAAACAGTATGCGGAAGGGAACAGTCTTCGTTTCTTCTTTGATAGCTACAACCAGCTGGTCGTAAGCCTCTCTCCCCATGCCGCGTCATCTCAGGGCACCACGTATCGGCGACTGCCTCGTTGATCGTGTCCAACGGCGCAAACATTGTAAGCTGTTCCATGCGTCAAAAGGATGGCTGTAATGTAAAGAAGAAAAAAAAAATTTTAATTAGGTGAATATAATATCTGTTTATATTTATATATCTATGAAAAGAAGATTTTCTTCAATTGAGCAACGAGATTTTTTTATATAATTAAAAAAAATCTTATTTACTATCATATTCCCGTAAAATGAAACTCCTATTAAGGATGTCGATTTTGGATCGATGCAACGAAAATAGTTTGCAGAGGAGAGACTTCGTAAGTGAGTCTGTTAGTTGATCAACTGTATGCACGTGAGAGACATGTAGTTGATATCTGACAACTTGATCTTGCACGAAGTAGAAGTCGATGACAATGTGTTTTATACGTAAGTGGAACACTGGATTAGTACATAAGTAGGTAGCTCCAACATTATCATAATATATTATATGAGTAAGGGTAGAGTTGAGATTGAGTTCTTTTAGAAGATTTATGATCCAATTGAGTTCAGCAGCAGCAGTAGCGATGACATGGTATTCAACTTCAGTTGTAGATCGTGTAATTGTCTTTTATTTTTTAGAATTCCAACTAATTGGATTAGCTCCAAGGAAGACAATATACCCCGATGTAGACATTCTATCATCAAAATTTTCTACCCAATCAACATCAACAAAGGCATGATGATTAAGTAGGTTGTGTTTGCGGAGAAAGAGGCCATAATTGAATGTCTCTTTAATATACCATAAAATTCGTTTGATCATAGACTAATGCATAGTAGATGGCCGATGCATAAATTGGGATAATTTATTTACTACAAAAGAGATATCTAAACGAGTGAGAATAAAGTACTTGTCGATATTAAGTAGAGTCTATAACAGGGCTTCCATCATATAATTTGAGTGATGCACTAGTAAAAAGTAAAGTTGTAATCTCTTTTACATCCTATATGTTTGCTTTTGATAATAAGTCTTGAATATACTTTTTTTATGATAGGAGGAGACTGGAAGATGTAAATGTTGCTTCCACTCCCAAAAAGTAACTCAAGGGTCTTAGATCTTTGAGAGAGAATCGATTAGTCAATTGCTTTAGGAATGTTTGAATCTCCAATAGATCATTACCTATGACAATGATATTATCTACATTTACTAGAAGATATATTGTTTCTATTTTATTATCGCAAGAATAACGAGGTATCAGACTTGGAATTGATGAAGCCAATTGATATCAAAAACGTGTAAGTTCAGTATATCAAGCTCTTAGAGATTGACGAAGTCCATAAATAACTTTTTATAGTTTGTAGACATGTCACAGAAACTGAAGATGAGTGAAGCTAATTTGAGACCAGTATACTCGGGGAAGTTGAGGATTTTCCCCAACTGCATGAGATTTTCTCGTGTAGTTGGGAAAAATCTCATATGTTATCAGGCCACGTAGGCTCGTCATTTTGTCAGAGACCTTTGTGCATGCTTGCTCGTAAACCTTACAAAAAAAAAAGAGATGTTGATCATGATCTTCGGCTCTCTTAATTCATGCCCTAATAATTTAGCTAAAGTTGAGCATATATTAAATCAAATTATATCATGATAAATTAGAATATAATGATAAAAATGTACACACTAATCAACTAGAACTATTGTCTATTTATACATGTTGGGAGAAGATTTTTCTCAACCGAGCAACGAGATTTCCTCGTACAATTGGGGAAATCTCATCCTCATGCAGTTGAGAAAATCTCATCTATTATCATGCCCTCGCAAGATTGAGCTCCTGTCAAGGATGCCGATCTTGGACTGATGCAACGAAAATAATTTATAGACGAGAGGCTTCGTGAGTGAGTCTACTAGTTGATCAACCATATGTTTATGAGAGATACGTAGTTGATGTCTGATAACTTGATCTCGCATGAAGTGAAAGTCGATGGCAATGTGTTTCATGCGTGAGTGGAATCCTGGATTGGCACATAAGTAGGTAGCTCCAACATTATCATAATATATTATAGGAGTAAGAGTATAGTTGATGTTGAGTTTCTTGAGGAGATTTGTTACCCAATTGAGTTCAGTAGCAGCGGTGGCGATGGCATAGTATTCAGCTTTAGTTGTAGATCATACAATTGTCTTTTGCTTCTTAGAACTCCAACTGATTGGATTAGCTCGAAGAAAAATAATATACCCTCACGTGGATGTTCTATCATCAACATTCCTTATCCAATCAGCATCAACAAAGGCATGGAGATGAAGTAAGGTGTGTTTGCAAAGAAAGAGGCCATGATTGAGGGTCCCTTTAAGATATCGCAAAATTCGTTTGATCGTAGACCAATGTATAGTAGATGGTCGATGCATAAATTGGGATAATTTATTGACTGTAAATGAGATATCGGGATGGGTGAGAGCTAAGTACTGTAAGGAGCCAAGCACTTATCGGTATTGAGTAGAGTCCATAGCAAGGCTTCCATCACATAATTTGAGTGATTCACTTGTAGAGAGGGGAGTTATAACTTCTTTTGTATCCTGCATATTTATCTTTAATAGTAAGTCATGAATATATTTTCTTTCTGATAAGAAGAGACCTGAAGATGTAAATGTTGCTTCCACTCCCAGAAAATAACTCAAGGGTCCTAGATCTTTGAGGGAGAATCGATCGGCCAATTATTTTATGAATGTCTGAATCTCCAAGTGATCATTGTCTATGACAATAAATATCATCCATATACATTAGAAGATATATTATGTTTTGATTTTGTTGTCATAGGAATAACGAGGTATCAGACTTGGAGTTGATAAATCCAATTGATGTTAGAAATAAACTAAGTTCGGTATACCAAGCTCTTGGAGCTTGACGAAGTCCATAAATAGCTTTTTGTAGTTTGCAAACATGACTCGGATACTTAGGATGAACGAAGCTAGGGGGTTACTGCATGAATACATCTTCAGTTAGAGTTCCTTATAAAAAGGCATTGTTAACATCCAATTATCGTAGGTGTCAGCCTTTTGATATGGCTATACTTAAGATAAGCCAGATTGTATTGGGTTTAATAACTGGACTGAATGTCTTTGTGAAGTCAACACCAAGTCGTTGATGAAACCCTCTGGCTACCAAAAGTACTTTATATCTAGCAACGGATCCGTTTGGATTTCACTTAATTCGAAAGACCCATTTACACTTGATGATATTTTGTGTGGGATGAAAGGGTACAAGAGTCCATGTAGGGTTATGGAGGAGGGCATCATATTCTTCACACAAGGCTTTACGCTAGTGTAAAGATTTTTGAGCTTGAGTAATTATGATAGGTTCACTAGTCTCAAGAGAGGAATTTATGATAACATATAGATCAAGAATTTAACATGGTTTGAAGATACCACTTTTAGAGCTTGTGGTCATTGGATGTCTACAAGCTCTAGGTTGTGTTATTGGTATGGGTGGTGGAGAGTCATTGACATGGGTCGAGGCAGGCTGAGGTATTTCAGTATCACTAGGTCCAGAAGAGGGTAAAGAAAGTGGCTGTATTTCCAATGGCATTACTTCAGTAGAAGAGGGAACTTGTGAAGAAGGGAAAGGAGAAGTAACGGAGGGAGTGAGAAGTTGTTGAACCGAAAGAACAAGAGAGTACGGATCCTGAGGAAGAGGACCAAATGGTATTATGGGAGATTTATTTGATGGTATACTCCAGTTATGTATATTTGTTGGAGTGGCTTGCATGGCAGGAGACTTATGGTTTTGAAACAAAAAGGTAGACCCCACAAAAATAACATAACGAGATATAAAAAAAATTTTGTTTGAGGTTCATAACATCGAAAAGCATTATATTCAAGAGAGTATCCTATGAAATTGCAAGACTTAGATCTTAATGTTATCTTATGTGTAGTATATGGACGTAGCCATAGATAACATAAACAACCAAATATTTTGAATTTTTTAAGGTTTGGAGATTGATGAAATAATTTTTCAAATGGTGACTGAAACTGGAGGATTGGAGTGAGCATACGATTAATAAGGTAAATGACAGTTTGAAAGGCTATAAACCAAAAGGTGGCTGGCATGGAGACTTGATGTAAAAGTGTGAGACCAGTTTCAACTATATGTCGATGTTTGAATTCAGCAGAGCCAACTAGTTGAGGGGTATGTGGAGGTGACTTAAGATGTTGTATACCACAGGCTGAGAGATAGGACGTGAGGGCTTGATATTCACTTCCACCATCAGAGTAAACTGTTTTAATTATATACTGAAAGAAATTCTCGATCAACTTTCTAAATTTGGTAAAGATTGTTGAAACTTCAGATTTATGGTAAAGAGGGTATAACCATGTGTACTTGGTAAAATAATCTACAAAAATGACATAAAATCTGAACTTATCGAAGGAAGTGATTGGGGTAGGGCCCCAAACATCAGTATAAATAATCTCAAATGATTTAGAGCAAGATATAAAGAAAATTTCAAAAGGAAGTCTATGACTTTTATTACTAAAACATGCATCACAATGAGTTATAATGCTACTTGTTTTAAGAGTAGAAAGAAAATAACAAGAAAATAATTTTTATTGAATAGAGGATGAGGGATGACCTAGGCAATGATGTTATACATCAATTGGAGCTGCAACTGAAGAGTAAACAGTAGGTTAGTTGATTTGTAAAATGAACAACCACTCGTAAATGTTATCCTTACTCTGGCCTTGGACCAAGGATGCCCCCGTGCTCAAATCTTTGACAATAAAAGAATTAAGAAAGAATTCGATTGAGATATTATTTTGTTTACAAAATTGAGAAACAAAAATAAGATTTCGTTTAATATGCGGTGCACATAGAACATCATCAAGTATAAAAGTTATGCTATGTGAATTAAGCATTGTGGAACCAGTATAAGTAATGGGAATTTCTTTACCATCACCGATGATGATGTCTTCATTTCCACCATAGTTGTTATGGATGGACAGATTCTGTAAATCAGAGGTGATGTGATGAGACACGCTAGAGTCCATAATTCAATTATGTTGGCTAATATTTGGAGTAGTCGTGAAATTTGCTTGAGGCCAATGTGATGGTGGAGGAAGTCTTGGTCGAGATCGATAAACTTTTGTAGAGTGGCCAACTTTGTCTCAAAGTTAGCAAACAACTCGTTGTTGAGTTGTGTGGTCAAGATACCAGGGCTGAGAATAATTAAAATAGCTGCCTTGATAATTGTGACTGAAATATTGATGATGTAGAGGAAGGAAAGTTTGTCTGGAGCTCGTAAGTGCAGGAGGCATCTTGGTCAAATCTTTGTTGATAGCCTTGCTATATTAGTTGCCCCTCCTTTTGGATTTTTGATTGACTTGAGCTGTGATGGATGATCCTGGCAATTTGTCCTCGTGCTTGAGATATATCTCAAAGTCAGTCAACTTGTCGTAGAGTTCTTCGAATGACGTCGGTAAGTCATGTGCTCGTATTGCCGCTGCCAATTTCTTGTAGTCGTCTCCTAGGCCATTAAGGTGGTGAACAATGACTTCTTCATCACTAAAGAAATGGCCTATCGAGGCCAAGTTATCGATGAGAACTTTTATATTTTATAAATAATCGGTAATAATACTTCCCTCTTGTTTTATTTTTATAAGACTGGAGAGGAGACTGAGCATGCAAGTATGCCAATAATTTGCCAAGGTGATTTACAAGTTGTACCAAGCTTCGGTAGTAGTGTCACACGAAGATATGAGTGGGGCGAGGGATCCAACGACTGAGGCTTGAATTGCTTAGAGAATGAGACAATCTTGGCATAACCATAGTTTGTGATCTGGATTTGGTACTGGACTAGGTGCTCCTAGGACATTGAGCATCGCTGGTGGACAACGGAGAGAGCCATCGATATAACCTAGTAGATCATATCCAAATAGGAGATTAGATAATTAAGCATGCCAGGATGCGTAGTTGCCACTGTTGGATAACTTGAATGGGATGAGAGTTGCAGCATTGATGGAAATAAGGCCTGTATATGAAAAGGTACTATGGTTCCCTACGGGGACAATAACTAGAGCGTCAGAGGTAGATGATGAGGATATGTTAAGGATATATACCAATCTGAGGAGCAAAGTAGGAATCTGCAACAACGGTAGTGATCACGGAGTAAAAAGTGTCGATGCAGATCAGTATCTCCTAAGGTGGGTTATTGATAGACGAGTTCTTTGTTAGCCCTATGCAGGTGGTCACGTTGGTGATGATTTGTCACGACTACCTCTTAAAGCACGCACGATTGCAACCGCCTTATGAGAAAAAGCAGCAATAGATCTCAGCAGAGCTGAGCAGAGATCTATCGGTGGAGGAAGAATCGACGAATCTGTGTTGCGACTCTAGATCTGTGAGAGATATGCAATTCTTGTCGCAGATCTATAAGAGAGAACTACAATTAGTGCTGCTGAGCTACAGATCTGTGTTGCTGCTACAACTTCCGTGAGTTACAGGGAGGAGAGTGCGATGGGGCTGCAGAGGTGGGGTGGCGTTTCTTCCTCCTTTCCGCTTCTCTGTTCTACCACCCAAAACTCCCACCTTTCTACATTGAGGGAGAAGGTTCAGCTCTGCCTTTGTAGGAAGGTGGGGGTGCTTGCGTCCTACTATCCGCTGGTTAGCGTAGCACTAGGCAACGAGAGGAGGAGGCGACCGGGTGATGGGGGCAAGCGACAGGGGGTGGATCTTCTGGAGGCGGGTGCTGGAGGGCCTCGGCTATGACGGATGCAGTCAGGGAGGGGGAGGGGTGGGGCTGTTGTCGCTGGAGGGAGTGCCGATGAGTTGCTGTGATTAGAAGGGTGATGCAGCACCTGTGCCTCCTTTGGGAGCATCATCCATAGGGGAGTGAAGAGGATCTGGGGAAGATGTCGACAGCGTGACATAAACAGCAGTAGGCGACAAGGGGGGAAAGAGCAACAGTGGTGGTAGTCATTGTGATGATGGTGCAGCTGGGGTGGCGCCGCCGAGGGCTCACTGTGATCGTTGGGAAGCGATCGCACGACTGCGGCAGAACGGGCCGCTAGCGACCACACGGCTAAGGCGAAACGGGCACGATCGAGGGCGGTGATCCGCTAGCCGGAAACAACGACGACGGCCTTTCTTCTTCCTCGTCTTCTTCTTCTTCCACCGAGGGTCATTGCCCTCACACTGCTCTCGGCTGGAAGGCGCGATGGTTGCTATTACAACCCAAAGAGAGGCAACGCGGGGAGCTTGCCTTAGGCAAATTGCTCTTATACCATGATAAATTAGAATATAATGATAAAAAATATACACACTAATCAATTAGAACTGATGTATATTTATACACTAATCAATTAGAGAATTTTTCTCAGCGGAACAACGAGATCTTATCCTCGTGCAGTGAATTTCACATGTAAATTTCTGCTAAAGTAAATAGCTGAGCGGAACCATTACCTCAAAGTGTTCATTCAGCACGCCGGCGAGCCTTTTCAGAGTCGTCTCCCTTACCGTGACTTTTCCAGCCTTCCGCAGCTGCGCAGCCGATTCACAGGTCTGCAGGAAAGATGAGAACGGGTGATGCC
Organism: Musa troglodytarum; assembly: GCA_023547065.1. NCBI lineage: Eukaryota > Viridiplantae > Streptophyta > Magnoliopsida > Zingiberales > Musaceae > Musa > Musa troglodytarum. Next base: position 18,789,290 of record CP097510.1, read on the forward strand.
CATCCCATAATCGATTTCCCAAAGCATCCAATGAGCTACCTTATGAGACGGATACTATTGCGTTGGTACGTACCATGACGGAGACGGACGTGGCGTGGGACTTGAGCTTTGCGTTCTTGTCCAACGGCACGTCGGTGTCGCGAAGGAAGGAGAAGAGACGATTTGTCGATGGTGCGATCTCGAAGATCCTGAGACCAACGCATGCGTGCATCAGTCATCAGCAACTCCAATCGTTGACACGGTGAATCTGCAGCAGGCACTGTATGCTGACTTCGAGCATGTGATTGTTCGAGCAGGGATCGGATTTGCCAGAATGGATTAGTTTAGTAGCTCAAGAAGAAATTTAGTCCCAGGTTGGCGGCGTCCTTCATCACGCTCCATGATTTCAGCCCAAGCGCCTCCTGCTCCTCGGTGAACTCCTTCCCGGCCGGGTCACCGCGTCCACCGAGATGGGCCGTGCCAGTTTCTTGTGCCATGACTTCATGCGATACCTATAAAGCACGACGCGAGACACGTCTCGCGGCCATTGAGGGCCTCGAAAACAGAGTTAAGTTATACTGGCCTCGCGTGCAGGACCGTCGGGTGCGCCCAAAGGGAGTTTTGGGCTAAACGGTGGGCGCCCACGGTGCGTTGGAGTCGTCCCCGACGAAACCAAATTGCACGTCGATCCTTTTCCATTCAAAATACGTATTAAGGTATGCCCGTACAACATCATATCATCATGCTCTCAGCTTTGCTTTGCTGATTTGCTTTGCTGCTCTTATGCTCTCAGCTTGTTCCTGCCAGAATATCAATTGCTCTGCATCAAATTCATTGAAACCTGTACGAGTTCTCATGATTTATTGAACTCCTTATTATGTCTCAATACTAGATTCACTCTATTCTTAATCATCATGATATTTATAGGTTAATTTTAATCTTTTAATCTTTTAATCTTAGCTGAGACTAATTCGGATGTTACAGCTTCTCTGGGATTGATGTCGTGTTTCACGCCTCTTACCAATCAATCAATATTCTCAATATCAAAGGAGATAATTTTCAATAAAAATGCCAGGTTAGAAACAAGCATTACGTGCTCGTACTAGCAAAGCATAGAAAAGATGGACTGATGCTTACAAGAAGCCATTCCCAGACTTGAAAAACGGTCAAAGCCCCTCTCGTCCATGTTCTATAACATCCACTCTCACCACGCGAGAAAGAAGGCCGTCGAGCATAGCTCTGAAAGCGAAACTACTCATCAGCATTCGCTTCGTCTTCATCCTCTCGGTCCTCTCCGTCTTGGAGAAAGTGTAGCTCCTCTGGTACATGTGCTTGCCGGTGCCCGTCTCAGATCACCATGTGGAGCTTGAGGAGGAAGCAGGGCTCTCCTCGGTTTATATCAGCTTCACCGACTCTGCATCTGGCTCTTGGTGCTTGCTGAGCTTCACAAACCTCGCCATGGTTGCTACCTGAGCATCCGAACACCCCTCTCTCTCTCTCTCTCTCTCTCTCTCTCTCTCTCTCTCTCTCTCTCTCTCTCTCTCTCTCCCCTCTTCGTTTTCATCCTTCGATGTGCGTTTTCACCTTGGTCTTGTATCACAGTTAGTATGCCAAAGGAGATACGAGTGCACGAGGCCTCCTTGTCACAACACAAAGTAGAAACGAAAGTAAATATTCAATCAATCATCCAAAGGACATGTGGGAGTAGGAATGTCTTTGGAACGTTTAGCTCTGAAGATTTCACGTCAGTTCAATGGACTGATTTGAGCCACATGCAAGGTTGGATTTAGTGAGCACCGAGCTATACACGCATTTATATGTTGTTCAATCGTCACGTTTTCATATGAAACCAAGAAAAAATGTGGTTGAAGAGTCACCAAAGTTATGCTCAGGACTCATTCATAGAGAAGGTGGCGACTGCATTCATGTTTATTCGGTATCAAGTCAAACCAATGATTGTCCCCCGGGGAAAGGAAAAGTTGAGATGATAATACAAATGATGAGAGTTTGGTGTGAGGTCGAAGATTGAGAATTCCACGGCAATATGAAATGACTTATGCCTAACCTCTTCAGTGTGTGTCTGTCTCTCTTGTCAAACAATCTTCGTATGATCAGCTGCAATAACCCCATCCTAAGAGATTTATATCGGTTTATATAATGTTATAACAACGACAACAAACGTTCCCTTTTATTATTGTTTTTGACCCGTAATAATGAAGAGACTTACGCATGCAGTTACTATTACCAGTGGCTATGATAACAAACAACGATGAGAATAATAAGACCAAAGTACTGTTCCAACCAAACATATATCACCGTAGAAATGACAGGAACACACCTTCATGTGTTGCATGTGATAGAGACGTATGGAGGGTATAATGTCCTTTACTTTGGTTATTTAGGTTCCATCCATTAGGAAATGTATCACAACCTATTCTCATCTCACCTTCTCGTCGGGTTCTTATAGTGACAGCATTGTTGAGAGAAACAAGACACGTGACATGAAGGAACCCAGACACCCGTTGGATATGGTAGACGATAAGGTGGATCAAGTAATTAACGGGCGACGTAGTTTTTGGAGTTCGAGGTGGGTGACGGGAATTTGCATGCAGGTTGCACTGCAGGGATATTGTCGTCAAGATAGACGCGCTCTCGGTCGTTGTCACAGTAAGTTCAGCTCCTATGTAACTGGAAGAGGATGAAGAACAAGATCTTGACTTCAAGCATATATGCAGTGGAGTGGAGACACGGAGAGAACTGAGACCACGCAATGGGTCGGAAGGCCACACGCAAACGAGCAGCTTTCTGTGTGTCTGTTATTTGATGGGGATCCATGAGACACAGGATTTTGTCCTTGACGGAAGACGGAAGAAAAGGAAAAAGTGAGATGTGCCGAGGAGCTCGTGGATGTATTGTGTGCTCGCTCGATCATCGTCGTCCTATTCTGTCACATGGTCTGAGAGCAGAAGAGACGAAATGGATGATGCTAACCCTAGCCATTATGGGAGGAGGTGGCAGTCTCTCTCGCGCACGCAGCCATTTGCTTCTGGAGTGATGCTTGACGGTCACAGGATCACGTCGACAAGGGAAGTAAGCGCTCGGTCGATGCAGGGTCGCGTGCCCAATTCCACTCTCATAGACCGTGTCAGGAAACATCAAGATCAGGCGGCGTACGCAAGAGGAAACGAATGTTGACTGCCCAGCAAAAACTATTAAGCTGTCAAGTTGGTGAAAAACCAGTTCTGATCAGCCATCAAGCGTGAGTTCTTTTAGGAGGATTATTTTGTACTAAAATGAATGTATATGTTCTCAAACTATTTGGAAATGATATTTGCAACTGATTGAACTATTAATTTTATGTTTTGTTTCTTTGAAAGTGAATTAATAGAATTAATTTGTGGAGAACATTTTGCCCTCTTATCAGCTAACTAGACCTGCGCTATCAACTCTCTCTCTCTCTCTCTCTCTCTCTGCAGCATATGGAGACTTTCCTGCCGAAGTTCTTCTTCCTCCTGCTGTCGCTGCTCGCCTCAGGTAGGCATCTGCTTCACACGAAAGTTCAAGTAATCCGTCACGGCTTCACATGCCCTTAACTTTCATATGAGACAGGGGCATTTTGGACCACGAAAGCGACGGGCGCCGGCGCCACCTTCACCCTCAGGAACAATTGCCCTTACACCATCTGGCCGGGCACATTGTCCGGCAACGAGGCCGCCCTCCTCGGCGGCGGCGGCTTCGAGCTTTCCTTGAATGATACCGCCTCCTTCTCCGCTCCACCCGGCTGGTCCGGCCGCTTCTGGGCCCGCACACGATGCCTCTTCGGCTCCTCCTCCTCTAACGGGTCCTGCGCCACTGGCGATTGCGGCGGCGTCCTACGCTGCGTAGTCGGCGGCGCCCCACCGGTCAGCCTGGCGGAGTTCACCCTCGGCAGTGGCGACGGCACCCAGGACTTCTACGACGTGAGCTTGGTCGACGGTTACAACGTCGGCATCGGGGTGCGCCCCTCGAGGGGCAGCTGCCGGTTCGCCGGGTGCGAGGCGGACGTGAACGCTCGGTGCCCGGCGGAGCTGCGGGTGCCGGCGGAGTCCGGGGAAACGGTGGCGTGCCGAAGCGCGTGCGAGGCCTTCGGGTCACCGGAATACTGCTGCACCGGGGCCCACGGCTCGCCGGCGACGTGCGGGCCGACGCGGTACTCCCAGCTGTTCAAGGCAGCGTGCCCGGCTGCGTACAGCTACGCCTATGACGACGCGACGAGCACGTTCACATGCGCCGCCGGCACCGCCGACTACCTCGTCACCTTCTGCCCCTCCGCCGCAGACGCCCAGACCAAGAAGAGGTAGCTTGCCCCAATACCCCTGAAATTAGACCCGACCGAATAAGGAAATGAGATTAAGGTCTATTAATATGGGATGAATATGCACATAAACTCGTGGTAGATTATGGTATTCTTTCCCTGTTTCTCTAGCTTTTTAATGTATTTTATGCTGGAAAATACTACTTATATTTCGATGTCTCACTGCCAATTGATCACTACTTTGTCGCCTTGATAGTGTTCTTAAGCAGAGTTGATAGAAATACCATGTTTAAGCAGAGTTAGTAGAAATACTATTTTTCTGTGAAGAATTCATTACCTTCCCATGCATTTAGAAACAGGATACAAGTAGACACTCTTTTTTCTACCTCGACAACATTATAGAAGAATTATATTTTTCTCAGGCTAATCCACACCACTTCAGATTTGCCATGCAACAGATCAACCAGTGCTGGTGTCAATTGAGAGAGCACGGAGAGCCACAATATCTTAATGACACCGACACAAATGAGGAGAAAATGGCGCATCATTTCCAGAGGATAGGAACAGGGTAATAACAAATACAATAAATTGTTCGCACCCTTTCCCATTTTTACTCCATCCTCAACACATTTTAACTGTTGTTTGGGCTAATTCTTAGAACAAACCCAACTCTATATCATAAAGACAGAACACCCATGAATCCCCTTCTTCAAGGATTCCCTCTGCCTGGGTGAAATCAGGCCCTAAGCTTTGGCACACAAATTACAGGTGCGACTGGTCCTAAAATAGAAAGGTTGAGTGAAAAATGATGGACAAAACTAAAGCTTTACAATTTCCGCTGGCTTTGCAAGTACAGATTCCCAAAGCGTCTTATCCACCACGGTCTTATCTCACCATAGCCTGTGCACTGCCCATCCTTTTCCTCCTCGCTGCTGAAAAGAGTTTGGTCTGAGCAGTCAAGACCTGCCCCGCATGCCGCATTATACGACCGGCACGCAGAGTGGCACACCCGAAGCCTATTGTCTCCGTCCTTGTCACAACGTTGGATTGAAATCTAAGACAGGAGCAAAAAATAAGAACTGGTTAATCCACATTTCAAATGGTGGTGTAGGTGCATGTCTTTAGCAACACCAACTTGGCTGCTTGGTTAAATTAGTGATCAAAAGAAAAGTGCACTGCCAGCGATGACAAGCATCAGCAAATAGGACCAAGATGGCCTCTGAAAAACATGGGCCTCAAGGAAACTCACGCTAATTGTTTGTATTATTCAACATAACAATCTGTGGGAACAAGTCTACGTCCTTGCTGATAGATACTGCCCATTTCTAAATCAAAAGGTTCAAGTAAAATGTTTATAAAAATTATGAAAAATCAATTCAAAGAAATTGATAATATCCTTGTATGAAAGTGATATATAGAACCAGTCGAAAGAACATTTGATGAAATTGTGAAGGTCAATAGGCAATAGATAACATACCCAGCATGCGAGCCGCTTCGCTGCAGCGGCACAATAGCCATTATCAAGGATGTTAAACAGTGTCCGCCCACCTGGCAGCAACCGGTTGTAGTTAGGCATTACTACAGCTGCTTCAAGCTGCTGCAGTATGCTGGGTTCACCTGGTGCACAGTGTTGTCCAAATACATCTCGGGCTAGCACATCACTACAAATTGAAAGGCTAGGTAGCAATGATGAGCTGTTCTGGCAAGTATAGCCTGCATAATCAGAACAACGGAACTCGCAGACACCATTGTCACATACTCCTCCATGCAAACTGCACTGCTCATCACATATAGCTGTAAAATATGCATTAATTATTCAACTAGTATGCTTTCTTTTGCCTAAGAGCATGAGCATCTAACGGTTGATGTACAGAGAAAAACATAAATGAATTAGAAGAACACAGGCTAAGCAATGTAGGTTCTGAGCAAAATGGGGGAGAAATACCAGTGGAGCAGTCAATGCCAGTGCGGCCACTTTTGCACTCACAGATACCATTTGGATGGCAAGTACCATGTCCACTACAATTTCCTGGACATGATCCTGCAAATGAAAAAACATAGGTCATTAAGTGAAAAATATGTACTATAAAAACAATGGATAACTTGTAAATAATGCAGAGTGAAGAAAAAAATCATATGAAATGATATGATATATATATTGCCACCACTATACTGAATAAGGTAAAAGATCAGCAGGTCCATTATTAGGCAGCTGGTACAATTTAGAACCAGTTTCTTTGTAATTGGATTAGAAGACCAAGAATATATCCTTCATAACGAATCATGCCAAGGATCAAACTAATGCTATACCACATCATATGCTTCTTGATATACATTTTACAATCGATATGATGCCGCATCCCACTGACCAACCATATAACATATATTTTTACAGTATCTTGAGAGTTCTCCAAATTTTAGAGCAATGACCAGCTACAATGGCAGGCACAGGAAATACAGACTTCAAAGTTATCACTCTTTCTAGCTCCAGTTCAACTGAGCATTTTGAAGCATGGCATTCACAAAGGACATGTATAACATGAAGAACACCATCTGATTAAAATTGGCAACTAAAACTTTGAAGGTTTAGAGATCAGGAATTTTGATAAATCCCATGACAAGAAGATAATTATAAAGGGTTTAATCATGTAAACTCACTTCTGCTGCAGTCATCACCATGAAACCCAAGAAAGCAGTGACACTCCCCATTAATGCAATCACCATTGAAACTACAGGAGCCAGGACAGTGGCCATTTATGGGCACTGGTGTACTGCTGCACAATTCATGATATGCTGGGCAGATCAGCTCACCTGCAGTATCAAGGTAAAGTATGTAAGTGAATCTTCAAAAATCCAATATGTGGTGCTTTAGCACAATGACAAACCATTGAATCCTGGGAATTGAACAGGACCACCAGCTTCAGGACACACCCTCCAGATACCATCCACAGCAACCTAGATAAGATAAACCTATAAGATCTTTCTTAGTAAAAAATGAGCATAAATCTACAGACACATGCTAGATATCTTCAAAGCCAAACAATGATTACAAGTTTGTGCTAGACAGAAGTTTCTTCAGCAAATTTCATCATAGTTTTAGCATAGAGACAAAAAAAAAGGTTGAAGATATGCCAAACCAAATTCAACCAATCCATTCCAAATACTTCTGTTCAGAACAGAAGGCATCTTAAATCCAAAAGTTACTGTCACTGACCAAGGCAAATAACATCTTACTAAATACAAAGGCTAGATAATAATCCCGATTGGCAGATGGTAGACTGATAAGTCTCATTAATCATCAGACGGATCAAGTTTATGGAGAATAGCAAAAAAAATGTAATTATTAATTGGCATGAAAACATCAGAAAGAATATGCAAGACAAAAAGTTCTTCACCTCTAGTGTATTGTTCATACACCTATGTTGATAACAACCATTTCCCTGTGTCATGGATCCCCTAACAAAACCTGTTCGCACCAATGATGAGGCCATGCACCTAACAAGCATGTAGCACATCAAAAGGTGATTAAGTAACAACTCAGTTTTTAGTCTAAATTTATTTTAGCATTCCTTCAGGCACAGAAGGGTTTTTTTTTTTGTCTTGTACACTTAGCTCTTTCTCATAACCAAAATAAGTTAAGCAACTAAACAAAATTCTGAATTTGATTCTCACCTGGAATTACTTCCTCGGACCTCACCTAATGCTCTATCAGGTGCACGTGCACTATTTGTGTCTGTGCATGAACCATCAGAATAAGCAACAAAATATGTGCAATAGTCAGCCAATGATGATTGCCCCCCTGTAATAACAACGAATTTTGAAACATATAAGAATTAGAGGCATCATTCAGAAAACTATGTATGTTGTCAAAAGTACCATTCAAGTTACAATCAGATAATGAACTATAATAGCTAAAGAGGGCAACTTTGGGCATACCATGGCTCAAATTGGACCTAGAAGTAGAGATAAAATTTGCAGTCGATACAGGCAATTGCATGAAAATATGCTAAAGGCTAGTGAATTAATCATTTCCTACATTTACAAAGAAAAGTAAATTTCATCAAATGATGAGATACCTATTTTGAACCAAAGCGACTCGTCTTTAAAAACAAACAAACAAGAAAAAAAGGACATTAATAAGAAAAATTGTCACATGAGAATCTTATCATTGCATTCCAGGATCATGCATACACAACCTTGCAACTATTTTTTTTGTAAAAATAATCGAAGGACGGAACACAGAGCCTTTCTTGTCAGTCTGAACTGCTTTATCACCAAAAGAGCGGGCTAATCACTTCACTTCAAGCTCCTGAGGTTGATCACATAGTTAAATAGTGCACCTTTCTTTGCCTTTGATGCTTTTCAACGGGTACTAATTGCATATACTCAAGGTTCACCTTACCGCAACGTACCAATCGGTATGGGCAGCATGTACAGGTCTGACAAGAGACCAATATGGGTGGTACATCGGTATGTCTCCATGTATCATGTGTCGGTATGCTCGGTACGGCTCGGTATGGTTTGATAGATACCATACTGGCAACTGGTCAGTATATCAATGTGGACCAATAAGACGAACCATACATACACATACAACCTCTGAGCCAATCTCTAGTCCGGCACAGCTTAATCTTGCTCATTTTGCAACCTATGATATTGCCTAAGCTTTAGTTCTTTATGCCTCTCTAGGCTTGGAATTCACTATTGAGAAACTCAAAATGAAAAACAAAGAACCAGACAGAAAAAAGGATACCAAACTATTTTGAATCAAGACAGAAACTGGGAATAACTGGAAGCTGCCGAGAGGCTTAAAGCCAGCCCATAGCACCAATATAGGGAATCCCCCCCTCAAAGGCCCCCTGTGAGATACAATTTTAGTTGATCAAATGGAGATGGTTAGCGCCCCAATTCTCCCTGTAGCATGTCAATTTGTTGAAGTAATTAATCTTGCAAGTTTTACCAATGAATGAGAAAGATCCTTGGGATAGAATGTTTCTAAGACCATTTACTAAAGGGGATCACACTCTTTTTTTTTTCCTTCTTTACAATTAGCCTCAGGTTTCGCTACAAATTTCTACTGCTGTCCAACTGTTACAAAGGGGTTTTCCTCTGTATAGTGCATAATTCTTAAATTTCAACACCCAGGTCACTATTAAACAATTTTGTTAAGGTAAAAATAAAAAAAGAAACAAAAACAGCATTTATGGGACAACAAGCATAGCAATACCAACTAAACTCAAATACACATTTTGTAAAACATCATAAACTAAGGAACACCAAAGATATATGTGATGGCATGATTTTCATCTTGAAATGAAAACATACAAGGAAAGCTGAACTTTACAGTTCACATCATAAGAAGAATCCAACTATACCTTTATTTGCCTGTGGGAAATATTGAGCCCATTTTGGTAAGTCCCCATTATAGCTTACTATAGGACAATACCCTTCTGCCTCCCTGTTGTATGTACAGCCTGACAACTGAGTGGTGTTGCAATGGTATGCCCCTTTCCAATGATTGCAAGGAGATGTAACAAATTCAATTCCTTGATTCCAACCCCAATCTAGTCGATCCGCCATGCTATAATTAGCCTGGTACCATCCACTATCCTCTAATAAAGCCAAAGTCATTTTTGAAACTACAGATCTTGTATCCACAGATCCTGTCATAATTTCATTCATTAGAAGTCTTTTCTCCCAGTGAGAACCTGCCATAGATCATGCAACAGTTAGAGACGGCAATGAGAAACTTAATGGTGCATTTGATGAGGAATTTTAACTTAATGCTACTTACGCAAAAAAAGGTTACCTGATGTACCACGACCTCCTCCATCTTCCAACTCTAAGCCAGTAAAATTTTCAGAAAATGCCTGACAGAAAAGCAAAATCATGAAGCCTAAATGAAGTCATAATCTCAATTTTCAGAACTGAACCGATCTGAATACTCCCATCAGAGAATGAAGAAAGATTCTTTTTTCCATAATGTTGCTCCAACTTACCCCATAATGGTATCTAGCACGCATAACAACTCTGGGCAGGACGATGCGTGTTACCATACGTCCAAGCTTCTCGTCCATAACCTGTACAGTGACCTAAACAATGGATGGTTTGTGAAAGATCAGAGGCAAAACAAATGATGACTCGCCATATGAGCTAAAAGATATTAAAGTTTTTCAAAATATAAAGACGACAGTGCAAACACATACCTGGCTTCGCCTTCTTTTTCTCTCATCACGGAAGTGTGCAAAGGCATGAGGATCAAAACCTAAAACATGCATGACCTACAAAGAGAAATCCTCATCAGCTTCCAAGCATAACTGAAAGCTTTTTTTTGTAGATTATTTGACAACCTCATGTATCAAAGTTGCTGAAAGCAATGTTTCTGCTTCTGCTGTTAAATGACGAGGTGCGACATTTACATGACCTACAAATTGGGTAAGGCTAAATTTAATCAGATTTGACATCATAGTCAAAGGACTCTAGATAAAGTCTGCCAGTAAATGCTAACAAAATCCTGACATAAAAAGCACCTGCAATTGCACGACCCCATTGATCTCGCTCACATGCCACTGCCCATGCAAGAGTGTTGCCAGTTGTGGGTCTAGTAGTTACTAAGAGAACCAGGTCCGAATCAGCAACACCATCTGCATGGTATCAGCACATTATGTGATAACAAAGAAAAGGGGAGAAACACTGTAGCCATGGAACTTCAGTAAAGCAATACCACATGCAGAACTTGTAGTGAAAGTACCTTCAATGTATTCATGGGGGAGTTGCACTCCACCATCCTGTCCACATGCAGAATATCCACTTAACCGCAGGTTTCCCTTAACAGGTTCAACAGCTAAAGCTCTTCTAAACCACTCTGCTGTTTGCCCTAGTGCCTGCTCAAGTTTTTTTTTTTTTTTTTGTAACGAATGAAAATAATTAAACAGAGCTCCCAAATACAAGAGTGATGAATAAAAAGCTAAATTTTGGATCTAAGTTTCAGGAAATAAAAAAAGGAGCCAGTTTCAGTTAGGTTTTCATAAGCCTCACCAAACAGCCAGCATTAAATTAAAGGTTCCAGATTGAACAGAATGAAACACATCAAGACTTGACAATATCCAATTCCCAAAATTGGTGCCATCAAAATATGAGATGAATATAAATAGATAATAACCAAATGAAGCAAATGCCAACACAATGGAAGATGAGTATAAAAATGATACCTTCCGAAGACGTTGCTTTTTATCCTCTCCGGAAATATCCTCCACTGTGCAGTTGTACCAACAATCTGCAAATACTGGCCGATCTCCATGCGGGTTGCACACAGGGGTTCTTGAAATAGATGTCGCAGGTGGTTCGCCAAGCTGAAATACTTACATGATCAGAGACCAGTGCATGTAATAGAATACAAGACCTAAATTTCAAAGTTGGAAGGAATATACTTGAAACGCAATACCTTCACAAGATCTCCAACATTTCGGCAATCTCTATCAGAAGAATGTCCAACAGCATCATAGTTTAAGTATATACGGATAGGTTGTTTTGTATCCTTTTGAAATGGAGATACAGAAAACACCTCAAGCAAAGCTCTTCCGCCATGATGATGCGATCTTGACAAACTAGACTCATGATAAACTTGTGGAGTGACCGAGTATTCTTTCCGACCAGGGCGCCGCCTTCGATGGAGTATCTCATCATGGATGCAAGAGTGCGTGAGACGAACCACATTTTCCCCAGCCTCAGTATCTTGCCAAAACGGCGGCTTACTGTCTTGAGGTTTGGCACCAGTTCCTCCAAAGATCACCAGAAGCAAAACAATCTACAGAAAAGTACAGCAAATAAACATTGTAAAAATCCTAAATCTGGCAAACTACAGTTGAAAATTCACGATATTGGAAAAAAAAAATAGATGACTATCATGCGGTAAATGGATATCAACAAGGGAATCAACATGCCAAAGGGATTGCCAGCCTGAGTAGACTTAGTAAGAGTCACGCTAATTGCACCAGATCAACAAAAAGAACATTACTTTGCAGGTTTTCACGATTCTGAGGAACCCACAGAAAAAGTAGAAACCTGGTTCTCCAAAAATGACGACCACTGCAAAGCATTCATCAGAAACTCATGAACATCGCAAGCAACTTAAAATGAATCAAGGCTTCCGCACCACAAAAGGTTCGATCGACTCCAGAATACGAGGAAAGAAGGATCACCCACGATATAATCATCAGAAACAACTTAGAACTACCCAAAGAAGATGTTTTTTCCACGAAAGCCGGAACAAGAACAGTAAACCCTAAACCACAACCAAAGGAGAGCAATCCACCCAAATCGCCGCAGATCACAGAAGACGCGGTAATGCAAGGAAAATTCCAACGACCAAACACAAAGCCGTGAAAGTTCACCGCTTTCACCCAGATCTTTCGCGTCGGAAACACAAAAAGACACAAAACTGCAAGACCTCAGAGATCAACGGATCAGACGGCTCTACCTCAAGAGAGACGAGCGCAAGGAGGACCGACAAGGGAAATGCTGGCCCCGACGACACCCCACGGGGGAGCGAGGGCTTCACCTCCATATATCGACACCAAGAATCCCAAAAGCCGTTTCCATCAAAGCACCAGGGGGCCACCCATCCGCATCACCGAGCACGACTGGCTCCGCCTCCCGGCCCTCAGCGAAAGGAGCTAGCTTTCTCGGCCCGCCGCCTTCTGGCTACGCCCGCACGCCACCCGAGTCGTGAACACTCATCGAGTGGCCTTCCGGGGAAAGATCAGAGCACCCTTAGGAACGGCGACAATCTCAGAGAGGCAATGGAGGATTAGTTGGGAGCCGGTAGCAGGCGAAAGAGAGGTCTGGAGCAGTCTACTGCCATGGGAAGAAGAAGGGGGAGCGATACGGTCACCGCCCTCCTCATCTTTCTATAAGTGAACGACTTTTTGTGTTTTTAATCTTTTTGTTTAGATACAGAAGGGAAAAAAGGCATTGGATGAATTAAACTTATTAAAATGCCACCATCCCTCTGCTTTATAACGAGAATGCCATCGAACTCCTCATGCTACATAATCCAGGTGGCATGAACTTAACAGAAGCCTTTTACATGGCTTAGATTATAATTAAGTCCAGCCGTATCAAAGATCGCTGTTATTGATATTCTAATTGGATGATCAACCTTAAAACCTAGGATTAATAATCTAATCAGAGTTGGATCCTTGGGGTCTCCTCGAATCAAAATTTCGATCATACACGACGAACACAATCCACGAGGCTTTGATAATTTTCATCGTATCAAACGTATTCTTTTCTTTTGGTTTTCTTTCTCTCTTTTTTTTGTTTGACTAAAACAAGACTGCAATCATTCCTATATCTTTGAATCAATGATGTTTTAACATTATCAGGAAAAAAGAAAAGGGTTCAGCAGTTCATCTTGTCAACAAGCAAGGAAATAATCTCATTACTTCAATGGAAACCATGCGTTCATTAAGTTTCATAGAATTATACGCTGCGCTTGTAGTTTCCTTTTGCTAGTGAAGAAGTCTGCTCCTCAGAAGAATGTCGTCAGAGTTTGGCACCGTAAAGTCGATGTGATGGGCGCATTACATATTAAAATCCACCGAGAGGTTGTTCCTTGGATTCTTAGATCACAGCTCGCCGGACAACACAACTTCGAATGATATATGCAGATAGAGAGAGATGATATCAGTGTTGACAAATTAAATGCTGTAGAAGGGTGGATAAGCTTTATAATTTCTCGTTGAGAATGTCATGAATGCTCGTCGACTGGATTGTTTATTACCCATACAAACTTCAATGGTATTTGGTCATCGACTGCTGCATTATTCTTGCCTTCTCAACAGCCTGTTTCTGTAGCTAATCCAAGTCGCTGGGATTAGGTGTTGTCCACGCTAAATGGACTGCTGCATATGAATCAATCGAGTGTTGGGCATACGAAAAGGTCTTCTGCTGTCTTATGTGTTTTCTATTCCAAAAGACTTCAATCCTGGTTATTGCAATTAATTGCAGGGATTAAATAGTTCAGCTGCTGAGATAGGTTTGATGTATGTTAGAACTAAGCTATTTATGTATCTAACAGCAGCAAATTGACAGGGTTGGGGACACTTGATCTGCTGAAGATGCAAGAAAGGGTTAGCCTTCATCATGATCATGTACACATCTTATCGTTGAATGAATCATCACGACGAAAATAATGAACCTATTAAATGCATTTTATGAACATTAAATGTACGTGCGGCGTCATGACCAAACCGTTAAATTTAAATACATACATGTATATAGTATCATGCTATAATTATGTACATCGTTAAATCATGAACCATAAACGTTCCAATAAATATTTTATTGAATATGGAGATATAATGAGAATTTGATTCATGAACTTGTAAACCCAAGGAGGATGTAACTAAGAACCTTTAATGATGATGCTTGATGGGAGGCTCATTGAAGAATCATTTATTGTATTACATATAAATTTCTTTATGGGACTTCTTGACACTAAATAATAAGAGAGATAGAGAGAGAAAGAAGACATTCGGCCGGCCCGTCATGCATTTTCATGCCATTAAGGTCATGAACTTTTAGAGGGGGGAAAAAAAAGCTTGATGCATTGAATTTACGTAGCATGGGCGAAGGTCTATTTAATACAATAATAATATTCATAAAATTCTAACAAAAGATCCTCTCCGTCCTAATTTCTCTGGAACTCATCAGTTTGCAGACATTGTAGTTTCAAGTTGCGTTCACTTCCAAACAACACAGTCGCATTTAGCTTAGGAGATAGAAAGATGGTAGGAGAAACAAGATAGCTGTGCTCGATGCTCAATATCACCGATAAGTACTGTGCAAGCTTTCCGAATATTCACAAGTGTTATCCAACGAATGTAGCCTCCGGTTGACATGTCGGTTTGGCCCAGTGCAATTATTGATGCTTCGGAATGCTCCACGGCTCGACCTTCATCGATCGTGCCTATGCTGCTCCTCGATCATCGGGTACTTGCATAATGGCTGGAGTCGGGTTTAATCCCCAACTTGGCTCCTCCGAAGCCCAAGTAAATGGTGGCGGAATGATTTTTGTTCTAGTATGTTACCCCCCCCCCCCCCCCCCCCTTGGGGCTAGGCAAAGGTTTTATACTTGCACTCGGGAGTCGATCGTACGCAATGGATCGACAGCAGTCAATCCCTTGGGCGACAGACACATACCTTGGTCCGGACATCGATCGATTTTGTACTGGACAACACGATGCGGCACCGCTACGAGCTTTCAGGGACGAGTTGCTTCGTGTGGCTTCGGGCGGCATGGAGTAATTGTCATGTCCGATCCGAGGTGGCATGTCAGACATGGCATCTTACGTCGGCCTGAGGGTGTGTCTCTGTGCTGATGTGTCATGCTAATGTGTCCGCTGGCCGCCTCCACGTGGGCAGTACCAGGATGTCTTTTATCACTTCTTCACCCCACCCCCAACACGAGATATGCTCCGGGGTTCTTGTGGAGGGGCTCAAGGCGTGTCTGGTTTCCCCTCATCGGTCAGGCTGTCCATCATGCAAGAATTGAAGGGTCAACTTATTGTGCTGCTGCTTGAGTGACAAGGGGCTAAGCTGCAATAATGCATTGAGGCGTTGCTCGGGCGACGACACGTCGAGCTAATCAATGCGAGCATAGGTCGAACTGGCGTGCCGAGCTGGTCGCAGTGGGGACAATCCGACTAGACTGGTGCATCGAGCTGATCGACTCGGGTGCGACCAGGATTGGCGTGCCGAGCCGATCAACTTGGGCACAATATAGATTGATGCCCGAGCTGGTCATTTCGGGCATAGACTAGACTAGTGCCCGAGCTAGTCAACTCGGGTATAGACTGGACTAGTGCCCGAGCTGATCAACTCGGGCATAAACTAGACTGGTGTGCCGAATTGATCAACTCGGGCTTAGACTAAACTAGTGCGCCGAGCTGATCAACTCGGGCATAGACTAGACTGGTACCCATGTCGGTCAACTCAGGAATAGACAAGACTGGTGTCCAAGCCAGTCAACTCGGGCTGAGGGTTTAGGCTGACCACGGATACCCTCGAAGTGGGGTTGAGGTTCCCCTTACATCCTGTAATCGTAGAGCATCTCCGATGGTGGAAGATCTCTCCATCCTAGATGGCGCCTAATTATTGGCGCTATCTGGTGGTCTTCTTAGGAGAGTGCTAGGTGTTAGGGATCAAGCGACACTAAGAGGGGGGAGGGTAAATTAGTTCAACGATTAAGAACGATAAATTTGACGATTTAAAATAACTTTCGAAAACTTCTTTATGTTGAAAATGATGCTTCGATTAAATCTACAACAAAAGATGCTTTAGAAGTAAATTGATTCGTAAGGAGATGAAAAGGTAGACCATCAAGGTGAAAATGGTTTGTAGTAAAATAAATTACAAGAATATAAACGTAAATCGATTTATAGTGGTTCGGTCATACGACCTACATCCACTTCTGATTCCTCTTCACTTGAGGCCACCGGCTTTTCACTAGCTATCCTCCTTCCAACGGGCGAGGATGAACTCCCTTACAACACCTCTCCTTTTGATGGACTTAGGAGGTAACCCTTATAAGGCCTCTCTGTTGGGCTGACAGCCCAATTCAGCCCATATGGGCTTTATCAGCCCACAGTCCATCTTTTATTTAACCTAAACCCTTTCTAACCTAAACCCTAATTATAAATAGGGGCTAATGGTAGCTGCGAAAACAGAGATAAAAAATCACAGTAAAAGGCAGAAACTTTACAACAACAAAGGGGATTCAAAGAGAGGAGAAAAGGGCAGAAAAATAATAGAAAAAGAAAGGGAAGAAGATAAGGAAAACTCACAAATTGTTCTCATTCATCCAAATAGTTTCTCATCTCACGTTAGATCAGATCTATAGTGGATTTTTACTGTGATTGCTTGGGGAGGATTTGGATATTATGCACAGTGACGTAATCCTTATTTCCCAGTTATTCTCTTATGATTGTTGCTTGGGTTTTGGGCAAAAGATTCGAGAATTGTACATTCATTATTTCTATAGTGGATTTTCTCTGATTTGCCCCATGGTTTTTACCCTTCACGTTGAAGGGGTTTTCCACGTAAATCTTGGTATTCTATTTTATTGTGATTTCCGTTTAATTCCGCCATGTGTTATGGCCTGCTAGTATTTATTCATATACAAAAGTCCTTCCTTGTTTGTTGCCTCTTTTTATCTCATCACTCTCAACCCTCTCTAAGACTAGATCACACTTTAGAATAAGAGGAAATATTTTGACATAATTTCAATAAGGTTTTCCCTTCTTCTTTCTCAGTTTTTGTGTGTATTTGATCCATGGATGAGAGGGGTATTTATAGGCTTCAAGATGATTCAAATTTGGAGCCCAAATTTGAATCACTTTCGGTTTTCCCGGTGCTGGCAGTGCCACCGCCTATCAGTGGCGGTGCCACCACCCAGCCAGTGGTGCCACCGCCTGGGCTCTCGGGTCCTAGGCGGTGCCACCGCTTGACACTTCCAGCTTCACTGGTTGGGCCTTAAACTCGGCCCAAACCAGTCCGTTATTGAGCCCAATTGGCCCCTACTTGGGTTATAGGATTAACACCTAATCCTAACCCAAATTAATATGCTAACTATGAAATTAAAGATATTTCCTAAGCTATTACAAAGTTCGATAAGTTAAGACTTCTTCCGGTGAGCTTCCGGCGAACTTCCGACGAACCCTCAGAAACCATTCTGCGGACTCCCGGCAAACTCCTGGACTTCACGATGATCTTGGCGAGTTCCAATGAGCTTCTTTGGCAAGCTCTGATCTTTCTTGGCAAGCTTCACGAACTTCTGAAAACCCTTCGGCAAGCTCCCTACTTGTTCTCGGCCAATTCCAACAGCACTCCCAATGAATCTTTGGAAAACTCTCGAACTCCCAACAATCCATCACACGTGTCTTCCAGCACTTTGTTTTACTTTACATCTTCATTATTATCGTAGTTAATCTTGCATAAATATAAACAAAAACTCTACTTCGATCTAGACAGTTATTATAACGCGAATTGATATTCAGTTGCCCGGCACGTCATTGGTCGGTGCTTCGTTCGATTCTTCGACGCTTCATCCTCTCTTGTGGCTTGTTACCCAATCGGCGGTACACCTTCGCAACCCCAATATCCTTGGCGCAACTCCGCTCTTCTTGGCCCGATGCCCGACGTCCGAAGCCTTCTGCCGATTGTCGACCAAATCTCCGGCTTGACATCCAATATCCTGACGTGATCACCTGGCGTAACGTCAATTCCTCCAACGTCAACTATCTAATCCTGATCGATAGTAGACCTACGTAACTCAAAACGCAATTAGACAGTAAAACATAATCAATTAGTTTCATTATCAAAATTCGAGATTCAACACTAGGGGGCAGGGATTGAACCGACCCGAATACTTTACTTAGTATGTTTTCGCCTATGCAAGGGCCGAGGCGAGTATTACTTGATCACCCAAGGTGGGTTTAGGATCAATGGCGTCTCTTCTAATAACAAAGGATGGAAAGCACACCACTTTTATGTGAGCTGCAACCGGGAATGGGGGTTCTGTGTCGGGTGGACTTCTCGGGCTATAAACAATGTTCCCCCTTTCCTCTCTCATGAGGAGGCCGAGTGTATGGAGCGCTTGAGGGGAATTCTATCTTCTTCTCGGGCCATTAGGAGGATGACCGAGTGATTGGTCAATGCGAGACTCAGCCCTAGGGGTATGGTCGGACTCATCGTTTCTTAGGCATCTTGTTCCTTGTTTTATCTTTTGTGTGCTCCGCTAATTGATTTGTTGCTTGTAGAGATGGTGAATCTTCACTCGATGAAGGGGATGCCTCGCCTTCCAGCTACAGCACAGCAGCCTCGAGAGCACGAAAGGTCTAGGGCCAAGGCCCCTACTTGGAAAGGCACCTTAGCTCACCGGGGGTCCCCTTATGAAGTTGAGGTGGGGCGACCGAAGAAGAAAGCTAAGGTGGTGACTCGGAAGTCATCCGAGGGGGCCACGATTCACGAGGCTACGACACGGGGAATGTGCGTGTCGAGCAATGGCTCACACAAAGACGACTCTAGCATCAAGGAGAAGGGTCATGCAGGCTCATCCAAGGATGACCCCTCGGCCAAGTGATCGGAGCGGCCAAAGTTATTGAAGGACTTGTGTCATGTCCGTGCTGCTTCAAAAGGTGAGCCCTTTCGAGTCTTGGACATAGCGATCCTTCCGGAGGGGGAGCCAGGGACGCCCTACGAGTAATGGTGGCCGACTCTCAAGACCGAGAGTCGCATTTGGGCCGATGGCTCGGTGGCCTAGGAGTTTGCCCGAGGAGCACTTCACCCAGTTTTGGCGAAGCAATTGTACTGCTCGCCATCCGTGGTGTTGATGGACTGCGTCGTGAAGTCACTCGTCTGGGTAAGCGACGCGTTCCTACTTTTAATTTTGGAATTGTCGTCTCATGCTCGGTTTTGATGTCGGTGTTTATGCAGAATCACCATTATACAACGGTGCAGATTATCTGAGTGCACGATGCAGGCCGGGTGATCGAGCACCTCAAGGAAATGAAATTCAACCTGCGTCGGGGGGTCGAGGAGTTGAAGGGCGAACCCGACCCGAAGGCAATTGCAGTGGCCGAATAACGGGCGACAATTGCAAAGGTCAAGGTCGAGTGGCTTAAGGCAAAGCTGGGGGATTCCCAATGCCAACTAAAAGGAAAGTTGGGGGCAGATCCGCGGTTTGGATGATGAGCTACTTATGCTCATGTGGGCGAACCTTTCGATTATAGAGTTAGGCTACAGCTTTCTTGTATGTCAGAGTGCAGAGGTGGGCCTCGGCTCTTCGCTCATCGAGGAGGTCGAGGCCAGCATGGAGCCTTAGCTCTGAAGCTCCTTCAACAAAGTTCTCCACCCGCAATGTCAGGAATATCATCTTGGGAGGGAGCATTATTGGAAAATCCAAGAGACGACATCTCATGTGCAGCGGAAGAACAAAAAAATAAAACACCCTAGATTTTCACGAAAGATTCCGTCATTGTGCGAAGATCGGTGCGTCAAAAACAAATATGCAAAAATCATGTGTGTAAAAAGAATAATACCTAGGGAGATCGTATATCCCTGAATCCCTGTAGATCTGTAGGACTGGATGAAGAAGGTCAAGCGTCCTCCTCTCTAGCGGTATCCACATGGCAGGGACTACAACGAAGCTCCTCTTTTGTGAGAGGAGAATAGAAGGTGGCTACTAAGGGAACCCCCTGGCTATGGAGCTTTGGTTCCTTTCTATTTATAGAGGCCCCCTGTAAACCCTAATGGATCTTGCCCTGTTAGGTATTGGATCTATATCCAATTACCCAAACATCTTAGATTAGTGGGTCTCTACCCGATAATCTCTTATTAGCTCTTATTGGATCTCATCTTAAGATCCAATAATTCATGGGCTTAACGAATATCCAATAAGTTAGGGGCTCCGATGGATATCTCATATCTTAATCTCTACTCGTCGCAATACCTACCATATGTGTGTGACCCTCTAGGCCTAATATCGAGCTGGCTGTGAGTCATACTTGTCAGAACTCCTTCTGACTCAGTAAATTATTATCTCTATAATAATTCACCCGAGTCATCGACTGCGGACATACTAGGCAACTACGTCGTAGCCCCCAGATGATATAGAGGAATCCAATCTTTTGGACCTATCTGTCCTCGGTTACCATGTATCTATAGTCCCTCATCCATCTAATATCCTAGATACCCTATACTGGGCATGGTGATGTCAGACTCATACGGTCTCTCCTTGAGTCTCGCTCTAGTCGGATTCTCCCGAAGAACTCTTTCTCTCAATTTGAGTAACCTTGGCCAAGAATTTGTTCGAGCAAGAATATATGAGATATTCCTCTCATGATACCAAGAGTGGATGATCCTCTATCGACACTCAATAGCTCTCGTAAGTTTGGCTACCACTCCCAATAACCGGCTGTACTAGATCTGGAACTTCCAAACCTATAAGTCCAATATCAAAGAGTAGAGTACTCATATAGAACATCCTTGGTGTCTCAAGTCTAAGGACTAGATACACTACTGGAACTACGAAATCGCTGTCTTACATGAGATTTCAATAGCTATCCAGCATTCCATAAGTGGATCAATCAGTGAACTCATTCCCTAATGAGCACCTGTACTGTACCCTTAGTGTCCCCATACGAGTAGCTATGAGATCAACCACCTCCATCATATGGACGGGTATACAGCACACCAGTCTATCCGGTTATCTCGATGTCCTACTCAAGTAACCTATGACCGGGATTATTTAAGGTCTGTGTTTAAAGGTAAATCGGTCTCATTATCATGATCTCATCACGATCCGATTCCCATTGTACAGATCCAAAAACATCACAATATATACAATATGTAAGATAAAGTGATAAAATGCCTAATAATAATAAGCAAAAGAAAGAGTGCATATCAAGTCACATGTATCATCACTCATGTGATTGGCTTGTAGGGCACATATGACTAGCAAGCACCGCCTCGGTCTCGTATGCCAAGCTGAACAGTGACTCTCCCGAAGTCATTTTGGGCATGGTTCACGTTGTTGAAATAGGTCTCGTTATCGGTGACGATGGCCCTCGGGATCCCGAAGCATGTGATGATGTTCTTCTAAACAAACCCTTCGACTTGCTTCTCTGTGATAGACGCTAGCAGTTCGACCTCGACTCATTTGATGAAGTAGTCGACCCTGACTATGAGAAACCTACGCTATCCCGAGGCAGGGGAAATGGGGTGAGGAGGTCCATCCCCTATTAGGCAAAGTTCCAGGCCACATCTGTCGAAGTGAGGGGCACGACGGGCTTGCGCTGTACCCGAGCATGCATTTGGCACTACTAGCATCGTTGCACATAAGATAGAGCATCTCAACGTAGCATCGACTAGTAGTATCCCTACCTGAGGATCTTGAAAGCCAAGGTTCAGCCTCCGATGTGCTTCCCGTAGATGCCTTCATAAATTTCCACGAGGACCATCTTAGCTTCGGATGACGATAGGCAACAGAGGAGGGGTTGAGAGAAAGCTCTTCGGTATAGTTTGGCTCCAATCTCGTTGTACCATGCCTAGGTCCGTCTAAGCCGACGAGCTATGGTCGAGTCATCGAGCAACGTCCCCTCCTTTTTGTAGCGGAGGATCTCCTCCATCCAATTCAAGGTGACCTCATTTGTAGCGATATTTGAGGTTAGGAGCATCGGTGCCAAGAGGACCTCGGTTCCCCAAGTTGGTTCCCTAAGGGATTGGCTAGAGGCCAACTAAGCTAGTGCGTCGGCTTGGACATTATGGGCACGTGCTATACTGATGACCGTTAGGCGATCGAAACAGGCTAAGAGTTGCCTGACCTCGGTGAGGTATTGCACCATGGTCGATTCTCGGGCTTCATAGGTCCCGTTAATGTGGCCCACCACCAATTATGAGTTGGTGAAGGCTTCCAGGTTCTGCACATGTATCTCAAGGGTGAGGCGTAGTCCCGATAATAACGCCTCATATTTGGCCTCATTGTTGGTGGCTTTGAACTCCAACCGAAATGCATGCTAATAAGTTTTTCCGTTTAGGCATTTGAGGATTAGTCTTGCCCCCGCCCCTCTCGACATGGCAGACCCATCGACGTATAAGGCCTAGGCTCGCCCGTATGACCCCTGCTCAGTAGAACATCCTTCAGGGGTTAGTTCAGAAATAAAGTCAACCAATACCTAGGCTTTTATCGGTGTTCGAGGAGCATATTGGATGTCGAATTCCCCGAGCTCGACCGACCACTTGAGCATTTGACCCAAAACATTGAACTTGGAGAGGATTTGGTGCAAGGGTTGATCAGATATTTCTTTTATCGCATGGGCCTAGAAGTAGGGTCATAGCTTTTGAGCCATTGGTATTAGCGCTAGTGCCAACTTCTCTATCGGTGGGTAGCACTCTTCAGGTCCGACGAGGATATGACTGGTGTAGTAGATGACCTGCTACATTGCTTGATCCTTCCGCACTAGCATCGAGTTAACCACTTGTTCTGAGGCCGCCAAGTAGAGACCTAGGATTTCACCCGGGCAGGGCGAGACGAGTTGAGGCTATTGTCCGAGATGCATCTTCAGCTTGTTGAAGGCTTCCTCGCATTCCAGAGTCCATTTGAAGTTGTCGACTTGGTGTAGGACTCGGAAAAAAGGGAGACATTTGTCTCCATAGCGTGACATGAACCTCCTGAGTGCTGTTAGCTTCCCAGTAAGGCATTGTACTTCTTTAACCGAGCGTGGAGATTGCATTTTCATTATGGCCCAAACCTTTTCTGGGTTGGTGTCTATCCCCCTCTAGTGGATGATGAAGTCGAGGAACTTCCCCGAGCAGACTTCGAAGGCACACTTTGCAGGGTTGATGCGCTTATTGAATTATCGGAGGCTCCGAAAAGTCTTAGCCATGTTGGTTAAGTGTGTTGTTGTCGACCTGCTCTTGACGATCATGTCGTCGACATACACCTCTATATTTCTCCCAAGTTAATGCTTGAATATTTCATTGACCATCCTTTAGTAGGTGGTGCCAGCGTTCTTTAGGCCGAAAGGGTATGAAGGCGGCATGCTCCCGGTCTCGTGGTGCCATCCGGATTTGGTTGTAGCCTGAGAATACGACCATAAACATAAGGAGCTTATGGCCTACAATCGCGTCAACCAATTAGTCTATTTTCGAGAGGGCGTACCAATCCTTAGGGCATGTCCAATTGAGATCGGTGTAGTCGATACACATCCTTCAATTTCCATTATGTTTCTTGATAAGGACTACATTTGATAGCTACCAAGGATATTTTACCTCGGTTATAAACCCGGCATCGAGCAAATGATCCACCTCGTTGTTGATTGCTTGCTGTCAGTCTGGAGCGAACCTTCTTGGTTTCTATTTAACAGACACGCCTCGGGGTGGACATTCAGGTGATGTTGTGCAACCTCCGGGCTGATTCCAGGTATGTCCTTTGGGGACCATGCGAAAACATCGACGTCCTCCTTCAAGAAGTCTACGAGTTGGACTTGGTCAGCTTTTGGAAGTGTTGTCCCGACTCTGATGACTTGGTCAGGACGATCACTCCTCAAGGAGACTTTAGCTAGTTGCTCCGTCGGCTATGGGTGTGCTGGAGCTTTAGGATTGTCCCAAGGGTCAAGATGAGGTTGCTCGGGTCATGACCTCTTTGGTATGGACACGACCGTTAAGTACATTTTTTGGATTCCCTCAGGTTGCTTTAAACCATTCTGACCCCTACCGAGGTTGGGAACTTCATAACCCAGTGGTACATGAAGATGATCGCCCTTATCTTGTTGAGTGTTGAGCACTTGAGGATTATGTTGTATGTCAAGGGTAAGTCGACCACCATGAAGGTGATCATAATCGTCTTGGTCCTCGGTTCATCTCCCATGATGACTAGGAGGATGGTCATCCCGAGCGGAGGTCGATTTTCCCATGAATTTGGTGAGCGTCGATGCCATCGGGGAGAGGTCTCCATCCGTGAGGCTGAGCTTCTTGAAAGCGACTAAGTATAGCACGTTGACGGAGCTCCCTGTGTCAATCATCACCCTCTTTACCTTTGTATTGGCGATGCAAACCAAGACCACCAAGGCATTATCATGGTATGAGAATTCCACCTCTTTAGTTCCTAATGTGATTTCAACCCTGAGTCATGGTCTCTGTTAGGGATCGAGCGGCACTAAGAGGGGGGGGGGTGAATTAGTGCAGCGGATTAAAGTCGTGCTCTTGAAACCGATTTCGCTAAAACACAAGTTCGTAGGAAGATTTCGATTCGACGAAAGAGAACTTGGAAGTAATTACTTGCGAAAATGAAATAACAACTTGCAGCAAAGTAAACACTCACACATTCATGGACACAGTGATGTATAGTGGTTCGGTCAAATGACCTACATCCACTCTTGAAGCCTTTTACGATGAGGCTCCGCTCTTCCACTAACAATTCCTTTGGAGGGGAAGGATCAAACACCCCTTTTACAACCCTTTACAAGATGTTCACACTTGTACAAGATCTTTCAAGAAGAAGAGGAAGGTGAACACTTAGCAAAGAAACAACACTTTTCAAAGCTCTCAAAGGCTCAAGACTTAGACTTTTCTTACTCATGTTACCCCTTTCAACCGAGAAAGGGGGTATTTATAGATCCATAGTGGATTCAAAATTGGGCTCCAAATTCCAAGTGAATTTGGAGTTCCCAGATTCGTCAAGCGGTGCACCAAAGTGCTCCACCACTGGCATAACAGAGCGGTGCTACTGCCCCGTGCAAAGGCTCCACTGCTGCTACGATAGAGCCGGCTATAGTAACCGGCTACAGAACTACTGTACTCAGCTACGATGGTATGCTACAAGATCACGTGCTACAAGAGCATGCACGTAGTCTGATTTGGGCCAAAATTTTGGCCCAAACTCATCCTAATCAAGGCTCAATGGGCCCCCACTTTGGGTTATCTAATTCTAACCCAAAATACGTGCTAACTATGAATTTTAAAGATGTTTCCTAAGCTATTACAAAGTCCGCAAGTCAAGTCTTCTTCCGTCGAGCTTAGGCGAACTTCCGCGGTCTTCCGACGATCCTCTAAACCATCCTGCGGACTACCGCAAGCTCTCGAACTCCACGATGATTTTGGCGAGTTCCCCGAGCTTCTTTGACAAGCTTCGATCTTTCTTGGCAAGCTCCGCGAACTTCCGACGAACCTCCCGTGAAGCTCAAAACCCTTCGCAAGCTCCCTACTGCGTTCTCGGCCTCGACAAAGACTCCCAATGAATCTTCAGCTCGAACTCTCGAACTCCCAACGATCCATCGCACTTGACTTCGACCCTTGATTTCGCTTTACGTCTTCATCCCTTTCGTAGTTACTCCTGCACAAACAAATACCAAACACTCTACTTCGATCTAGACAGTTATTACAACACGAATTGACATTCAGTTGCCCGACACATCATTGGTTGGCGCTTCGTCCGATCCTTCGGCACAACGTCAATTCCTCCAGTGTCAACTGTCTAATCCTGATCGAAAGTAGACCTGCGTAACTCAACACGCAGTTAGATCATAAATCACACTCAATTAGTTTCATCATCAAAATCCGAGATTCAACAGTCTCAAGCGCTTCTCCATAGTGCTCCGTGCATATGCTTTTCTTCCCGTGGTGCTGTTGCCCCCGGAGGCTGGTCCGCCGACGATAACGTCAATCTGCTTTTCGACCAAACCCCTAGCCCTAGAAGATGATTCTCTCAGTTTTTTTGAGGAAGCGCCCTAGGTACCCTCGGTGGATCAATTCCTCAATTTGGTTCTGTAGGTCGCGGTAGTCTTCCGTGTCGTGGTCGTAGTGTCGGTGGAACTTGCAATATTTATACCGATCTTTGTTAGAAGCCTTCAGTGGGTGGGCATCCCATAGGAGCCTGTTTTCCTTGATTTGAAGGAAGATCTCAGTGTGGGAAGTATTCAAAGGGAGCCTCATGTGTGATGGCTCGTGCCAGTCGAGCCTCCTTTAGGATGGCTTTGCAGCCGACCACGGGGTTGCTTCTCGGGTCGAGTCCATCTGAGGTCTTTTGTTGTCCTCACGTTTTCCCACCATAAGGGCCTCGACGATGACATATTGGTTGGTGCACTGGAGTATCTCAGGGATGGTTGTAGGCGACCTCTCGATTAGAGACCAGAAGAATATTGAGGGATGCATTTCCATCAGGAATGCCTGCATAACTAGAGAGAGATGGGCCTCGGGTATTCCTCGTACCTCAGCGACGAAACACGCAATGAACTGTGAGAGTGTCTCGCTATTGCATTGGGCCATTGCGAGGAGCGTGGCCAAGGAGGGTTTTGGCTGCATACTGGCCAAGAAGTTCTACTCGAGTCCTTTTGCGAGCTGGTCGAAGGAGGAGATCGAAGCTGGCTGGAGCTGGCTGAATCACATCCGAGCTGGCCCCCTATGCGTGGTGAGAAACGCTCTATACATTAAGGCATCAGAAGTACCATAGAGGGATATCTGGGCCCGGAAGGCAGCGACGCATTCCGCCGGATCGAAACCATCATCGTACACCTCGAGAGCCAGGAGTCTGAAATTGAGAGGAATGAGCTCATCCTGGATCTCAGGAGTGAAGGGGGATGCTCCCGGGGAGTCGTCCTCGATCTCGCCTCTGGACTTGCAGAACTCGAACTGGAACTTGTCCAGGCGTCGGTTCACCGAGGACAGCTGGGCTCTGAACGAGTCGCTTGTTGAATCGGATGACACGGTGTCGAGCTCGGGAAATGGCAAGTTGGTCATATGGAGACCGGGAACACTACGCTCGGGGATTGTTCCCGGGCCCCCGAGCCACTCTCCCACCTCTTCTTGCACTTGCTCCTATGGAATTGGATTGGTCAGAGAGATGTCTGTCGGGTGGCTCCGAGATGAGCGCAGGCGGGCTCGACGGTAGGGGGCCCGCCAGGCGTGCAAGTTGTGGGATGAGCAGGGTGATTATTTGCATCATCCCTGCCAAGGCTTGCACTTGTCTTGTCAAATCAAGGAACGCTTCGGGCGAGACAGTTGAAAACCCTAGGATACTTCCCGGGGGGATAGCCTGAGGTCATTAAACATGCGCCAAATGCGATCTGGGGTCTGATTCGCTGTGCCCCCACCTGCTTGCGTCGCGAGGGTCGATTCTCCGGTGGCGTAGGTGATGTGGGTTGTAGGTGGTTCTTCGGTGGGGTGAGCCCCTGTGCTAGTCGCGGGACGCTCCTGCCTCCTTCTAGCACCAGAATGTTATCGAACAAATGCAACCTTCGATCGATGATTCAGTTGTTGATGCTTCGGAATGCTCCCCGGCTCGGCCTTTGTCGGTCGTGCCCATGCTGTTCCTCGGACGACGGATGTGTACCTTGGTTCGGATGCCGATTGATTTTGTACGGGACGACACGGTGCGGCACCGCTCCGAGCTTTCGGGAACGAGTTGCTTCGTGCGGCTCCAGGCGACGTAGAGCAGTTGTCGTGTCCGATCCGAGGTGACACGTCAAATGTGACAGCCTGAGGGTTATATTTTCGTGCTGATATGTTTGCTGGCCGCCACCACATGGGCGGTAGCAAGATGTCCCCTGTCAACAAGCTATCGTAATTGAGGCTCTCTTGTGAATAAGCGGAAATCGGTAGGCAAAGTTACCCTCGATTGGTTTTCTCCCGAGTGGAGGTTCTGGCCGAAACAGAAGAGGTCGATTTCAGAACTTGCAAGAGTTGCTGTTTGAGTGGGAAAATGGAGGGGGGCAGGGAACCTTTTGACATGTTGGGTAATTTGCTCCAAGCCCAACCTTCCGAGGAAAACCATCGGTTTTATCGTTTACATGCCTTCATGCAGTCATCATGCTTATTCTTTCTCCTCTTCCTCGTGCTTCCTAACTGGCGTGATATCTCGACGTGTATTGTCTGAATGATCCAAGCTTGGGCGGAGTGCAGGTCATGCTTCCTCTATTGTTTCCTTTAGACATGTCTACTGCAGAAGAGGGAGGGTGTTTAAGAAATAGGTTTCTATTATATATGCCTATCCAGAGATCAGCAGTGGAGCAAAAAGTATCCAAGACAAGTGCGGGCCAGTAGACTCGTTGGATCACAGCTATATTTTGGGAAGATGAAACACAAGTCTGCGAGATGTTGACAAAAGGAGAAGAGAATCAATAGTATCTCACTAAAAGTTCGCTTAATGAGGAACCAAATCAAATGGGATAAAGTAAGGTTCGTTTGTCCCTTAGCAGATTGAATATATGTTCTACAAGCACCCTTCTGATCTACTTGTGTATTACTTGCTAATGAAGTCCCCATGTGAGTGAGTGCTTCAGTAAAAAGAGGAGCGAGAGCGGAGGATAAACAAGTGGGATTCCTTTGGATCACTGCACATCATCACCGTGGACCAAAAGGTTTCTTAATGCGGGAAGAAGCAGATGGAGACCATGGCATTTGCTTGACATCGAAGGCAGACCCCACTATGCTGCTGCTTCGTCCTTCCATGATTTTGTGGCAACTCAACAACCGGGTGGAGTAAGAAGGAATCCAAAAGAAGAATGACTTCTTCTGGTACTGCGAAGACGTCCAAGGTTCACTGGGAGTTCAAATTGCCATGGACTGGGGATGCATTGATGGCACTGCTCGACGCTGCTGCTCCTGTAAGGATCCCCTTGACAACTGGGCTCAAAGCAAATGGACGTATATTATCCGAGTAGCTCCGTGAATTTTTCTTCATATGATAGGATTTGATGGTAAGAGCATTGACTGGGGGATCAGAGAACCCTGTGAAGAAGTACCAAATGATATCCAACTTCTCGAGCGAGTGCATGCGAAATGTCATATCGTTGGTGCTCTCGTACGAGTTCACAAAGGGCGGTGTAAGATCCACTGGGGGAGCGGTCCAAAGCGCGCGTCATCAATGCGCATCCACCTTGTGCGAGGCTGCATTAAAGAGGCGCGTTATTTCCGTTCACGTGAGCCTCATGCACTGGGAGCAAGGGATCTCTTTAATTCTTCTATCGTAGTGAGGAATTTGTGCTGATCTGAAGTCTTCAATATGTGTGGGGGGATATTAATGAACAGAAAACCTGTAAGGCTGTCAACGACACCAAAGTTGACGACCTTAGGATCTCATATGAAAAGTTTACACTTGACAATATTACCAGGTGCTTGTTACAGAGGCCCCAAGCACCCTCCTTAAAAAACAATTAAATTAAATATTTTAAAAAAAGGAGCATCAAATTAAGAAATGACTTCCATCGGGTCATCCGAATACCAAGTTGGAACCAACATCTAGTAGATAAAGCCTCGATTCAACCTATAGACTAGCTCAATAGGGGCCAGTCTAATTAAGTCATATTTTTAGTTCATTTATAATTTAATTAAAACCTAATTAACTTTGATCGGAGCCTCGATCAATGTTTGGAACGTCAATCGATCATCCAACATGTCAATTGATCTTTCGATATGCCGATCAATTCTCTAACTTTGATGTTTAATTTTTTAGCTCAATATGGGTTTTTTCGACTTAATGTTGATCCTCCAACTCAACATTTAATCATCTAGCAACTTGTACCTCTTACATATCTAAGAAATACTTAACACAAGATTAATTCTTCAAGCTCATTAATCGATTATATCATCAAAATATAAAAATTTATAAAATATTAGTTTTAATTTCATCATGTCATGTCCACTTGATATGTGAATCTAAACTCTAAGTTGTATATAAAATAATTTTAAAAAAATTAATTTGAATCTCATTTTATTAAAAACACTTGATACATGAATTTAAACCCTATTTTTTTTAAAAAAAAAAAGAATTGTTCAGCTATCTTGATTATGGATGTGAAAAGATATAAGTATTACGATTACAATATTAAGAATTTCTTAAATTTATTATGCCGGTTGCAACCGCGGACTGGGAATTTGAGATCAGACAATTGAAATAAAAACTTGTCTGAGCCCGGGTTCGAACCGGGGACCTCTAGTGTGTGAGACTAGCGTGATAACCAACTACACCACCCAGACGCTGTTGTCGAGAAGCGATATATTTTATTATTGTTTCAATATACTATAATCCTCTAATCCAATGAGACCATCCAGCATCTGGTGGTGATGAAACCTTGCAAAGCTGTGACTCAGCTTGATTTCACCCTGCAACTCCATTCGCTGACACCATTAAACCCTTCGGTAGTGCCTCGGTTTAGTGGCAATGGGAGGGCAGAGCATCTGTTACTGGTGTCAAAACGATATGATGGCTTTCTGTCTGGACCATGTTGGACCCGAATCTGGCAACACCACGAATTGATGAACTATCGTACAATCAGATCTACCAAGAGATGATCAAATTGGTTAAACCAACGACATAAGAGATATTTCGCCGGGATAGATTTAATTGGGGTGCGCCAGGCCGAGAAGCAGTGCAACGCACCGGCGACGCTCGAGGGGCCCAGCAGCTAGCTGCCATGGGGCGGCCCTCTCCCACAAAAAAATAATTTAATATCATAATGGTCCGCTGGTTCACGTATCATCAGATATTAAACTGATAAGAACAGATACTACACTTGATCTTAGCCAAAAGGTCGAGAAAGGTATGCGAGGAATGGTCGCAGACGACGTTCTTTTAATGAGGGCTCCGCTACCTGCAATCCTTAGATCGGCAATGTGGGACTAAACCATCGATCGTGGATTGAGATTCCCCAGTTCGTCATGTTAACCATCCGTAATTAATTTCTCGACGTTGCCTTTACCATTTCAAATTGCTCACAACTTTTTTTCGGTGTTCACCCCTAAAATAGGCTTAAAGACGAACCCGAATGACATCTAATTTGTTATGACCTTCTCTTTATTCTCGTAAATTCCTTCTATGCCTTTATACATGATATCTGTATGTACGTATGATGATTAACAAATACAAAATTATATATGAAGTTCTAATCCATGTGTTCTATCAAGAGATATTGGATCTGCAGGGATGGTCTCCCCAACTTTCCATATTAGAGACAGGCCATGCTCGAAAGGTTCCATCACTGTAGAATTTACACGCTAAGATCATCTTGCGTGAAGAAAACCAATACTGAGGCACGTCACGTTTAATTTCCAAAAGCACATGAGAACAGGTTCAAACAAAATAGTTACTGTATATGTGGGTCATCTTATGGCACACTGGACTGACGCATGTTGGGTCGTCTTCCTTGCATGTTTTGCTTAGTATGTTTATGGCAATTGAAGGACCCATGACAGGAGAAGTTACTGCGCCTCCTACTCAGCCTCTCCAGGCATCTCTCTGAAGCAGGAAGCCTCGGCACGGCCGCCACCACGCTGTTCTCTCTCACCCCGTACGCATCCTTGCAAGAGAGCCCAATGCCTCTCCTCCCTTGTCTCTTGCACTCCTTTGGTGTCTTGCCTTGTTGCCAACTTAAGCTCTTGGTGCATTCCAAGTAGGCAGCAAAGAAGGGGTCATCCTTCCTTCTGAATCTAGCACCGCCGGGAGAGCTCCTGACAGGAGACCGGAACGTGCATGGAGGAAGGGGGACGTAGAAGCCATGCAGCGTAGGCTTCGGGCTCCGAGACCAGCACGGAGGGGGTTGCACCTTCAAGGTTTCTTGCAGCCTTGGTAGGTCCCTGTTGCTGTCAGTTGGCATGACGGACTTGTCCTCCACGGAGGAGAAAGGAATGCTCCCCAAGGAGCGGGACCCGTGGCAATTACTCGTCTGCATGCTGGCTGGTGAGGTGGTCAGGGAAAGAAATGGCGAGGTGCATAAAGAAGCTCATGGTCTCCCAGAGAGGTGGCAAGTAATATTTCTCAGAGAGGTGGCAACAAAGCGTGCAGGGAAAGAAGAGGTGTTTCGTGGGGTGTCACTAAATATGGGAGAGGTAAAGGAAAGGCAACCTCCGGTGTGGGTCTGCAGCCATTGTATCGATCTGATTAATCTATTGGGAGATCCATCTGGTCTAGATGTAATGACGAACTTGCAGGATTGGACGGGGATCTTACCGTCTTTCGATATTGTCCGTGACTAGATTATATATGTTGTGTCTCTTTTGATCTAAGGAGCGACGCTGTGGTAAGATCTGATGACAGCATGTTAAGATGTTAGTTGTCATGAACAAGATTCCTGAAAGACTGAACTGAAACAGACGGAGTTGTGGCAGCTGGCGGCTGGATTTACGTTGCCTTCAAGCCTTGGGTAGATACAGGCATAGGCACTCTTGTCCTTTCTGCAGCATCGTTGCAAAACATTCTGCCCTCACCTACTTTCAAGTTGCTGCTCCTGCAGGAAACCAAGATGACCTATGTGGAGCAGTTCACTCGAAAGCACCCATGGACTGACTGGAGGATAGTATTTACACAAGAACAAAATCTAGATTTTTTTAGTTGATAAATTGTCGATAACAAGGACGGCGCCAAAATAATTAGCATTTCCTTCTTATCAACAGAGGTTATATCAAGAAACATGATAGCAAGTACTGAGAAATTGCAAACATGGTTCCTCCAAGCACTTGATAACTTATGCAGAGCAGTCAGAAAACCTAATGCCGGATGGGAAATTTTCATATTGAAATCATCAGACGTGGTCGAGTTGAATTGGAAGTCCTATAACAGATAGCTGCATAACAAACACACGGCAATATAAGCTTAGCATTTGTTTCTAGAGGCAACAATTCTGAGTCATCCAGAGCTGTTTCTAAACATAGGACATGGTACAGAGACAGAAGAACAAGAAAACAACACAGCTACAAAATTAGAACCCAATGTATCCAAGTACTTGATTAGCAAAGTCGTCACTAGTTACCGACAGCCATCATCTCATTTTCTTTCGTTCTGATGATTGCATCTTCTCATGGTGGTCCTGTCAGAAGATCACAACGAGGGAACAGTAGGAGCATTTACAATTGTTGAACCGAGGAGGTCGTCGCACAGGCTGCCAGTGCTCTCATGAATCTTCAGGTTCTCTGCCCTGGGGCTACTTCCAGTGCTGCTGGACAGTGAACCAAATGAAGCCTTCTGTAGGACGCCTGTCGGTGAAGATTCTAACTGACAGCTTGAGTCCCAACCATCGCTCAACAAGTTTAGCGATGATGATGATAAGCAGTTCTTGCTTTGGTTCTTGGGAGTGGGATTAGTGCTGGTCAGAACCTCCCCCAGAGGTCCAGCCATGGAGGCCTCCCAGGAGACCGGTTTCCAACTAACCTGTTGATGACACACTTCATTCAGCAAACCTACTCCTAGACCCGTGTTAACTAGTTCATATTCCCTCGATAACTTGAGAGGTGAAAGTGGCAGTTTGTCATAGTTGGATGGGGATGAAGATGAAAAGTCAGAGCAAGCCATGGGGATTGAGATAGCCAGCTGGGTTTTATTAAGTTGTGTTTCTTCTACATCAGGCCAGGTGACGGTTGAACGATCAGACTGGGTTTTGGGGCAGACATCAATGAAGTGTCGAAGGGGATGGGAATGGACCTCAGGCTTTGAGTTAGGGATAAAACTGATGTTATCAGAGAATGAACTGCTGGGAGGATTTAAAAGTGAATCAGTGGAAATGAACCCAAAGTCCCTTCCCGATGAGGTCTCCTCAAAGGGATTGTGTTGCTTTGAGACGGGAAATAAGTTGTTCATGGAATTCTGGTTCACAGGACTTAGCACGGACAGGACTTTTGAATTCTGCGAAGGATCATTTTGATCTTCTTTGTTAATCAGCACCCTGCGGAAGAACATAGATCAAGGTTACATGATGATCACATCAAAAGGCACATATTTACCAAATGACTTGAGAACCAATCATTCTCCAGTATAACAAAACATAAAATGTCAAAATCTAAAAGTATAACCATAAATGCTTGTTGATTCGTGTTTTTAATAAAAAAAGTCACAGGGACTGGTGATATGCCACATGATGTTACCTTTCATATAATGAGAGAGAGACTTTGAATCAGCATAAATGCAAACTTATGCAACAACAACACATATTTATTCTAGATCTATACTTTACAAGACACTTGCAGGTGCATTTCTGGTTAACCTATGATAGATATTTAACACAAGGTAGTGAATCCAGCATTGTTTTGCATTTTACAAACACAGAAAATTATCACCGACATAACATCTCCTAACAATGAGAAGGTTAAGTGTATGCAAGGCAAGGTTTTCCTGTTACAAATCACTTGATGGCACACCTTGCCACATACCACCATGCAAGACGAAAAATTAGTCCCCTAAAATTACTGTGATACTGCAGATATTAAATGTGGCTCTCCTCATGGTAAAATCAACCCTGATATAGTCCCAAAGACAAAATAAAGTGATCCAGAAGAAATTGAATGACAACACAGGAACAAAATCTGTTTGTTATGTTATTAGATGAAAGGTCAATAATCAAGTTGTGATAGCTTGCAGTACATTTTAAATTTTTATTACTAGAATTCTAACTAATTTAAACTTCACCACTTTAAATTATAGCTTTTCCAACTACTTATCTTTGATTAGATGACTTATTACATCATTATCAGTTTATTTGAAATGCATATAAAGCACCATGTGATATAGTTCACTTTTATCAATGTTCTGTCCTTTCCATAGTTCTTATGCTGTACATTTTGAAGTTTGCTCTCAAACATTTGAAACTTTGCCTAAAATTACTCATTTTATGTTTTCACCTGAATAGTTTCCCTTAACACATAATTTTTGTTGCTTCCAGCAACCCTGTTGACTTTCTTACATCATAAACCATATATAACTTGGCTTTATTTACCATTAAGCAATATTCTTAAAGATCACACCTTCCAGTGTTTCAATGCATGGATTTAACATGTGCATAAGCCCTAATAGCATCTTATTGGTAAGAATGTAAGTCTAAGAAAGAGTTTTTCATGGGTATATTATAAAAATTGAGAATCAACAAAGTGATAAGAAAATTGCCTTGACACAACAGACTCTTGCACCATATATTTAGCATGTTGGAATTTGCCCACCAAAGTTATCTGAGTTTTTAGTTTTTTTGATTACATAATAAAGGGCAATCCATATGCTGATATGTTCACTATTTCTTAGATAAAAATCAAATATAGAACACAGCAATCTCATCTATTAAAAAAGAAGTTTATGACCTAAAAACTCAAACACATCATATAATTTGAACTAATCAGACATTCAAGTATTCTTTATAACAATATCTAAAACAAAAATATCCATGGAATATAATTTCAGGAATAAATACATGGAGCAGCTTTTCTTATTTCCTTGTTATACTCATCGACCCACTAACCATACAGGTATCTTCATCGTGAAAGCAAAACAGTGCCGAAGTGTTAAAGCGCATCTATTTTACTCATTGAAAGAGAAAGGTGATTTGAAGTGTCGAAGCCATCTAATTATTTATTCATCGAAAGTGAAAGACAATAGGATCATCAGTGATTTCCTACCCGTTGGACTGTGTGTGGAAAGGATCAGTGATGTTTGACTGCAAGCTTTTACTCTGCTGCTGTGAATTGGTGAGGCTGCCAGATGAAATGCCATCAGGAACAGCTGAAGCTGACTGCGATGATGTGATGACGGACACTGCTTTCGCGGCATGGCCAGTTTGACCTTCCACATGCTTTCTTGAACGATGGCGGCCCCGGTTGATATGTCGCTCACAGTACTTCTGGTCAGCAACTGCATCTCTTGAGCACCGCCATTTCTTCCCATCAGTCCGACGGCATCGACCAGGCTCTGGATCAGCATTTCCAGAATACCCCAGATGGAATGGTCCCCATCCAACTGCAACAATCAAAGTAGTTAACAGCAATATAGCCATCGATGTTTGTGAAATAAGAGCTTTCAGCATCCAAAAGGTCTCAAAATGTACACTACACTTGATGTTTGATCATCCCTTTATCCATAAACAAACATTCATTGAGATTATCGGATTTACAGGGGAAAAGGCAGAAACGGATGAAGTGTTAGCTGCAGTACCACTATTCCCAAAAGGTTAAGCAGCAAGGAAAGAAGGGGGTAACTTGTTGTAAAATCCTTAACAAAATGTAATTACATATGCAGACTTTTAGATATAAAATGTCTCACAATGAGCGATTAAAGGAGCTGTCAAAAAGATTGTGCATATCTACAGAAAACAAGCAACTTCAGCTTATTTTCTGCCTAATAAAGATGTCAGAGAGTTAAGATCTCTTCAATGCAAAAAATCACAATTTTTTCTTGAGAATCTGCAAATAATAACCACCGCCATTCAGAAGCAAGCATACATGCATCAAGCTAATGCTGCGACGGCAACAAATGACGACCTACGAGTACCTGAAGCAAAAGATCCAGCTGACAGGGGAGGGAACCCAGAAGCACCGAGGCTTCTCTTGATGGGAATGAGCAGAGTGGCCGGTATGGGCACATTCGCAACGAGGTACTTGTAGATCAAGGCTTGGTGTTCTAACTCCAGCCACTGAGACGGAGTGAAGGGTCCTCTGACCCTCGCCAGAACCGCTTGCATGTTCGCATTAGAGCTTCCGGAATACAAAGCTGGAACAGAAGAAAGGAAAACGTGAGGAACATATGTGAGAAGGCACGCCGGAACTACAGAACCACATCAGATAAGACGAGCAGATGCAACAGAATGCAGGAGAAAGATGGGGAGAAGAACATGAACATATTCTTGAAAATAACATCTGCAGAGCCCTCAAGGGTCCTGGCAGAAGATTCACAGCTTCCATGCCTTTGCCTGCAGCATTTAAGGAAGCACATCAAGCTACATAAATATCAAAGATGTCATATTCCCTCTTGGCATCGGCCTCCTCGAGGGAGGTAACAGAGGGGTGGTGAGGGCAACAACAAGAATCAGGGAGAATAAGAGGGGATGGTTCATTTGCCCTTTCTTCTTCTTGTTGATCTGTATGTCCCTTCCTACTTTCCCTGACGAGAAGAAAGAAAGAGCCGGTAGTCCCAAAACCAACCCTCGGACGACAGGAACCAAAGAGCAGGGGAGGCCAACAAAAATAAAAAATAAAAAAGTGGGGGAGGGGAAGAGAAAGATGTCAGCTTTTTTTTCTTGATAAGACTGAAATCAAAAGGATCAAAAATTCTACGAAAAGACCGTCCTCCAATCAAACACTGGAATCAAAGAGTCCACCTACTTCCCAGCCCTCCGATCGTGAACGAGAGACCAGTACCAAACCCCCAGAAGAAGGCCATTCTTGAGCCAAACATCAGTAGCATGTGCGGAGTGCTGGTTACCTGCATTCCTGAGATAACATTGTGTTGAGGAAGGCGCCGATGGGTGGTTGTAGTAAGGCAAGTTCCCATCGCCGGCGATAGCCATGTCACTCTGCTTGGATGTCGATGAGAAGCTGAGCATTTGCTCTCCGTCAGGAAGGAGAGGGAGGGAGTTAGATCTGTGGAGGAAATGAGCTGCCTTCGTCGACGCCGAAACCAATGCCTCACTCCTGGCCATCTTGAGGGATCTCAAATCGTGGTCCGCAGGTTCAGCAGGCCTATCATGCTTGTGAAAAGCAGACAGAAAGACTCCTCTTTGCCTGCCGACCTCGGTCTCTTGGGAGAGCAGGGAAGAAGAGAAGAGGTTGCCACTCTCAGATGAGGCTCCCACTAATGCATCCATGCCCAGCACCCCACCCAAGTCCATCTCCTCCACCACCGCCTGAGCCCACTATATGTCCAAGGAAGCAATGAGTGGGAAGCTGGGTTCATGGGATGGGAGGCCGAGGGAGAGAGAGCAGAAGAGTGGGATCAGGAAAGGAAGCATTTCTAAGATGGGAAGTGAAAAAGGAAGGTAAGAGTGAAGTTCTTATGGTTTGCCAAAGAGCTCAGAAAACCAGCCTGGTTTTCTTTTCTGGAGGGGGCGGGGTGGTGAAAGTAAATTATTGGTGGAGAGAGAGAGAGAGAGAGAGAGAATGCACTCCCTTTTGGACATATTTACAAAAGGACATGCGTGTGCAGTTTCTTGGACATTTAGAAAAACTGTGATGTTGCACATACGGAAGCTGGTATGCTTATATGAGTTAGTAAAATGATGAACACATTCATTTTCTAGCTGATTGGAATGATACGAAATCATTGACGCTACAGGATACAAGAAAAGGGCTACGGGAGCGTGTCTTCAGAGACTCGTTCTTTCAGGGCAATCTCAGCCAAGCGAACACTGCGAAGCGAGGAGGAACGCAATTGGCGTTTTAGTCGGCCAAAAAGTGGCCCTTTTACTGGGGAGAAAGAGGACGGTGTGCTACTACTGCTTGCTTATCTCGGCGCCGTTCGTTGCATTATTCTTGCAACGTTTCCGAGTGCATACAAATGAGTATGCAATGAGGCCTCTCAGCTCCCGAAACTTGGTATCGATATGGTCTCTAGGAAGACTTTTATTCTTATCATGCTGCATTTCTTACTGTTGCGAACATGAAGTATGCACAACATGCACTTGAGGCCGAGCCCTCCACACACTGAAATGTGCACCATGATTCGTCAAACTCACGGTGACATCTGTATTATAACCACCGCATGGTCCAGCCCTGCCCCTCACGTGTTCCCTACACCTCAATGGGTGTTCTTTTGTTTGTGTTGGAAGCCTACTAAGGTTTTGTCTCTGAGCTCCTCCGTTGGCAGGTCTCTCGGTCAAACTAATGTGGTGCATGCGTTGGGAAGGCGAAAGCCCTCCCGACTCACGCACACCACAGCCCCTCTCCCAGCTTTGACATCCATGGAAACCTTGTGTACTTTTTGGCCCCCTCCCACTTGTTCGTTAACAAATAGCCAGGTCTCTCCTCCTCATGTGCATGCACGGAAATTTTTTTTTTTGTCATGCCTTTGGCGCTGCTTCCTTACCCTTTTTGCTTGCTTTGGAATAGGATAATTTCTGAACCTATATTTTTATTTTATTTTTTGTTCAACGTAGAGCACGAATGATTTTTCTTTTTCTAATGGCGATTTGGGTATCTTTCACAATCCTCGTTCGAAGCAGGATAGATTGAAGCGACAACTGAAAGCTAAGATGATGTAGCTCATGAGTCACACAGTCCATGCAGTAGCTTGGAGCGGTAAAGATATGGCTGAGCAACGCCTAGGATGGAATTGCTTATGAACGCATACGTTGATTCACGGTTTATGATGATGCATCATTTTTATCCACATTTCTTCGATTTTGTTTTATTTATTGCGATTGGTTTGGTAGATTCACGAGTTGCAAACAGACATTTCTCGCGCTCCCAACATCCAATTCCTCGAATCACACACACACCGACATCAGGTAATAATTAACACGAGCGCGTCAGTAGGTGCTGGTAATTAATGTGGCCAACGCGGTTGGGTTGGGATTTAAGAGACAAATACAAAATGCATTTAATGCGGGAGTGGATGACAGAGTTTGGGGGGCAACGATTGAAATCGTCAAGCCATGGACCCTCTTCCGATCATAATGGTAATTTGATGGCGAATGTTGGAGATGACATTTGATGGTATTGTAGCTCAGCAAGCGTATATGCACATGGAAAGACCAACGCAGGCGTTTTACGTGTTGACAGAGAGACAGAGGGAGATAATTAAGAGAGCAAGCATTGCGTGGCCAAAAGATCGGAATGCAGTGCGTGGACAAAAGCCAGAAAAAGAAGAGGATGGATGAGAAGTTACAATGAGCACGGTCCTCTCTCGGTCGCCACACCACATGCCCAACACAGGAGCCCTCTCTTTTTGCTCGCAAAGGTGGAGGAAGGAAGATTCCACGAGCAGCGAGCTTCGTCTGTTCACCCCACTCCTTTCTACAGCCACAACAAATGATGGACCTATCCTTTGGTGCCATCAAATCGGAGGGAGCTTTAAGGTGGACTTAGGGTGTCCTTGACGCGGCCATGGTGGTGCTGCTGCCTTTGAAGGAGGAGGAGGAGGGAGACGGTCCGTTGTTTTCGAGCTGTGCTCCCCGTGGACCCAACCTAATCCCTCCAGGGTCCATCTCCATCAGACATGCGGCTATCCGTGTCATCTCTCGTCCAACAGCAACGCATGATAGGGACGGGACGTATCAATCCACCTCTCGATGGCCTTCGACGGAGAGTGACTAGATCGAACTAAATCTTTCTCTTATATCATGTCATCATTAATTTGTGTTTGGTTCATATTTACCCGAATCAAGGACAAGGAAACCTGATGCCCTGTTTGGTCCGTGGACGACATGAGAGACGCCAGAATGGTGAGCCCAGGATGACAAGCTCCGTTACCCTAACTCGGGACCTTCTCGTTACTGCTTGGAATCACCAAAACTAATAAGCTCTGTGGGACAGGAGACAATAACAGATGCGCTATGTTGCAGTAGACGACCACATCGGTGTCCTCGGGAAGTGGAAGCCTCGGCAGACGCTCCATAAACAAATCCCTCGGTTTTGTTAGGGCTGTTCACCGGTCACGCCCCTGCCTACTTGCCTGCTTGCTTGCCGAATTGTGGGGGAGACGAGCGGAGGACACGCAACGTTGTGGAAGTGTTCGACGAGTGCACGCACAACATACCAAGCAATCCAAACCGCAGCAGTGCTTCGTGTTGCTAGTGCTGTGCAGCCACTTCAATACCAACAGTGCCAGTTCCAAGGTGGTGGCATCAACATCGGTGTCCGTCTCTGTCTTGTTCGAGTGCAATCAACTCAGATGTCCCACCTCAAGATCTGTAGTTACGATGGACCAGTTACGATATATATAGCTGGACTGCATGCGGGAGACAGCACTAGCAATGTGGTGTCGGGTGACCCCCTCATATCTAGTGGAACAAACATCCAAGTCGTCGTTAACCAGATCATTGATATCCTCCTTAGTTGCATGCGAGCCCTACCATCGTCCGACGTCAGTTTAATCAGTGCTATAAACGCAAGATGGTTGTCTCGCTCTTTTTAATTCCAGCAGTCTTTCCCTGAATCATTCTGATGGAAGCAACCTTATACTGCCCCAACTGCACTTGCTTTTGGCATCGATGCATTTTCTAATGGTTGAATTATAATCCACGGATTGTTGAACGCATCCCCAGTAGGACTCCCATGATTTTGGCATATTTCAGAAATGATCAGAATGGAATCGTGCACACACAAAGAGCTGCATCTGTTTCTTCTGATTACTGTCTCATTCCTGGAGCAAATCAGATAGCAGAAACATTCTCAAAAAATGAAGTGTGGGTAATCAGCATGCTCTTTAAAACGGTGCAATGCTAGAGATGATCCAGTCAAAGTGCCTCAATGTCAATATTCTCTTTGCATCAAACAAGCACATGATTCATATTTTAGTACCTGGATTCAGTCCACGCCATGGATCCAAATAGGCAATTTCTTACTCCATCATTATCATGGATGGTAGCCATTAATTACCACTAGCTCTGTAGAGTCGGTCATCAACCGCCACGCTCTCCCTTGACGCTGGGAACCCAAGAAACAATAAACATATCGGAATTATTTGATCAGAACCAAGAAAGATCCACTGGGGGGCACCTAAATATGTCATCATGTGTATTGGCCATGGTAGGAAGAAAACAAAAGAGAAGTCTTGCCTTTGGATATTATATTTACACATTCCTAGGAAGTCATGAAGATGCTACCGCCCTTCATGCCTAGAGAAGACAGAGAGAATAACATGCCATATCCTATGTGCATATATCTTATCCTCTCTCTCTCTCTCTCTCTCTCTCTCTCTCTCTCTCTAGGCAGAGAGAATAACATGCCATATCCTATGTGCATATATCTTATCCTCTCTCTCGTTCTCGAACCATGCGCATATGCGTGCCTTGGCTCACATGCGAATGGTGGAGGCGTTGATTAGTTGAATGATACGCCAATAAACAATACAATATGCGGTAGAAAAAGCATCGTCACACGTTCTTGGAGTTGGGTTTCGTGACATAAACAATCTATTTGGGAGTTGATTTACCGATCTACATGTATTTTATATGTAAAGATAGTATGATATGTTATTAACCAGTGATGTGCACAAGCACCTTTTTGCAGGACTACAAAGATCACATGATTTTA
Source organism: Musa troglodytarum (assembly GCA_023547065.1). Classification (NCBI taxonomy): domain Eukaryota; kingdom Viridiplantae; phylum Streptophyta; class Magnoliopsida; order Zingiberales; family Musaceae; genus Musa; species Musa troglodytarum. The sequence continues at coordinate 18,832,059 of CP097510.1, forward strand.
AAATAAGTTCCAGATCTAGATCTCTTAGGAGTAAACTATTGGAAATGAAATTATAGAGTTGCTTGTTCGCCAATTGTCGAGTAGAAAGAGATGTGGAAAAGGCGAGCATCGGGCCGAATAGATCGATCGTTTCTGCCGTCAGCCCATATCTTGATCATCGGCGTTGGGCTGCCGCCCAAGCAGTTTGGATGTCGCCCGCTATTGCCCCCGTTAATGTGCGTCACGTCATCTTATCGGGACCTAAGTCGTGGCCTGAGCCGGGTGGCGGAGCGGCGCTATTTGCCGTCGCCGACCGGATTGCATGAAATGAAGGCCCTCTCGCACTCGGGTTGAAACTCGTTGCGAATGTGCGTCGTGTAGTCTCGAGTGGGTGGTTGCCTCGAAGCGTTCTTCAGGTTCTCACCGTGCCTCTTGGACGATGCTCCTCTCCTCATCCTGCATGGGATTGGGAGGCCGAAGACGTTGGAAACATCGAACACCAATGACCTCCGGAAATAGCAGTGTTCTGCCTTCCTCTGGCGGTAACATCGGTCCGTGTCCCAAACGATGGTGAGGTTACCTTTCGAATCGGTCACACAGGTCACATCAGAACTGTGATAGGTAGTCTCCGGGAGGAATCCCTCACGAGCATTCAAGTTTCCTGCGAGGGTAAAGATATTGGATTGGTCATTCTTAAAGACCGAAGACCTTCGTCCATAATTTCATGTTGGCTTCATAAATCCTAGATTCTCCACCGCCTTGCAAAACCCCAAACACCAGCAAAGCATTTCAATTGTCCTCCCAAAAGAGCATCTTCCCTGTTCGACCAGATAAATGGGGTTCGTTTGGTGTCTCGGTTCCATCAAATCGTGCCAGGGGCATCTTTACTAGCTGCCGCTGCCGCTGCCGCTGCTGCCGGTGGTTCCAGTTTCACTGAACTACGTCTCAGCGTTCTCTTGCATAAATAAGTGCATACATCCATGGAAGATCTTCCAACCCTCTGCAACGCCACCAGGCAACACGTACTTAAGCTGGGATCAGTGTTAAGCTGGGATCATCCAAAGGATTCCTTGTCGTACGGCATCGAGGTAGGGATTCGATCCTCTCGAGATCCTAGCCATCGATGCTTGGTTGTGCGAATCTTGAGGGGGTGGTGGGGGGTCCTCATCATGCGCGGTCAAAGGCTCCTCGCTCGCTTCTGGTGTAATGAGCTTTTCCCAGGCCCTTGATGCGTTTCTGTTCAGAATCATCAGGTGAGGCACCCTGATCATGTGATGTCGCGACTGACATAATAATACGTTTCAGATGCACAGCAACATAGATTCCCATCCACCCTTTCCATGATTGCAGCTCCTCCGTGCATCCAATGAGATGGTAACCAGCAAGAGCTCAGCTAAGCCCACGCCACCCACAGTGAACTCAATCCCAACTTAGATTCATGAGTGTCCTACTTAGCACTAACATTCCCTGAATCGCACTGCTTCAATGCTTAAAGAAAAGCGAAAGGAAAGAGGCAAAACGGGCTCCTTTTCAGCCTTAGCAGCCAGCATTGACCTTTAAAGACAACTTTAGCATTGAAGGCTCTGGCCTCCGTCCCCGTCTTCTTTAATCACATGCCAACAGATGGGAATGTTGCAACATGCCCTTCATCATCCATTTGGTTCACTTTGACAAGGACCCTACCATGGAGTGAGTCCTCCTCTCGCAGTGTTTGTAGGCTTGTAGGCGTGGTTATTCGTGCGATTTGTCCTAATGCTCCCTCCCTCCCTCCCTCCTGGGGGCTTGGCTTTATTGTGCTTAGCTGTTCTTTCTCCTTCAATTCCAGCCACTTTCCATGATGGTGGTGTCATCAATGCGGTCTGATGCAGGTCCCCACTGTCTCCTCTTTTCCATCATATATCTGCAAGTGGAAGCAGGAGTGCAAACAAGGGAACAAGGACTCGAGGATAATGAACTGACCATAGACGATCCTGGTCACAAGACGAGAGAGATGGAAGAAGATTAGGACGGCTTTGAGGGCTGGATGTTGACCCCTCATTCATTCAGAGATAGATACACAGGGATGGAGAGAGGAGGTTAAAGGTAAAGAAAAGCGCGTGAAAACTTGGGGCATGGCAGGCTGGTACGGGCGAGGGAAGTAAGAGGCTTTAATGAGATCTTTAATCGGGAGTTGGAGCCTCAGAGGAAAGTGGAATTCTCCTTGTGAGATTGCAGCGAACCCTCTCTCTCTCTCTCTCTCTCTCGCATCAGCTGACGCTACTCTATAGCGCACAGCTCTTGTCGCTCTCACCCTGCCAAACAGGGAACCTTGCTCCTTTGCCTTTAGGCTATCTGCGCTTTTGTAGGGGATCTTGCTTGGATTTTGTTTGGGTTTTGTGCTTCCCACGTGAAAGACAAGCCCCACCCGCCCTTAATTGCATTATTATTGTGCAGCAGCTGAAGCCTACGTGATTTCAGCTTTGCCTCTCCCTCGTCTCCCTTTTGTTTCCCGTCTACTTACGTTGGATAACCAGGACTTTAATCAAACAGCTGACTGCCCCTATCTCGTCGCTCGAGTTTACACGTACAAACATTCTGATCCATGACGCCTCTTTCTGAAACCCTGCTCGAAACTTGTTTTAAGGATTAACATCTTGTGCGAGAGCTTAATATATGGGGATGGATGGGGTCATCGGTTCCTCCTCACTCTGAAACACCTTCCGATCAAGTACCCCAAGTTGCAATATGACTTGTCAAATCATTTGTTTGTACTGCGTCTTCCGTGTCATGTGCACCCAACGAGAAATGCTTTCTTGTCTCCACTCCAGTTATTGTGACTTAAGTCGGGCCTGGAAGCGGCGCCGTATCATCCCAAGCCTATCCGGTACTGGATTAACTCCGCTGAAACCCTTCATGGTGGGGGCCGATGGGCTCGTCTTTAATCACCCGCCGATGCCTAGAACTCTCCTCGTTTCCTTTCTCCCAAGCTGTATGCCTACCCACTCGTCTTTATCGATGTTCTCTTTGCTAACTCAAATGAGTGTGTTCTCGTCGACCTCAGAGACTCTCCTGATCTTTATCATTCTATTTCAGAATGAAAAATAAAAAAGAGAAAGGATGACGAGGGTCAATTTTGTTGCAGAGAGAAAGCTAAAGACTGCTTTAGCATCAGAGGCTTGCGCATGCACAGGAACAGTAGTGTCAAAAGCGAACGTACACCGAAATGCTTTGGCAAAGTGAGGTCATCTTGGAACCATATATGTCATGTAGAAAAAGGATGTCATCTTGGTTGCAGAAATCCAAGAATTCATCGACAGAATGTTAAGGTAGAAAACATGGAACAATTTGGTGCTGTGCGATACTGATTATTGAATATTTTCCCATCTGATTAGGTGGTCGTGTGTGTCTTTTCAAGCACTGGAACAATGATATATCAATATCCACATGTCAAGCTGGCAAATATTATATTGATCTTTTCTTCATATTTCAAGCAAGATTTTATGATCAATACAGGAACTGCCGGTCGGTCATGCTGTTCTAATCGAGTGCATGTTCTTGTGCAAGATGTACACGGTACAGGGGTGGAATGCGACATCTGAGGTAGCTGCAGGTTGCCTAGTTTACGCGAGACACGAGGCCCCCCCCCCCCCCCCGCCCTCTTGAAAGGCATCGACCACCATCCTTTTACTAATTCGATCTCTCTCTCGCTCTCTCTCTCTTCGTAATACTTCCTGGAATCTGCGTTGTGGAACTACTGATGATGAAATGACCTTTTAGCTACTGCAATTTCATCGTTTTGACAGATACACCTCATCGTTGTTTTCTTACATCTCCACAATTTTCTCTTGCTTCCTCTTACAATCTCGTTGGTGCGTCAAATTTTGTTTCTTATCCACCCTTGCTTGGTACGTAGAAACAAGGTGCCTTGTTTCCATCTTAGCACGCTTTTTGATCTTACACTTGCTTCCTCTTACAATCTCGTTGGTGCGTCAAATTTTGTGATGCTCGAGGTGTAGAAAATTGTTGAAAATCTAGATAAGAAGAAGGATAGAGATTACAAACAAAGGAAGAGTAGGACAAGATTAACTTTCTATTTTTCTCTCAAAAAATTATTTATAATTTCATAAAATCTATATTTTCATGAACCAACATATAGGGTTTATATAGTCCCCAAAGATACATCATATTTATTATATTCAGAATGAATCATTCTCTTTCAAGGAACCTCTTCAAGAACCAATGATCATTTTGACTTGTCCTTCCATAGACTTCTAATCCATCTTTTCTTCTTGATGGATTAAATCTCCTTCTTAATGCAGTGAACCTTTTCTTGAATTAATTAGTCTCTATTGGATATTGGAATAAGTTTATTTTCAACATTATCCCCCTTAAACTTGTTCCATCTGTCATCCCAAATTTCCTTCGAAGTTGTTAAAATATTTTAAATTTGAGAGGTTTTGTAAGAATGTCAGTCACTTGTTCACTTGTCTTGACATGATGTAGCTTCACTTCTTTATTTTTGATATGATCTCATATAAAATGAAATCTTGTGTCAATATGCTTCGATCTTTCATGGTAGATTGGATTCTTGGCTAAGGCAATAGTTGATTTGTTGTCAACATAAATCTTGGTTGACTTCTCCTATAGGATATGAAGTTCTTGGAGTAATCTTCTTATCCAGATTGCATGACAAACACAAGAAGATGCTGCTATATACTCTGCTTCACAACTTGATAGAGCTACGATCCGTTGCTTTTTTGAAGACCAAGTAAATGTAGTTTCACCAAAATAAAAGACAAATCCAGTTGTACTTTTCCGATCATCGTAGCTTCCGGCCCAATCACTGTCACTATATCCAATAAACTCTAGCCTTTTAGATGATGAATAAAACATCCCATACTTAATTGTTCCTTTGACATATCATAAAATTTTTTTGGCGAAGTTTAAATGAGATGTCTTAGGAGTTTTCATATATCTACTAATTAAACCAACTCCAAATAATATGTCAGGTTGAGTGCATGTCAAATACCTTAAACATCCAATTAAACTTTTGTAATAAGTTGGATTAATGTATTTACCTTCACCTTCCTTAGTCAACTTGGTGCCAAATTCAATAGGTGTATCTGTAGGGAGACAATCTTCCATAGAAAACTTCTTTAGAATCTCCTTTGCCTAATTTTCTTGTGAGATAAAAATTTCTCCATTGTCTTGTATAACTTCGATACCAAGAAAATAAGTCATTAGGCCCAAGTCGGTCATCTCAAATTCCTTCTTCATGGAGTATTTAAAATCTTCAATCATGGAGCTACTATTGCCTGCAAATATTAAATCATCTACATACAGGCATATAAATAAGATATCTTCATCAGAGTTAAATTTCATATAGAGAGTATGCTCATGTAGGCATTTAGAAAAACCATTTTGAATAAAATATGCATCTATCCGAGAATTCCATGCTCGTGGGGCTTGTTTAAGCCCATAAAGAGCTCTCTTTAACTTGTATACTTTGTCTTCTTGCTCATGAATAATAAAACCAGGGGGTTGTTGAATATATACCTCTTCTTCAAGAACTCCATTAAGAAATACTGATTTGACATCCATTTTTAAAATTTTTCATTTCATTTAAGCTGCTAAAGAGATAAGTAATCTTACTATTTCCAATCGAGCAATTGGTGCAAATACTTCTTTGTAGTCAATCCCATATTGCTGTTTGTATCCCTTTGCAACCAATCGTGCTTTGTATTTCTCTATCTTCCCTTGTTCATTTCTTTTTGTTTTAAAGATCCACTTAACACCGATCGCTTGGTGGTCTTCTGGAAGTATAGTAAGCTCACATGTATCATTTTTATTAATTGCACGAATTTCTTCATTCATTGCTTGTCGCCATTTTTCTTCATTACAAGTTTCTTCGAAGGTTAATGGATCATATCTTGCAAAAAAAATAAAACAAAGAAAGTTCGTCATTGTTAGTATCAATCCTTCGAGTCACATCATAGAGCTCCTGAACTAGTCTTGTCCTTATAATCGGATTTCTTGAATTATGTGACCTAGCTGATCTAGGTGATGATTCCAGAAGCCTCTTGATGTTTCCTTGTATTATATCATCTTCTTCTAAAGCTATGGCTTTCTTATGCCGCTCATCACTTTTCCAGCCTAAATTTGTTGTTATTCATCAAACTCAACATCTCTTGACATCACAACTTTATTTGTGATAGGATTGTAGAGTTTGTAACCATTAGAATTTTCAAAGATAACCTAACAAAATACATTTCTGACCTTTATCCTCTAGTTTTGTTCTCTTTTCTTCTGGTATCTTAGCAAATGCAATACTTCCAAAAATTCTCAAATGATCAACTCTTGGTTTCTGTAAGCTCCATGCTTCTTCTGGTGTAACATTTCCAATTCGCTTTGTTGGAAACCTGTTAAGCAAATAAACTGCAGAGGCAACAGCATCTCCCCAAAATTCTTTAGGAATTCTTCTTTCTTTTAACATGCATCGGACCATATTAAGTATAGTCCTATTTTTTCTTTCTGAGACACCATTTTGTTGAGGTGAGTATGGCATAGTGAATTGATGTAAAATTCCATTATTTTTACAAAAGCTAATTCATTTGATGTATATTCACCACCTCTATCTGTTCTTAAACATTTAATCCTACAACCACTTTATCTTTCAACCAACTCCTTAAATTCTTTGAATTTACTGAAAACTTCTTTCTTTTCTTTTAATATATAAACCCAAGTTTTTCCACTATGATCATCAGTGAATGTAAGAAAATACCTGCTTCCTCCAAGTGATACTGGACTGATAGGACCACAAACATCTGAGTGTATCAAATCAAGCCGATGTCATGCTCTTCTTGTTCTTCTGACTTTAAAAGGCTTTCTTTCTTGCTTACCCATAACACATACTTCACATAGTTTTGATGGGTGATCAAATCTTGCATTCACAATATTATACTTCTCTAGAAGTTTCAAAGCCTCAAAATTTAAATGAGCATATCTAAGATGTCATAGTATAGAAATATCATCAATATCAGTCTTAAAACAATTTGATCGATCAAAAATACATAAATGCAGAGGAAACATTCTGTTCTTTGCCATTTTCACATGTGATATCAATATTCTATCCTTGTCACGAATTGAAAGAGTCATATCTTTCATCTCAATATTATAACCTTTTTCAAGTAATTGTCCCAAACTCAAAATATTATTTTTCATATCAGGAACATAATAAACATCCAAATATATAACTCTTTACCATTATTTAGTTCAAGGAGAATTTGACCTTTCCTCTTACTAGGTCTCTGAGACATATCACCAAATGTAATATTTCTAGAATAACTTGTATCTATTTTTGAAAATAAATCTTTAATACCACACATATGATTTGAAGCTCCAGATCTAAATACTATGTCATAGATTAATCTTCTTCACTTTATCATATGTCATCAAGAAACTTGATTTTCATTCTTTTCTTTCTCAACAAAATTCGGCTTATCACCTTGGTTGTTAGGATTGTAATAACATTCAAAAGAGTAATGTTCGTACCTTTTACAAATATAACATTGTATTTCAGACCTTTTAAAATTTCTACCACGTCCTCGACTATAACCTCGGTCTCTTTGGCTAGAATTTTCTCCACCACCTTCATTGTTTGGAGATTCCTGATTGGTCTGATTTCTGCCTCCTCTTCCTCTTTGAAATTTTGATTCACCTTTATTTTCAAGAGTAAGCTTCGTTTGCAGTGCTTGCTCTAGAGTTTTGTCCTCTCCTCTTTTTGTAATCCTTTGTTCATGAACTTGAAAAGAACCCATAAGTTGTTCTAAAGATATTTTTTCTAAATCTTTAGATTCTTCAATCGCAACAGCAATAAAATCAAAATTTGGATCTAAAGATCTCAATATTTTTTCTATTACTCTTTGTTACTTATTTGTTCACCATTTCGTCTCATTTGATGAACAATAGAGATGATCTTTGAGAAGTAATTAGAAATAATTTCAGAAGTACCTTATTGTAATTTTTCAAAGTCGGCTCGTAAAACTTGCAAACGAAGTTTCTTTACCTTATCAACACCACCAAATGCTTTTTGAAGCATTTCCCAAGCCTCATTTGAAGTATTTGTTGGAGCGATGATCTCGAACATTGTATCGTCAAGTCCTTGGTAGATCGTGAACAAAGTCTTTTTCTCCTTCTTCCTTCTATCTTTGAGTTGTTTTCTTGCTTTTGCATTCATTGCTTCTTCTTCTGTTGGACTTCGCTCAACAAATCCATCTTCTACAAACTCCCATACATCTTGGGAGCCTAGAAGAACCTTCATTTGGATGCACCATATATCATAATTTTTCTTTGTCAATCTAGGGATCTGAATTTGGATGGTACTTGGGGAAGAGGCCATTGCTCAACCTATGCTCTGATACCAAATGTTGAAAATCTAGATAGGAAGAAGGGATAGAGATTACAAACAAAGGAAGAGTAGGACAAGATTAACTTTTTATTTTTCTCTCAAAAGACTCTTTACAATTTCATAAAATCTATACTTTCATGAACCAACATATGGGGTTTATATAGTCCCTAAAGATACATCATGTATTCAGAATGAATTATTCTCTTCAAGGAACCTCTTCAAGAACCAATGATCATTTTGACTTGTTGGATTAAATCAAGAAGAAGAAATTAAATCTTCTTCTTAATGCAGTGAACCTTTTTCTTGAATTAATTAATCTTTATTGGATATTGGAATAAGTTTATTTTCAACAAAAATTAGAGAAATAGTGTGTGCTTGACCGATGATCGTGACCGTATTTGTATTTTATAGTCAATCTTGATATGCTTCTTCGACAATATGACTCTTTTATCTTTGTATCATCGATCTTGGTGTCATGCAATGCATCGAACTACTTGGTATTATATTTTCATGTCTTCACAATGACCTGAAGGCAATCGAAGTGGTATTTTATTTATTGACGGGGCTCCATCATCGAGGATGAACAGAATTATAGCAGATATAAGTGGGGCAGCATCTAAAGGGACCTATCGGAGGATGCACTTCCCAGAGTTGCACCCCGATAAGTCCCTTTAGATACTGCTACAGGCCACAGAGCTGTATCCATCCTAGCGTACAAGCTCTCCATCTCAGTTGTCCATGTTGGGGGCATCCATCAAGCTGCAACTTTTTTTTTTTTTCTTGTTTGAACTTTAAAAAAAAAAAGGTATATTTTTCTTGTAATTTGCTTCTATCGATTTTGTCTTTAACAATCAGGTAAAGAATAATGGAGTAAAGGCAAATGAGATGGAAGGGGCAGAAGACAACTTGCTCTTTATTCATTGTTCTTCTTCACGTTTATCGTCTAGATAAAGGAGGGTTAGCCGGGAACAGTGTGTGATGAGGCGATTGCTCCGAGAGAGAGCCATCATTCTCACCATAAAGTGCTCATGTGGTACGTAGTTGGTGGATACATCCATCATTGGAGTAATAATCAGAATGGAGATGGGTATAAGGATATGTTGCTGTTGATCTTTGTATCTCTCTCTCTCTCTCTCTCTCTCCTCATCTTCCCTTCGACCTCACTTCATTCCCTTTAAACCTTTTTGGTACCAAATCATTCCCATATGAGAATCTGCCCCCTGGGAAGGCCATCCACCAATGCGTGCATCACAGAAAAGCCTCGGTAGAAATTCTGTGGAGATCTTTCAACCTCGACGATTTTACCACCGTAGTATGGTCCAGGAAATTACCACAGATAGAATAAGTAGATTGCATATTAATCCCAGTAAAAATTGTTGTCAGCAAAGATTTAATTAGCCTGACTGTAAATCCTTGCCGGCAAGACATCAGTTTTTAAGATCTAATAAGACACTTTAACTTGTATTTTAAGACTAATAATAGCATAAGAAGCTTTGAAGGTCTTTCTCAATTGCATGCTTAAATCCCTCGCTTCAACTGTTTGACTTGAAAAAAATGATTAGCTTAGAGTCTGAAACAGCTCAGATTCTTGACAATCCTCTGTTTTTCTTTCAGTTTTACTTCCATGAATTCGGGCCTTCTCCTCATAATTCCTAGAATATAATAGGCTTACCTAATTGGAAGCATAGATTGACAAGCTCTCCTGAAGCAGTTGTCGTCTATATGTGGTCCATAAAAGGGCGCGAGGGGGTTCATATGGACATGTAAAGTTATGGCAAAACCATCTTCTCATCCCCTATTCACAAAGGACACCTATTTTCTCCTAGTTTTCTTTCCTTAATATCATTATCATCTCTTACGAACACTCTCCGTGAAGGTGTCGTCCTCTTTTCGGTCGCTTAATATTTATGTGCACAAATAGATTTAATCAGGGATACTTGGATTGCAGTGTGTCATAGTACATGAAGTACTGTAGTGAAGTGACTAGTTGGACAGTCGTCCTTCCTGCAGCTCTATCTCATGGCCATTAGACTGTAAAGGCAGCAGCCTTGCTTAGCCATCTGACCACCATCTAGCTCGAAAGCTAGCATAAGACATAGAGAGAGAGAGAGAGAGAGCGAGAGAGAGAGAGAGAGAAGGGGCTTCTTCCCATTGACGATCTTTGCATTGATCTTGTGCTTTTTGGAAGAGTTCTCCTTGCGAGTGATTAGTGCAAAGTCTTCTTAATTTCTGGTAAGGGTTCTCAGTAGATTGCCTGGGGACTCAACACAGGGGGATGGGAAAGGAAAGAAAAAGCTACAACCATGTCCCTTCTCCGAACACATCACCACTGGGTGGCGTAGGTTTGATATTGTGAAGCACCTGCCTGTGGGAGCTCATTCCTTTTTGCTCGGTTTAAATGATATTGTTTCTTCTCCTCTTGTGCTGGGTGATTGGCTTGTGTCCTCCAAGAGGGTTCTGAGCAGCTAGGAAAGAAATCCAACGGTCTAGCCATGCTCTCTTGCGATTGAGCTTCGTTCGGAATCCCTTGTGGTGGTAGGAGGAATATGAAACCCATGAGCGGCAGCAACAACAACAGCAACAACTGGTTGGGTTTCTCTCTCTTCACACACATGAATATGGAGGTGCCTGCGGAGCCACATCATCACCAAGATCATGCCAGCCATCATCGCCAAACACAACCCGTTGCCGCCGCCGCTTCGTCTGCAGTACCATGCAGCATCTTCCTATCGCCGCAGGCAAACAACTCCAGGATATGTTACGGGATGGAAGGCCCGAACGGAGGACTTTACTCTCAGCTATCTGTCATGCCACTGAAGTCTGATGGGTCTCTGTGCATCATGGAAGCTCTCAGCAGATCCCAGCAGCAAGGTTTGCCCAACGCTCTTCGCATATATATAGTTTCTTCAAGAAAACATTGCAAAAACGCTTGTCATTGTTCTTATTCGTATCTCAATGTGATGAAGCATTGGTGCCATCTCCATCACCAAAGCTGGAAGACTTTCTTGGCGGTGCACCACACATGGGGATCCATCACCAGTTTGGGAACAATGGCAGGGCAGCAATGGCGTTAAGCCTAGACAACACGCACTACAGCAAAGAATCCGAGACCGAGGGCAACAGAAACCACTCTCTGGACCATCTCCGCAGACAACAGATTCAAGCGCAACAGCAACAGCAATTCTACTTCCAGCCATTGCAGGAAGGAATGTGCTCTGGGCTGACGAGCCATGAAATGTATGAGGCCACGATGGGGGAAGGATCAACGGCATACGAAGGGATTCCCAGCCTGAAAAGTTGGGTGGACAGGCAGTACAATGCTTGTGGCAACGCGTTGTGCGAGGGAGGAGGCCTCGGAGCCGGTCCTGTCGGTGCAATGGGTTATGGGGAACTGCAGTCTCTGAGCTTGTCCATGAGCCCTGGATCTCAGTCCAGCTGCATCACAGCTCCACTGCAGATCGCCACTGCCGCTGCAACTGAGTGCATGGATTTAGATGCGCCGAAAAAGAGAGGGAACGGCAAAGGGGGCCAGAAGCAACCGGTTCATAGGAAATCCATCGACACATTTGGGCAGAGAACATCTCAGTATAGAGGCGTTACAAGGTCAGCAGGCCTATAGTAGTGAAAACCTTTCACCACCGTCGTCCTTATTAGTTTTTGTTTGATTTTTCAGATATGTTTCTGCAAACTTTTCATGCTTGTTGACATGAATCAAGTAAATGTGTTCCTCATGATCTTCTTCCAGCAAAAGTTTATGATGATTCCTTTACATGTGATTCACGCATCAGGCATCGGTGGACTGGTAGATACGAAGCACATCTTTGGGACAACACTTGCAAGCAAGAAGGTCAGACAAGGAAAGGAAAGCAAGGTGAGCTGAGTCAATAAAATCTGCTTATTTCTCTTAATGCTGAAGATTCAACTAAGCTAAACTAACAACAAAACGATGAATTCTTGTTGGTCATGTTGTTGGTCTGGGAGAATGTCATAACCATTATGCTCTCCTGCAGTTTATCTTGGTACGCTTTCCTTGAACTCACATGTCAACTTCATATTCTCTGTTTCTATTCCCTCCTTTCTACTTCGAACCTCTACATGATTTAGCTCAAGTTTATCATCTCGCACCTCAAACTCTCAGGGGGGTATGACATGGAGGAGAAAGCTGCTCGAGCATATGACTTGGCTGCGTTAAAGTATTGGGGGCCATCAACACACATCAACTTCCCGGTATGATTTCATCAGTTCAAATCTTCTTTGGACTTGCAATACTATGACATTGAGTCCTGGCAATGGATTGGGTTTCGTGTAGTTGGAGAGTTACCAAGAAGAGCTCGAAGAAATGAAGAACATGACCAGGCAAGAGTACGTTGCCCACTTGAGAAGGTGCGAATCTCCTTTCTTCTATTTCATACACCGATTCCGAGTGGTGTATGCCAAGTGCTTCATTTCTTTGCATCGATCGGATTACAGGAACAGCACTGGGTTCTCACGAGGGGCTTCCATGTACCGAGGAGTCACAAGGTTACTTCAGCTCTTAGAGATCAAGCCTCAACGCTTCCTATCTTTGGTTCTATCTGCTAGGTGTTTGTAACTAACATGTCTCTTCAGGCACCACCAACACGGAAGGTGGCAAGCTCGAATTGGTAGGGTTGCTGGGAACAAAGATCTGTACCTCGGAACCTTCAGTAAGTTTGCTGCTAAGTTTACATTTTGAAGTAAAAGCCTATAGCTTTCACATAAATACTTGGTTTTGTTTATGCTGGCCTCCTGTCATGCTCTCCCTCATCAGAGTTGCCAAAGCTTCTGTAAGCTGTTGTACAAGTTAAAATTTAAAGAGTAGATCACGTAATTGCAGGCCTCTGTTGCACAAGAAATTTATTAGCATATCAAGAAGCCTCGAGGAATGCTGTTAATAAGACTTTGCTTGATTGATTTAGTCTACAGAGCAATATTAAGAACTATAGTTTGGCCTTCGAAGATTTATTTAGCTATGTACATGGATTAATAAGATCCCTGTTCTCACATAAGCATGCAGCCCTGGTTCTCAGCAGTGAGATGGAACTTTCAGGTACACAAGAGGAAGCTGCTGAAGCCTATGACATCGCTGCAATCAAATTTCGTGGAGTAAGTGCAGTCACCAACTTTGACATAACCAGATACGACGTCGACAAGATAATGGCTAGCAGCACACTGTTATCGGGAGAGCTGGCGAGGAGAACCAAGGTTAATGACGCAGGAAAAGAACCAACCCCAGAACAAAGTAGCTGCAAAGATCTTGTAGAAGAAAACAGTAGCAGTAGTTCTGGTTGGAAGATGGACTTCCAGTCGGCTCAGCAAGCTCCGCCATCATCAGAATCGCATGATCCCAAGTCCCTGGGAGGCGGTGGCGACTACAGGAGGCCCATGGAGTTCTCACCTGTTCTTCATGGTCTGGTTGTGGAAAGCTTGAGTCCAGCGCAAGGGGTGGGTGATTTGGAGAAGATAGGGAACCGCCACGCAGCAAACCCAGCATCAGCGATGGCCACCGTGGGCTGCTCCCCGGAAGAGGGTCATCATGATGGGACTGGTTTCTCATTGATGTATGGCAAGGCATCACCAAAGTTCACTAATTCTACCACCATAAGTTCTTGGGTTCCACCTGCTCAGCTCAGGCCAACAGTATCCATATCTCAGATGCCAGTTTCTGCTGCATGGGGAGATGCTTAATCTTACTGTTGTGATGGTAGAGCATTGGAAGCTCAAGAAGGAGAACCTCGATAGAGAGAGAAACAGGGAGCCGTGGCCGATGCAGAAAACGAAGAGACTGGGAGTGGGTGACGAGATGGTTAGAGCAGGCTTTTTAACATGTCAGTAGGTTAGGTCTTTCTCTTTCTAACTCTGGGGCCATTTTGGAGGAGAATACTGCCAACACAGTTGGGCTTGAGGGTTAGAGAGAATGATGTCATTGTATGAAATGATGTTTAGTTAGTCAACAAGAAAAAAGTTGGATTTCTTACGGCGTTGCAGTGCAAACTTTTTGACCACCATCGCCGACCCTCTCCTCGCTGCTCCCTGTGCTAAAACCTTTATCCATGTCCTGAGTCTGTGTGTTCTGCTTTCGATACATTGATCGTCCCACATTGATGATTGTGAGAAGTCGGTGAACTATTATCGAGGAAAACCATCGTAATTCATACAGTTATGTTCTCTTCTACCACTTTCCCGGGAATATTTCTTTACCAGCATAGTTCATACACATATATACTTAATTGTTCATTTCAGCAAGACTTCCAGCAGCTTGCAATTTTGTTATTGAATGTCTAATAGGTTGCTTGCTGCCTGAAGCGACAATTTTGAACAAGGAAAGAAGCTAAGACGGTCGAAAGTTCTGCTCAGGTGAGGAATAACCTGCCAAGAAGAAACTAAATAATATTAAAGAATCATTTCTTTAGAGAACGCCTGTTTCGGCCTCCTCCGGAAACACAATAATAGTAATAGTAACAGAAAAGGCTTCTTCTAGTCATCGGAGTGTTGGGTTGAGAGCTCAATTCAGCCCATATGGGCTTTAACAGCCCACAGCCCTTCTCTTATTAATCCTAATCATAACTTAAAACTTAATTATATATAGGGACTAATGGTGACTGCGAAATTATGAGATCAAAACATCGCAACAAGGGACAGAAATTTACAGCAACATTAGGGATTCAAAGAGAGAAGAAAAGGGTAGAAAAACAAGAGAAAAAAGAAAGAGAAGAAGACAAAGAAAACTCAAAAATTATTCTCACTCATCCAAACAGTTTCTCATCTCAGGTTAGATCAGATCTTCAGTGAATTCTTCTGTGATTTTTTGAGGAGGTTTTGAATATTGTGCACAGTGATGTGATCCTTATATCCCAATTATTCTCTTGAGATTATTGTTTAGATTTTGGACAAAAGATTCGAGAATTATATATTCATTATTTCTATAGTGAATTTTCTTTGATTTGTCCCGTAATTTTTACCCTTCACGTTGAAAAGATTTTTTACATAAATATTAGTGTTCTATTTGATTATGATTTCTGTTTAATATCGTTAGTATTTATTTTTATACAAAAGTTATTATTTATCACCTGTCCTTTTATTTTCTCCTGATACTCTCTATCTTCCTTCCGTGGACCAATGGGTCTTCTCGACCAGCTGTGGGACGACACCTTTCGTCGCTGGGCATCCGCTCCTCAGAAAGGTCCGCAAGTACAAGTCCTCCTCCTCCTCGCTGCTGCTTCTGCCGCCGCTGCCGCTGGCAGCGTTGTTCAGGTCATCCGCGGCATCACCATCCTGCGGACCGAGTCCTCCTCGCCCTCCTCGCCAGCCAGCGCCCCCGACTCCCCGCTCGCGCGTAAGTTGCTCCTCCCCGTTCTCTTCGAGAGCATTCCCGAAGACCCAAGAAGGCGAGCGGAGCTGACAAGGAGTTTTCTTCGCTTGCTTGAACTACTACTTCTGCAACGCTGGGGGCATGGGGAGACTGGAAGCGGCTGCGGAAGAAACCGGTGCTGGTGGCTGAGGGAATGTAGACGGTGGAGCGGAGAAGCCCACTGTCTCTGACTGATTCGTCCCAAAACCCGAGCGCCTGGCCAGCGCCCAGGCGAGGCCCGATTGCCACTCGTGTATCCCAGGCGGGCGCTTTCACTGGGACGGCGCCTAGGCGTGGGCCTGGACCTGGGCGCTGGGCGGGCCAGGCGCGCGTTGGGTGTGATCACTTGAGTTATTTAATAGCAAACGAGCCCCAGGTTCCTCGACTCTCCTTCCCTCCCGCGCTTCGTCTCTCTGTCTTGCGCACGAAACCTAGGCATCCCCGACGCTACTCCTCTCTGTTGCGTGCAAGTCGATCGGCGACCCTCTCCACCTCTCTCTTTCTTCCGGCAGTACCTCCTCCTCCTCCTCCTCTTCCTCCTCTCCGCCTTCTGTGGCTCTTAGCCCGCGCCCCCCCATCCTTGCCTTCCCCTGCGATCAGCCTCCCTCCTTAGCCTTCCCCTACTCTCAACCGACCTACTCCTATTCTCAGCCTCCACCCCTGCAAAATTTTGTTGATTTTTGTTTATAATAGTTAATTCTTACGAATAATAGTTTATGAATATAGCGTTAATTACTGTATTTTTGACTGATAGAATTTTGAATTGTTAATTTTGATGTTAATCTTGTTTTGTTTTGTTATTCTGTTATTAGATTCTGACAATTTAATACTCCAATGTTTTGTAGATTGTTAAATGAATGTAATTTGATATTTAGTGGTGATGAAATTATATGAAACTCATATTTTGTCTAAGGCGCTTAATGCCTATGCCGTTTTGGAACCTTTGACAATACTGCTTAGATCACAACAAAAAGATCAACTAACTGGATTAGGGAAGAAGAAAGAGATTAGATAAGTGTTTGTCAGCTGGAGATTCTAACAACATACTTTCTTTTTCTTTCAGTGCTTTCCCTCCCTTTCATCGCATTGGATTACAGAAGGCAGGAGATTTGATTCGTGCTGTAGTGAGGGAGAAGAGAGTCACATTGAAGAGATAATGAAAGTACTTCCCAATTCCATTTTTTTCCTTTTGTCTATCTTTTTCTCTCATTTGTGTGTCTGTTTGTATTTTCTCTCCTGAGTTGATTTGGGTTTCTTCACATTGCTTTTTTATGTCTTAATATTTTCCACCCTGCACGGAAACAGAGAAATTGAGGGCTCCTTCCATGGAGAGATGGATGAGGCATATGATCCAATTCGGCATCTTGAGAAGGTTGAGAACACAAAGATCGACCTCCATGGAAGCAGCTGTGGTGACTTCCGGGTCTTGCAATTATCGACTTGTTTTATCAGCGTTGCAAGAATATTTGAATTCAGAGCAAAATCTTATCATTATCTACTTACACACATTGTAGTTTTGTCTATCTTCTTCATGATATTGGAAAATTGCATCACAGCTTATGTTGATGTCATCTTTTTGGGATGATGGGCTCCGTTACCAACTTTGTTGCAGCCCCACTATAACCAAAGGCTACAATAATGAATCAGAACCAAGTTCTTATTGACTGGATGGTTTATCAGTTGTGGTTGAACTCGGAATACGACTAGACTAAGATTGATGATCCTAATTCTACACCCAAACTGCTGTAGGATTCCATCACCTTGTGTTGTCAGTTAAATGATATCATTTTTGCACAAGGCTTTGATGTGGATTGCATAGTTTCTATCTACTTAGAAGAAATCAACATTTTGGGGGCCATGAAGAATATATATTAAAGAGTACGTGGAACCTGTCCTAGATCTGCTTGCCCGAAAAGTGAAATTTGAGTTACTTTGTATGATCGAGATAGAGATGTATTTTATCAATCTATTCTAAGCATTATACATTGACCATGCTTGTCTTTATACTTTTAGTTTTTAAATCATTGTATAACAAACAATTGATAGTTGAGCAATTTAAAATATGGATTATCTTTGAGTTCCTCCATTATTCTAACATGTGGTAGCAGCCCCCACATTATTGGGATCTTTTTTTAAAAAAAATAATAGAAATCATTCAAGCATGTGAAGATGCCTGCTTGTACACACCTATGCATATCATTTTCTCTTGCTTACAAGCATTTGCATATGTGTTTACCTTGATTTGGCTTATAGCTTTGACCATTTAATTCTTTGTCTAAGTGGGCAGTCGGGAATGAAAATGATCTCGAAAGCTTGAGTTGCCCACCAAAATATCAGAGTATGAACTCATTCTGGAAGTATTACTCTGGACAAGAAGTAGCACCTGTTCCAACTATAGTTAGTGGCGGGAACCATTATGCATCAAAGTATTTATGGGAACTGTGAGTTTCTTTATAAGATAATTAGTAGCTTTGAAGATAGAATGCATGTTCTATATACATGATTTAGATTAACATCAGATGTTCATGTGGTGTTAGGGTTAAAAAAAACATGTGGGATATCTAATCCTAATTTGGGTAATTTTTCAAGATAATTTAGTATAGCAAGCGAATTTGAGGCTTTTATTTGGGACTGCATTATCACTTCATTTGATGTTTTAAAGACTAACTCATGTATGCAATGATTTGTCATGCTAAACTAATCAGACTACAGCATTAGTTTTCTTCCTTTTTTTTTCTTTTTGTTATGTATGTATGTGGATGCATGCATATCTTGGCCTGACTTGATTCATTGGGTAGGGTATTATGGAGGCTGGGCTGAACCTAATATTATATTTCTTAGGCTTTTCTGGAGTTTTAAGTTTGGCAATATTTGAATTCATGGTGTTTTCGGGATTTATAAGGAAGGCCATTATCATCTAGGTGAGTTTATTCTTCAATCTAGTGTCTCTAATAAATCTATGCTGAGTTATGTTTTCATCTTGTTATTTTGTGGATTGTAGAGATGAAGTTATTTTGCTTTTTGTTGTCCTTACTATATTACTATATGCAGATTTTTGCTATACCATTTTCCTACATAGTTCATTGCGATTTATATGCCAAAATATAAACGCCTTCTCTGATCACATATGGTCTTGTCTATATATTTTTTGCCTTCCTGAGTTTAGTTTGTGAACCTATAGAATCTCTAAGTTGAACTCAAGTAAGATAATTGTTTGATGACACCTTCATTGTGCTATCAAATCATAATGTATTCTTTTAGAAGGACATTTTGAGAGACCTCCGTATAGTGAGAGTGATCTTCGGTCTGTATACCACATATAGGATGATGTAATGAAGCTCAAGGACATTAAGGAACCAATAGATATTTTCATATCACATGACTGGCCTGTTGATATCTATGAATATGGAAATTCAAAGAGGCTTGTTCAACGTAAACCCCATTTTAATGAAGAGGTGCACTCAGTTTTATATTTTCATCTCACAGTGCATTTTGAGCTGTTATAATTTTACATTCTTATAAAATAAAGAGAGTGAAATAGTTATTAATACTTATTATGCTTACCATCGGCTCCTAGTCAGTTACAATAGCAGTACTTTTTTGCATATCTGATGATATGCTTATAAACAAGTTTCCAGGAGTCATGATTAGCACTAGAAGCTGGGATTGGGATTGTTGTTTGGGTTAGTTTATTTAACTGGATCAGGTTGGAATTGGCTGATTATATTAGTTCTTGATTTTTTTTGGTGATTTATTATAGATCAGATTATTCTGTTAGTTCTTGGTTTCTCAGAGTTTTGGAACTAAATAGTGGATCAGACAATTCTTCAAATCATGCTTAACAATAGGTAGCCTGGTCAAATTAGAGCCAAAAGTGTAGGATGAATCTAGATTACAGTGTATCTTCCTTATCTAAATTAACCTAGGATAATATGAAAAGATATAAAAAGAAATATTTTTATTTATGAACAATTATGCACAAATTTGTTAAAGGATAAAATAAAGAAGAATCATTTAGGATGATATGAAAATGTTCTTAAGAAACCTCTAGATGTAATAGTTAAAAGTTGTGAGACAATTACTAACTAATCATGTAAGGATAGGTAGAGGAAAATCTAAGAAGGCTTTATTAAAAACTATAAATAAAGATTTAAATATTTTAATTTAACTAAATATATTGCTTTATGTAAATTTTGAAGGCCGAAAAAGATTTATGTAGCCAACCCCAAATTGTTGGGACATTGCTGTTGTGTATCTGAAGTTAAACTAGGAATAAAAGTTCAAAATCTCAGTTTTGTCTCAATAGTTAAGTTCTCTGATTTGAACAGTATTGATCTCAGCAAATTCACTTCACAGCATAAAGTTCTCCTATTATTTATATTGAATACCGACATTAGGTCTCTTTTTTTTTATGCCTCAAATGATATTGATTCCTAAAAATGAGATAAAATTGTCTCATTAGGGAAATTTGAGGCTGTTTGCATTTTTACCAAAAAGGTTTTCAGGATTGGGCTTGGATTAACAGAATGTAGTGCAGGATTTGGTTTAAGTTGGTTGTATTGTTGTGTTGACAATTTAATTAAGGCAGACATGTACCAAGGCACTAGGCTTCTTAATGCTTAGGTTTCTAGCATTGCCTTAAGGGTCATAATCTTTACTGAGGAGTATCTCAAGCGTAAGGCTCAGGGCCTAAAGGTAGGATGATGAGAAGATGCTAGAGATAATTCAGAGCTGATCAAGTTCATATTAAAGATTTTAAAACTTTAATTATCTGCTCACAAGTCATGGAAAATTTGAATAATGGTATTTTTCCTTTTCACCAATGCTTAGCATCTTCTTCTTGTCGCATTCTTGTTATTCCTCCTTTCCGTTACATTACAACTGCATCATCAGCCAAATTCTTGCTTTCTTATTGTTTTTTATGAGTTTTAAATTCTTCAATATTTTACTATACAAGATACTGACTTCCTTGAGATGCTAATTCCTAAGGGCTTTGACATTTGTCCTATGATCATTATATGCTCATTCGTGTTATCTTTAAGTCACATTTTGTTGATGAACTTACAAGGATGAACCAATTTAAGTTTGGTTAATTGTCTAGTTGACATATATAATGTGATTATTTTGGTGGTTCAGTAAAACATTCTGGCAATACAGTCTCCAGAAATTCTAAGATAGAATAACATTGATTCTTGGAGATTTTTTCAGTAGCACTTGTAAAAAGTAATTTCTTGTGTTATAAGAATGTGTTTTGTTGCAATGGAAAAACAGTCATAATTTTGATGTGTATAAACTGAATATACTGAACAAGCTATTTACTCTCAAAACAATCATGTATACTTCTTTTCTGTCATCAAGAGATCAATATTTAACAAAAAGATGGTCCTCCCAAATAGTCTTTGCAAACTATTTATTGGTATAAAAAAAATGCATCTATTTAATTATTATCTGCAGAATTGGACATTTCCAGGAAATATCCGATACATAACGCAAGAATTATGTGACAAATGCCATATTTTTCATGTATCCAATATGGATATGGCAACTTGAAGAATCTGCGTTTCATTGCTTGGACAGTTGTAAATTTGTTGATATACTGAGACTATTATGCTGAAAATGAATGTTATGCACTGTTACCATCGATGCTATTATTGCCAATAGTTTAATTACTATGGTTCTTCTTCAGATCAAGAAGAGGACTCTAGGCAGCTTGCCTGCTGTAGAGCTGCTAAACCAACTTAAGCCACAGTATTCGTTTTCAGGTCATCTTCATTGTAATTTTTCAGCTGTTATTCAGCACAAGGAGGATGGGTCTGACACAAAGTTTCTTGCTCTTGACAAATGTCTTCCAGGTCGAAAGTTTTTTCAGGTAGAGATTCCATGTTTGTTGTTACTATAATGATGCATATTCTATGAAATCCATTGACAAGATAAACTCAGTTCAATTTTTAGATTGTTGATATCAACTCAGATCCAGGCCCACATGAAATTCAGTGTGACGAGTGGCTGGCTATAACACGGAAGTTCGATGGTATCTTTCCGTTGAGCCAAAAAATTGTTCATTTGAGGTTGAAATGACTATTTTTTAGTTCATATTTGACATTCACATTGACTTGTACCATAGTGAAAGTGTATATGTGATTTCTCTGATTTTTAATGCAGACCTGAACTGCTCGACAAGCAAGATTATCGTGAGCGGGTGAGGAATAAGTTAAATACTAGAAGAGCCAGACCTTTCGATTTTGTGCAACTGTTTCACTCTTTGATCCTTCTCAGCCACTCACCAACAACTTATGGTAATAATAGAAGCCTCTATATCCAATTTTATTGAATGATCACGTTTGCAAACATGAGGCAATTCAACTCTTTTTTTTTTTTTTTCCTTTTGTTGCAAAACCTTAGTGTTTTGTAGCTATGATTTGTAATACTTAACATGCAGTAGACACTTTACCTATGTTAGGTTATAATGTTTCCAAACATGAGTTATCCATTGAGCCATCATATGCTGAATGATTGCTTTGATATTTGATCTTCATCAAATTCATACATCCATTTTAAATTTCACATATAGATGATATGCTAAATCTTCCTTTCCTGTTTTGTCATTTTGTGTTCAAGACTGAATTATCATTGTTTTTAAGACATGCTATATAAGGATGTGTACAACCACCAAATTTTAAGATTGACAAAATATGTGAAAAAGGTAAACTTCTTTGTCATCATAACCGATGACAAAAAAATGTTGGACTAAGACTATTGAATTGTTATTTTGTTATTAGTTTTTTGAAATATATGTTCTGCACTGATACAAAAGCCCCATTTTCTCGAATGACATCATTATCATTCGTCCACATGCATCTTTGGAATTACATGACGGCATTCCTCCATGCATTTGACTGAGAACTGACTGTTATAGGATTTCATGTGGCGCATGGCAGATGCTTGGAGTAAACTGTCTGATGATGGAAAATATGCAGAAGTGGGTGATGTAGATGAGCTCGAAGAACTTGCAAAAGATGAGAACGAAGGTGCTTGATACTTGCCGCTATTCACGGGACTGATGTCTGGGTCATGCATCAAGCAATGAACTTGTTGTGGTTCCAACGCCGTTTGCGGATGTTCTTTTTGTAAGATCCCTAATTGGGGTTCAGAATTCAATGGAACCGATCGAATGGAGTTGTAACAGAATTAATGAGACTGTCATTCTTTTTTGCCACTGCTTGTCATGTTTATTCATCTCTTGGGCCGCTCAAAATCTTCTCAGGATTTCTGGGGCTCAATTAGTATGCTTCCGTTTAGTGTGCACATCAGCAAATGGGTTATTATGTTTGATTGGAAATGTTTCGGAGTTGAAGATGCAACTTGCCGCAGTGAGGGGGTGAAAAAAGGGTTGCTTTGATATAAATCTTTTTGGCCTTCTCGTTGTCCAGAGATCGTGACGTGATTGTGCCCTATGGCATTTCGTCTTATGGCATCTCGTGGATTGACTTCATTGGGCATGGTCCACGTAGCCCCTCCTTCACATCGAAGAATTCTTAGTAGGGTGGCGGTCGTATGCTTTATCATTATCAGTTCATTTGCAAGTAACATGTCCAAGTGCCATGGGGAAGGATCGACATCATCATCATCTGAGTAAAGCTGTTATATGCTGTGTGGGATTTGTGCCTACGTCAATTACTCTCGACACATGAATCTACGTGCCGAGTGTATAGTGGGTGACATCCACTTATCGAGCCTTCGACTCGAGGCATCATCGATTAAGAAAGTAGTGTGTTAACTTGAACGATGAGGGATGGGGGATTCTGAAGTGCACCCGTTTCTGGGGTTGGTATTGACCGTGAACATTGGTAGTACGATCGATTTTGCCATCGGCTAAGGTTGTGCTGCTGCGGGGTAGTCTGTGCAGTCGTGAGTTGAGCGAGTCGTGGGATAGGATAAAGAGGGTGATGGATTACATCATCCTCGTCGAGGTATGGGCTTGTTGGGTTTTGTGAAGGAGCAATTAGCATCATAGAACGATCATCGATGTTGAAGAGGGATTTGGGCAAAGCTTAAAGTTTCAATAGTGGAGAGTATCAATGGTTTCACAGTTGGAAATTATTATAGACGGAGAGTGAAGCATTTTCGTTGGGTCATTCATTATAGATGGTACTTTTGCGACATGTCAACCCTTTCTTTAATGCTAAAATGATAAACGTCAAATGAAATTTCGACACAGTCCCTCGAACACTAAAGTCAAACTCCCGAATTTGATTGAGTATTAGAGAGAGAGAGAGAGAGAGATTTAGCCTTGATAATTATACCTATGATTACCGGACAATCCTCCCTAATCGCGAGTGTTTAGAAAAATATTCCTAAGAATATTTTCTGTTCCAATCTTACCAATAAACATGGCATATTTGGTAGCTTAGTTTTTTTATCTTTTCCTTAATGATGTAGCCACCAACTCTAATTAATGGTGAATATTCCATCAATAGAATTTAATTAAATGAATATGTGGGAATGACAAAACAATCCATCTTGGCATAACTAAGCCTTTTTAGTCTTGCTCTAAGTGTACAATAAATGAGTTTATTCGGATATATTTAGGCTATAATTACATGGCAATTGATCGAGCTTAGGTGTAGTTAGAGTAGGATTTAAAACTATATTCAAATTTGAATCAGAATTGGTTCAGGTATCATGGTTTATTGTAGGTTTTTATAGACCCTACCCATTCCCAATCTCAGTACATTATTTTGTTCATTTTGTTTTACTAAATATAATTCCTAGAGTTTTTTTTCCTCCCTCAAGTTCTTTCTCTTGTTCACTAATCTTATTTATACTTTTAAGGATAGGCACAAGTATATTAAAATAGATTTAGCCTTAGATTCGATTAGAGCAATCGTAAAAAAGATGGAAGAACATATTCTTTGAAACCATTAAGGCTTGATAATTTTGATAGGTCAGTGAAGTCATCAAGAACTCGGGCGCCTCAATAGCCTCCTTCGCCAATATCGACCCCTCGAGGCTTGATCGAGCATCCTCTATAGCCTCCTCCATGCTCTTAGACCTTGACAACTCTCCTCTCCTTCCTCCTCCACCCTCTTCCCCTCTTTAATTGATAGCCATCATGATCGAGGATTATAAAATCCAGTTTGAGTCATACTTTAATTCACATCAAACCCAATTCAAGTCATACTCTAATTCAACTCAATTTTAGTTTGAGTTAGACTCAAGCTTAGATCAAGCTAATTCAAACCCAAGCTCAAAGCATATGTTATATCAATTGAAAGGTTCAACCTAGCACAATTTAAGTTGGACATGAATTAAAAGAATAATTGGACTCCAATTAAGAGTCTTTCTCTAGTATGAGCCTACGAGTTATTCAAGCATGATTATGATTATAAGAGTCGTCTAAGTTTGATTACGAGTTTAGGAGGCATCGAACCCTAGTTATAATTTTTTTTCCCTCCACAACTATAGAAGAAAAGGGAGGGGCATGCAATAGCTAAAGATCATTAGAAACCAACTGGCCCTAGATAAAAAGAAAGCCTTTAGACAATACTTGGGAGAGCACTACAGTAATAGTAGACAATAGCTCTTACCCAACAAGAGCCCTAGCTTAGATAAGGAAACAACCAGCTCTAAAAAAAAGTTAATGCTTGTGTGTGAGAAGTTCAAATTTTATTACTAAGTATTTTCATATATATGTGCTTGAAGAAAAAATTTAAATTATTTTTCTCTTTGATTTCTCCTATTTTAGTGCCTTTATTGTGCCTACACAAAGTATTAATCCACTAAACGAAGAATCAAAATCTTCACATCCTTTCCCAAATAGATCATGTAGTATCAAAGTGATGTTTCTCATTGGATACCACAAGGCAAGGATATAAAGATTCATGTGAAGAACCGTAGGAGTTAGAGTTTAACCTTAATTATTAATGAAATGAGAAGACAATGTGATGGTTGAAAGTACTTCGACAGCATCATTAGACCGTGTTGCCCAAGTTGCAATGTTTGCACAAAGGATAGAGAATGTGATGGATTGGATTCGATCTCAAGTTAACCCACCAGCAAAAGATGATAGAGATAAGTCTATCATCTCAAAGGAGGAGTCTTCATCAAATATCAAAACTAGTTCAATGAAAACATAACACGATGACGTTGGTGTGGAACCAAAAGTGCAAGACTCTGACCTTTTCGAGACATGAACCATATTGATATCCCCTCCTACGATAGCTCCATCAATGCAAAGATGTTAGGGGCATGGCTTGATCAACTTAGCACCTATTGTACCCTCTATACAAGTATAGTAGTACAAACAAAGTCACACTCATATGACTTAAGTTGATTAATCATACTCTAGGGAACACCTATTTATGATCCTATGGTGACAAAGAGATGACACAAGGGCGCTTTAAGACTCATTCAATAAGATTTCTGCCCAATAAACTACATCAAAGACCAAGGAAAAATATATCATATCTTGCTCTAAGGTCGAGACCAATCGATGTAAGACTCCATCAAATTTTGATAATAAACTATAGTACTTAGAATCTCTCTTGCTGACCACTTGATGATGATGAAGTTTGTTATTAGTTTATATGACCAGATCAACATTGAATTTAACTTCTTTCAAGTTCACAACATCTCAACCATCAATGGAATAGCTATAATGATCAAAAGGAAGAATTGAACCTACATTGAGAGGACTATGGATAAGACTAAAGATGAATATTTAAAGGCTAAGAAAAATTTGAAGGAACAATAAGAATCCTGGAAGGAAAGTGACCTTTTTTGCAATCATTATAAAATTGCATGACACATAAGCGAGAAGTGTTTGAAGGTTTACTCAAAACTTTTCTTGAAAAAAATGGAAGAAGAACATCCAAAGTCAATAGATAGTGATTATGAAGATTCTATCGCTAAAGATTCTACTTAACTTGTATAAACTAATCGTAAAAATCCAAGTCTATCTCTAATAGCGAGGCTGCAAGTTATAAACTTTAGTCTAACTTCAGTCCTAAGATTTGGGAAAAGCTAAAGAGCTATTCGTACTGAATATTTAGGTGAAACAAGAAGTCATTAACACTATTATCGACATAGAAAATCAGAAGAACCTCATCTTAATAAGCATAATCTAGAAGCTAGATAACACCTCATTTGAAGTCATATATGTTGGGTTGTACCCACAAAGATGTGGAGAAGAGAATAGATAATCGATAGTGAAAGTTTGACTTTACTATTACTACAAATATATTAATAAAAATATTATGCAAAGTAGTGCCCTAGACATATGAAAAAAAATCTTAGATATTCATACCTTTGGGATTGAGATGTTATTTATTATTGTCGACCCTAGCAAAGTATTGACCCAATCTCATGATAGTTTGCCAAGCTAAAACATGCCTAAAATTTATAATAATACTCGTTCAAATGGTCAAGGAAGAAAGAACATAAGTCTTAGACTTATCAGTAACATGTAAGAAAGAGGACAATAAAAATTTACAATAACTCATCATTAAGTATCTGAATCTCTTTACATAAACCAATAGACTACATTTAGAGTGTCACATCCTATTTTTTTTTTTCAGAATTACATCTTTCTACACATACAAAGCCAAATAGATAAATATCATTTTATTCATAATTATAAATATTTATTACAATTTATTTATTCATTAAGTCAAACGTGAAAAGATAAACATAGTGATGTTAACTCAAAGAATCATCTAAGTGGCTCTACCTAGCAGTAAAGAAAGGTTCGCTCTCTACTGGAATCTGATTCAGTACTAATGAGAGGTTGCTCTAAAAATCAAAAACAAAGAAAATTCAGCAACACTGAGTAGGAACCCCAAAAGTCAACTCAAAATGAATACATAATCAAAAATCAATCATCCCATTAGCGTATATCAAATACCCGAAGGAGCATTCTCCCAACAGCAGATGGAGAGGCTTTATCCTATGGGATTAGTTTGTGTTCTCCTAACAACGGATAAAGTGACATCCCTCACCCGTTAAAGTGGGGACACGTTCCTCCCAATAACGGATGGAGAAACTGTCTAGCTGCCACGTCTGATGGCCTGCTAATCCCTGAAGAAAATTGCCCTACTTGCCCTTGGCAGGGAAATAACATAATCTCACCCTGGTCATGTCTATATCGGGATGAAATAACATATTTAAAACATCTCTTTCCAACATCATCAATATCAATAATATCAATTAGTCCTCAATTGACTTGAACCCTAGTTAAATCGATCTAATCAGACTCGATTCACTAGAACCTAACTGAACCGATCTTTAATCCTTATTTAACTGGTCTAGAACCACCCTAGACTAGTATAATTTAGACTAGATTAGGTTCAGTTTAGGTTAAACTAACTTGAAAAGTCAAACCAATTCGGAACCACCCTGAATTGATTTAGACTAATCAAGTTTGGTTTAATTCAATTAATGTTTGAGCTCAAATCCAACAATCACATAATATTGGACTAGGTTGAGCCGACCCAAATACCGATAATGTGCACTGCACATGACTGTGCATGCATCACACCATGTTGGGCCAACCTTGGCCCAAGATAGCCCACGTTGGGCTGTGCTAGGTTAGCTTGTGGGCTAGGGCCCGACTCGTGGGTTGGGCCTAGCCTGTAGGCTGTTTTAACCCAATCATATATAATTTCATAAATTTTAAATTATCATAATATATATCCACTAATAATAATGTATTAAAACATAATAACAGATTAAATAAATGATAAGATTGAAAGATAAATTTTAATACAAGGGAATAACATTCTTGATTCAATAAGAATTAGAAATCATACTTTTAATACATGTAACATGAATAATTTCAACACGATCAAATCAAATAATAACATTCTAAATCTCAAAAAGGATAAAAAAATATTTAGATAACATATTCAAATTAACAATAAAAATTTTAACATCTAAAGATTAAGAACTATTTTTGAACTACTCATAGTATATTTTAATCTAAATAAGAAGATAACTGTAATACAATGAAATAACGTTCTTAAAAAAAATCCGATATCATAAAACATATATAATTTCAGTATGTTTAAAAATAAAAACCTTTAAAAAGTATCGAAGGATAAAATATTTTAATTTAACAATAATATCAATCTAAAAATTTTTAAAATAGAATCCAAATAAAAAAAATTTAATTTCAAGAGAGATATGGAGAACCTACCTCTTCTTAGCAGGATGAAACTCCTCGTTCCTCCTGTTGTTGAGTTCTGCTCGGCAAGGAACGAAGGAGAGAAATCGCTCTTTTTAAATAGTAAGAGGTAAGCCTCCATTAAAGAAATTTTTTTTAAAAAATTATATTTATTTAATATAAATTATTTTTATTTAATATACTAACAAATATGATATCACCATATTTGGAATGCTTAATAATCATTTCCTAATTCGCAATGACAAACAAGAAAGCAGGATTAACATTCCCTAAATTATACTAGCATGTAAGGAAATACTATTGATTCCTAAATCAAATATGATTACATAGAGTGAGTGGTAAAAGCATGAAATACAGCTCATCTCTAATGCAACTACTAAATCTCAGTATTATCAAATTTTTAATTTAAAAAAAAATAAGTAATAAGTGACTAAGCTAATTGAGAATGATATGATCAAATTAAGTTGTTCTCATTGTGAATCTCTGATACATTAACTACTATGCCTTTAACAAAATTATGATAAAAATTGGTATCCTCTACCACAGATAGATGACCTACTAGACTAACTCTAATATGTTCACCATTTTCACTAAGGTAGACTTCAAGTTAGACTATTATCAAATCTTAATCTAAGAAGACACATAGAAGATTAGCTAGGCTCTCGTCCTAGTCGTACCGAACCTCAAGACCATTTGAGTATGAGGCAAACACGTCCGGATATATAATGGTGTTATTTTGATGCAAGACAATTAACTCATGGTGTACCACTCTAAGATGCTCCAATGATCTTAGAAAAACTACTCACTTATGGATGGACAAATTGAAATAGTGACTCAGATGATGAAAATATAGTTCTTGGCATCTGAAAATATAGGATGGAAGCCTACCATTTTCATGTTTTGCTTTCAATTGAGTGATGTATAGCTTCATAATAAAATCATCGTTCAAGGTATGTTTTAACTATTTTTCTCAAAACCCTTTTGATCTATAGTTACAATTGAAATAGTGACTCAGATGATGAAAATATAGTTCTTGGCATCTGAAAATATAGGATGGAAGCCTACCATTTTCATGTTTTGCTTTCGATTGAGTGATGTATAGCTTCATAATAAAATCATCATTCAAGGTATGTTTTAACTATTTCTCTCAAAACCCTTTTGATCTATAGTTACAATTGATTCATTGTTATAAACCTCTTGAGTACATTCGAGGGGTGCACGAAAAAGTTGAACAACAACCTTAACGAGCTAAGTAAAAATAAAAATAACAATATGATTGATACTACATTGAGGGTTGATTCCAAAGTCTTCGCTGCACCTAAGAAGAATTGATTGAAATGAGAAGGAAAGAAACTTAAATCCATCTAAGATGAACTATTCAAAGTCTCAAAGTGGATTGGAGATAATACTTGTCAACTAGATTTATCTTTGTATACGGAGATGTACTGAGTTGTGAATATAGAAAACCCGAAGGGATTTGAACCATCAAAGTTAGCCAAAAAAAGTGAAGTAAGATATTTTCCTTGATTGATGACCTAGTAATCGACCAAGAAAAGACTCTAGATGAATACATCATCATTGAAAAGAAGATTACTACTAGAAGACGAGGTGTCAAAAAAAAAAAAAAAAAACTTTTCGAGTAGGACAAAAAAAGCAAAAGCCATGTTAAATAAGGCAATTCACAAAAAAAGTTGGTAAAATAGAGTTTTCATATCTTTAATTCTAGATTCAATAGGAGCTGAATCATCAAATTGGGAGAGCTATGATAAGGGACGATGAAACCTAGTCTAAGTCATACTCCAATTTAACTCAAACCTAGTTCAAGTCTACTCCGATTCAACTTAGATATGATCGACTCAAATCCAAGCTCAACGTTCAAGTTTGACCGACCTAAAGACTTGAATTCAATCCCAGCTAGACTTGAATTAGAAGAAGAGTTAGACTCTGCTTGAAAAGCCTACTCTAGTTAGTAGTCTAAGAGTCATCCAAGTCTTATTAGGAGTCTTCCAAATCTAATTAGGAGTCTAGTCTACAGATTATTAAAAACCAATAGCACCACAACAACAGCAAGCAACAACCCTCAATCAGTAGGAGTTATAGCCTAGATAAGGGAATAGGAGAGAAAGCTAGAGATAGTAGTAAACTATTGTCTTAAGATGTCAACGCTTATGTGTGAGAAGTCTAATCTTTTTCGCTCACAAAGTCCTTTCATAAATCTAGTTTATATCTCTTTTTTTTTTAAGAAGATATCTACATCATTTTTCTTTTTCATCTATTATTTTAGTGCCTTTATTGAGTCTTCATAAAACATTAAATCCAAATGATCAAAATTACTGTATTCTTCTTCCAAACAGGCATTTCAAATTCTCAACATCACTTGCATAACTACAACCAGGTTTCAAATTTACTCACTAATTCTTACATGTCAACAAAATCTACCAAGCACAATAATTAACAAACAAACAGTGTCTTGAGAACTAGATTCCAACACGGAATATAGTCCAATATAACAGCACATGCGCATGTATAGTGTTTTTCTGCCAATTTAACAAAAAGTTTGGGCCTCAGTTGATTTCAACTGTCCAATTTTTCCTGTCTTCTCCCAGGCCCATCTGAATTGCTGTGAGGATGTTGTATAGTTTTTGAGTGACAGTCTCAGTTCCTGTTTTGTATTCATATCTGCATAGGCAAAGAAATTTGTTACCAAAAGCACAAAGATGAAGATAGGAAAAACAACCTTTGACTTTTTTTTTTTTTTTTACAGCAGCTGTTGCTATTTCAATCTGATATGGCCACTTGAGTCAACTAAATTTTAGTAGAGAATTGTTAACCTACACCAACCATAATAGTTGGACATGTTGATTCCTAGCACAAACCATAAAAGTTGACCATGCACAGAGAAATGGAGGTCATTAAGAAGAACCAGATTTTGATCAGCTTATTCATACACCTGCTCCGACGTTTCACTGGTGGGCACATATATTTTGAAACAAGATCATATGAATAATCTGCACAAAAATCCATAGCATATATTTATTAGTACCTTTGGTCTTGATAAGTAATGCTGCCTACTGGAGCAACAACCACAGCGGTTCCTGTGCAAAATACTTCATCAGCATCGAACAAATCCTCAAGAGAGACGAGCCGTTCCTCAACCTGATTAGTGAAAAAAAAAAGAAAAGCCCCGATGGAGTAAGAATAGGAAGAAAGATACATTTTTGTCAATATTTAGTTGTCGAATTAAGGGGAATTGCCTCCTTATGGATGTGTAATTAGACCATGTAGTACTTGATGCATGTGGCTTACTCATTTTATTCATATTTTCCATGTATTCTAATGAAATGTTGTGCTGTCCATGTCTTTGTCCCATTCTGGCATCTAAAATTACACCTTCTGTTACGTCTTCTTACATTTAGCCATCTTTAAAGAAAACGGATGATATCAAAAGTTTTATGAATAGGAAATTCTGACCCGGTAGCCGCTGTCAATAGCAATTTCGATGATGCTTTTGCGTGTAACCCCCGGTAAAATGGTTCCTATTGTTGCTGGTGTTGAGATGACATCACCCTGCATGGGATGTTCTTGTAAATATTCATATATTAAGTGAATAACAGTTTGCCCTTTCTTTATTTTCTAGTATGAACAATTGAGAAGAGAGATGTTTTTTTCATGAGTAAAAAGAAAATTACTCGGTCGTCAGTGAAAGAAATTCTAAAAAATGAACCATTTATAGAACAAAGTTACTCTGTTGTTGCAACATATTACCAAGTAATTTATTGGCTATTAAGTTAAAAAACAGAGATGATTTCAAGCATATTACATGCTAAATAAAAAAGACAAACAGTCAGCAAAAGTAGGTTAAATTCAGGAGCAACCGATGCATCAGGTTATACAGGTAAAATATCTTTAGTTCATCTTCTTCAGAATCCTAGTAAATTTGCTAGAACTGACTAGATTGTGCTAATTATAATTGGTACAAAGTTATTGTAACGCCCCCGATTAGTCCCACATCGAAAGTGGGCAAGACTTATAAGGGTCTGATCAGTGTACTACTATCAACTTTCCCGGGTTGTGACATTTGGAATCAAATCCAACCTAGTATTTGGGTATGATGATGGGGCTCAAGTAAGAAAGGCTACCCGTGGATGAAGTCAAAGAACTTGTCACGACATGAAGCCACCACTGAGCTATGCGTCACATGCATCATGCTAGGATTTGATTTGGGTTATGCTGGAGCTTGACGAGGACGTCAAGCTCTTGAATGAGAGAGATTGTAACACCGCCAATTGGTCCCACATCGAAAGTGGGCAAGGCTTATAAGATTTTGATTGGTATAATCAACTTCAACCTAAACATTTTGACCAGTGGTTTAGGTCAAACAAAGTTGATGGGCCAATTCAGGCCCGGGTCGTGATAGTTACAAATTACGTCGATCACAAGTTTGCATAATCACGAGGCCATAGACTAAAGTTGTTTTATAGGATCATGATGTAAGTTTGTTTTCTTCAAATTATTGTATTTGAGAACAGTTTAAACAACTGCAGGTCGAAAATGCAACATTACTCGCCCACACTGACTATAGATGCACTTCAAAGCTAACAATTGCTGAATTCGAGAGTTGGTCTCATAAACAGATAAGGAAGGATCACAAAGGAGATTAATGTAATCAGAATATAATATCAAGGTGCTTTGCATATAAGATCCATTGAATATGTACCGATTAATAAATTAATAAATGAAGGCTCAAGCAGACATTCTTGATTCAATGAATTATTACTTTTAGGTTTATCAACTACTAGAACTCCTTACTTTATCTCCGATTGAACTTGCATATTATCAAGACAAAACAAATGGTACTGAGGACATAGATATGTTGATCAAAACATGATTAATCACAATAAAGCAGCAACCTCGAGTCAAAAAATTCTGAGGCACAAGCGCACCTTCACAATGAATAAATTGCATGAAGAGGCTTCCTCCAGATATTTTTTATTAATAGAATCAAGATATATAACATCCGTAAATCCTTTAGTTTTAGCTTGTGTCTGTGCCTTCAAAACCTGAAAAATGAAGAAAGGATAAAAAACTTTAATGTTGTCATCTCGCATTATAAACATCAAAGACAGGAGTTGTAATCTTGGAACTGATGGAAGAGCAGAAACAGCAATTCTTCAGGCCAAAACTGTTCCGTTAAGAGGATGAGGTAACAACTATGTTCTTTATGTCTACAGGAATTACAAAATCAAAGGACCTGCCTAAAAGAATTGAAGGACAAGTAACTATGATAAACATTCTGTGGCTTCTCTAGATAGACTAATCTCATAGAGAAATAACTTCAAAAGCTTGATCAATTGTATGTGGATGATCTTTGTCATGTCAATTGTCAACTTGTACTATAGAGCACTTTTTTAAGTGTACATAGCTCTAGATTGCAACCTTAAAACATTGTTTATTGTTATAATCATGTCTCTTGTTTCAAACTGATTGCTTCTGTAAAAAAGCTGAAACTTTTAATAACTTCTTTAGGAAGACTATCTCAAGGTACCAATTCTCATTCTTATTAGAATCAATATTTGTTTCCTAGACAAGTTACTCCAAGTCTTATTGACATGCAAATTTATACATAGTACTTCTATGGTTCCAAACTAAATGCAATCATATAAATTTGAC
Source organism: Musa troglodytarum (assembly GCA_023547065.1). Lineage (NCBI taxonomy): Eukaryota > Viridiplantae > Streptophyta > Magnoliopsida > Zingiberales > Musaceae > Musa > Musa troglodytarum. The sequence goes on from CP097510.1 coordinate 18,866,643, forward strand.
AATTCCAGAGTGGCTTATTACTTAGAAGAATGACATTGTTGAGCACAATTAAACATCCTTCAAACTTTTAGGGTACTGGAGGATCATACTACTGAAAACATGAGGAAGTAAGTGGAGCATCTCTCTCATTTAACAATTAAATATCTACTGAGGAAAATTCTAGATTTCATACCCCTTTCTTTTTCTTTTTTTCTTTTTTTTTTTGTGAATCTAAGTCAAGTTTACATGATGGTAGGCACTAACACGCTTGCTTGCTACTGAAAATTGTGCCAAGGCAACTCTTTTTAACATCGGAGCAGATACATAATAATTCAACTTCGGTAAACGATCAACTATACTATAAGAGCTTTTGCTTCTCAGAATAATAATTCTTACTAATCGGGATTGCAACCTCATAATTGGCGAGAAGCTAAAATAATGTGAGAAGCTATAAATTGTACCGGTGCATAATTGGTAATTGTCTTCACATCACCAGTTCCACCAGGAGTGGCACGATGAATCTTGTCATCTATAACTAGATTGATTGGAGCTAAACCCTCCTGCAAGTGAAGGATCAGATGTATAACACTCACAGAAGAGCAATGCAAGGTATACTTTAAAGAAAATATTCCTCAGATGCAAAAGCAGGTATAGTCAGGTGACCAATATAAGAAAGGACAGTCATTAAGCATCACTTACCTTAAAATATGTTCCCACTGGTGCAGCATAGATAAGAAACATGTAATCTGGTGCTGGAGCCAAACCAAGCACAGGTCCAATCCCTATTAGCAGTGGTCTGATATAGAGAGAACCTTTTCCTTGAGGAGGCACCTGTTTTTAGAACACACAGGCTAAGTCTCGTGAATTATTCAGAGTTCAATGAGCCCAGTTCTCATGATAGCTGAATCTCCAACTAAGTGCATACCCATCGTTTATTGGCCAATACTGTCTCTTTGACAGCATGAATGAATTGCTCAACTGACGGAGATGGCATGCACATCCTCTCTGCACCACTTTGCATTCGGCATGCATTCTCTTCTGGCCGAAACAGCAAGAAACCACCACCATCTTGTTTCCGATATGCTTTCAGACCTTCAAATAGACCCTGATCAAGACAAATGATTTCACAATTTGCTGATAAATGTTTGAATAGGCTTTTATACGCAAGCATTGCCTGTTGAATATATTGGTAAAACTTAGGAAGTTTAGAAGGCTTTAAATTTAGATTGGTGAAATAGCCTGAAGATCCTTATAAGCTGCACAATCAAGGAGGAGAATTACAGATCTAAGACTTAAGTGAAATTGCAAGAAAAATAATGATATTTGAGGCAGATATCTGCGAAATTCATGCAGAAGACCAAGTTGACCTTCTAACCTGCCCGTAGTTGAGGACCCCTGCCGACGGGCTCAATTCAATATTTCCATACCGATTGAGGACTCCTGATGAGAATTTGTCATCTCGAGAACATCTCATTACATACATATAGTCAGTTGGTACAAGACCAAACCCAAGGTCATCCCAGTTAATATCAGCATTTTCTTCATTGCTCCTGAGAATCCCACAGGTCAAAGAGGTCACGTCAATCTATATATAATTCAGTGTGCTGCTGAAATTTCAAGTAAATGCACAGCTTATAAATACAATATCCTACATGAAGAAAAATTACAAAAATCAGCAAAGCAAAATGTCCCTTCAGTTCATAATGCGGGAAGGTCCAGAAATCTCCCCCTCCCCCAAACGTCTTTCTTGCAAAGTCTCCATCAGTACCAAGAGAGAGAAATTACAGAGTATCTTTCTCTTTCTTTGTGTGATAGAAACCAATAGAGAGACTTTTTTTTTTTTTTTTGTATCTGGATGTGGGGGGAATCGGACTTAGAAATGGAGGATATTTAAGGCTCTGACTTTTCTCTTCAAAATAGCTTTTTATTAACATACCGTCAAGGCAAAAACTTGTAAACATGTTAAACTACATTGAAGCATCTGACAAGAGCACATAGGAACAAGAATCATCATCAAGGACAAAGTGCATCATATATAGGAGTTGAGAATCAAGGAATCCATTTTCCTTTTTGTCTGGACTAACGATAATCAGAATCTGATGATAAACAGGATTCTCTATGAGTAGGACTTGTGGTATGATGAACAGTTCAAAGGCTGCTGCAGCCCACCAACGCTTTAGAATAGACAAGGAGTTCCTTTTTCTCTTATGGCCAAGGAGGCCTCTGATGCACGACAAAAAAGAAATGGAAAATTGAAAGAAGGAGATCTACATGCCAAGAGAAGTTAGAAACCTCTAAACAAGCGAACATGCTGCTCCAATTAGATTGGAGCAACTGCAAGCATGATGAGTATAGTTCAACCAGGAGGGACCTGAATGAGATAAGTTCTGATAAGTATACCTAGCTGTGTCAACGCAGGGCCGGTGGAAAGAAGAAGCAGACCGCGACGCAATCTTGCGCCGGCTCGTAAGCTGCAACAACACCGCCATAAAAGAGTTTATCACACAGATAAAAGTAAATTACGAAGTCATCAAAATGACAAAAAAGAATCCCGTAGGCTGAAGGCAAACTGACCCTGTAAAGTATGTTCGTCGAAGCCGGAACGAGAACGCGCCTCGCTGACATAGCTTCTCCTGAATCTGAAACAACACACCGCAATCTTGGGCCGCCTAAGATTTAAGAAGAGCAGGGAGGAAAGTTCGGTGTATTTGAGGAGGCCAGGGAGCATGTATCCGGAGGCGAACGGCCAAACAACGATAAGGAGAGCTGAGTCACAACATACCTTAAATTTAGTGGAGAAACATGTCCTGGAAATGAACATGCAAGCAGGAGGTGAATACATTACCTGCATGGATAGGTTACAAGTATAGAACTCTATAATTAGAGACCAGGACAGGAGAGACAAAGCCGGAGAGATGGAAATAGTACACGTAAGAAATAGGTGGATGGATGCTAGAGAGAGAGAGAGAGAGAGAGTTTGGGGTTGGAGAAGGAGTGGTTGGTGACAAACCAACCTCTGCTTTGACAGCGGACCTCTGGCGTCGAGTACCGTTCCCCGGTTTCCCTTTCAACCCCGTCAGGTTGTCGAACTCTTTCACCATCATCAATCAATTTCCATCGGTGACCATCAAAAGAGTTGTTTATCTTTGTTTTCCTCGAAGATTCATATAATCGTATCCCAATAGTTGGGCCCAAAGTCACACACATCACTTCTGTCCATCGACACCATCAGCGGAGTACAGCTGCATTGGGGACGAAGCTACTGTGAAGTCGATATGCACGTCGGAGCGTCTCATGCTTATCCTTGGAATGGACTCGCAGGAGCTTACCAAGGCGACTCCTCTCAGAGAAATGGACGCAGGTGAGAGTGCAAGCTGGGTGGTGATAAATATTTTGGTCAGTGCCGAGGAAGCTTCTCTCCTGACCGAAAGATCAAAGCATTGGCAAGGCACAGAAAGGTCAAAAAACAAAAAGAAAGAGGGGAGAAATCGAAACTCGTACCTTACGATGAGTATACTTGTGCTGGCGAGAGTTTGTGGTGTGGACTTCAGCGGTAATCGAAGTGCCCAAGGCTTGTTGTAGGGCCACGCGTCCAAATCAGTGGCACTGTGAAGCGGGTCAGGACAGTTCACAGAATCCCGCTGTTTCGCCCCTCCTAGTTTGCGTGTCGTCCCCGAATTCTTGGCACGTTTTTTTTTATCTGAAACGCAGAACCTGATGTCAGCAGTCGGTCAGCAGCTGGACGACGAATACATCTCCTCCGTGGTGATAGCTGCGGAGCCCGTTCCGCGGCCTCCTTGCGTGATCCAGTGCCACATCCGTCGACCAGACAACCGAGTTGTGCTCCACGAGGTTCACAAAGCCTCTCTGTTCATTCACATCTCCCAAAAATGATGGATGACATTTACCGGGAAACAGAGACATTCCTGTCTCGGGCGCTGACACGGCTCCCATGATTTGGCCGAACAAAACTGAGCACATAAAAAGGAAAGAATGGGCAGACAATAACGGAAGCGATGGTTCGAGAACATTACCAGGATGCCACAATGGAGGATGGGGAGGACGTGAGATCCTGCTCGAGCAGCCAGCACAGACATCACCGCTAAATCTGTAATGGGAGAGAAGCCACGGATTATAAGATCAAGTTTGCCATCATATTGCTCCGCGAGTCAATACTGAATGCTTCGAGTTCACAGCCTCAACTATTTTATTCTCTCTGACTAGTGGCAGCAGCAAGTGTTCTGAAAGAGACGGACTTGAGCTGCAACATGAATGTATTGAATTAACGCAACGAATTAACCCGACGGGTGGGCATGTTCATCTTGACAAGATGAGCTTCTGCTTTCGAGCATTCAACAGAACCATTGATTGAGTTTGATGTTTCTCCTACATGCTTCGACCGCAGCTGCAAAAGGACAAGCTACAATGTTCAATATCCAGCCTAGATCATCATCACTGAAAAGCAAAAGACAGGAGACATTTCTCTGTATGCATGCATCCTTTCTCAATAGTCTAAAGCAGCACTTGACCAATCCCCATCAGATTCACAGACATATCTCGGACATCTTAATCCAGAAGCCAACCATATTAAAGCTGCAAATCCATGATAAAATAACTAATAACTCGATACCGTTGATGAACAAAAAATTCAGGCGCCTTCTTCAGTAATTAAAGAAGAGTAGCATCGCACTGGAACTGAAACAGGCCAAACACGTCCTGAATGCTCACATGTAACGAAATGCTGACCAATTTTAACTCATCTCAAGAACAACTGCTGCTTTGAGTTCTTGCAACCGATTTATAGAAGACATTTTAGTGCATTCTGCAGAAATGCTCTCTGGTTCATATAGAGACCGATCTAGTTGTGCTTGACAAGCTCCATTTGTGTAGTCATCCTGATCAGCACTTCATCGGCATGGATTCCAGACCTTTGCTGTTCGGCACCTTATGATATGCTTGTTTCCCCTTTTTGCCCACAAAAGTGCAGCACGCTCTTCCTTCCCTTGAGAATATGTTGTCCCTGAGTATGCGCAAATCAAGTAGGCAAATTTTAAGATCATAATAGCAAACATAAGTTTTTGCTTTCTTTGTAAAAATACATCAAATCAAACTCTAAACTGATGGGTCGAGAATTTAATTTTGATTGTTGCTAGGGATATTTTTAACTTCATACCATGGATGATTGTATCATATTTATTCCGTGAAGAAAATCATGTAACTAACTAGTCGATAACTCATACTCGAGCCAATAAAAATTCTGATCTTTGGAGGAATTCATTTCCTCCGGGCTTATATCTTTTGTTTGCGCTAATGCAAACGGTGTTGTTTCCTTTTGATTTCATCAATAAATTTTTTTATTGTAAAAAAAAAAAAGAAAAATTAAAGTTACCGGCCAAATGGGTGGGGATGTTAGAAAATGAAGAACACACCATGTTCGAGCAGCTTGGTTGATAAATTGAAATCACCCAACCGAACAGGGTCTCTAACCCATTATTATTAATTTAATAGACTTAGCCATATGACCCAAAATGCTATAATTATCTATCTCTTATATGTCAATCCGTGGAATGGAATGATTGATTCGTCAACTTGACAGACCTAACCATACGGTCCAAAATGTTTTACTCCCTCTAAACCAAACCATGGAATAACCAATTGAATTAATAGCTTCTACTAAAAATGCTCAAGTCTGAGCTCCTATTTCCAACCTTATTAAGAGAATATTAGAAAGTCTTTAACACCATTGACACGATTCAGTTGGATGAAACACATTACTCATTATTAACCTAATAACTATTGATGGTTAATCCAAGTTAATGATAGACTTTTGATATGTGACTAAGTTGGCATTTACACAAACAGTTGAAAGGCACAAAGAAGATTACTTTTTTATCGGTTGCAATGATAAAAATCCATACCTTTCATTCAGTGGTCAATTAGCAACAAACTATTGGAGGTGCTCTTTCCCTAATCAAACATTAGTTACTAACCACAATAAAACGAAAAGGAAAGTTTTTTGTTTTCCCCCTTCTCGGACGGGTTCTTGAATGTACGTAGCGAGCACAATCAAGAGACACCAATTCCAAACCCTCACATCGATGGAAATCAACCGAACAAGAAATGGTGCGATCTTTAGCGATACACGCGAAAGCAAACGCCGGAACGGGAAATGGACGCGGAGATCATAGACGAAATGAACGGGAAATGGACGCGAAAGTAAACTCCGTCGACGAGCAGAGCGTCGCCTTCAGCTTCTCCAGCGCGTCTCCTGCGTCGTCATCGTCGCCGGCGAGCCCACCCTACCCTCGATCGATGTCGACCAGCCCCACTGCAAAACCGCGCACCGATGCTCCAAGAAGAATCCCAATATGTATCGTAAGGAACAAATCTCCGCGACCCCGATGGCTCCATCCACCTCGTCACGATGTCGGCAGACGGCGGTGGTGCTTGAAACCCTGCGGTTGCAGCTCCTGTGTATTGTTCGAGTCAGCAAACAAAGAAGGCTATCGTGCCACTGGATGACATGAACGTCTGGCCCCACGACCGACCAATGGAAAGGCGTCTCTTGTGTTTGAGAGCCTGCACCCAGACTCCGATTTCATTTTCTGCGCCCCTCACTTGAAACGTGGGCTTCGGACCCATTACTATAGCGTGGCCCACGTAAAAAGATGGGCCCATCACCGGGGCACCTGCTATAATTTTGAAGGAACTATATGACATCATTACGCGGTTTTATATCTAATTTGTGAGTGTCTGATTACTGGGTGCGAGGCAGTGCGTCGTATTATATTATAGTTAAGCTTTGGTGATATGGACGACTAGCGATCGATGAGTAATGATCAATGGGAAGTAAGTGCAAGTTCTCGAGTCATGGGGCGCTTGGTTTGGTCAAAATGTTGACTCGTCGTCGGTCAAAGAAAGCCTTGGCATACTGTATCGAGCAATCTTGGCCATGATTTCGGAAGAAGAGGCGACGACGGTGACTGGTTGTTCGCGAGTGGGCTACAAATCAATTTACAGCAAGTTGTTTTCTTCTTTTTTTTTTTCTTTTGACTATTAAGTATTATTTATGGGCATTTTTTTTCCCGTTTGCATGCAATCAAAGGGCCCCAAAATTCTAATATGATCGCGACTAATGTTGTCGAATGCAACAGACGCTGTGATAGGTTGGATTCTTATTCAAGAGTAAGTGTGGTTTCCACCTAACACGGTCGTTGTTGGTTGGCACAATCTAAACGTTGACACGTCAACGTAATTACCTCCTCGATTCCTTATCTTTACTTCTCCTTCTTCGACTGCTAATGTCCACCGGTGACGTTCAAATCCCATAGTCGTGCTAAGTGCGTGGACCTCTCATTATTAATGTTATTTTCTTCGATGTAGTATTGTTTTCGTGATATTATAATTGGCTTATCCGGTGGTGCAACGAGACTTATTCAATTTAAATATGGTCTTCAATTAATTTAAATATCTCTACATGCATTGCACATTTGAACACCTGTCCTACTCATACTATCTCTTTCTCCGATTTGATGGATTCAACAATAATAATAATAAAGACTACATTATTGTTTATAAGCTTTATTTCCTGACAGTGATCTATAAAATAGAAATATCATTGCTTTTCTTGCACATCGGAAATCCGGGTTGCTCATACGAACTCGGTTGATTCCTATGATTTATTAAGGAATCAATTGCTTGGTGAATCCAATCCGATTTTTGACTCATCCGGTCTGCTTCGCTCAAACTGATCAGTCCAATCTTTTTATATCGAAAACCATCTTATTACTATTATATATATTTTATACCCATAAAATTTTTCCATTTTAATTCATTTCATCAACTTCGAGTGCAAGAGGATTTGTTATTGTTTCTCGCGATCATTAGATGTATCATCTCTATCTAAATGATGTCCCTGCATGAAAAGCAGCTTTCTTGAGGTGATAGACTCGTCAAGGATTAATTATATTAGACAGTGTTCGGAAAATTGTTGCATCGAACTGCGAATTTGTCCCCAATCTTGTCCTCTCAATTCTCGTTGCTGCATCCCTAAAGCTAGCATGAATGAGTTGTGGCAATCTTGACAATGACAACATATCGGCACAGCGAGATAAGGTGGGGTGGCACGTAGCAGGAAGCTTCGTTGATGAGACAAACAGTGACATGATAAGGTATTGACCGAGTCGCACGGTGGATGGTTCCATTTCCATTGTGACTGACTGAGCAACTTGAGAAAGCAAAGGAGCGGTAGTGGGTTTGCGTTGCTTGGCATGGAGAGACATCCTCCATGAACAAGCCAACGAGTTGTCACTGTTGCCCAAACCCATTCTACAAGTTATTGCCAACTGCCCCTCATGCATACTAGTCCGCGATTTGGGATAAATTAACCTTAGATGGTTGGTATATGCAAACAATATGTCCTTTTTTCCTTGATTTACCTTGCATAACACTTGCCATATCTTGAATCAACCATGTATACGTCGTCATGCATATATGTCGCGTCGCGATAGCACAAGCTAAACCTAAGGGAAAATAAGAATCATCAAAAGCTAGACTCCATAAAATATTTCAGTTGCCTGGGAGGAGCACATACAAAATTGAAGATGGAAAAAACAAATCATGAAAAGAGATAAAAATAAGAAGCACAAAGAAAGGAAGTTGATACCGATCACCCACTAACGGTTAGAATATCCAAACATCTTAAGGAGCATTCAACAGATAATGGGTAAACTTCAAAACCTCTCCAATGGTTTCGAGTTATGTTCCCTTTTAAGGACTATGATCTAAGGGAATATTGGGATGAACCGGTAATCTCCAGCTTTATCGAGTGCAGGAAGCTGATATCATCATCGTCATACTGGATGTGTACTTGATGTGAAGACCATATCTCGCTACAAAATTATTGTCGATACCATATTCTCATTCTCCTCGCGGGATAAATGCTTTTATGCCGACGGCTCTCTTTGCACCTTCCTTCAGACTCTTTGTTACACTCTTCTCTTTTTTGTTTGTTGATTCTTCTATTATAGTTTTGGCTGGATTGTTCGAAATCCTCCTTTTCATTTTCCTTCAAGAGAAGATAAGTGGAGGACGCAATAAATTGATGTATAAACCATATAGTCTGCTTGAAACCATATTGTGGAACGTGGAAAACACCAATTTTCAATTTAGTTCCTTGGGAATAATGGATGTAATTCGATTCGAGTTGATGATAAATATGTTGACTAGGTTGGGCAAGTTGGGTCTTTTGAGAGGTGCACAGGAGAACCGGGTGAGGTAAAGAGGGTCCACCAAAGATATGGGGATTATTTGGTGATGGCGATCGCAGTGGATTCGGATCCCGTCACGGGAATTAGATTGGAATGTGTGTGTGTGGCGTTAATTAACAATGGGCGGTGAATCGTGACAGATTTGGTTGGGGATTGACCAATAACAGCGGCATAATGATGATGTCTTAGTTGGTGGATGACATGAGATAGAGATCGCACGTCATCGTTGGATTCTGATTAATGAACGGGTGGGTGAGTACAGTGATTAGAGAAACATCATATGTTTCCAGTCGGACTTATCCATCTCGGGCAGTGCGTAAGCAGAAGTTGAGTCATCACCTGTTGTGCAAGTAAAATTGGGAGGCAAAAGATTAGGGTGCAATCATTGGAGAGCTCGTTCCAGACAGATAGGAATGGAATGACCGGTTCAACCCTTACGAGACAAGGGAGTTTAACTCGGTCTACACGCATGTAGACTCTGCAGAACAAAGAAGATGGGTGGGGGGTGGAAGATTTCCTTGCAACCCACGGACAAGCAAGCCAATAGGAAACGGATGTGATTGGACGGGTCAAATCCGAGTCCAATAATAATAATTTGAATTATGTATCCCAAAAAGTGTTGTTCATGAGATTATAATGGATGGAAGCTTCGATTTAATCCACCTGACGGTCGAATCAATCGGATCCAGAGATGCTCATGCAAGCATTGATGTCACGGAGAAGCCGCCGCCCCACGAGGAGTTGGCCACCGCCAGATCAGGTGGGCCTGCGTCATCTCCTTCGTCGGTGGCTCGGTGATGCAACCAAAGCACGTATTAGTATCGTAAATCTCGCCGCTAAGCTTCTTTCCCGATGTACGGAGAAGCAAAGGATTAGGATTGGTTCTGGCAACGTATCGTACAACATTGCCGATCCCCTCTTTGGCCCACATGAGATCAAACCAGTGGCAGGAGGGGCACAGCCTCTCCATGAAGTGTCATCGGTAGTGCATGCCGGAAACGTCCCATGCACGTCGGTGATTGCAGCTTTATCCATCAGAACGAAAGTTGGGGTGTGAGAGAGTGGGGCTGCATGCGCCCGATGTTCCCAAGCCCTCCACCGGCATATTATTATGCGATTTGGTTTGATTGAGGAGCACCTTCGCTTTCCCTGTGGTTGATTAAACCATTATTCTCTGACATGTCACTGTATATGCTCACCTTCGAGTCAATGCTCATCTGAGCTACCGTGCCCACTTGAAGTGATCAACATCAACAGTGATCAAAGAGTGTTATCATACATGGATATACACATGACACTAATTATTTATATGCCTCTTCCCTCTCTCTCTCTCTCTCTATGTATATATTGCATGCTTATTATTCACAGATGCCCGCGCCTATCGCTGTAATACGATGGATGATGAGCACCTCCAACAAAAGAAGCATATATTTATGGATCACAAGTGGTTGGTAGGTAGCAATTATTGATGGTCATTTGTGACGACCATTTAAGTGAAAAGGCCAGGCTCAACATCAGCCTCATAGATTAGGGAAACTGTCCATTCTCTGTCTGCATCTTTGGGAAACCCCATGGCCTCCCATTCGGTGTTTCAGATCTCGGACATAGCTAGCCCACACCTGCTTCTTTTCTCCTTGTGAGCAAGACAAGGAGGGGATGGTGCAATTAACGCTTTGATCATTAGCTCAGCTGTCCATCTCACCGCCACCGTCACAGGCCGAAGGAGGAGCAGACAGACGGAGGGCGGAAGCTACATGAGCCCCATATCTACCAGAGTGTAACAAGGCAACCACTCCATGTTGGGAGCCAACATCTCATGTGTGGTCTTCAAGGAGGCCGGACCCTCAAGACGAGGTGTTCCAATCGCGGAATCCACGCTCTTTTGCAGTTCTATGATTAGCTCAGCGACTAAGATTACGTAACACATTATGTACCATTATACGTTGTAGATAGAAATTAAGGGTGACGTACGATGCATAGAATCATGTTTTCCCGATATCCATATGCTTTGATGCGAGTAAAAGAAAAAAATACGAGTGCGTGAGTTGGAGCTGGGATGAACCGATAGTGAATCCAGTTGGTTCATGGCATGAAGTTCCAGCTGGTAGAGAGGTGTATATAATGCACGACGCGTCGAGCATGGATTTCAGTATAAAATCCGAGCTGTAAAAGCAGAGGAAAAAGAAAAGGGTTCCGGATGAGGAAAGTAGGAAAAGAAAAAGGAGGAGGGAGGAGGAGGTACCACACGTAGTTAATGAGATCCCAAGTAGAGAGAGAGAGTGGGGAGGCAACATCACACACTTGATGCTTTGTTATAATAATTTGGTGTACCTTGATGCACCCTTTTCCCATGTGAATCCACGCAGTCATCTCCCCCACACCTTCCCGTCCTAAAGAGCTAGCTGGTCTTTGCCCCTCCTTTATTCTCTAGTACTAGGGAGGTAGGTTGCCTCCTTCGTCAACCTTTGTAGTTTGTGTATACATCTTTGTGGGAGAGAGCTATATTTCCATATCCCATAGGCCCCTCTCGTTTCCCTCCCCCATCACCAATTCATTTCCCTCACAAATCCTAGTTCCTCGACGTCCATCCATCGCCCTAGCCTCTCTTTCTCCAAGGCAAATATATATAGAGTAGCGAGTTGGAGAGTCAAGAAAGTAAGCGAAGCATGGACATGAGCCCTGAGATCGATGCGTGCGACACCGGTCTTGCTCTTGGGTTGGGCATCGGCGGAAGGAGCACCCCGTCGTCGGCCAATTCCCGTCGCCTGCAGGAAGCCTGCTCACCTCTCAGGAGCTCCATGCCACAGAAGCAGCCATCGCTCACGTTAAGCCTCTCCGATGACGCCGACGGGAGCGCAACCTTGCTCAAGGCTGAAGCGAACAAGCCGTCGGAGGAGGGCCGTCAGGCGCGGCCGTCGTCTCCCCACAGCACGCTCTCGTCCTTTTCCGCTGCCGACACTCCGACGATTAAGAAGGAGAAAGACGTCACGGAAGCCGACGAGGAAGCAGAGGTGGAGAGAGTCGATTCTCGCGGCGGTGCCTGCGACGACGATAACGATGGCAGTGCAAGGAAGAAGCTTAGGCTCACGAAGGAGCAGTCGGCCCTGTTGGAAGACCGGTTCAAGGAGCACAGTACACTCAATCCTGTTAGTATTTACCATATACGCGTGGTCAATTAATAATCTCTCTGTCTCTCTCCCCTGATTATTTACGGTGTCTTATTTTGATGATCAGAAACAGAAGCATGCGTTGGCCAAACAATTGAATCTCCGGCCACGGCAAGTGGAAGTCTGGTTCCAAAATAGGAGAGCAAGGTTGGTCTCTAATTTTTTCTCCAACTCTCCATGAAGTTCCGATTATGCATGTCTAAAGACACACGCATACATATGTAGCGAGAGGGAAATTGTTCTTTTGTTCTGTGAAAAATCTTGGTTTATGGTAGATATGAACGCACGTAATAGTGTTGATTCATGGTGTCTGCCGATGGTGGGACGGCAGGACCAAGCTCAAGCAGACCGAAGTTGACTGCGAGTTTCTGAAGAGGTGCTGCGAGTCGCTGACCGACGAGAACCGGAGGCTGCAGAAGGAGCTGCAGGAGCTGAAGGCCCTCAAGTTTGCGCCGTCCGTCTACATGCAGTTCCCGGCGGCCGGCCTCACCATGTGCCCTTCCTGCAAGACGATCGGAGCCGCCGCCGACGTCGGCCCTAAAGGCGGCAGTGCCGAGTCCTTTGTGGTGGCGCCACCGAAGCCTCACTTCTTTAATCCTTTCATCCACTCAGCAAAATGTTAGCCAGCAATGACTATAACCTCTCTCTCTCTCTAGACCTTGGGAGTTACACTTGATACGTGATTCACGTCTTGGCAATTCTCGCCGGTTACCTAGTTTTGGTTGAGCAAGCAATTGCGCTTACTAAATAAGAAAGAAACTAAGAAAAACTCCCTCGTAATATCCTTCTATTGTAAAGCACTAAAGGTAGACTAGTTAACCCATGCCCCTTGATCGTCGTATGTTCCTCGGTCTTAATTATTGTATAGAAGACATGATTCTCATTTGCTTTCTATGATCCAACCGTGGCTCAACTATATATGGTGTTGTTTGCTTACTCGTGTCATCCGTCTTGGAATTAGCGAACAACTGTGTGACTCCATCTACCTTCCCTCTTATACGAGTGTGTGTGTGTGTGCAGCTTGCTTAACTACTCACGGAAGGAGCAGCCTTGATGTTATCATCGCAGGTCATATTGCCCGGTTAGGGGAAGACACAAGAAGACACGGACTTTTTGTGGAGGCACACAGTGCGATCGATCTCCTGGCGTTGTGTGGGGCAATGTGGAAGGGAGCCGATCGAGATGGTGCACGTGATTGTGGCTGTTGAATGGTAGGAAAGGTGTGAAGGCAAAGGAAGGAGAGGAAAGCGTGTGGGGAAAGGAAGGAATGATTGATCGATGGATGGAAAGATCACCCATCCATTCCACGTAGGCGGCCTCGCGGACCTATGAACGGAAAATTAGTTGGTGGGTCACATCCACGTGAAGCTCGGCCCCACCCATCTCCAGTAGGCCCCACGAAACACGATCCGGTCTCGATACGAATTTAGAATTCAGGAGACGGAGTCATTTATTTGTCTCTTCATCGAGGGTGCCGCGTGGTCACAATTATCTTATCCGATCTCTTCGCCTTTTTCTATGGAGGTGACAAATCCCTACTTGATTGGAAGAGGATAGTCACGTCAACTTATGACATTAGGGTCGGCTTTTGGCTAATGTAACAATATAGAAGCTTTCTTTGAAGATTGCAAGTACATCTGTGGGCAGAATAAATAGATAATTATATATATACACACACAAGCAACGCACGGAAGTCTTCTAGCTATAATAGATATGACACTAATCAGAGTATGTGACATTTGAGATACGATTTACTCCCCATCATCGTGGCTTAATGGAAGGGGTACCCAATCTGCAAAACTAGAATCGATATATATAATCGAAATATCTCCCAAGAGTAGAGGAAGAAGGTAGTAATAATTTGTAATGATGGAAATTTATTCGTAGAGGCAATATATACTGTAGACGAGGAGCAGCGGTGCAAGGACAGCCAAACAGGTGGTGGTGGTGCGAGACTTACTTCGCTTGAGTCTCTCTCTCACTCACGCTCTCACTAAGTAACGTTGTTATTCTTCCTCGTTTGCCTTGACAGCTTACACGAATGCGTCAGCTTTGTTTCTGTTTACAGTGAATATGCCCTAATGCAGCTTCCATTATTGGAGCCCGGACAGCTTGGTTCGTGAACCGTTCGAGGAACTAGGACGGGACAGGAGTTTGGGAATCAGGATGCTTCTCGTCTATATCATTGGGCATTCTTGAAGGAGGGCCGAAGGAGCTGGATGATCGCAATTGGGTGTATGGTATTAAAGATATGAGAGCTGCGTGAGAGAGATGGTGTTTGACATTTCGATTGGCGTGTTTTATGGGGGAGAAAGAAAGAAGAGACGCGAGGGAGGAAGATAGACGAAGGCGAGTGACTAATCGGGGACATGCGTCAACTCCATATTGGTCCTTAACCAATAAAGACGAAGGCTTTATCGTGTTCTATCGACGTTCGACATTGATGAAATAGCATCATAACTCAAGAAGATAACTCAAACAAAGCAGAACTCGGTAATGCGATGCCTGCAGTAAAATAAGCCCGAGGCGAGGTCTACTCGACGATCTGCTATGCTAGCGAATTAGATCGAACCTGATCGAATAATAGGAGATGAGTGGGAGATAGGAACGATCCACATCCAAAATGATACGGGCTGAGCGATTAGTTTCGTCATGGGCGTCGGTGATGGACGGACCAGTTCTGGCTCGCTGATCAATACCACCTTTTGTCCACTCGGCTAATCTTTGGATCTGATCGACTCCCTGTCTGTGATCTGTTGCTACGATGAACGGGCCATGTACTCTTCGAGTCGCAGGTGTTCTTGCGCACCGTGATGAATCCGATGTATAAAGTGACAAAGTGAGGGACAGCGAGATGAACTATAGGTGTCCTGAGGACTCTTGCAGTCTACAGCGGAATAAAAGTTGAACGGTAACATCAGAATATACAATTATTTGTGGTCCAAGACTTGCTGGGGATTAAAGAGGGATATGTCGGTAACCTGTAAAAGTTAATTCTCACAAGACATTTATTTTGAGATTAGTTAGTCGAATTAACAAGTTAAACTGCGTACCAATTTCACGGTGCAGAGGGAAAGTGGCTTTGATCGGCATGTCCAATGTATTAATTCCCTGCTGTATTCCAGTTTCTTACGAGTCAAATATGAGTCTCTATAAGTTAATGCTCAAAGCCCCACTAGCTTCTTTCCTTCTCTGGCAATACACCCACTCTTTCTCCATGGTCAAACAGTACGAAGATGAAAAGTTGCGTTCCAGGGTCCCTTGTCTTCTGGAGCTTATTCATGCATGGGGCACAGACTTGGCGTGCATTAATAACCAAGGATAGAGTGGTCACCCATGAAAGCTTTTCACTTCATCCGATAACGAAGTCATGGGTAACCTTTAACCCTGCAGGCCACGGCGCTGTGGGTTGGAACTATATATGACGTGAAACAGACCGATGGCTTTGTTCATGACTGCGTAGGTTGAAATTACATGAAGACAGAAACAAGTACGTAAACAGGCAGAGACAAACATTACACCTTGCACTGTGACCACAAAATGGAACAAGCAACTCGAACTTATTGTATCATGGACGCCTTCCTCAGCTAAAGTACGCGTGCACGCTCCTATCCCGTGCATTCATGTATGCATGCCGTGGCTCAGATCCCGGCCCAGCACTCCGGCGGGGGGACCGGGTACCGGGACTTGTCGGTGCAGTAGTCGTAGATCATGTGGTTGGTCCGCACCCACCGGTACAGCCTCGCCTGCTCCGGGCTGAGCTGCCGGTACGCCGGCGCCTCCCACCAGTTGTTGGGGTTGGAGGCGCAGTTGGCCGGGCCGGGGACGGCGCATCCCTCGATGTCGAAGTCCTTGTAGTAGGCGTAGAAGGGGGCCTTGCCCCAATCGATCTTCTCCAGTCCACCTCGCGTCGCCCAGTCGTCGGCCTCCCACAGAGTGGAGTACACCCCCATGGGTTGCAGCGTGGGGTAGGGGATACCTCTACGCTCGTTGTTCTTGTACACCCTGACCGGCACGTTATCCACGGAGAAGCTGTACAACCCAGCCAATATCAATGATTGATATCACGAAAAGCAACTGATGATGTTAAGAAAGATGTGACTTTACGCTGTGGTGAATGGGGATCCTGCATTTTATTTATTACTCACGAGCTAACACTATCGACTGGAACCATGAACTTAAGTCGGGATGCAGTAGAATAGAAGACTCAGGTCAAGAGCCTCCACACGCTATCAGACAGCATGTTCTTCAGGAAGACGCTTTGGCATAGTTTGCACATACATGTAAGCTGTCTGGTGTTGGGAAATTTAATGGTTCGGTCTTATCTTAGTAACGTTGGAGAATATGCTCACGGCTGCAGAGTGATCGACCGAATCGGTTCCCTCTGGAGCGGAATAGGAGCCTACTTGATTTCTTTTACCAGGTGTTCTGATTCGATTACTGGAGCGACGACATGGAATCTTTGAGAAGGCTACTCTATATCTCCCGTTGGGTCCCTTTGTTCGGATACTGAAAATAATGACACAAAGTTTGGGGAGTGGGAAGAGTAGCGGTAGCTTACACGACATGGTAATGGTTCCAGAGGATGGTATAAGTATGGTAGTCTGCAGCAGGGTCGAACCAAAGGTTAACTCTCTGCTCACGATCACCCTTGCCATGAGCATACACGTTGGTCTGCACCGTGTATGGCTGCCCGCTCCTGTTCCCCAGGAACTCGAAGTCCAACTCGTCGCGGACGGTGTCGGTGTCCGAGTTCAGCTGCAAGCACCAACAATCACATAACCAAAACTTATACCGGCGGTAGCATGAGAGAACGTAATGGGGATCGAGTAGGAGCTACGAACATAGAAGGCGGTGACAGTTCCGGCGGAGTCGCCAGGGATGAGCTTAATCTTCATGCTAACGCGCCCGTAGTGGTACTGCTTGTTGGAGGCAAACCCACAACCTGCATGCCATGCGAAGCGTTACAACCCTCCTCCACTAAACGACGCAACAGGTAGTGAATGTTCACGGTCAATAAATGCCATGCCGTGAAAATAACTAATTAGCCATCAGAAATCGATCCGAGATCACCTGAGGACGGGTCCAGCTTCAGTTGAATTGCGGTGCCTCCTTGCAGCTGCTTGATGTGAGTGTCAGCCCAGGTGATGCGGAAATCCTGGAGGAAAGTAGCCGGCCGTGCGCCGACGAATGCGACGAGCGCGAGGAAGGGGACGATAACGGATAGGACAGCGGTGTGACCCATCGTCTTCCACTGCTATCAGTGGTAGCAGAAGCAATGATGGGAAGACTGAGAAGTAAGCTTGTTGCCGAAAGAGAGAGGCGAAGGAGGGGGTTTTATAGCCGAGAAGGGAGGAAGAACGCGACCGGGATTGCTTCATCGAAATGGAACGCCCCCACGACAGCCTTTGCTTCCAGCTAAGAGCAAGCCGTCCCGGGCCCTCAAAATTTACTCTCTTCTGATGGTAATCGGCATGCCGGACCCGGTGGCTCGGGCGCCGCGGTGAGCCACGGGGAGGAGGGGGCTCACCACCCGCGGGCTCCGCGGCTGCCAGCCAATGGGAGGAGTTCCGCCGATGGATGGTGGGGTAGAAGTGTAGTTCACGTGGCGTTCCATGTCAGCAGGATCGCGGGCGGTGCGATGACAAAAAGCTTTGCCTAAGCGCTTCCATTTCACCTTGTCCTCCCAATAATTCTGCGACACGTCCAATCAGGGGGCCCGCTGCCGACGTTTTCCGATCGCTGTTGTTTTTCTTGGGGGGGTGACGTGGCGACACATTGATGGTCCATGGCCCACGGCGGATGGGAAATCACCGCGGTGCTTAACTGCGGGGGGTGCGGCCGTGACAGGCTCTTTTCGTCTCTGAGATTAGTGGTGTTTACTCTTGACTTAGGTGAAGTTTTGGGCGACAATGTTCATTTTTATTTGTTCGTGATACTTCTGCTCGTGAGCTCCACCAGACAACCTAACATGGACTTCCGTAAGAAAATTTACTTGACATGTAATATGATTTATTGTAGTTTATGGATACAGATTGACCGTAAAATATAAGAAAAGAAAATTCTGGTTGAAGTTATATGTTGCCTCATCAGGTTTGTGTGGGAACTCGAGAGGAAAGCTTGGGACACAATTATAAGACTCTGTAATTTCTCTGGTAGAGGGGAAAAGGAAAAACAAAGCCTATTATGATTAAAATAGAGAGTCAGGATCAACCTTTATTGGTTCTGTAAGAAACTATTTATCGATTACTATTGTGGACTGTATATGAATATTCATGATCGATGGAGACATTGTGATTGATGTATTGAAAAACAATTTCAGGAGATATCCATGAGATAATATATAAAAGCAAGTATATATCACCTCTAAGATAAATCAACGCTGGGTTGAGCTAATTGTGATAATTTGATATGCCGAAACTTGGGCATTAGATCTACAAATTTAAAAAGAGTGCGTATTTTATTTTAACGCATGATTTCAGAAGATGGAAGAATAGGAGGATGCTATTAAGAAAAGGAAGGTAGAAAATTGATGGACGACAGAATTCTTTGACGAAGTCACCAAAAGTTGCAAACACGAAGGCGAGGGTTCACGCGAAATTGTTGGTTCACCACGCACACGTAGCGTCGAGAGATTAGGATGCGGTGCACCAAAGTGCTATGTGCAAACAACCTATATTTGCCTCTATATAGTGTCCAAAGGACACAAAGTAGGAAGATTAGGACCCTTCAACAACCATCCCCACGGGAAAGGTTGGAGTTTCTAATCTAGCTAGCTTGCTCCGGTCGCCGTTAATGGCGGCTCTTCTAATTTCTCAGAGAGAGAGAAAAAAGCGTGCCTACCTTCAGTCAATATTGCTCGTGTCTTCCTATCGAAAGCCTTCATGATTGGAGAAATAGTGTCACGAGGTTTCGACAGTACGCATGTCGTCGGAACCATTGGCCCGTAAGTGACCATTCAACTTTTTTTATGACTGTCAATCGAGTTGCGTGAGATGCATGCCCTCGAAAGACGATCCTTTTTGTTCCTCGCTACGATCCGTCGGCACCGAGGCCTTCGATATGACTTGGTTAACGTGGAGAGGACGAGTGCCACGTTGCATGCAAGGATAACAAAACAAGGCGGGTAGAACCTGGTCCCGTGCTCGGGAGAGGAAGGACGACGGCAGTCCCGTCGTCCTTGAAATGGTCAACGAGTGATGGCTAAGTAGCACCGACCTTCCCTGCTGCCGCAACGTCGAGGTACTGCAGCTGATGAGCCTTTTTAAGCAGTCCCCCACTGCCGTCCTCCTCGGTAATCACCTTGGTTGCACGGATGGTGGTGCAACACTCGAACGAATGCGACGGTAGGGCAAGCCATGTGACAGACATGACATGTTGATCGTATGAAGCTAGCGAGCGTCGGGCGAGGGAGAACGCGATGAAGTCAATTGGATTCAACCACTGAATGGACAGAGAAGTGAGTGGGATGATGTCAGTTTTGTGGATATGATGGTGGGGTGTTCCACGTCTGCCAAGTATTCATGCCACAAGTACAAAGACGGCAGAGAGGAGGGAGGGGGAGGGGGGAATGCATGCATGAACCCGGGCCACATGCACAGTGCGTGCATGTTCGTCCCGCTGCAGCGGAAATGCATAAACATTCTCTTACTGTGATGTTGGCACATCATCGTAGCGTTAAAGAAATAGGTTCACCAATCGGACTATGGTTTAGATTAGCTCGCCATGGAACGCCAATCGAGCGAGAGGAGGGGAATGTGAATGCAGGTTAATCGGCGGAGCGGTAGGGACGGTGCCCATCCCTCCGTGCTACCTTCCCACCCAGCAGCTCTGCGATAAGTAGCGAATTAGATGTTGTCGGGTGGAAGCTTCTTCATCCGATCGACCGACGATCGATTGCATTTGGATGACGGGAACATTCGACTTGGTGTTCCCTTTCGTCAATTTGACTTGCACCCAATTCCATTCGGGTGAATTTAGCAGACCGGAAATTAACTCTTCCTCATCTTTATTCTTCCATCCCTTAATCGTCCTCGATTCGTTCCTATCATGTTTAGTCCTACACATCCCACCCAAATTACATCTGTCCGACTGCTTTTGATACTATCGAATCTAGTATCCGTCAGAAATTTATATCTCTATGGTCTTCAAAAATTCGACGAAAAAACCACTACCTGTTGATGAGAGAAACCTATTCGACCAAATACTTGTTGATTTATTTCATTTCCGGGCCTTTTGGTCCGCCACATTTCACTCATTCTGTTGGATCCGCGTCTTCTTTCATGCCCAATGCTGTCCTCGACTATTTCTTCCTCTCTCTCTCTCTCTCCGTCCTCATCCTTGCTTGGATGCGTGCACAAACTTTCACATTCCTCCGTTTCCTTTGTGCTTCTTCTCGAGTGAAAAAGCAGGCAACCGAAGTTAAAGGAGTCTCAGACGGCAAGGAAAAAGGGGGGGAAGAAGACGAAGGCAAGCAGGGTGAAATGATCGGAGCGTGGCAATATCCATACGTTGCCAACAGGAAGCATCTTTTATCCATCTGATCGTCATCTCGGTGACAAAGTGAAAGCGGCCGGAAAAGCTAGCACACGATTGATTTATAAGCAGGAGTCATCTTCGATCCCGTCTTAGGCATCCAAGGAGGGAGGGAAGCAGCAGCTATCACATTGCCTTGACAAGCTTTCGAGAGCGTGGGAAAGAATTGGCCATGTGGCCACAGCCAGCCTAGCTGCTCTGTCGCGGATACGTGCGGAAGCATGGCAGTCTACTGCGTCCATTATCTCTGACATCCTTTGCTGGACGCCTGTCATGGCGGTGGTTGAAACACCGACCCAACTGTTTGGTTTGGACCACCATCTATCCATCTCCATGGCTGCATGATTGTGCTATCACTCTCTGGAGCCAAGTATTTGCGTTATCCTCTTCTTCTCATCCTTTCACGTCAGGGCCTGCACAGACCATGTGGCCCTTTTTATTTTAATCGAGCAGCATGGCGGCTTTAAAGTATAGCATTATTATGCAACGAGGTGATCGTGACAGAACTGGAGAACTTAGCATCATATTTCCTAAAATTTTCCTTTAAAGGTTGGTAAAGTTGATTTAATCGTTTACCTTAGATGATCAATACAGGCGAAAAATTGCCATGTCAAGAACAAGACAGATATTTGCACATCATAATCACAGTAGAAGCAGCTCAGTGATGGTTCCTTTCAGCAAAGATATTTGCACGTCGTAATCACGGTAGAAGCTCACTGGTCTGCATCTGTGATTGCAACTTCTTTCTCGGCGTTTCTATGAAGACTGTACCGCTTGTTTGATTGGTGCAGTCCGGCCAAAGGCTTCACAATAGGTGATAGGGATTGAATGACACTGTGACCATAAAGTACCATTTTCATGAAGAAATCAATTTTTCACTGTAGGACTTTGCATCAGATTCTCCAACATTATTAAACGCCCCAGCCAACGATTGGCTTCCTGTCTGCCTGTGCGATGCAATCTGGTTTGCCTGGAATTTGATCCTATTGTTGAAGAAGAACAGATACAAGAATAAAGAAAAAGGGCTCACAGCTCATAACATACGACAAGGAGCCTTGAAAACCATTTATTTATTAGTAATGATCTGCCATGTTACATGTCTGCTTTTTTTCTTACAGATCTCCACAAAGACTACACAAGCAAGAAAGAAGAGCTAGGAATTATTCATATGGGCCTCGTGAAGGATCACCTCAAACTTCTGAAACAGGGGCCGGTCGTCCTCGGGAACTAAGAAGAGCACCGACTCGAGCTTCCAGGATCAAATGAACATGGATCGGGGACGGAGGAAGCAAGGAAAGGGCTACAAGGGAAGGGAAGATAAGAAACGAATTCAAAAGTCAACTTCCCCTGCAAAGTCCTCAAAAAGCAAAAGCTCAACCGAACCCGAGTGAGTGTGTCGCTCTTCTCTTGTGAAAACATGAACGAGCAGCTCAACCATGTAAAAAAGCTTGAGAAAAAGGAGAGCAAAAAGAGCCTGAGGATAAAACTCATGCAGCAAAACAGGGCGGAAATGATGACCTTCGGATTCCTCGTGGATAATTAACGAGTCTAGAAGAAGAAGAAGAAGAAGATCGAAATGACTGCGAACCGAAACTGGCTTAAAACAAAAGGGGAAAGAAAAACAAAAAGGAGGCAGACCACCTTTCTTTTCTACATAGAGCTCGATTCGCTTCATCACATGAATTCTCTGAAAGCAGAATTCAGCTTCCTCACCAGGTCTTTGGCTGTCATGGAGAACTCCTCTTCGGTCTGTAAAAGAAGATGACAAGCTCATCGAGTGTTCAAACTAGACATGAGTTGCTGGAGTGCAGAATCGTGGGCACCAGAGGTCTAAAGAATCTTGCCTGAGTCATCACAGTGATGTCGAGAGAAGAGCTGGTGAAAGGCATGACGCTTGTGTTCGTTACAGAGAGGTGGAGCTTCTCGATCTCAGAGAGTGCTTTCACCAATATCCCTTTCCGGTTCTCGCAGTGAATCTTGATGAGGATAGTCTTCTCGCACACCCTGGCCTCGATCTCCGGGAGGCTCTCGTCGAAGTTCTCGTCGGAGGAGGAGCCATCGTCACTTGCACAGAGCTGAGATTTCTTGACAAGCACTGCCGATTCAACGTTCCTCTGTGTAACTTGATCTTGCAGGCTCGTAACCTTCTCCTGAAGTTGCTTCAGGTACTTGATAGCATCTCCGAGAACAGAAGCTTTGTCCATCTTCCAGAGAACAAAAAATTGGAGATACATTGTGTCAGCTACTTTGCAAGTTCCACGTTTATCAGAGCTGAGGAACATCGATAATCGGAGACTACATAGAGGGAATGCAAGCATTTATGTTGCCTGATGAAATCGAAATGTGACCAATTTCAATTTGCAACTTAATAATCTCCTCGCTCCATTGTTTCGTTCCTTCATTCGTAGACTACTTGGGGAGAAATTTAGCATCATCTACTTTGAGATCCAGCTAATTGCTATTGTTGTTGATGACGCTTATAGCTAATCGTCGTCTCATCGGCTGGCTTGACATCACATCAACTCCGAAAGACTTGCTAAACTAACATGCTGCTGATTCTTGAAACTATTGTACAACAACATCTAAGGTTTCTTTACGTTGCCTCAAAGAATGAAACATACATCTTTCTCTGCAACAAAACGTGATCTACAAAAACCTACAGGAATAAGCACATCGAAAACCAAAAATGGATCGAGAACACACCTTCTTTAGGTCAGGAACCACCGCGGATAGCTCTATGAATCTCTGGCTGAGCTTCTCTCTTCGCTTTCTCTCGGCCATGATGTGTTCCTGGTTATGAGATGCCGGCCTGGCCCCCGCGTTCGCCCTCTTGGTTCCATCTCCGGACATGGCACCGTAGTTCCTCTTTGAGGGAATCGAGACATCCGTCTCTTCTTTCTTCTTCATCGTAACAGCGTGACTCAGGTTGGAGTGACGAAGTGGTGATTCGGGGTTGCCAAATGACAGGATTCTTGGACACGAGGCATCCGAGAGCACGGCCGAGTTCTTGTCGGTGGTGCAAGAACTCCAGCTGCTGGTCTTGATGAGTTTCTTGGCCCTCTCGGTGCTCGCTGGCGGATGGAAGGAAGAGTACGAAGTGTAGCTTTCAGAGGAGGGAGACCGTTCTAGATCTTGCCCGAGGGCTAGTTCTAGTTGTTGCGTGCCGAACTGATCTAAATTGGTCAACTCCCACTGATTCAAGAAACTCTGATCCATTCCCTGTCAATCGTAGGAACTTAGATTGCTTCTTTTTTGGTTTAAAAGTTGGATTTGCGACCGAAAAGACTCTCAGCCCGACCTCCTTACCATGTCAGAATAGCATGGAGATGCCAATGCTTCCATCGCCACAGGTTCGTCCCCTACAGTGGAATATACAGTAGTACCAAGGCAGGTGATCGTTCTTCAGGATCAAATTCTGGAGCAGATTTTATCAAAGCGTACGAGTTTAGTCGGACGCTTGCGAGAATCAAGATGGAATCAGGAGTAAAAAATTTATGATCAATGGACGAAATTTTTTTTTTTAAAAAAAATCCTCTTTTGCGTGAAAGCTACTTGATACCGAAGAAAACCAAGAACCAGAGAGGAGGAAACCAAAGCCTGCTCCAATAGCGTTCGAAGAGAGGATGTAAGCCAACCTGCAGCAGCAAGTCGAAGGAGAAAAGAGCAGTATTCTCCTTTCGAAATTTTTATCTGGTCTATGCTTCTGCGGGTTGAACCTTCAGACTTTCTCTCTATCACTGTTTTTATGGAGGCTTTTGGCTCTATATATAGGACTTTAAAGCTACATCTTTCCTTCTCCATCTCTATTATTTCTGCTCCGTCTCCTCCTTTTAATTACTCCGACATTGCTGACCCAGCAGGCAGCTACAGGCCAACAAAAATTATTATTTTCTGAAACAAAGATCTAAAGAAGGATAACCCCATATATTTCTACCGACACCGAACGAGTTACTGAGATGGAAGACGATCGAGCAACGCTGTTATTCCCCCCAAACAAATCACAGCGAAGCTCGATTCTAGCGGATGCCAACATCCTCATAAACTTCTTTTAGCTCTGTATCACAAACTAAAAACTCAGCAAATCGTCGTTTGTTTGTGAGTCATCAGCAACAGCTAATAAAGACAGCAAACAAGAGATCGTTGATGCCATCCACCACCGACGTCATATACAGCTACGAATAGTTTTCATTGGTAGCTGAAATATTTATGGCGAATAGATAATTGGTCTTTCAGTCGATCCGTCTGCAGTACCGACCGTGAGTGCCATGCGTAAGAAGATTACTAGCGATTCAGGTGCATGTAACTCTGCACAGTGATTCCGACATATCGATCTTAATGATGTACGAGTTCTTGATAAAGTCGAGAACAGAATCAAAGGGTGAAAAATAATTTAGAAGTAAGATTAGCATCCTCTGCTGGCTTGCATTCGAATGAAGAACCAGAATTCATATGCTTGGAGTACTGTATCACTTATCATGTGGCCATTTCATGAGGATACGCATTCGAATCATTTTAGGTTAAGAAGAAAATGTGTTCGAAAGCTAAAAAGGCAAAAAAAAAAAAAAACATATCTTTCAGGAAAACAAGAAAAATCTTAATTATGACGAGAAGAGCTGCACTGACCGCACAATGATCTAACTGAGTTCCGTCAAATCTTTCAGAATCCCAAAGTGTCTGACCCAATCCAGTTTCCGCACGTTCACGATTCGCTGGATCTTTGGAACAGCTCGAATCGCTCGCAAGCTACCATCTTGCTGCATCCTTTGTACGTTTGGATGCCTCCAGCGAATACTATAGTGCCAATTATTGAGCAAGAGATAACTATTTCTCAATAATCTATGGAAAGCGAAGATATAAATAATTAGTGCACTTGCTACCTCACCCACTACCTCATATCCCAGCAATATTGGATCCAACCATGCTCAATCTTCTTGGAATAATCCTTTCTGAAAACATATATATATATATATATATGTAAATAAATATAGATCTTGGTAGTCGTATCCATCTCTCAGTCCTCAAGTTTAGAGATGCTCATGCTATAAAATATATCTAGAAAATGACATAAGCTAAAGTAGATGGTCTCAAAGTTACATAGGTGTATGAACATCATTTAATACAATAATTTTTTAATTAAAAAAAGAATATGACACTCTCTACCTCCTCTACCTAATAAGATTCAGCATGTGAGGTCTAAATCAACTGAATAGTAGGATCTAAAGATGTTATCTTTCTCAATCAGTGTAGCATTCTGTCCATCAGTCACATCTTACTGAAGATGTTATTTTTTTCTCAACTAGTGAAGTATTCTGTCAATCATTCACGTGGATGGATGGTCCACTTTAGCCAGTGGATATACCGAGTCACGTGCTGGAATCAATCAACGCTGGTGAGCATGCAGCTTTACCCAAAAAAAAAAAAGAATCCAATTGTGTTGTCATGTATGGATCACGGCATCATCACCGTCCTTCCCTCCTTGGAAACAGCCTAGCTCGACAATCCCCCAAACATGTCATGATGTGGCCGCATGATCGACCACCAGCATCTTCCCAATATCTATTATTCTAATCATCATCATCATCATCATCGGAGGAACGAAGACAAGGAATACAACAAATCCCACTTGACCCTTACCACTTCGTACCGACTCATGTGTCCTCTTCAAGCACCCGCTTGGGGCATCGATCATGTGGGATAGTACCGAGGCCGGAGGTAGCCGTCAAAGATGGCCAGCTTCTTCCCAGCATTAGCTACCTACCATCAACAACGGAGATCCTCTGTAATTTTCTAACTCCAAGGCTTCTCAGTGCTATCTATCACTGCTATCTAAAATATTTCCCCGCCCCTTTGGATGAACTAAGTTAGATTTCAGAGGAAAGGATCAGGAGTAATTAAATCAAACTCAGCAGCAAGCAAGCACAAGATAATCTCGGTCGTAGTTAGTTCTCCAACCGATGATAGCATTTAGATTATTGAACTGGAGTTAGGGGGCTCCGTGACAGCAACCCGATTAAGATTCTCTTGAGACAGTAAATCTAATAATGTGACACCCGGATGTCGATTAGGCAGGCTGCTAAGTCGATGGGCTCGATTAGTTCACGTGGGTCTCTTTTTGGCCATGCGTTAATTATGTTCGATGAAGTGTCTACTGGCTAGCTCGCCGTTGCCCCGTCAAAAGCTTTCTTCTTCACAGACTCCGAGTGCAGACATGGCAGATCCGATCAGAGTAAGAGTCATAGCACGAGCAGATTCTGATGAATTCTCCCTCGTAAGAGAAGTTAAAAACGATCAACCGAGCACACTTAATGTCTTAAAAAGTAAATATAAAGTTATCCTTGTTATTTGCCTGGCAAAGATTGGAGTTGCTGGAGTCTCCGGTGGGCCGTCGCCATGCCAACGATGAGAGTGTCGGCATCTCTTTGTCAATGTCATGTCACGTAGATACAGTCGCGGGAGCAAGAAAAAATGGACGTCGTGTTGCCAATGTGAGGATGATAAGAATGTCAAGCGGAAACAGGAGACGGCAATATCGGGCTCCAGTTGATATGTATTTACTGTACATTCATTGTCTGGGCTTCTCCCGGGTCGTATGGGACATCTTCCATAGTTTTCCACGTGGTGGAAGGCGAAAAAGAAACATGTTAGGTGGAAGAGATCATTGCAGTACAAGACAATCTTTATCCGGATGCACCATTTTAGTGGTTCTTCTACGATCCATGGATGGAGAAGTTGTCGATTGAGATTTGATTTGACGGTAGGTAGACAGGGAATAAGTATTGGAAGGCCAAGGCCATAATTGGTTATACCTGGATATTTGAGTGTATGCATTCATTTCCAGCTTGTACTAATTCCTAACATGCCGTCTCCTTTAGCTTCAATCTCCCTACTCTATAGACTGATTGCTCATCTCCAGTCTCCTCGAGTCCGTCTTATAATACGACACAGCCCAACAATGTATACAGGGCGTTGAACTTGGTTCATGGGCTAAGTTAGTGTTCTGGGTCTCTACAGGCTACTCCATGGTTCGCCACCGCATCGTATACTGTATACAGGGCTTGATCGGCAACCGAAGAAGAACCGACCGCCAGAGCCCAGCTTGAAGGAAGTTAATTCCAGAATTCTTCACTGTGATCATCGATAAGAGTTCGTCAATCATTTGCAGGACTTTGAGCCGATTCTAGGCTTTAATTCTTCTTTGTTTACTTAGCTTATATATAAAGAGAGAAAGCAAGATCCACAAGTACTGCAGCGAGAACTCACCTTAATGCGCATTAAGAACAGCATGGCCTCTCGATCCCAAACTCAAAAGCTTCAAGTTCGGCGGCCGAGCTAAACCTAGACGCGTTGGTGCCGGCCAAAGTAGCTGCGGCAGAAGAGAGCAAGGAGATTGGAGTAGGCCATGGAGATGCATCAGAATGGTGGTGGTCAGGCATGCAAGGAAAGAGCCAACGGAAGCCATTAGTCATGGCCTACTAGCTGTTAATTCCTGCTGCGATGCATATGCGTGTCGATTCCCCCTCGCCTCTTTTGGGACAGGTCCCAGTCCCATCATTGTGCAGTTCTGCACCACTGTGGGAAAGTGAATTGGTGCGTCCGTCAACTTGTGCTCTGCCCCCCGCGCGTTCAGCTGGATGACACCTGCTGAGTTAAGGGACCCAAAAGAATGAATATACGAATGAACATACGTTGGTGCCGGCTAAAGCAGCTGAGACAGCCGTCCTGTCTCTGTATCTGTCACTCCACTCGATCTCTCACTCGTTTATTCTCTCTGCGGAGCGGATAAAATTATGATCAACTTGGGCACCTGTAATTCTCTCTCCAAAGTGGGTTGGACTATTTACATATCGGCACATACATTTCAGGAGGAGGCATCAGATTCCACGGTCTCTTTCAATGATCCGCTATATTATATTATCTCATCGGGCGTAACATATTAGTTTTTTTATCGATGAAAAGCTAACGCAAGAAGAACATTGTTAGGTTTGACACTATCTTCTTTTTTTTTTTTGTTTAATCTTATCCGTCCTCATGTTCTTTGTGCCTCCTTCGAAAAGCTCATTCTGTGTCACCATAAACAAAACAAAGAACTCATTCCACCTTTTCGTGTTTCATAGCACCACACCGGCGGAGGAAGATTGACGCTTGGGGAGACAAAGCTTAGTGAGCGCCTGTGATCCGAGTCGCGAGACCCTTCGAGAAGTAAAGCGACGTCAGAGAAAACGGGAACGTGGAGATAAGTTGGAGAGGGAACAAAACGCAGGAGGGAGTGGAAGGGGCCCCTGCGGCAAAGGAAGCACTCGAGGCCCAACGAATAAATGGTGGGCGACGCGGTGCCAAAGATTCCAACAAAACTCGGGTAACAGAGCACCAACCCCGGCATCCTTGCACTTTTCTGGAGGTCGAACAAAGTGAAACCTTTGGAAGAGCGGGGAAAGAACAACAATGCTAATGGAAGAAGAAAAAGATGGAGGGGGTGGCAGTACTAAAGACACAGAAAGTTGTATCTTCTTATTTGTTGCGTTACGTTGTGGTGAAAGGTGAGATGATGCGCAAAGCAAGGTAATGGCTTGGAATCAGCCGCAGCCTTTGCACGCAGACGAGCGTGGATCAAAAGATCAGACTTAACATATATCTCCAGAATTTAGTGTCAGCGATTGCGTAGAAGGTGGCTGCGGAGGTTCTGCAAACATGACACGCAAACGAGGCGAGTCATATGAAGTCCAATTCCCCACCAGCCGTCCATCCGTCAAGAGGGGGTAAGCACGTACATGAGCTGGTGCCCCCCTTCGCCCAATCGTATGAAGTCCCGATGAAATGGAGCCGATGGAAGAGGGTCGCAGCGTGTCCCCGAGTCCCACCTTGAGAATAAACAATCGACACGTGTGGTCTGGCCGTGTCGTATCCCACTATTTAAGGAGATGCGCGTTCCCTCCCCGTTCGTTCGGGGGCAGCAAACGCAGCAGAGAACCAGAGGAGGAAACGTAGAGAAGCCGCAGCGCCGTCTGCAACACCACACCGTCCTCCCCTCCCAGAAGAAGTCTCACCTCTTGAACGACGACAAGTTCATGGAGCATCTCCCTCATCACCCCCCCGATTTAGATCTCCATAGATGTCCTACTCCTTCAGAGGTAAACACACCAGAAGCGAGCTCCTGCTGATATATGCATAGACTCGTGGCGTGTCCCCTGTGTGCGACACCAAAGCGTTTTGCTGCTACGTCTCTGTTCTTTTCTTAGCTTTTTTTTATGTGGCTGCTGGAGATTAATATGCCTCGCTTGATTGAATTGGATTCAGGTGGTGGAGGAAATGAGAGCCATAGGGAAGATATCTATCCCCACGGCTCTCACTGGCCTCGTTCTTTACTCGCGCGCCATGGTGTCGATGCTTTTCCTTGGCTTTCTCGGCGAGCTCGAGCTTGCAGGCGGCTCTCTGTCGATCGGGTTTGCTAATATCACGGGCTACTCCGTCCTCTCCGGCCTCGCCATGGGCATGGAGCCCATATGCGGCCAGGCATTCGGCGCGAAGCAACGCAAGCTCCTTGCTCTCACTCTGCAACGGGCCATCCTGCTTCTCCTTTCCGCCTCCCTCCCAATCTCCTTCCTGTGGTTCAACATGAAGAAAGTCCTCCTGTGGTGCGGTCAGGACGAGCTGATTTCCTCCACCGCCCACGTCTTCATCACATTCGCCATTCCTGACCTGTTCTTCTTGTCATTTCTGCACCCTCTTCGCATCTATCTGAGATCTCAGAACATCACTTTTCCGATCACGTACTGCTCGCTCGTCTCCGTCGTCCTCCACCTGCCGCTGAATTATATCCTGGTGGTGCATCTCAAAATGGGTATCGCCGGTGTGGCCCTGGCGATGGTCTGGACCAACTTGAATCTCCTGATTTGCTTGCTTCTCTTCGTCCTCTGCTCCGGCGTGTGCAAGGACTCGTGGGTGAGCCCGAGCATGGACTGCCTCCGGGGGTGGTCGAAGCTGCTGAAGCTCGCCGTGCCGTCGTGCGTGTCCGTGTGCCTCGAGTGGTGGTGGTACGAGTTCATGATACTGTTCAGTGGCCTGCTCGCCAACCCCAGGGCAGCGGTCGCTTCCATGGGGATACTGATCCAGACCACGTCGTTGGTGTACGTCTTCCCGTCGGCGTTGAGCCTTGGGGTGTCGACCCGCGTCGGCAACGAGTTGGGTGCGAATCGTCCCGCCAAGGCCCGGACGGCGACCCTGGTATCGTTGGCGTGCGCCGTGGGGCTGGGACTCGCAGCGATGGCATTCACGACCTTGATGAGGCATTGGTGGGGAAGGCTATTCACCACCGACGCGGAGATTCTGAAGCTCACGTCTGTGGCTCTGCCGATTGCGGGGCTGTGCGAGCTGGGGAATTGCCCGCAGACCACCGGGTGCGGCGTGCTAAGGGGGAGCGCGAGGCCGAGCACCGGGGCTAACATCAATCTGAGCTCCTTCTACTTGGTCGGAATGCCGGTGGCCGTACTGCTGGGCTTCGTCGGGAAAATGGGGCTCCCGGGCCTATGGTTGGGGTTGCTGGCGGCGCAGACATCATGCGCGGCCCTCATGGCATACGCACTCGCCAGCACGGATTGGATGACGGAGATGGAGAGAGCTACGGAATTGACGAAAGCTTCGAGCGCTCCTCCTCCTCCTCAACTCATTCCTATTACTGCAGACACCAGCGGCGATGGCAGCGGACGATCACCTTCTCTCGTGGAAGACCGAGAGAGGACAGGGAAACCGTGCATGAAACATGACGTGGAGGGAGCAAGTACCTCTAGTTCAGAAACAGATCATCTCATTTACTGTGCCGGATGAGTGGGGTTCATCAGTTCTTTGGAGACGAGGCTTTTCGCAAGTGGATCTCGTATTTTTGCCCTCAAAACATTTCCTTTTTTTTTTTTTTTTGTAATCTGATGAATGGATCGAGGATATACATGACATTAAGTTTTGCATCTGTGTCCGTCCGAAAGGGCAACATGAGTTCAAGGATATCAGTCAGCGCTCGGGTTGATTTCCTTCTTCTTCTTCTTCTCTGCTTGCAAGCTCGAGAGATGGGACACTAAAAATGCCCGACGTTTCCAAGTTAAAATGCCACTTTAGAAAGAAGATGGCGGGATCGCTCTTTGGCTACCGGACATGTACCGGTTGGGAGCATTCATTCCCTTTATAATACCCCGCCACTAATCCTGCTTTAGTGGACTTTCTGCAGCTTAAAGCCGATTAGTAAAGCTGCATTACTCGCTTTTGCCTTTTTTCCATCTGTATGCCCTGTCGTGTTGCTGCACTCGACTCTTGGTAGAGTCACGTCTTGACTTCCGAACACCACCATATCATAAAGAGTGGCCTCGAAAGCAAGCTTTTAACATTCTCTTGCACTAGTTTATCTAAAAGGCTGTTTGCCATCCTGCACTCGTCACCTTACAGCCATTCAATTCGGCTGCTTCGCCCCCTTTTCCCTTCACCGGATCGGGTGCTTCATTTAGTGGTCACGTACCCAATATGTGCCACCAAGCTTACGTCGGCCGGGAGGTAAGCTTATGTATTACGTATTATTATTATTATTATTATTAATTTTAAAAATAATTTTTTTTAAAACAAAATAAAATTTGAGTTTTAAAATAAACTATTAAGGTCTCTACCAACTAGGTTGACTGGCACAATCATGATGACTTGATCTCGACTACATATCGGATAAAGAAGAAGATAAATGAATTTATTATATCTAATGTATAAACAAGAAAAAAAAAGTAACGATTTAAGAAAAATAGTAAATTTTATATACGCCACAACTATTTTAAAAGGCAAAATAAATTAATTATTGAAACAAACATAGTATCATCGTCAAAGTATTGTCATATTTGAAAGAGGGCAGAAATTTCTCTTAAGGATGCAATCCGAGTGTGGCGGCTCGACTCGGACAACCAAAAATCTTTTTTCGGAGGCAAAATAATTGTTTATATCTCATTTCATTCGGTTTCTACAAAAGCATGCATGGGTCTGATTGTTTTAACAATAAACGTAATGAAATGTATACATTTTTTTTTGAAAAAAAAATGAATCATTGATCGTCAGTAAAAAAAAAAAAAATTCATACGTTCAGTAAGTTCGAAATAAAAAACAATACATTTTATGTAGCATTTGTTGCAAAATCGACATCATTTTTTAAAAACATTATCTTATCCAAATTAATTAGCTTTTTTTTTAAAATTTTATTTTGTATGTGAATCCTCAGCCGCAATCAACTAAAAACGGCGATGGTAACGTAACGACCAGATGGACAAAGCGATGCATTATTCACACAGCACCCAAATACCGACGCAAAAAGTTGTGGGTGCGATTGCGGCACCATTACGGATCAATCGAACGACCGCATTTTGACTGGTTTCTCGAAGCCGACGATGTCTTCGACTCCACACATGCGTCAATCTTTGTAGTTCAAGACGTAATAGTTTTGACGGCCCCAACCACAGTTGACGCTTTGAACTAAATCTCCCAGACCGTCTTTTTCCACCCACCCGCCCGCCCGCCCGCCCGCGCGCGCACACAACAACCCTAAGCTTCGAGGGTGTATCCTTTGCACCTCAGCGCAGCCTCCACCTAATGAAACGGAACACTGAATGTTGAACCTGTGTTGCCTTCCAAATCAGCCCTTTTGTAGGTAGGAATGGCTGGAGTCGAAAACACATAAGAAGAAAACCGCAGGCGTCGACGGAGTCAGTCCACTACGAAGGGATAACGCTAAGCACCGTCTTAATGTCTTCCGACGGCATGTCACGTTTCAGCTTTTCTTTCCCCCCTTTTTTTTCCCCCTCTTTTTATAAATAATAATGCGATGACATATTGTGCCACTGGGATTGCAACGAAGGCGACGGTGCGTTGGGTGGGACATGCATGGGGTCCGGAGCTCACGATATCCCCATTGTCGTTTGTGTAGAATTGTTGGTGTTGGACCACGGGCAAGACGAGAAACCATCACGGTGAAAGCTTCATGTCATGTCGATGCCCGAGGCAGTGCTCCTTATCGCGCACAAGCCCGGAACCAGCTCGATCACCAACCACGTGCTCAAAAGAGGAGGTGGGGGCGGGAGCTCGGAGCAACCTGAGGGCAGTGCCTTCCCTTTCTTTCCCTGCTCTGACGGATTCTTCCTTCCACGGCGGGCAGGGTCCACGTTAACCAGGCCCTGTGGCCCCTGTTCAGATATGGTCTTGTCACGTGGCGCTGTAAGGGAAGGACCAAGAATTGAACAGCTCTTTTGACCCGTTCCGGTCTTCTGGATGAGCAGAAGAAGGGTAGAGAGGAACAGCAACCGCGGAGGGACTTCCACCGGGACGAGCATCTGAGCATGGAAAGATGTTGTTGGCCATTCCATCAGTAAAAGCGAAGAGCACTATTCCATCTTTGACCGTGGACGAACACGATCTGACTTCAACGCTTTGAACAGGGTCGCGTGCGACACGGCAGGCATGCTCTCGTGTGGGGGCCACAACGGCGGGGGAGTAGCACCGATCTCATGTTGAGTGGGGGGAGGGTGCGACGCATCCCACCTTCCTATTTTGGGGAGAGTTGGTGTTGACACAAGAAGCCGATCCACGCCCCCACACTTTTTCTTTCGATCCCGTCCCATCCCATCTAAAGAAGTGCACTCGATCGCTCAAAAGAAAGCGGCCTTCTGGTTCTCCTGTTAGGTTCCACCAACCATGTACGTCCGCCCACTCTGCTCCGATTCAACATATATCCTTTAGCGGAACTCCACCCTCTCTCGTATGAAAGAAAAAAAGCAAGATACCATGTTTGAAGCGGCGTTGGTCGGGGAAGGATGAAATTTATGGCAAAGGAGCTCCGGCATCTCTTCCTTGGAAGCAAGAGAGAGTGGGGTGGAGTGGTGTGGTGTGGGAAGCGTTTGACCCGGAATGCCTTGAACAACAAAGAATGATCCGCTTGGCTTCGGTATCTGGCTCCGAACAATGGAATCCAAGTAACGTGAGGTGGAAGTAGGAGAGAGAGAAGCAAGTAGAAGAGTGAAAAAAGAAAAAGGTTGAATTCATAGGGTGACGACTAAAGCAACCCCCACGAGCCATGGAAGTGGAAGAGCGCTATTCTGCTCCGTTGGATGGGAACTGATGGAAACGCAACGCAAGGAGGGCTCTGTTCAAACTCGCTTCTTGTTTTGTTGTTGGTTTCGTGTTGTCATGTCCATGGATAAGATTAGACCGATCCACGACCACAACCCGCGGAAAGAAACCACGGAATAGAGACGAGGAGTCAAGAGTGGCAAACGAGGAGGTGTCAGCGTCGGGCCGTCGTCAGGCATGGTGTGATGTGCCACCGTAACACAGGTAAACATCACGGCTGTCTCTCTAAATGATACGTCGTATATGGATCAACATATACTCAAGGGAAGCCATGATCCAATCATGATGCACTCAAGGTTACATGGCATTGGCAGATGGATGGTCCCGCGTAGATTTTCGAGCAGGAAAGAAAAGATCGTCGGAATCTCTGAACAACGATAAGGCCAGTGAGAACTAGATCGAATCATCCTTCTTTTTTTTTTTTTTTCACCCCAATCAGTCAGTTGCGTATTCAACTCTGAAACATTTGCAGTCAAAAATAGAACAAGAACGAATTCACTGATGCACACACTAAATGCAAGCATACTAATTGAGCCCCAGCAATTCTGAGAAGATTTTGAACGGCACAAAGAGATGAATATACATGACAGGCAATGGGACAGAAAAAAAAAAAAGACAATCTGATTAATTCTATTGCGACTCTGCTTGATCGATTCCATCATGAATTCTGAAAGATTAAGTAGGGAATTTACAAAAAGAAGAACATGGGCAAACTGCGTTGGACCACAAAAGGAATGTGGGGGCAACGACGTTGGCAGCAGGATTCGCAGAGCAGCAGCCCGTGAAACAACGGTAAGGAAAGCAGCGGCGTCAAGACTGTTCGCGAGCCCTATATATATATATATATATATATATATATATATATATAGGGCCAGTTAAGCATTAAATTGTGAAGATTCACCAGTACCATATTCATGGACCATAAACAGTAGCTAAAAAGAGGCATTGATACATGTAACCTTATGACTAGAAGCTAAAAGTCATTCCAACAAATCATAGAAAAGAAACAAAAAATATATATCTAAACGGGAAATGGCCAAACGTATATTCAATCAAATGCTGAACATAATATTCTATCATCTCTTGCACAAAGAAATTATTGGATTGTTTTATTGCTCATAATATTCTATCATCTCTTGCACAAAGAAATTGTTGGATTGTTGTGTTGCACAAATCAATTGCTCTATTGTTCTATTGCCCTAAGACTAGTGTCTCAGGTCTTGTTTGCATGCCCGAATAATGGATACATGGAATGGAAGTTCAATAGTATCTTTCCGTTGAACCGAAAAACTGTTCAAATGAGCCTGGATCTGAGTTGATATCAACAATCTAAAAATTTAACTGAGTTAGGCTTTTCAATAGATTTCATATAATATGCATCATTAGAGCAACAGCAAACATGGAATCTCGACCTGCAGAAATTTTCGACCTGGAACACATTTGTCAAGAGCAACAAACTTTGTGATAGACCCATCCTTCTTGTGCTGAATAGCAGCTGTAAAATTACAGTGAAGATAACCTGAAAACCAGTAGTGTGGCTTATGTTGGTTTAGCAGCTCTGCAGCAAGCAAGCGGCCTAGAGTGCTCTTCTTGATCTGAAGAAGAACCACAGTAATTAGACTTTTGACATTAATAGCATCATGTTAACAGTGTATAACATTCATTTTCAGCATAATAATCTCAGTATATCAATAAACTTACAACTGTCCAAGCATTGAAACACAGATTCTTCAAGTTGCTTGCCATATCCTTATTGGGTATATGAAAAATATGGTACTTGTCACAATTCTTGGGAGTATAGGAAATTTCTTGTAAACATCCAATTTTGTAGATAATAATTAAAGAGATGTATCTTTTGGATACTCATAAATAGTTTGCAGGAAAAAAAAAAAACACTTGTATTTTATCTTGTATTTAGGAATCAATATCATTTGAGGCAGAAAAAAAAAAAAAACAGAAGTTACAACCACTTCTATCCCAGAATCACCGGTATCTGGGATAGAAGCTTTATGCTGTGAAGTGAATCTGTTGAGATCAGTACTGTTCAAATCACAGAGCTCTAACTATCGAGACAAAACTGAGATTTTTGAACTTTTATTCCTGGTTTAACTTTATATATACAACAGCAATGTCCCAACTATTTGAGGTTGACTACATAAATCTTTTTTTGCCGTCAAGTTTTATGTAAAGCAATATATTCATTGAAATTAAGAACATTTAAATCTTTATTTGTAGTTGAAGTTTTTAGTAAAGTTTTCTTAGATTTTCCTCTACCTCTCCTTACATGATTAGTTACTAATTGTCTCACATTTTGTAACTATAACATCTATAGGTCTCTTAAGATCATTTTCATACCATCCTAAATGATTCTTCTTTATTTCATGCTTGAACAAATTTGTGCATAATTGTTCATAAATAAAAATATTCCTTTTTATATCTTTTCATATTATCCTAGGTTAATTTAGATAAGGAAGATACACTGAAATCTAGATTCATCCAACACTTTTGGCTCTAAGTCGACCAGGCTACCTCTTTTTAAGCATGAATTGAAGAATTGTTTGATCCACTAATTAGTTTCAAAACTCTGAGAAACAGAAAACCAATGGAATTAGCTGATCCACTCTAAATCACAAAAACAAATCAAGGAATGTAATCTGCCAGTTCCAACCTATCCAGTAAAATAAACTAACCCATCCAACAATCCCAATCCCAGCTTCTAGTGCTGATCATGGCTTCTTAAAATTTTTTTACACGCGTATCAACAGAAATGTAAAATAGTAATGCTAATAGAACTGGCCAGGGGCCAACAATAAGTATAATAACTATTTCACTCTCTTTATTTTCAAAGAATGTGAAATTAAAACAGCTTAATATGCACAGTGATGTGAAATCAGAAAACTTAGTGTGCCTCTTCTTCAGAATGGGGTTTACATCGAGCAAGCCTCTTTAAACTTCCATATTCATAGACACCAATGGGCCACTCATGTGATATGAAAATATCTATTGGTTCCTTAATGCGCGTGAGCTTCATTACATAATATTCCAGTATGTGGTATACAGACCGCAGATCACTCTAATTAAATGGAGGTCTCTCAAAATGTCCTGTTAAAAGAAAAGATTATGATTTGATAGCACAATGAGGGTATGATTAAACAATTATCTTAGTTGAGTTCAACTTAGAGCTTATATAGGTTAGTAAAGTAAATTCAGGAAGGCACAAAATATATATAGACAAGACCATATGTGATCAGAGAAGGCTCTTTTATTTTGGCATATAAAATCACAATGAACTATGTAGGAAATTGGTATGGCAAAAATCTGCATATAGTAACATAATATGGACAACAAAAGTGAAATAAGTTCTTTTCTACCAATGCACAAAATAACAAAATGAAAGCATAACTCAACATAGATTTATCATGGACACTAGACTGAAAAATAAACTCACCTAGATGATAATGGCCTTGCTTATAATAAATCCAAGAAATCCCACCAATTCAAATGTTGCCAAACTTAATAACTCCAGAAAAGCCCAAGAAATATATATTAGGTGCAGCCCAGCCTCCATAATACGTACCAAAGAAATCAAGTCAAACCAACGTATGCATGCATCCACATACACACAAAACAAGAACAAGGCTAATGCTGTGGTCTGAGGACTTTAGCATGAGTTAGTCTTTAAACCATCAAACGATGTGATAATGCAAGTCCAAATAAAAGTCTCAAATTCACTTTCTAAACTAAATTATCTTGAAAAAATTACCTAAATGAGGATTAGATATCCCACATGTTTTTGTAAGCTACAACCACATTGACATCTGCTGTTAATCAAAATCATGCATGTAGAAATCTGCCATCTATCTTCAAAGCTATTAACTATCAGATAAGAAACTCACAGTTCCCATAAATAATTCGATGCTTCATGGTTCCCACCAATATATATAGTCGGAACAGGTGCTGCTTCTTGTCCAGAGTAATACTTCCAGAATGAATTCATACCCCGATATTTTGGTGGGCACAACTCAAGCTCTTAAGATCATTTTCATTCCTGACTGCCTGCTTGGACAAAGAACTAAATGGTCAAAGAAATTAGCTGCATCAAGGAAAACACATATGCAAGTGCTTATAAGCAAGAGAAATTATATGCATATGGGTGTGCAAGCAGGCATCTTGACTTGATTGAAGAATTTCTATTATTATTATTTTTTAAAAAAGATCCCAACTATGTAGGAGCTGCTACCACATGTTAGAATAATGTGGGAAAATGAATGATAATCCATATTTCAAATCAAGGTCCGCAATACCGTACTGTACCGGTGTACCGAGAGTTGATCGGTACGGTACGTACCGATGCGTACCGTTGGTACGCTATGACATACCGATGGTATCATACTAGGCCGTACCGATCGGTACACCTCGGTATCGGTCGGT
Organism: Musa troglodytarum; assembly: GCA_023547065.1. Taxonomy (NCBI): domain Eukaryota; kingdom Viridiplantae; phylum Streptophyta; class Magnoliopsida; order Zingiberales; family Musaceae; genus Musa; species Musa troglodytarum. The sequence continues at coordinate 18,906,163 of CP097510.1, forward strand.
ACACCTCGATACCGGTCGGTATACCGGTCGGTACGCCTCCGTATCGGCCAAAATATATGTACCGCCCGGTAGGCGTCCAGCGTATCTGATATCTGCGGACGGTATGTATACCGCCCGTCTTGGCACGGCGTATTTCAACTATCAATTGTTATACAATGATTTATAAATTAAAAGTACAATGGAAAGACAAGCATGGCCAATGTCTCTAGCATTACAAATGTAATGCTTAGAGAAGATTGATAAAATACATCTTTATCTCAAACATAAGAAGTAACGCAAATTTCACTTTTCGGGCAACCAGAGATACAATGGGTTCCGCCTACTCTTAAAATATATATTCTTCATGGCCCCCAAAATGTTGGTTTCAACTACTTAGTAGATAGAAACTATGGAATCCACATCAAAGCCTTGTGCAGCCTTTAACTGACTACACAAGGTGATGGAATCCTACAGTAGTTTGGGTGTAGGAATAGGATCAGTCTTAGTCTCGTCATAGTCCCGGTTCAACCACAACTGATAAACCGTTAAGTCAATCAGAATTTGGTTCCGATCCATTATTGTAGCCTTTGGTTATAGCAGGGCTGAGCCCATCATCCCACAAAGATGACATCAACATAAGCTGTGATGCAATTTTCCAATATCATGAAGAAGATGAACAAAACTATGAAGTATGAATTTTTGGATCATCAAATAAAAAACAATTTGCTATTGTGGAGAAGAAAGTGGAACAAAGCTTTCCAGAGATGAAATATTCAATGGACCAAGATTTCACAGCTAAGAAACCATCTAAGGATCCTCCAATCAATGCAAAAAATGAACTACGAATCAAAGAAAATAACTTTCCTGCATGAATATCTCAAAGCTACTTAAATTGTCCATCAAACTGTAAGAGATAATGAAATTAAGAGAAATCCCAGAAAGAAATTCTTATTATCTATTTCAAAGTAGACCAACTTGCAAAAATAGCTACAAATATAGCATGAAATACTCATCACAGATTTCCTTATGGGGAATAATTAAAATGTCTGCCGTTGCACTGCAGTAAAAGTCATAACCACCAAATCCTCCACATAGCAGAATGCCATTGATGTATTCCATGAGTGCAGCAGTAAGTGCAACAAAAGCAAGACAATGTCATCCAGTTACATGGCAGACTTGGGATGATCCATTGCATTCTATGCTTATTTAGAATTGAGCCAAAAATCTAATAATTTAGGATAATTTTTAGATGTGATTGGCTTGTTAAGAGGAATCCTAAAGTGTCTAGAAGACATTATTCAATAGGAAACAAGGCTCGGATGGTTAGTTTGAGTAAACTATAAAGATTGTTTTAGTACTGTCCGAGAATTTAACCTTGTGAAAGTGAAGTTTTCTTTGATTGCACATAAGTTTTTTTGCTAGATATTAATCATGAAACCTTAAATTTTTTCTAAACTTTCTCTTATTCCATCGCTGAAGCCATAAGTTGTCCTGAAGCTGTGTTACTAAGAAAGAACCTCAAATTTTGCTCCCTTCCTTTTGTTGCAAAATTTTAACTTATTAGAAAATGCAGGTATTTGACATGTATAACACTATTATACACTAATTCATTATCCAACTAGCAACTATGATACACCAGACTTGATGGCTTGTCAATTTCAAGAAGTGAATTCTTCACGTGCTAGGTATGAAAGTAGATAATGATAGGATGTTGTTCCCTATTCAAATATTCTTGATCCATCACAAAATCGAGAGAGAGTAGGGCAACGCTGATAAAAATAAAAAAAGAAAATGATGATCAAGACCTGGAAGTCGCCACAGCGGATTAGGAGGTCGATCTTTGTGTCCTCAACCTTCTCGACATGCCGAATCGAGGCGTACACCTCATCCAGCTCTCCATGCAAGCAGCCCCCAACTGCGGTCTGTTTCCAAGCAGGGGAAGAGAAGAATAAAACCTAGAGAAATCAGCGCCAAGAAACCACAATTTGACACACAAGAGGAAACGCGAACAGACAGACGAGTGAGAGGCAAAGATCGACAGAAAGAAGAGTGGCATTGGGCAGTGCCTTCATCGATGCGACTCTCTCTGGGAATAAGAGAGATTTAGAGGGGGAAGAGGGCTCCTATTTTGCAAGGCCGAACAAAGGGATGCGGTGGGGCGGGAACCGGTAGTGGTTATAAAGAGACCCACACGCCGACCTGGCGTTCTAAAACCGATTCGGATTCGGATTCGGATTCGGATCCAGGATTCGGTTCTGGCAATATAGTATATTTTATTATTTCTGAAAACTAGGGATCCAATAAAGATGATTCAGTTCTGGAAATATATTATCTTTTATTACTTCTGAGAACTAAGAATCCAACGCAGATAATTCAGTTCTGGCAATATATTATTATTTATTATTTCTGAGATCTAAGAATGCAAAGCCGATAATTCAGTTCTGGCACAGATCGATCCAATACGATTCTTCCACTCCTGTAATTGCTCCACGGAGACTCCAAAAACTTGAATATTTTGAGAAGAACAAAGAAAGAAAAAAACAATGTGACCGGTCAAAACCCCTCATCCGCTCGTGGATTGATTTAGCCAGAATTTTCTATTTCATTTAGAGAAAAAATGGTATGAAGTTGGGACACCATCTGGCAGATGCAAGCCAGAGAGAAGAGAATTGGAGGAATATGAGGGCACACAGGCCTGCAGCTTCAAAATCCACCATTAATCGTTGATGCACATAATTTGAGAGGGCACGGAACGCCTTGTGGAGTAACATATGATACATAGATCTAGCAAGAACAAAGTAGAACAAAATTTACATTTTGCACGAAGATGGCAGTGCGGCTGAGTATTGTCCCTCACAAGGACCAACAGCCGAGCTCAAGTGCCTCCTGGAACTTGTCCTCCGTGGTCGGATGCCGTTTGGTGCTGGCGTCGGACGCTTTCGCTTCAGCCTGAGCAGCGGGCACAGCCGGCAGCGAGGAGGGACGCAAGACTGGGCTTCTGGAGAACTTCACCAGAAACGAAGTAGTGGCGGCGGCAGGAGGAGGTTGAGGGGAGGGCTTGGGTTTCCACTGGTGGTAGCTTAGGAAGAGCATCGCCGCCGAGGGAGCCATGGAATGGGGAACTTTTTAACTGCAGAGGAATGGAAATCTGGAAGAGAAATATTGCGCTCTCTGCTATGTATAGGCGAGGTTTGGTATAGAAAACGATGGGTCCGGTTGTTTTGTCCTAAACCGAAGGCCGGAAGCCCGGAAGAGAGAAACTGTGGGTGGTGCGCGCCATCGGAAGCACAAAACAAGGGGACGTGGTGGATGGCTGGTGTCTCTTACCGAGGCTGGTGACCCTCCGCGCAGGGGAGTGACGACGATGGACCCGTGGATGGTGACCCACCAGTGCAGGGTGGGCCAGTGGCGTCGCGTGCCAGGCTCGGGCTGCGTGCTCTACGGAACGTGGCGGGGCGCGGAACGCTCGATCTACCGGATCCATACACATGCTTCGCACGTTGGATGTCAGTGGAAGGCCGTGGTGGTCTGGGCGCGTGCCGTGCTCGCGCTGGGAGCCGGCGACGGTCGACGCAGCAATCAAGACACATGCTTTGGCACGTGGTCTGTCACTAGGCGGAGGCAACCGGCACACTGCTGTGGGCTGCGTCGATCACAATAATTATTAGTCCATAAATCCTGGCAGAATGCTGGCATGACCGAATTTAAAAATATATATAATATAAAGTTTTTTGAAAAATGAGAATTTTTTGGGACGAGGATGGGGAAATTTTCTGTTTAGTCTCCCTAGGAGGATTCGTTGAGTCAGGTACGGTGATAAATCAGGTTAAAGACAAGTTAATCAGATGAAAAGGATCTATGTTATTTTAGGTTGGGGGAGTTATCCTTAGTAATTCTGTTTTATTTGTTGTCTTTAATCATTGTTTGAGTTTATCTTGACTTTCTAATGACACTCTTGATAATATCAATAAGATTAAAAATAATTTTTTAACAAAAAAATTAACATTTAAGTGGTATGCATTTTATTGTTTGAGGCATAGTTTTCAAGAGAAAAATTAATGGTGGATTAAGCCTCAAGGATATACATATCATCAGAATTGTCATTCATAACAAAATAATTAAAATTTTATTTAATAAGGAAGTTAACTTATGGAATCTTATCGTTAACATAAAATATGGTCATTTTGACTAACACTAGACGTACGAAGGCTAGTTGGACCCGGCAGTTGATCTTAGATATTATTGTTGACCTTAAATCTAAATATATTATACTTGTTGGAAAAGGATGATCCTTTAATGTTTGCAAGGACAATTGATTTTTCGACATGCCCATTTGTTTGAATCTTATTCTTTTAATGTTAATTTATCAAATAATGATTTATATATTCAAATTTTGCTTATTAATATATATTGGAATTCATCATTGCTTAGTTTGACCATTGGGCCTGTGTTTATTATGCGAGTCCTTTATGCTCATATATATGTTGATAGTTGGATTTGCGAGCTCCCCTAAAAGGGTTGCCTTAACTAGATCCGGCTATATATTCCTTGATAACCCAAGGGGGGGAATTTGTTCATTGTGGGGAATGGTATCATGTCCTTTGGAATTTATAGATTGCTCATGGAGTCTAATTCTTTTGTTGGAAATTATTCCACTAGACTTTCGATATTTGGTAGATTGATTAATTTGGGTTTGAAGATGGAATTATCATCGTACTTTATATGAGAATCATGAAGAATCTATTGACCAATTTCTCTTTTGCATAATTTTATGATTGCTTTCTGTTTTGAGAACTCAGTTTAAATTTTTTTTTGCATTGTGGGAATAAGAAAACTGGTTCAACGAAGGAGATGATCTACCTAGCAATTGTTTTCATGGCTTATTTGGAGGGCAGGGAATAATGCTAAATTCTCGAATAAAAAATTCATACCTAATAAGATTATATATATTACTATAGCTTTCTTGTAGGATTGTGTGGATAACAAAGATTGTGAAGTGCAGGAGAGAATGTCATGAGTCTAATGGAATCGATCGGGGCAAGGATGACATAAGTTTCTTAGAAGAGTCTTTTATCACAATGCATCATATCGAGTCACGTAATCTAATCTCTATACGATTGAACATGTTCGGCTTGCATGGCTCTATCAACGACGATAAAATTATGTCAGCTAGCGTTGCACACTAAAAGATGCTAACTATCTGATGGGGTGCGCCACCCTCCCATGAGTGGCACTCCATCGTCACGTCGACACCAAGGTCAAAGTGACGAATTACATCAGTACGTCGCAGTGACCCTCGGTCGTACCAAGGTGAGCGTCGACCGGGGTAGGACAGTGCCGTCCTAGAAAGCTCAGGACAATGCCTCGGCGACATCTCCAAGCATGTGTCCATACCAGTGTTCTCGCCCCTGCAACGACCATCATTCCTCTCATTCCTCTTTTCACCCCCGAGATTCAAGATAAGCCCATTCCATCGAGCTTCCGCCTCCCCTCACTTGACATGTATGATGGCGACTCCAACCTGACTGAGCATGTGGTTGCCTTCCGGGCCCATATGGCATTGTACAGTACTTCCAACGCCCTCATGTGCATGGCATTCCCCACTACTCTTCGAGGACCTGCTCTGGCATGGTATAATCGGCTCAGGCCTACCTTGATCTCATCTTTCGACCAGCTTGCCAAAGACTTTGAGTTCAACTTCCTAACCTGCAAACGGCCAAAACTCTCCGCTGCCCTTCTCCCCAGCCTCAACCAGAAGGAGGATGAGCCCCTCTATCATTTTATGACTCGTTTTGCTTTAGAAACTCGTGGACTACTCGATGCTCACCCCTCTCTGATAATGTAGGCCTTCATGATGGGGCTACGACCATCCAAATTCTTTTGGTCACTCGTCAAGCGCCCACCAATGATGATCCCAAAAATACTTCAACGTGTGAATCGGTATGTTGCTGCGGAATCCCCGATGGCCGGGAAGTAAGAGGAGCACAAAAGAGCCAGAGCGAAGCCTTCCCAAAGGTAGACCTCAATAGCCCCGAGGAGGAGAATGGACTGACCCGATGCACCGATCCCGAGGTCCACCTACCCAATCTTAAATGCTTCAAGAATGGAGATATTCCTTCAGATCAAGGAGAAGGGGCTTTTAAAGGCTCCCAACCTAATGAAGAGCCTCCCGGAGCTCCGAGACCGAACTAAGTACTGTTGGTTTCATCATGATTACGATCACGACACCGAGGAATGTCGAGACTTGAAGTGTTAGATTGAGGAGCTCATTCTCTCGGGGCACCTCGATCGCTATCTAAAAGGCGAGCAGGACTTGTCGCTGAGACCTAGGGGCCCCATCGGGAGGTAGATTGACATGATCATGGGCGAACCCGCTTCGAGAGGGGAAAGCATATCGGGACAGAAAGCCTATGCTCAAGCGGCCATAGAAGGGCACCCGAAGTAGCAGCGTGACTTGGAAATCACCTTCATGACCGAAAAAACTTATCATCTTGATCATGATGACGCATTGGTAATATCAGTCAGAATCACCGACGCCCGTGTCAAAATGGTCATGGTGGACACGGAGAGTTCCGCCGACGTCCTTTACTTTGACGCCTTCCAGAAGCTCAGCCTGCTTAAGGAAGCCCTTGCACCATTGCACTCGGCACTCACTGGGTTCATGGGTGACTCGGTCTCCCCCCTCAGCATGATCATCCTGCCGATAACCCCGGGAGAAGAGCCGAGGTCGAAGACAGTCATGACAACCTTTATGGTGGTGGAGCTCCCCTTGGCATATAATGCAATCCTGAGTCAACCTACTCTCAATAAGTTCAGGGCTGTCATCTCCACCTACCACCGGACGATCAATTTCTCGACTCGAGTCGGGGTCGGAGAAGCGAGGAGTGATCCCCGAGAGTCTAGGTAGTGCTACCTAATAGCGATCTCGTTGCCCAAAAAGCCAAGGTACAAGCAGCCGTTGGTTGATCCTCGGGATGTCTCAAATCCACCACAACACCTCGAACCGACTGAGCACATGATGGAAGTGTCGCTGGACAAAAACTGACCCAACCAGGTTGTGAAGATTGGGTCGGAACTCCTAGAGCAAGAGCGGGTGCAGCTCATCGACTTCCTGACCAGCAACACCGATATCTTCGCTTGGTCATCGACAGACATGCCTGGGATCGACCAAGGAGTGGCTCAACATTATTTGAATATCTCCCCCCGAGGCTTGACCTGTGAAACAAAGGCTAAGGAGGTTGCTTTCTGACCTACAACAAGTAGTCTGTAGCGAGGTGGAACGGTTACTGGTGGCGGGATTTATCGCCAAGGCCAAGTATCTTCGGTGGTTATCGAATGTAGTTCTCGTCAAAAAATCTAATGAAAGCTAGAGAATGTGCGTTGACTATACCGATCTCAATTGAGCATGCCCGAAGGATTGCTACCCACTCCCAAGGATCGACCAATTGGTTGATGCAACCTTGGGACACAAGCTTCTTTCATTCATGGATGCCTTCTCAGGATACAACCAGATCAAGATGGCGCTCGAGGACCAGAGCACACTGCCTTTATCACCGACCAAGGAGTCTACTTCTACCGGGTCATGTCGTTTGGACTAAAAAACACTGGGGTGACATATCAAAGAATGGTAAACAAGATATTCACCCATCAGATCAGGTGAAACATAAAAGTATATATCGACGACATGATTGTAATGCTTAACGGATCTTGCTAAGGTATTCACCACACTATGGAGGTTCGGCATTTGCCTTAACCCTGTCAAATGTAACTTCGGCATCGGCTCGGGCAAATTCCTCGGTTTTATCATCCACCAGAGGGGGATCGATGCAAACCCAGAAAAGATCCGAGCCATTATCGATATGCAGCCGCCCCACATAGTCAAAGAGGTGCAGCAATCACGTTAAAGGCCATGACCTCGATAAGTCAGAATCTAGGACGAAACGGTACAAGTTCGTGAGATACCCCAAGGAAGCTTGTGGTTATTATTTCTATCACCCCGAGGACCAAAACGGTCTTTGTTGCCAAGAGAGTAGTGTTTATTAAGAAGGAACACATTCTTGGCAGAGACAGTGGGAGCATGATAGAGTTGAGCGAGGTCGGAGAATATAGCTCAGGCACCATTCCGGAGACCGAGTATGTTCGAGTACCTGATACACAAATTATAACTTTATGTAGGACTGATAGAGTGTCACACCCTCTTGAGAGATATGTGGAATATATCAGTAGAGATAACACTCAGGATATTGATCCTCAGACCTACGAGGAGGCTATTATGAGCATAGACTCTAGGAAGTAGTAAGAAGCCATGAATTCTGAGATAGAATCCATGTACTCTAACAAGGTTTAGAACATTGTTGATGCACCTGAGGGTATCGTACCTATTGGTTGCAAATGGATCTTCAAGAAGAAGATCGGGTAGATGAAAAAGTGGAGACCTATAAGGCAAGGCTAGTAGCTAAGAGGTATCGTTAGAGGCAAGGTGTTGACTATGATGAAACCTTCACACCCATAGTTATGCTAAAATCCATCTGAATTCTATTAGCTATTGCAGCACATTATAGCTATGAGATCTGCAACCTCGAAGAGGAAGTGTATATGATACAGCCTGAGGGGTTTATATTCAAGCAGAGTCCAGATAAGGTGTGCAGATTACTTAAGTCCATTTATGGACTTAAGCAAGCTTCCTAAAATTGAAACATAAGATTTGATGAGGCGATCAGATCTTATGACTTCGTTAAGAACGAAGATGAGTCTTGTGTGTACAAGAAGGTAAGTGAGAGTGCTATCGCCTTCTTTGTGTTATATGTGGATGATATTCTAATCATTAAGAATGATGTAGGAATACTCTCCACAGTAAAATCTTGGCTATCTAGATACTTCTCCATGAAGGACTTAGAGAAAGCATCATATATTTTGGGGATTCAAATCTATAGAGATAAATTCAAGAGGATGCTTGGCTTGTTCCAGTCTAGGTATATAGAATTTCTCGGAGTATGTCCTCAAAACTTATGGAGAAATGACAAACATGGATACGATACCCTATGCGATAGGATCTATCATATATGCTATACTATGTACCAGGCCTGATATAGTGCATGCTTTGAATGTCACAAGCAGGTATTAGGTAGATCCATGCTTGGATCACTGGAAAGCAGTAAAGTGTATCCTTAAGTACTTGAGAAGGACTAAGGATTTTTTACTGGTATATGAAGGAGGTAGTCTCTAGATTGACGGCTACAAGGACTCGAGTTCCCAGTTTGATGTTGACGATAGCAAGTCAAGTTCAGGGTATATGTTTATCCTGAATGGAGCAGTTGTAAGTTGGAAGAGTTCCAAGTGAGATACTATTGCTGACTTGACCACAGAGGTGGAATATATTGTTGTGGTAGAAACAACAAAAGAGGGTGTCTAGATAAAGAAGTTCATTATGGATTTGAGAATCGTATCATGCAGCGTAAAACTAATTCTCATATATTGCGACATAATAGGGCGATCGATCAAGCTAGGGAACCCGGGTCTCGTCAGAAGTGTTCTGAGGAGGTTCCACCTGATCAGAGAGATCGTAGCCCGTGGAGATGTAGTAGTGGAAAGAGTTCCATCCGAAAATAACATTGCAGATCCACTGACAAAGCTGTTGACTCAGATTGTATTTGAGCATCACAAATGTTTGATGGGATTAGACACGTAGGTGATTGGCTTTAGGTCAAGTGGGAGATTACTAGTTATAAGTGCCCTACAAATCAATCACGTGAGTCATGGCACCTGTGACACATTGCGTCGATCTTTCTGTATAATATTATTAATATTTTCTTATATTATCTGGATAAATATTATGATATTCTTGGATTTGTGTAATGGGAATCGGATTGTGATGAGATCATGATAATGAGATCGATATACTTTAAACACAGATCCTCGACGTCGCATGTAATTTTTTTTAATATGTGACGTCGCCTCTCTTCAAGGGTGAGGTGAAAAAAAAAATGACGTCGCCTCGCCTCCTTCTCGAGCGAGGCGATGTCGCCTCCCTTCTCGGGCGACATCGTCGAAGCAACATCGTATATTTAAAAAAATTGATGTCACCTCCCTCCTCGCCTTGATAGGTTTTTTTTAATATGTAATGTCATCTCGGATGACGTTGCTGAGGCGATGTCACATGCAGTTTTTTTTAATATACGACATCGCCTCGGGCGATGTCGCCAAGGCGATGTCGCATATTAAAAAAAAAATGACGTCGCCTATCTTCACGGGCGACGTCGCATATTAAAAAAAAATCCCTTGTCGTGTGCCCTAAACACATCTATACTGTTCTCCCAGTGGCGATTGGAGAGTTTCATCAGCTAATGACAATTGTCTTCCTCTCCATCGGCGAACAGCTGAAGCAACAACATTGTCTTCCTATGGGAAGTTTTTGTCGCTGTGGAGTTTTTTTTGCTGAACGGTGGCAGCTGCGTCTTCCTCACCATTGGTGTAATGTTAGAGGCAGTGTCTCCACCCCCTTGGTATCTCTCTCTTTCTCCTCTTCCTCCATTAGCCCCCTCTTCCTGAATCCCTCTTCCCTCCCCCTCCCTCTTCCACCATACCGCTAGGCATATAGTTCTAACTCGAAGTAAAGAACAATGTTGTAGTTCATGTGACATCAAATGTTTTGTACCATTTTTCCTGGGCCCAATCCATTTTGCTATTAAGTAGTAGACATTCACTCACGACATGGCTATCAATCTTTGTAGTCCCCTTTGGTTTTAAGGAGCAGAAAGATCAGAAAGATTATGTCCGAGGCTAAAGATTCAAAGGTGACACGCATCAATCTGCAAGGCACACCAAGTGGTGCAGAAGCCTTCGAGCTCATTGCCAAGTTTTGGTACGGCATCCACATAGAGCTCGATCTTTCTAACACCGCCATGCTGTGCTCCGCAGCTCATTGCTTGGAGATGATGAAGGTATTCGCAGAGAAGAATATGGAGCTTCGAGCTGAGATCTTCCTCAAGGAAGCTGATAGGGCACGTACCGACGCTACCCTCATATGAGTGGCACCCCACCGCCACGTTGGCACCAAGGCCAAAGTGGTGAACTACATCAACACGGTGTTGGTTATAGGTGCCCTACAAGCCAATCATGTGAGTGGTGGCACATGTGACATGTTATGTCGATCTTTTCGTATATTATTATTGGTATTTTCTTATATTATTTGGATGAATATTGTGATGTCCATGTATCTGTGCAATGGGAATCGGATCATGATGAGATCATGATAATGAGACCAGTATACCTTTAAACACAAATCCTAAATCATCTTGGTCATAGGTTACTCGATGAGGACATCGAGATAATCAGATAGACTGGTGCATTATATACTCATCTATATGATGGAGGCGACTGGTCTCATAGTCGCTTGTGTGGGGACACTAGAGGTACAGTGCATGTGCTCATTGGAGAATGAGTTCACTGATTGATCCGCTTACAGAATATTGTATGGTTAATGATACCTAATGTCAGACAGCCATTCCATAATCCCAGTAGTGTATTTGGTCCTTAGACTTGAGGCACCAAAGATGTCTTGTTTGAGTACTCCATTCTTTAACGCCGGACTTACAGGTTTGGAGAGCTCCAGATCTAGTATAGTCGGTTCTCGGGAATTGTAGCCAACCTTACAAAGGTAATTGTGTGTCAATAGAGGATCATCCACTCTTAGTATCATGAGATGAATATTCTGTGTGTGCTCGCTCAGGCAAAATCCCTAGCCAGGGTCATTCGGATTAAGAGAGAAGTTCTCCGGGAGAATCCGATTAGAGCGAGACTCGAACAGGATTCCGTATGGGCCTGACTCTACCATGCCTAATATATGGTCTTTGGGATATTAGATGGATGAGGGAATATAGATACATGGTAATTGAGGGCAGACAGGTCCGATGGATTAAATCCCCCTATACCGTCTGGGGACTATGGCGTAGTGGCATAGTATGTCTATAGTCGATGAGTCGAGTGAATTATTATGGAGATAATAATTTACTATATTAGAAGGTGTTCTGAGTCAGAAGGAGTTATGACGGGAGCGACTCACGGCCAGCTCGGTATCGGGCCTAGAGGGTCACACATATAAGGTGGATGTTACGACGAGTAGAGGTGCGGATATGAGATATTTGTAAAGCCCCTAGTTTGGATCATGTGGATGAGATCCAATTGGGTAATTGGATGAGATCCAATTAAATGATTGGATAAGATCCAATTGGATGAGATTAAATTAGATCTTGTGGATAAGATCCAATGAGATTCCACTGGATAGAGATCCAATGTGAATAGGATCTGTTAAGGATAAGCTTCCTCCACCTCTATAAATAGGAGGAACCTTTTGGTTCATAGGCTGAGAGCTCTTGGTAGTCATCCTCCTATTCTCCTTAGTCTCCTCTCCTCCTCCTTGGCTCCGACAGCCTTATGGTGCACATGGAGAGAGATCCCGCGGTGATCCAAGGAGCGTCGTTGCTGCATCCGCTGTGTGGATTACTACTAGAGAGGAGTACGCTAGTGCTCTATCATCTTCATCGGATCTAAAATTTTCAGAGATATATGATCTCCCTAGGTAACGCTTCTGACATGATATATGCAGATTTTTCGGATTTACGATTTTTATGCGCCAATCGTCGCACGACGGCCAAGTATGTAACTATGGGAAATCCGATCTTGTTTTTGTTTTTCGTTACGCATGAGATGCTGAATCTCCCGATTTCCCAGTAGTGGTATTAGAGCCAGGTTCGTTGTGCGATGATTGGCTTATAAACTGTATGTTTTGTATTCTGAATGCATTTTTAACATCAAAATCAGTGACGCAAAAGTGAAAAAGGGCAGCAACCGTTGCTGCCCTTTCTGCCTTCACAAGGCTACTTGCAGCCTTGGTTGCCATCGCCGGCCTACCCACAAGGACGGGCGGTGCTTGCAGTCGCCCTGTTCGCAAGGGGTGGGCGGCACTTGTGGGTGCTGGGTCACTCGCAAGGGGCTACGCTAGCGTCGCCTGTGGGGTGCAATGCCAGCATCACTTGCGGCGACTCGCTCATAGCGTGGTAATGTAACAACGCAGGCGCCGCCGCGAGCTATTACGTCGCCCGTGAGGGTGGCGGTGATGCGCATAATGCGTGGCGAGTAGTAAGGGAATTAGGGCTTTCATGGCAAAAGATAATTTTGCCCCTGGGAATTACAGAAATTCCAATTTTATCCTTTTGGCTGAATGACCAAAATACTTTTTGGAATTTAAAATTTTTTTGCATTTCCCTGATTTCAAATTTTATTTGTTTAAAAGGTTTAAGTAACTATTATTATTTATTTAGTAATCCTATATGATATATACATGTGATGTGGGAAGATGATCATGGACTTTGTGATGTGTGTATGTGATTATTGAGGCTTGTGAGCCTTCATTTTTAGTTAATTATCGAGCCTGCGTGCCTGTAATTATGTTGTAATTATTCTAGAGGTGCGGTAGAAGCCTAGAGGTGATAGCGGGACCCCTGAGGCCGATTCAGATGATCGCAACGCATGGAGATGCGTCGAGGTGCTAGTAGATCCGACGATGACGAGATGGATGATCACCGTGTATAGAGATGCACTGATATGCACATAGATCCTGATGTAAATGATTAGGCCTATTGGCTTAGGCCTAATCATATTTAGTTGAAGTCCATGATCATCTGGTGTGCTTGTGCATGTGAATGTTATATACCTACTAGATAAGTATATATATATATATTTGCATGCGATATAAATATATATTAAATATGTATGTGTGTGACATGTCATATCACAAGACCAAACCTAAAACCCCTCATATAATAATATTAAGTCGGTAAGCGTGAGACAATAAGATTGACCCACGTGGCCTTCCATCGTTAGGGGCAGGAATCGATTCCCGACGTAGGCTGAGTTGGTCGAGTCCCTCGAGGCTCACCTATTTCGCTTTTTGCTATCTTGTCTTCGACATAAATATGTTACCGATGACCTGAGGATATGGTATGCCTGGTCGAGTCTCTCGAGGGCATATCACCGAATCAGACTTATCTTGTAATGATGGTGATGACTTAATCGGACATCATGGTTGGTCGAGTCCCTCGAGGCCATGGTGGTTCGAGGTCAAATATGATGGGAATCACAAAGAGTTATGATTGACAAGAGTTGTCTACCTTTTGGGCTTAGTGTGATTGGTCGAGTCCCTCGAGGTTGTACTAAGATGTCGATTGGATCCCGATCCCCACTAAAAGTCTACCGGAGACTTCCGTTTCACGTGCATGAGGGTGTCATATAACTTGCTAGAAAAATTAGTGGGAGCATGTCAAGATAGAAGTCTATATCTTGATTATTTATTTTTACGAAATCTACATGTTATTTACTTATAATATATCTCCTGTTTATCAAAAATATGTCATCATCAAATCCTTTACGTGGCATACTTGATGCCAACCGCCTCACTGGTCCAAATTATACAGATTGGCTCCGCAACCTAAGAATAGTTCTTACAGCAGAGAAAATCGCATATGTCTTAGATACGGTCATGCCCCAACCTAAGGCAAAAGCTCCTCAAGAAGAGTTTACCTAATATGCGAAGTATATAGATGATTCCGCTCTCGCCCAGTGTTACATGTTAGCCTCTATGACTCCTGAGTTACAGAGACAACATGAAAACATGGATGCTTATTCCATACTCCTGCACCTCCGCAAACTGTTTGAGGAACATTGAAGAACTCAGTGATATGAGATATCCAAGAGTTTCTTCCATGCCAGGATGACTAAGGGGATACCAGTTCAGAACTATGTCCTAAAGATGATAGAGTGGATTGAAAAACTCACAGGTCTAGGAATGATCCTAGATGATAACTTGTGTGTTGATCTTATACTTCAGTCCCTACCATATTCCTTTTCTCAATTCATCATGAGTTTCAATATGAACAAACTTGATGTATCTCTCCCTGAGCTCCTCAATATGTTGAGGGAGGCAGAGAGCACTATCAAGAAAGAAAAATTAGTTTTCTATGTTGGCGAGATCAAAAGGAAAAAGAAGGCTGGGAAGACCTTTGAGAAGGGTAAGGGCAAGGACAAACAGGGTAAGGCAAAGGTTGCTAAAATTGACCCAACAAAGGACAAAGATCAGTGCTTCCACTACGGTCAAGATGGGCATTGGAAGAGGAACCGCAAGGCGTATCTTGCAAAAAAAGTAAAACAGAAGTTTGGAAAAGCTTCAGGTACTTTCATGATCAGTCTCCATGCGTCAGAGTCTTGTGATAATGCATGGGCATTGGATACCGATAGTGCTTTTTATATCTGTTATTCGTTGCAGGTTCTGACAAGGCATAGGAGATTGGCAAAAGGCGAGATGGACCTCAAGATGGGCAATGGAGCAAGAGTTACTGCTGTTGCTGTTGGCGAGGTCACTCTACACCTGCCTAATGGAGCTATTATTACATTAGATGTATGTTATTTTGTTCCCTTTATTATCAAAAATATTATTTTCATTTCATATTTGATATTAAATAGTTATAAAGTTCTTTTTTAGAACAATTGTTATTCAATCAGTGAGAATGATAAGATCATCACTAGAGAGACATTGTATAATGGTTTGTTTATGCTAAATACTGCTTCACACATCATGGACCGCACCATATCTAATAGTGTGTAATTCCTCTTTTCTGATATACCATTGAGCTGTGGTGTATAAGGAGGTGTCCATTGTGATAGAATCCCATGGTCCTTGAGGAACTGGGTGAATTCTATACTTAAGTATTCTCCTCCTCGATCTGATCAAAGAGTTTTAATACTTTTTCTAGTCTGGTTCTCTACTTCATTCTTATACTCTTTGAATTTCTCGAAGGCTTCAGACTTATACTTCATCAAGTACATATGTCCATACTTAGAGACATCATCAGTAAAAGTAATGAAATGGGAATAATCACTTATGACATGAGTTAACATAGGACCACATACATCACTATGTATGAGTTCTAGTAACTCAATGGCTCTCTCTCCAGTTCTACTAAATGAATAGTTGGTCAATTGTCCACGAAGATAAGACTCACAAGTTTTATATAACTCGTTGTCAAATGAATCTAAGTATCCATTTTTCAATAACTTTTGAATCCTTCTCTCATGGATATGACCTAGCTTTCAATGCCACAAATATGCATTGTTCACCTCTTCTCATTTCCTCTTGGTCATGCGTAAGGTTGTTAAGATTTGGGGCTGCCTTGCCCACGTTAAAAGACAACCCTAATAAGTTGGAATCCATGATGGAACGATACAAGTTTGTGGGATACCCCAAGGAAACTTGTGATTATTATTTCTATCACCTTGAGGACCAAAAGGTCTTTGTTGCCAAGAGAGTAGTGTTTCCTGAGAATGAACATATTCTTGGTGGAAACAGTGGGAGCATGGTAGAATTGAGTGAGGTTGGAGAACCTAGCTTAGGCACCATTCCAGAGATCGAGTCTGTTTATGTACCTAACACACAAGTTCTAATTTTACGTAGGACTGGTAGAGTGTCACACCCTCTTGAAAGATATGTGGGACATATTAGTAGAGAGGACATTTAGGACATTGATCCTCAGGCCTACGAGGAGGCTATTATGAGTATAGACTTTGGGAAGTGGCAAGAAGCCATGAATTCTTAGATGGAATCCATGTACTCTAATAAGGTTTGGAACCTTGTTGATGCACCTGAGGGTATCATACCTATTAGCTATAATTGGATCTTTGAGAAGAAGATCGGGGTAGATGGAAAGGTGGAGACATATAAGACAAGGCTAGTGGCTAAGGGGTATCATCAGAAGCAAGGTGTTGACTATGACAAAACCTTTGCACCTGTAGCTATACTGAAATCCATTCGAATTCTATTGGCTGTTACAGCACATTATGACTATGAGATCTGGCAGATGGACGTAAAAACTACATTCCTCAATGGCAACCTCGAAGAGGAAGTGTATATGATATAGCCTAAGTGTCAGGATCTAAAAGACACTAAGAGCGGGGGGGGGGGGGGGGGGGGTGAATTAGTGCAGTGGATAAAACGATGGATTTTTCAGCGATTTAAAACAAGCTTCGGAAACTTCGTACGATGAAAACAACGTTTCGTTTGAAACCGATTTTTGCGTTCTAACTTTAAAGCATGCGTACAAAGATAAAAATGAAGAGGAGCAAGTAAAGTAAAGGTTGCAGCAAGGTAAAACAGAAATTTAAACACTCATACAATCAAGACGCAGCGATGTATAGTGGTTCGGTCAAAGTGACCTACATCCACTTCCGAAGCCTTTTACGATGAGGCTTCCTTCTTCCACTATCAAATCCTTTGAAGGGGAAGGATCAAATACCCCTTTTACAGCCCTTTACAAGGAGTTCACACTTGTACAAGATTTCTCAAGAAAAGAAGAAGGTGAACACTTAGCAAGAACAAGACTTTTCAACACTCTACAAAAGCTCAAGACTTAAGGATTTTGCTCAAAAGGGTTGCCCTTTCAGCTGAGAAAGGGGGGGGGGGTATTTATAGATCCAAAGTGGATTCAAAATTGGGCTCCAAATTTGAAATCAATTTGGAGTTCCAATGCTACAGTCATGAGCGGTGCCACTGTCGCCGGTGGCGGTGCCACCGCCTGTCGGTGGCGGTGCCATCGCTGTGTGTCAGTTGGCGATATGCGAAGCGGTGCCACTTGACGCGGCGGTTCCACCGCCTATGCTGTATGCGGCGGTGCTACCACGGGCGAGCGGTTCCACCGCTGCGTATCTGAGCGGTGCTACGCGCCCGGCGTTCCACCACGTGCGTATGCGAGCGGTGGTACCGCTCGGCCAGCGGTGCCACTGCCCAGCTGGCGGTTCAACTTTGCCCCATTCAGACAAAGCCGAATGGGCTCTATTTAAGTCTCAACTTGGCTCGATGAGGCGGTTGTTGGCTGCCCCGAATTTTTCTAAATCCTTGCTCTACTAATGTGCAAACTACGAACCTAAAACATAACTCAACGTGATTTGATCCGACACTCTTCAAGTCAACTTCCAGTGAGCTTTACGGCGAGATTAGCGACCTTCCGATGCTTCCCTCGGATTGCTTCGGTGGGCTCCCATACTCCGGATTGTATGGCGAGCTCAGCGAGTCTTGGCTTGCTTTGAATCTTCGGTGAGTTCCGCGAACCTTGATGATCTTTGAGATGAACTTCCAAAACTTGGCAAGTCACGATTCGATCTTGGATGGTTTGGCAACACTTCGAAAAATCTCTCGGACTTCGATGAACTCTTGAACCCCCGACGGACTTGACCTCGGTAAATCACTTTATGTTTTCTTCCCATCGTAGTTATTCCTGCACACTTATCTCGACAAAGTAGATTAGAACAAATATTTCACCAATTGACTTCATCATCAAAATCCAAGATTCAACAATCTCCCCCTTTTTGATGATGACAATCAATGTGATGGAATACTCTTAACTCCCCCTATCTATATGCCATAAAGAAAGAATTGCTTGAATTCAATTTTTGAATTCAACACAATAAATTTGACAAAGTTGATGTTGGACAATAAGATGTCAAATAGGTATCAAAGATATCAATGAAGTATACATAATTAAAAACATGATATCAAGAACCTAAATAAGCATTTTAACTTGCAATATCTTGTAAAGCATGGAAAATGCATATAACTTGTCAACATATGGCAATACACATATTATTTCTCCCCCTTTGTCATCAACAAAAAGGAAACGAGGATTCAAATGTAACAATAAAGGATGGCCGAAAAATATCACAAATGTGGAAAAGGAAATCAATCAGAAAGCCGAAAATCATGTCACAGTGGCCAAGAAGATGTAATGAAGATAAGACAACATATATGTCAAGATGTAATAAACATAATACAACATATATGTCAACATACAACATCGTTCAAAAAGAAAATACAGCAAGCTACTCCTCAGGAGGAATGTCAAGATGTCGATACATGTGATCGATCTTTAGGTTCATCTTCTGTATTTCCTTCAAAATTTTAATTTGCTGTAGTTTTACTTCATTTAACTCTCTCATGATCGGATCGTCGGAAGATGGAGCGAGAAAATGTCAACGATGTAGCCTGCAACAAAAGGATCGGAGGAGGAGATTCATTTCCCCTAAGGGTGATGTTTGGGGATGGTCTACTGGTGGGGAGGTATATCACATCTCTAGGTTGTCTAACCCCTATACCATACTCGAATGTACACCTAAGTGCCTAAGTAGTTTAATGTCAATGATATTAAATCATCCACTTGTATTGCTTCTTCATTTAGTGGAATGTAAATATTATGGGCATGCAATAGTTTAGTTATTAAACCTCCATATGGTAACATTGATCCTTTAGAAAGGACCTCTATCATGTCTTTGCGAATTAGGTAACCAAAACAAAAATGTTGCAGTTATGATCCAATATAAGGTACCTAACTCGGTGGCCAGTCTCATCATGATGAAACTATTGTTTAGGAATGACAATGCTTATAAGAATGTGATGCAAAATCTTAGAGTTAAAAGGTAGTAAATGTTCACAACTCTTGGGGATTATACCTAAATGTGGGTTTGCAAACACAGGTTTCTAAAGCTTGAGTGGGTGGCACCAAGTGTCCATATCCCATTTTCCTCTAAAATAACATCCTAGTTCTTTTCAACAATTCCAATTAATGAGCATATAGTATTATCACATATTTGGATCTCATTACCTAGAAGATAAGTTGACAAGCCATAATCGATCCACGATTAAATTAGCATAGAATAATTTAACTAGCGTGGATAAACGGTTCAATAATTTACAAAATGGGTAAGGCCTCTAAGTCTGCAAACCACATGATAGGTTCTAGGTTCCCTAATTGATTCAAATCAACATATTTTCCTTTATGAATGGGTCTAGAACCAAGTTCAGAAAATCTAAGGGAAGCTTCTTGTGATCTAAACAAGGATTGGTCAAATGAATCTACCTCCATCCTTTTTTCCTTTGTCTCTTGATGTTCTTCTAGGAGCCATTTTTATCTAGGATTGATCAATAATCAATTGAAGAAATGAATTAATTTAGACAAGAAAAGGAAAGAGAAATAATTCTGTTTTTACCTTAGATTGTTCCTTTGAGATGTAGGAAGCTTGAATCAAAGTAAGATCTCCTTCTTAGGCTTCTAGAGGGAAGAAATGATACCAAAATGATGCTTGGGAGAGTTTAGATGAGTGTAGAGAGGTGAGGAAGAGTGTTCGGGCGGTTCTACCGTCGGCCCTAACTCACCCCGTATAAAAGGGGTGTTCGGGCGGTACTACCGCCCTAGCAGGCGGTTCCACCGCCTGGGACTGACTACCCAGGCGGTGCCACCACCGTATCTGGCGGTGCTACTGCCGGTAGCACAAAAAAATATCCGCATTTCAATTTTTTTTTTATTTAAAAAAATGGTCTTAGAGATGGGATGAAGTCAAAAAGAATCAGAATGTGTGGAATCAAATCCAAAAAACCATAATTAGAATTGTGGAATCAAATTGATGAAAACCATAATGTGTGGAATCAAATCGATGAAAACCATAATTTCAAGGAAAGATATCATCAAATAGAGTTTACTCGTTTGGACAGTTCCACATGCCTAATTCCCTTTTAATAAAATCAAATTGTTCCTCATTCAAAGGTTTCGTAAAAATGTCCGCTAATTGATGATTTGTATCAACAAATTCAAGGGTGACATCTCTACTACTTACATGATCACGTATAAAATGATGTCTAATGTCAATGTGCTTAGTTCGAGTGTTGAATCGGATTTTTAGTTAGACAAATAGCACTCGTGTTATCACATTTTATAGGAATGTTTTTAAGTGGATTCCATAGTCTTCTAGTGTATTTTCATCCGGATAACTTTGTACACGACATGCACTTGCAGCTATGTATTCGAAACCTGCGTAGATAGTGCAACGAATTTTGTTTCTTGGAAGTCCAAGAAACAAGTGCATGTCCTAGAAATTGGCATGTTCGGATGTGCTTTTTCTATCTAATTTACATCCACAAAGTCCGCATCGGCATAAGCTTTCAAATCAAAATTGTCGGATCTTGGATACCATAATCCAAGATTAGGGGTCCCTTTAAGGTATCTAAGAATCCTCTTGACTTTCAAGTGAGATAGCTTAGGATTAGCTTGGAATCTTGCACATAGCCCTACAGAACATGATGTCAGTGCAGTTCTGATGAGATAAAGCGAGCTACCTATCATGCCCCTATAAGTTTTTGATCAAAACTTTCTCCATTTTCATCCATATCTAATTTAACGGAGGTGCTCATATGAGTGCTAATATCTTTTGATCCATCCATGTTAAATCGTTTTAACAAATTCAATGTGTATTTTGATTGATTTAGAAATATACCATCACTCAGTGGCTTGATTTGTAGTCCTAAAAAGAAATTTAGTTCTCCCATTAGGCTCATTTCAAATTCATCACTCATATCCTTAGCAAATAATTCACATAGTGATTTATTACAAGACCCAAAAATAATATCATCAATATAAATTTGAACAATAAGAAAATTATTTTCAAAGTGTTTAATAAACAATGTAGTATCAACCTTGCCTTTAGTGAAATCATTTGAAATTAAAAAGAACTTAGCCTCTCATACCTAGGGCTTGTTTTAGACCATATAGAGCCTTAGTTAGCTTAAACACATGGTTAGGAAATAGAGAGTTTTCAAATCCGGGTGGTTGTTGACATACACTTCTTGGAAATAAAACCATTTAAGAATGCACTTTTGACATCCATTTGAAATAATTTGAAATCTTTACTACTAGCATAGGCAAGGAGCATCCTAATGGCTTCCAATCTTGCCACGGAGCGAAGGTCTCATCATGTCGATACCTTCTTCTTGGTTGAAACCTTTGGCCACTAGTCTAGCCTTGTTTCTAACCACGATCCGTATTCATCTTACTTGTTTCTAAAGATCCACTTAGTACCAATAACTAAGTGGTCATTGGAATCTAGGAACAAGCTTCCAAACCTCATTCCTCTCAAATTGATTCAATTCTTCTTGCATTGCGATAACCCATGAAACATCTTTGGCATCAACAATGCATTTTGGTTCAACTTGAGAAAGAAAAGTGGCATGGGCACAAAATTTTTGAAAGAAGAGCGAGTTTGAACCCCTTTCGATGCATCTCCTATAATTAACTCCTTGGGATGAGCATCTACATACTTCCATTCCTTGGGTAAGGAAGTTTGGGAAGAAGATGCATCCAAGTTGTCATGTTGAGGAGAGGGTTCATTCAAATTCAAATTATCAAGACCAAAATCATCATCAAAATCTTTCTTCTTAAATTCGAAAATTTCATTAAAAACCACATGAATAGATTCTTCTATAAGTAAGGTTCTTTTGTTGAAAACACGAAAAGCCTTAGAAATCGAAGAATAACCAAGAAATATGCCTTCATTGGATTTTGCATCGAATTTTCCTAAGGCATCATTTTCATTTAAAATAAAGCATTTACAACCAAAAACTTTAAAATAAGAAACATTGGGTTTTTTTATCATTCCATAATTCATATGGAGTTTTAGATAAGGATGGTCACACTAGAACTCTATTCATAACATAGCAAGCCGTATTCACGGCTTAAAAATATTTTGATAAATTATATTCATTTAACATGGTTCTAGCCATTTCTTGCAAACTTCTATTTTTCCTTTCCACTACTCCATTTTGTTGTGGATTTCTTGGAGTAAAGAAGTTGTGATTGTATCCATTTATTTCACAAAAATTTTGGAAGTCGTGATTTTGAAATTCACCTCCATGATCACTTTGAATTGATGAAATCATAAAGCCTTTTTCATTTTGAGTGAGTTTACAAAATTTAGAGAAACATTTGAAACAATCACTTTTATGAGCCAAGAAATAGGTCCAAGTGTATCTACTATAGTCATCCACAATTATAAAGGCATATTTGCTACCTCCTATGCTTGTTATGTCAATTGGTCCAAATAAGTCCAAATGGATCAATTGCAATGGTCTAGTGGTGCTAATTTGATTTTTTGATTTGAAACTAGTCTTTATTTGTTTTCCTAGTTGACATGCATCACATACCTTATCCTTAACAAATTTCATGTTTGGGATACTCTTACTAAATCTCTAGATGAAATCTTAGAGATTAGTTTCATGCTTGCATGGCCTAGTCTCCTATGCCAAAGCCAAGCATCATCATTCAAAAAGCACATTTCATTACTTAATTTATCAATATTTATGGTGTAGACATTGTTTTGTTTTAAAGCAATCATGGATATGTTGTTGTTGGGTTTTTCAATAATATAAATATTAGATTCAAATCTAACAACATAACCTTTATCACATAGTTGACTAATACTTAAAAGATTATGTTTTAAACCATCAACTAGTAACACATCATCAATTGAAAAACTCGATTTGTTACCTATGGTTCCCTTGCCAATGATTTTACCCTTGTTGTAGTATCCGAAGGTGACATATCCTTCTTCTTTGCTAGAGAGAATAGAGAAATGAGATGGATCTCCGGTCATGTGCCTTGAGCATCCACTATCAAGATACCATTTCTTGCTCCTAGCTTGTGAGTTTGTCTACAAAAGAGGATGGTTTTTAGGTACCCATTTGATTTTGGGTGCCTTACAAAATGATCTACTTGCTTTGTAATTAATCATTGAACTATTTATGGTTCCTTTAGGAACCCATATCAATTTTTGTGGATTAATTTTCTTGAATGGACATTTGTAGGCAACATGTCCCATTTTGCCACAAAAATTACATTTCAAATGAGGTGATACATGCAATGTAGGCCCTTTAACGAAGGTGGTGGGATTTTGGTGAGAACCTCTCACAAATCCGATACCACTTCTATTTCCTACGTGACCTTTGTTAGCAAGAATCATGTCTAAGCTCTTGCTACCGACCTTAAACTTGTTTAGGGTCTCTTTGTGAAGCATGTTCTATCTCTTTGTTCCATCTAAGTTTTCACACTTAGAGCATGGGGGTAGAGAAGTGTTTTGAAGACTATTGAACTTACTTTGAAATGACGCATGCAATTTATTAAGCAAATTGAACTTTTACTAATAGTTCTACATTCATCAAATAACTCATGAAAAGCCATAGAAAGTTCATCGAAAGATAATTCTTCACTAAGTAACTCACTAACCTCTTCTCCAAATGCCATTAGTGCGAAGTTTGCCTCCTCTTTGTTGCTAGCTTCTTCAACCTCGGAGTCACTTGAATCATCCAACGTGGCCTTCAAGGCTTTTTTCTTCTTGAATTGCTTCTTCTTGGCTTGAGGGCATTCATTCTTGAAGTGTCCCGGCTTCTTGCATTCGTAGCAAATGACTTGGTCCTTTTTGTGTCATTTTTAAATTTGTTCTTTCTTATAAATTTCTTAAACTTTCGAGTTAGAAGTGCAATGTCATTGTCACTGTCCTCATCACTTGATGTTCCTTTCAAGTGGTCTTCTTGTGTTCTAAGTGCCATATCCTTCCTGTTCTTTGGAAGGGGGTTCTTAAGCTCTTCATGAGCATGGCACGTCATCTCGTAAGTCATTAGAGATCCAATAAGTTCTTCAAGCGGAAATACTTTAAGATCCTTGGCCTCTTGAATGGCCGAGACCTTTGGATCCCAATACTTTGGAAGAGATCTTAAAATTTTAGTTACCAATTCAAAATTAGAAAAACATTTACGAAGAGCTTTAAGTCCATTAATGACATCCGTAAAGCGGGTGTACATGTCTCCAATGGACTCATTTGGTTTCATCCGAAAAAGTTCATAAGAATGCACAAGAATGTTGATTTTGGACTCTTTCACTCGGCTAGTGCCTTCATGAGTGATTTCAAGAGTGCGCCAAATATCAAATGCCGATTCACAAATAGAAACCGATTAACCCCATTCTTGTCAAGCTAACAAAATAAGGCATTCATAGCCTTTGCATTAAGAGCAAAAATCTTCCTCTCCGACTCATTCCATTCACTCATCGGAAGAGAAGATTTTGCAAAGCCATTTTCAACAATGTTCCAAAGTTCGAAGTCCATGTAAATGAGAAAAATCCTCATACGAGTCTTCCAATACGTATAATCCGACCCATTAAACATAGGCGGACGAGTAATGGAGACCCTCTTGCATACCGAGTAGGCCATCTCTCTTGGGTTTTAAACCAATATGAGAGCAAACCATGCTCTGATACTAATTGTTAGGATCTAAAAGGCACTAAGAGGGGGGGGGGGTGAATTAGTGCAGCGGATAAAACGATGGATTTTTCAGCGATTTAAAACAAGCTTCGGAAACTTCGTACGATGAAAACAACGTTTCGTTTGAAACCGATTTTTGCGTTCTAACTTTAAAGCATGCGTACAAAGATAAAAATGAAGAGGAGCAAGTAAAGCAAAGGTTGCAGCAAGGTAAAACAGAAATTTAAACACTCACACAATCAAGACGCAGCGATGTATAGTGGTTCGGTCAAAGTGACCTACATCCACTTCCGAAGCCTTCTTCAATGAGGCTTCCTTCTTCCACTATCAAATCCTTTGAAGTGGAAGGATCAAATACCCCTTTTACAGCCCTTTACAAGGAGTTCACACTTGTACAAGATTTCTCAAGAAAAGAAGAAGGTGAACACTTAGCAAGAACAAGACTTTTCAACACTCTACAAAAGCTCAAGACTTAAGGATTTTGCTCAATAGGGTTGCCCTTTCAGCGGAGAAAGAGGGGGGGGTATTTATAGATCTAAAGTGGATTCAAAATTGGGCTCCATATTTGAAATCAATTTGGAGTTCCAATGCTCAGTCATGAGGCGGTGCCACCGCTGTGTCGATTGATGTGCGAGGCGATGCTACGCAGCGGTTCCACCGTCGAGGTATGGTGCTACCGCTCAGCCAGCAGTGCCACCACCCAGTGGCGGTTCAACCTGCCCCATTTGACAAAGCCGAATGGGCTGCTAAGTCTCAACTTGGCTCAGTAGAGGCCGTTGGCAGGATTTTTTCCTAAATCCTTGCTCTACTCATGTGCAAACTACGAACCTAAAACATAACTCAACGTGATTTGATCCGACACTCTTCAAGTCAACTTCCGACGAGCTTTACGGTGAGATTCCGGCAGCCTTCCGATGCTTCCCTCGGATTGCTTCCAGTGGGCTCCCAGCATACTCCGGATTGTATGGCGAGCTCAACGAGTCTTCGGCTTGCTTCCGAATCTTCCCGGTGAGTTCCGCGAACCTTCGACGATCTTTGAGATGAACTTCCAAAAACTTCGGCAAGTCCCTGATTCGATCTTGGATGGTTCCAGCAACACTTCCAAAAAATCTTTCGGACTTCCGATGAACTCTTGAACCCCCGATGGACTTGACCTCGGTAAATCACTTTATGTTTTCTTCCCATTGTAGTTATTCCTGCACACTTATCTCGACAAAGTAGATTAGAACAAATATTTCACCAATTGACTTCATCATCAAAATCCGAGATTCAACACTAAGCGGTTCATATCCAAGTACAGTCCAAATAAGGTGTGCAGATTGCTTAAGTCCATTTATGGACTAAAGTAAGCTTTCTGAAGTTGGAATATAAGATTTGATGAGGCGATCAGATCTTATGACTTCGTTAAGAACGAAGATGAGCCTTGTGTGTATAGGAAGGTAAGTAGGAGCGCTATCACCTTCTTGGTATTATATGTGAATAACATCTTAATCATTGGGAATGATGTAGAAATACTCTCCATAGTAAAGGTTTGGCTATCTAGATAGTTAGGTACCACAGAGACGGAATACATTGCTATGATAGAAGCAGCAAAATATGGTGTATAGATGAAAAGTTCATCATGGATTTGAGAATTGTATCAGACAACGTGAAATTGGTTCCTATATAGGGCGACAATAACGGGGCGATCAATCAAGCTAGGGAACCCAGGTCTCGTCAGAAGTGTTCTGAGGAGGTTCCACTTGATCATAGAGATCGTGGCCCGAGGAGATGTAGCAGTGGAAAGAGTTCCATCCGAAGATAACAGTGCAGATCCACTGATAATGCCGCTGACTCAGATTATATTTGAGCGTCACAGAGGTCTGATGGGGATCAGACATGTAGGTGATTTGTTTTAGGTCAAGTGGGAGATTGTTAGTTATGAGTGTCCTACAAGCCAATTATGTGAGTGGTGGCACCTGTGACATGTTGCATCGATCTCTTCGCATATTATTATTGGTATTTTCTCATATTATCTGGATGAATATTGTGATGCCCATGGATCTGTTCAATGAGAATCGAATCGTGATGAGATTACGATAATGAGACTGGCATACCTTTAAATACAGATCCTAAATCATCATGGTCATAGGTTACTCGATGAGGACATCGAGATAACCAGATAGATTGGTGCGCTGAATACTCGTTTGTATGATGGAGGTGACTGGTCTCATAGTCGCTTGTGCAGGGACACTAGAGGTATAATGCAGGTGCTCATTAGAGAATGAGTTCACTGATTGATCCGCTTACATAATGTCGTATGGTTAATGATACCTAATGTTAGACAGTCATTCCGTAGTCCCAGTAGTTTGTCTGGTCCTTAGACTCAAGGCACCAAAGATATCTTGTTTAAGTACTCCATTCTTTGACGCCGGACTTACAGGTTTGGAGAGCTCCAAATCTGGTATAGTCGGTTCTCGGGAATGGTAACCAACCTTACGAAGGTAATTGTGTGTCATTAGAGGATCATCCACTCTCAGTATCATGAGATGAATATCCCGCGTGTGTTTGCTCAGGCAAAATCCCTAGCCAAGGTCGTTCAGATTAAGAGAGAAGGAGTTCTCCGGGAGAATCTGATTAGAGCGAGACTCGGACAAGATTCCGTATGGGCCTGACTCTACCATGCCCAATATACAGTCTCTGGGATATTATATGGATGATGGACTATAGATACATGGTAACTGAGGACAGATAGGTCCGATGGATTAGATCCCCCTGTACCGTCTAGGGACTATGGCGTAGTGCCTTAGTACCTCCATAGTCGATGAGTCAAGTGAATTATTATGGAGATAATAATTCACTATATCATAAGGTGTTTTGAGTCAAAGAGTTCTGACGGGAGCGACTCACGACCAGTTCGGTATTGGGCCTAGAGGGTCACACATATAAGGTGGATGTTGCGACGAGTAGAGGTGTAGATATGATATATCTGCGAAGCCCCTAGTTTGGATCTTGTGGATGAGATCCAATTGGGTAATTGGATGAGATCCAATTAAATGATTGGATAAGATCCAAATGGATGAGATCAAATTGGATCCTGTGGATAAGATCCAATGAGATCCAACTGGATAAAGATCTAGTATGAATAGGAACTGTTAAGGATAAGCTTCCTCCATCTCTATAAATAGGAGGAACCTCCTGGTTCATAGGTTGAGAGCTCTTGGTAGTCATCCTCCTATTCTCCTTAGTCTCCTCTCCTCCTCCTTGGCTTCGGCAATCTTTCGGTGCACGTGGAGAGAGATCTCGTGGTGTTCTGAGGAGAGTCGTTGCTGTGTCTATTGTGTGGATTACCGCTAGAGAGGAGTATGCTAGTGCTCCTTCATCCTCTTCATCGGATCTGGAATTTTTGGGGATATACAATCTCCCTAGGTAATGCTTCTGACATGATACATGTGGATTTTTTGGATTTATGATTTTTGCACGCCAATCGTCGCACGACGGCCAAGTACATAACTATGGGAAATTCGATCTTGTTTTTGTTTTTCACTATGCATGAGATGCCGAATCTCCTGATTTCCTAGCACATGGCACAGTGACCCTCGACCATACCAGAGTGGGCATCGTCCAGGGTAGGACAATGCTGCCCCGAAAGCATGGACAACGCCTCGACAATATGAGCGTCGTCCAAGGTACAGAGCCATCTTGGAAACGTCAGGGTGGTGCCTTAGTGGCATCTCCAAGCACACGCTCGTACTAGCACGGGCACCTTCCAAAGCACTGTGCTATCTTGGAAGGCTTGGAACGGCGCCTTGGTAGCATTTTCGAGCCCGCACTCGTAACGATACGGGTGCTGTCCAGACCACAACATCGTCCTGGAAAGCTTTGAATGATGCCTTAGTGACACTTTCAAGCATGCACCCGTATCAGTATGGGCGCAGTCCAGATCACAGCGTCACCCCGGGACGATGCCTCAAGGATCTAGACCTCTTTCCGTATAAAAAACCTAGGCGGTTGTCATTCTAGGGGAACTCTTTTGGAACCCTCAACTCTCCCCACGTAAAGCTAACTTAAGCTTTGGAGGGGTCAAGTCGGGAAACCCCCAACTTGACCTGTGTAGGAATTGGAGGACACCTCGCAAGATAGTCAACGAAAGAAGGAACCATCCCTGAGTAGGTGGACGATCTGCTTCACCCTACCCGACACCAATTCTTGCCAGATCACCAACCGAGGCGAGCCAAGCGTATCAAGGCCTAGACCTAGCCATCCCGACTTGGTGGACATGACATAAAGGTACACTAATAGATTGGCACTAGAAGGAGGGTCGGACGTCGCAAGGTCAGCCCCAGCTAACCGACTTGGGCGAACGCCCAGCCCAAGGGTCCCTCCCAACCTTCATATTCTGAAGGCATCCCCCGCCTCCCCACGGACCCGAGGTGAATGTCCCTACCACAATGCTAGGGCACTATTGGCAACTATTTATCGACCCCAGGTTGTCGCCACCTAGGATTGCCTCGTCGATCAGCAACCTGTCTCGTCCGAGGCATTCAACAGCCTCACCCACTAGGTTCAAGCTTTGATGGGGATGATGTGGACTATTGTTCCTCTCATTCCTCAGCTTGTTCAGCAACCAGTGTTCTCGCACCCACAACAGCTAGAACTACTATTCTCGATCCTCAGGCCACCGCCGATCCCTCTTGCAACAGATGCAGTTCTGACTCCTGAAGAACAGTCGAGAAACCCGAGGCCGGGGCAAGAACCCAACACACTATCATCTGACACAGTGGATTCTCTCCGAGCCAAGCTACGTTCTGTCAACCGATGGCTGGACGAAGTGCAAAGGGAGTTCCATAAATCCAAGGAAGAGCTCGGAGAAGTCAACCACAATGGGACGCCTTTCACCCCTGAGATCCAAGACAAGCTCGTTCTGCCGAGCTTTCGCCTCCCCTCGCTCGATGCGTATGATGGCGGCTTTGACCTAACTGAGCATGTGCCCACATTCCAGGCCCAGATGGCATTGTACGGTACTTTCGATGCCCTCATGTGTAGGGCATTATGCACTACTCTTCGGGGACCTACTTGGGCGTGGTACAATTGGCTCCGACCGACCTCGATCTTATCATTCGACCAGCTTGCCAAATACTCTGAGCTCAACTTTCTAGCTTGCACATGGCCGAAACCCTCCACTGGCCTTCTCATCGGCCTCAACCTAAAGGAGGATGAGCCCCTCTCTCAATTTGTGACTCGTTTCTTCTTCAGAAACTCGTGGACTTCCCGACACACACCCCTCTCTAATAATGCAGGCCTTCATGATGGAGCTACAAATGTCTAGGTTCTTTGATCACTCGTCAAGCGCCCACTGATGATGATCTCGAAAATGCTTCAACGCGTGAACCCATACGTTTCTATGAAATCCCTGATGGTTGGGAAGCAGGAGGAGCACAAAAGAGCCAAAGCGGAGCCTTCTTGGGGACAGACCTTGGCAGTCCCGAGGAGAAGAATGGACCGACCCGATGCACCAATCCCGAGGTCCCCCTACCCAATCTTAAATGCTTCCAGAATGAAAATATTCTTCCAGATCAGGGAGAAAGGGCTTTTAAAGGCTCCTAACCTGATGAAGAGCCCCGCAAAGCTCCGAGATCAAATTAAGTATTATTGGTTTCATCATGATTACGATCACGACACCGAGGAATGCCGAGACCTGAAGCATGAGATCGAGGAGCTCATTCGCTGGAGGCACCTCGGTCACTATCTAAAAGGGGAGCGGGACTCATCGCCATGGCCTACAGGCCCCATCAAGAGGCAGATTGATGTGATCACCGACGGACCCGCTTCGGGAGGGGAAAGCATGTCAAGATGGAAGGCTTACGCCTGAGCGGCCATAGAAGGGCACCCGAAGCAACAGCGTGACCCGACCGACTCTTCCACCCTTTGTTATTGGAAGGTGCCCCACTAACCCTAAAACCTGATCGGGCGGACAAGTAATATCCTCCCAACCCCTTAGAAAGGCGAAAGTAGGAAAGGAAAAGGGATCGGGTCAGGATGATACTCACGCCTTGGCATTCCCTAAGGAATGCCACTAGATAACGTCAGGAGTTGGACACCATTTACGATGGGGAAATATGCCACAAAGAGAGGCAAGCCTCAATGGTGGGGTATAAAGGGTGTTGAATCTTGGATTTTGATGATGAAACTAATTGATTGTGTTTTATTGTCTAACTGCGTTTTGAGTGACGCAAGTCTATTATCGATCAAGATTAGACAATTACGCTGAAGGAATTGACGTTGCGTCGAGTGATCACATCAGGATATTGGATGTCGAGCCGGAGGTTCGATCGACAATCGACAAAAGGCTTCGTATGTCGGGTATCGGGCCAAGAAGAGTGTGTTACACCATGGATATCAGGGTTGTGGAGGTCAACTGCCAATTGGGCAACAAAACACAAGAGAGGATGATGCATCGAAGAATCGAACGAAGCGCCAACCAATGACGTGCCAGGCAACTGAATGTCAATTCACATTATAATAATTGTCTAGATCAAAGTAGAGTTTTGTTTGTGTGTGTAGGATTAACTACGATAATGATGAAGACGTAAAGCGAAACAAAGTGCCAGAAGATAAGTGTGATGGATCGTTGGGAGTTTGAGAGTTCGACGAAAGTCTGAAGATTCATTGGGAGTGCTGCCGGAACTGGCCGAGAACGAGTAAGGAGCTTGTCGAAGGGTTTTCGGAAGTTTGCTGGAAAGTTCGTTGGATGTTCACGGAGCTTGCCAAGAAAGATCGGAGCTTGCCAAAGAAGCTCGTTGGAACTCACCAAGATCATCGTGAAGTCTAGGAGCTTGCCGGGAGTCCGTAAAATAGTTTCTGAGGGTTCATCAGAAGACCGTCGGAAGTTCGCCAAAAGCTCATCGAAAAAAGTCTTGACTTGTGGACTTTGTAATAGCTTAGGAAATATCTTTAAAATTCATAATTAGCATGTAATTTGGTTTAGGATTAGGTGTTAATCCTATAAACCAAGTAGGGGCCAATTTGGCCCGATAACGGACTGGTTTGGGCCGAGTTTAAGGCCCAACCAGTGAGCTGGAAGAGCCCAGACGGTGGCACCGCCCAGTGGCCAAGAGCCCAGGCGGTGGCACCACCCAGTGGCTGAGAGCCTGGGTGGTGGCACTGCCCAGAACCGCCAGAATGTCGAAAACCAAGGTGATTCAAATTTGGGCTCTAAATTTAAATCCTCTTCAGGCCTATAAATACCCCTCTCATTCATGGTTGAAAGGGAGTCTAGAACTAAGAAAGAAGAAGGGAAACCTCTCTTGAAATAGTGTCAAAATCTTTCCTCTAATCTTTGAGTGTGTTCTAGTCCAAGAGAGGGGTGAGAGGCCTTATAAGGGTTACCTCCTAAGCCCATCAAAAGGAGAGAGCTATAAGGGAGTTCATCCTCGCCAATTGGAAGGAGGATAGCTAGTTGAAAAGTCGGTGGCCTCAAGTGAAGAGGAATCGGGAGTGGACGTAGGTCGTATAATCGAACCACTATAATCGATTTACATTTATCTTATTATCATTTATATTACTGCAAACCATCTTCACTTTGATGCTCTACTTCTTTGTCTCCTTCTTACGTATTCCTTCAAGTTAAAATGCAATCGAAATGGTTTCAAACGAAATGTTGCTTTCAATAGTACGAAGTTTTCTGAACTTATTTTAAATCGCAGAAAGTTTATCGTTCTTTATCGCTGCACTAATTCACCCCTCCCTCTTAGTGCCACTAAATCCCTAACAATTGGTATCAGAGCCTTGTTATTTCTCATTCGGATTTACACTCATGAGAAATGACTCTTCATGGCTTTCAAGAGGACTTTTTGGTTGTTCATCCTCCGTTGTTTAACGGGTCGAACTACACCTATTGGAAAACTCGAATAAGAGTTTTTTTACTTTTAATGGATTTGGATTTGTAGAACGTTATTGAAAATCATTTTCAACTTCCCTCTAAACCGACGAATGAATGGTCGGACTTAGAGAAAAAATCTTTTTCTTTAAATGCAAAAGCTATGAATGTCTTATTTTGCTCTTTAGATAAAAATGAGTTCAATCGGATTTTTACGTGTGAAATGGCATTTGATATTTGGCGGACACTTGAAATCATGCACGAGGGAACTAGTAGAGTTAAAAACTCGAAAGTAAACCTCTTATTGCATGATTTTGAGCTCTTCCAAATGACACTAAGCGAGTCTATCGACGACATGTACACCCGCTTCACTGATGTTGTCAATAGCTTGAAAAGTCTTAGTAAATGTTTTTCGAATTTTGAACTCACTAATAAGATCTTAAGATCCTTTTCAAAAGGGTGGGATCCTAAAATAATGGCAATACAAGAAACAAAAGATTTAAATGATTATCCTATTGAAGAACTAATTGGCTTACTAATGACATAAAATAAGCCTATTGGAACATGATGAACATATAAACCACCTTCTAAAGAACAAGAAGAATTTAGAACTCCGAACTATGAAATACCACTTGAGTGATGACTCAAGTGATGAGGACACTATTGAGAACTTTGAACTTCGAACACTAAATCTTATTAAGTTCATTAAATAAAAATCTAAAATAAACAATGAACTTAAACGGAGGAAGAGACCAAAGAAGAGGAAGGCACCTAATAAAGAATCAAGTGACGAAACGGTGAATTGGGCTTTGATAGTTTTCGACAACAAGGTAAGAAACTCACCCGAAATGTTTGTACGTTGTTATGAAATTACTTGATATATTTTTCATGAATTGCTTAACTTAGTTAGTAGAAAATAAATAATTTTTCAAAAAATATATCATGCTTTTCTTTCTAGTATTTTTGAAAAGTAAAAAAAATTTAAAATGATACTTGTATGATTTGTGATAATGTTTATACACCTAATAGGATTAACCCATGCATGTGTATCTTGATGTTTTACATTGTCTCTAAACATGATGCTTGATGATTTTATATCATGCATGAGTTTTTGAAGTGATGTTGATTTGAAAACTTCTATCTTGGATTAATGGGTCTTAACCCTTTTTATGATCAAATTTTTAGATGATACTTGTCTTCCTGAAATCAAAAGACCTAACCCATAAATTTTCAAATGAAAGATATATGGTTTTGATGTTGCCTTGTATTATATTTGGACTTGATAATTTTTATGATGAAAATTATTTTTCAGATTTATAAAATGATGCTTGATTTTAGCAAAAACTTGAGTATTGATCATCTTATTATAACAAATGAAAGAAAGAATTAAAATGATTTTGATGATACATTATGAATACATGCTTAATGATTGTATCATACTTGATGACTTGAAATCTCATATTTTGAAATAATGTGTATGATAAATCCATGAATCTTAATGGTTTTGATGATGCTTTTGGTTTTAAAAATTGATGCATGGTCTTTACATGAAAATTTAAACATGCTCCAATGAAATCAATTGCATGAAATGAAAATACATTTTCTATCCTATTGAAATTAATGAACTCATTTCATGAATCATATGAATCCCTTGAATTAATTTTGGAAAATGCCGCATACTTAATGAGTTACAATTTCATGATCTTTATGATAAAATTTGTCTTTCCATCTTGAATGTTAATATTTCTTTTTAAGGTAAAGGCATACTTACAAGAAGCAAATTACATGAATAGAAATTTATAAAAATGAAATTCAATCCTCTATCTTATCGATTTTTCAATAAAGCTATGCTTGTCATGTATGAATTTATTGAATGTAATTTTGAGGATGATTTCAGATTTGATAAATGCTTGATTCATATTTATGACGTGAGATACATTGAATGTAATTAAGTGTTCTATCTCCCTTAATTTATTTTGTTCTCCTATAATTTCTTTTTATTTACTAAAGAGGAGAACCTTCCAAATGAATCATGAATTCAAATGAAATGATACAAATGAATCACTTATCGATATATCTTTTTGAAATATCCTTTTTAATGTGATGTTGATAACTTAAGATGCCTTTTGGAATTCATGACATGATATGATTGAATCCTTGATTTACTATTTTTATCATGTCTTAAAAATGGATATTTAAAATCATGCTTTATGAGATTTTGCCTTTATGTCTTGAACATTCATGCTTATCTTTATTTAATATAAAAGAAGACAAAGGCATGTTTATACAAAATCAATGCAAATCATAAAAAAGCAAAATGTATGATTTTTGAAATTTTTTATTTTTCATGAAATACAAGTGATGAATTCATTTATGATAGTTTGTGAATCACTTGAATTATGAATGAGATTTTGATGATGTATTAAATAATCCATCTATATGGATCTATGAAAATGATTTTAATGATAAGTATGAAGTAGTCAAATTGAACTTGAATGTTTTTTTTGATGATTCTTGAATCTTTTGGAATTATGACTTGTTAAGATGTATTAATGCTTGAATCAAGTTCTAAAAGATTTTATTTTGCTATAAAGAAATTGTATTGAAATCATGATCTTGACAATTATAACTTGAAGTTCTTTATAAATTAAGATCGTTTATCATGCTCATTCCGTTTTATCAAAAGTAAATTCTTTAAATGAAATGTAACTTATCTTTTGATTTCTCAGAATTTAATACTTGAATTTTTATGAATTCGTGATCTTGATATCTTGATTCTTATGAAATGTGATCTTGATGAAAATTCTTATGCATGAATCAAGATGCTCTTTATGCTATCCATTCACAAATGAATCATGTTCTTCTTGAGCTTTGATATTATATCCTAGAAGTGACATGATTTCTTTGCCTTGTGTGGTAAATTAAATATTTGATATAAATGAAATTTGCTTTATGATGAATCATTGAATCATAACTTGACCTATGAGAATTCTATGTTTTTATGTATTATGATTCTTGGTTGTATACTATTTATCTTGAATTGAAAATTGATACATATGAATCGTGATCTTGCTAAAAAGAAAGTTATGAATCATGAATGATATCTTTTGGTTTTGATTCTTGTTGAATTTACATATTGATATCCTTTATGATATGATTTTTTTGCATTGTTGTCTTGTATGCATCATGTGATGATTGATATATTGATTGATGTAAATTTATAATTGATCATTGGTTCCTCCCTTCTTTTCGATAATGATAAATGGGGAGTTAAATTGCTAGCTTGTGCATCAAAAGAGAAAAATTTACTAGCTTAAACATTGAGAAGTAAAAAGTTGCTATCTCAAGAGAGGCAAAAATCTTGGTCAACTTTACTTTTTCAACAAAATTGCTTACATTTTTGTTACAAATTATTGTTGAATCTCATGCAAGTTATTTGAAGCATTAATCCTCCCTTTCTTTTTGATAATTATAAAGGGGAGAAAAAAAATTGCTAGCTTGGCATATCACAATGATGCAAACTTGCTATCTTGCTTGCCCACAAAAGAGGAAAAGAACTTGCTATCTTGAAATATCAAAAATTGCTATCTTGCAATTTCAAGAAAAGTAAAATGTAAATTTGCACAAGAAGCAAGTGTTGAATTGCTATGCTTGGACATCTTTAAAAATCTTACTATGATTGAATGATATGATTGGATGTTGTATTGCAAAGCTATGCTTAAATGTTGTATGATGTGATTAATAGCTAGTATGTTGTAAAACTTACATATCTTTTATACTAGCTATGATGCAACTTCTCCTTTTTGTTGATGACATAGGGGGAGAAGTAGATTGATGACTTCATGTATTGAATTGAATATTTTATATATTTGTATGATGAATTAATATTTTTCTCATAATATGTGATGAATGTTACTTGGGTTTGGGATAATCCAAGTGTTCTATCAATGACATATTGATAGGGGGTGTTTGGTTAAACTCTGGGGAGTTATGGTTAACTCCATTAGTCATCAATTAGTTGTCATCATAAAAAAGGGAGAGATTATTGAATCTCAGATTTTGATGATGAAACTAATTGATTATGTTTTATTGTCTAACTGCATTTTGAGTGACGTAGGTCTACTATCAATCAGGATTAGATAGTTGACGCTGAAGGAATTGATGTTGCGCCGGGTGATCATGTCAGAATATTGGATGTCGAGCCAGAGGTTCGGTTGACAATCGGCAGAAGGCTTCGTACATCAGGCATTGGGCTAAGAAGAGCGTGTTGCACCAAGGATATCGGGGTTGTGGAGGTCAATCGCCAATTGGGAAATAAAACGCAAGAGAAGACGATGCGCCGAAGAATTGGACAAAGCGCCGACCAATGACGTGCCGGGCAACTGAATGTCAATTCGCGTTGTAATAATTATCTAGATCGAAGTAGACTTTTGTTTGTGTGTATGTAGGATTAACTACGATAACAATGAAGACGTAAAGTGAAACAAAGTGCCGGAAGATAAGTGTGATGGATCGTTGGGAGTTCGAGAGTTCGACGGAAGTCCAAAGATTCATTAGGAGTGCTGCCGGAATTAGCCGAGAACGAGTAGGGAGCTTGCCAAAGGGTTTTCGGAAGTTCGCTGAAAGGTTCGTCGGAAGTTCGTGGAGCTTGCCAAGAAAGATCGGAGCTTGCCAAAGAAGCTCGTTGGAACTCGCCAAGATCATCGTGAAGTCCAGGAGCTTGCCGGGAGTCCGCAGAATGGTTTTCGAGGGTTCGTCGGAAGACCGTCGGAAGTTCACCGTAAGAAGTCTTGACTTGTGGACTTTGTAATAGCTTAGGAAATATCTTTAAAATTTATAGTTAGCACGTAATTTGGTTTAGGATTAGGTGTTAATCCTATAAACCAAATAGGGGCCAATTAGGCCTAATAACGGACTGGTTTAGGCCGAGTTTAAGGCCCAACCAGTGAGCTGGAAGAGCCCAAGCGGTGGCACCGCCTGGTTGGGGCAGTGGCACTGCCCAGTACCGCCATAATATCGAAAACCAAGGTGATTCAAATTTGGGCTCAAAATTTGGGCTCCAAATTTGAATCCTCTTGAGGTCTATAAATACCCCTCTCATTCATGATTGAAAAGGAGTCTAGAACTGAGAAAGAAGAAGGGAAAACTCTCTTGAAATAGTATCAAAATCTTCCCTCTAAGCTTTGAGTGTGTTCTAGTCCACTTGATCCCTAACAAAGGGAACCGGAGCCCCGCTTCAAGTGTTTCCAGCAAATGACCGAGCACTTGAGGGAATGGGTGATAGGCACATTGCCCCGATCGAGGAGCGTGTAGCTCATAGTCGATCGGGATGTTGTAATGCTCCCGGACATGACCCAGCAACTCCTCGGTCACAACAGAGTCGAGGTCATGCCACGACTTTAGGACCTCGAGTGCTTGTGTCGTTTTCTCATTAATAGGAGAGTCACAGCCCGATAGCGGTGGGCTACCCTCAGCATTACTAGAGGAGGAAGAGGACGAAGATGACGAGGAGGACGATGAGGAAGAATAGGAGGTCATCCCGACTAATCTGGAGAATGAAAGGGGAATGACCGAGGAGGAGGAGGATGATGACCGAGAAAGGTGATGATTGAGGAGGAAGACGACTGAGAAAGAAAACTGGGTAGAAGCATAGGGTGAAAATGCTCTAGGACCTTGTTTATAAGGAGGGTCTTGTTGCCCAAGATGACCCTTCACCTCCCCAAAGTTGGATGGCGACTTACTCTACCATTATAACCCATTAAAGATCATGTCGAGGCACGGCACCCCAAGCATCACCCGGCATTAAGTAGCAACCAAGTCTTCATGCTAAAACGAGGTAGCCCGTTAGCGCCGAAGTCTCCCACCAAAACTAAAGCAGCGGGAGTTTGGCGCCAAAACGTTAAGGGTCGGCCATCGTCGACCCCATGGGGAATGTCAACATTAATTGATGGTCAAATCTTTACGTCGAACGAGGCAACCCATTGGCGCTGAAGTCTCTCGCCAAAACCAAAGTGGCGGAAGTTTGATGCCAAGGCGCCAAGGGTCGACTGTGGATGGACCTGCAAGATGCTCCAACCCTCAAGTGGTTGTTCGAAGCGCCACGAGACACCAAGGCAAGTCGATCGTGCGTTGCCCGAGTCTTGCCCTTTGGCTGCAAGTTGCCCGAGTACGGCCCTTCGACCCCAAGCTGCTTGAGAATGGCCTCTCGATCTCAAGTTGACCGAGTCTTGCCCCTCGACCGCAAGCTAACCGAGTCTTGCCCCTCGGCCGCAAGCTGCCCGAGTATGACCCATCGATCGTAAGCTGCCCGAGTACGGCTCCTCAGTCGCAAGTTGCCCGAGTCTTACCCCTCGGTCGCAAGCTGCCTGAGTCTTACCTCTCAGTCGCAAGCTGCCCGAGTACGGCCCCTCAATCACAAGCTGCCCAAGTATGATCCCTCGACCGCAAGCTGCCCGAGTCTTGCCCCTTGGTAGTAAGCTACCTGAGTACAACCCCTCGGTTGTAAACTACCCGAGCCACCCTGCTAGTCTGCACGTCACCCGAGTCATAGAATTGGTCTCTAGTAGGTCAAATCAACCCGATCAACTAAGCCATCGTCCGGTAACTGAACCAGGTAATCACAACTCCAACAAGCAAAAGCCATGCCTTGGGTCCTCCCCCAGTAAGAGTCGATGTATAGCTTTCTCCGGGGAGCGGGGGTGGGGGACAGAATGATGGGGTCGTACCGATACCACCCTCCCATGAGTGGCACCCCATCGCCATGTCAACACTAAGGACAAAGTGGCAAACTACATTAGCACGGTGCAGTGACCCTCGATCGTACCAGAGCGGGCATCGACCGAGGCAGGACAGCGCCGCCCTGAAAGCACGAACGGCGCCTCGATAGTACGTATGGCACTATCCCAAAAAGCTCGGGACGGCGCCTCAACAGCATCTCCAAGCACATGCTTGTACCAGCATGGGCGCCATCCAAAGCACTGCATCGTCTCGAAAGGTTCAGAACAACGCCTCAGTAGCATCTCCAAGTCCGCACTCATATCGATATGGGCATTCCGGAAAGCTCGGAATGATGTCTCGATGACACCTTCGAGCACGCACCCATACCAGTATGGGTGTAGTCTGGATCACAATGCCACCCTGGGACAACGACTCGAGGATCCAAACCTCTTTCCGTATAAAAACCCCAGGCGGATGTCGTTCTGAGGGAACTCTTTTGGAACCCTCAACTCTCCCTACATAAAGCTAACTTAAGCTTCGGAGGGGTCAAATCGGAAAACCATCGATCCAACCTGTGTGTAGGAATTGGAGGAGACCCCGTAAGACAGTCAGCAGAAGAAGGAACCATCCTTGAGTAGGCGGACGATCAGCTTCACCTGACCCGACACCAACTCCTACCAGATCATCAGGCGAGGCAAGCCAAGCATATCCGGGCCCGGACCTAACCGTGCCGACTTGACGGATACGTCATAAAGGTACACTAACACTATCATTATTTTCATTCCAAGCTCAGTCCCATGCTTGGATGGTCTTAGGTCCATATGGCATAGACGATTTCTTTATCAACATGATTAGTCAGGATCCTTCTCGAGCATTGCGATGCATCGATTATAATTAACTTAATATAATAAGATGCTATAAGAACAAAGTATCGGGATAAACAAGATGCTAAGCTCTTGCATGGATGAAATTTACCAAGCAAAATAATCTCCAAATGTGCTGCTAGTTTTAATTTGAAACTGTTGGGAAAAAATATGTTAAAGCGGAATAATTCTTTTCCCTCTTTGTGTATCAAAATGGGTTCCTCATCAAAAATATCAATTTGATATCACAAGCATATATTAACCAGAACAATGAATCAATCACAAGTGAGATCGAATTTTAACGTGAAAAACCCAATGCGGGAAAAACCACGGGACCGTAGTCCACTTCAAACTTCCACTATCACCAATAATGATAATAGGATTATAATAAGTCTTCTATAAAATAATAAGATGATCATAATAACATCAAGACCATATATCTTAGCTCAAGAATAGTATATTATCATCACATAGATGGATCTCATCAAAGAAAGGTTTAGGTCTCACCAAATAGGTATAGCAGGAAAGCACTTCAGAGAGGATAAACTATAGATCAACACTGTTAGGATCGTTGAGCTTGCTCCAAGGATTCTCCACATAAAATTTGGGCTAAAACTGATGAAGTTTGGCCACTGATCGTCAAGTAGAAAACTCAAGATCTTAATTTTCTCTCTCCTTTTTCTCTCTCTATTCTTTCCCTCTAGGCCGCCTCTCTTTCATTGCACGCACCGCTTCACTGCCACTCTCAACTGTGCACACCTTTTTCTCTTTTTTCTTTTTTTTAATTACTAATATGGGCTCAAAAGCCCGATTATCCAGTCC
Organism: Musa troglodytarum; assembly: GCA_023547065.1. NCBI lineage: Eukaryota > Viridiplantae > Streptophyta > Magnoliopsida > Zingiberales > Musaceae > Musa > Musa troglodytarum. Next base: position 18,947,581 of record CP097510.1, read on the forward strand.
AAGCCCATATATGTGTTGGACCCAACAATTGTCCCCCTCTAGCTCATATGGTGGGCTATATTAAGCTCGCTCTTCGCCTATATGCTTCATATTTTTTCTTAGGCAAAGACTTTGTCAACATATATGATCTATTCTCATTGGTATGCACCTTTTCTAACTGTAATTCTTTCATCTCAAACACATCACGAATCCAATGGTATCTCACATCAATATGCTTGGATTTAGAATGGTATGTTGAATTCTTGGAGAGGTGAATGACACTATGACTATCATAGTAAATAATATATCCTTCCTATTTCAAGCCTAATTCCTGTAGAAACTTTTTCATCCACAAAGCTTCCTTATAGGCTTCAGTAATGATTATGTATTCTACTTCTGTGGTTAATAGGGCAACACAATTCTATAACTTAGATTGCCAAGAGACTACTCCCCCTGCAAATGTCATCAAGAACCCTGAAGTGGACTTCCTGGAATCAGTATCACCAGCCATGTCTGTATCTGTATACCCTTCTAACATAGGTTCACCACTGTCAAAACATAAACGTAACCTGGAAGTACCTCTTAGATATCTTAATATCCATTTTACTGTTGCCCAATATTCTTTTCCAGGATTAGAGAGAAATCAGTTAACAACTCCAACTGTATATGCTATATCTGGTCTAGTACAAACTATAGCATACATCAAACTGCCTACCATAGATGAGTAAGGCACTCTGGATATTTCTTTTTTTTCTTTCTCACTTATCGGACATTGTTTTGAGCTGAGCTTAAAATGACTTACAAGTGGAGAACAAACTACTTTGGCTTTACTCATATTGAATCTTTTAAGAACTTTCTTAATGTAGGTCTTTTGAGACAGTCAAATCTTCCCTTTCTTCCTATCACAAAAAATCTTCATACCAAGTATTTGTTTCGTCGATCCTATGTCTTTCATGGCAAAAGACTTACTTAGCTCTCTTTTAAGCTTCTCAATTTTACCAGCATCATGGCCAACAATCAGCATATCATCAACATATAGCAGGAGAATAATGAAATCATCATCTGAAAACTTCTTTGTAAACACACAATGATCAGATATGGTTCTATTGTACCATTGGCTTATCATAAAGGAATCAAACTTCTTGTACCACTGTCTGGGTGCTTGTTTGAGACCATATAAGCTTTTCCTTAACTTGCACACTAGATTTTCTTTTCCCTTAATTTTGAAACCTTCTGGTTGTTCCATGTACCTTCTTCTAGGTCACTATGAAGAAATGCAGTTTTCACATCAAGTTGCTCAACTTCTAAATTTAAACCGGTAGTCAAACCAAGAACAACTTGGATATAGGATATTTTCATCATATGAGAAAATATTTCTTCAAAGTCAATACCTTTCTTTTGACTGAATCCCTTCACAACTAATCGTGCCTTATATCTTTGTTGTGAGCTATTATTTTCAGTCTTCAATCTGTAAACCCATTTATTCTTGAGAGCTTTCTTCTCTTTAGGTAATTTTACCAAGTCATAGGTGTGGTTCTCAAGCAAGGATCTCATCTCTTCTTGCATGGCTTTAACTCACTCATTCTTGTGCTCATGTAGAATAGCTTCTTGGTAAGTTTTTTGCTCTCCCCCATAAGTAAGTATAACATACTCATATAGAGAATATCTTGTAGATGGTTGTCGCTCTCTTGTAGATCATCTCAATGGAATCTCAACTAGTGGTGGAGATGCTTGCTTAGTTGGTTCAACTTCATCAACTATAGGAGTATCATCACTAATATTCTCACTACATTCTTCTTCATCATCTCTCCCATGATCATCATGAACTACAGATGAAGGAACAAGACCCAAACTCCAAGGAATATAAACAAAGATTTTTGGCTTCTCAATTGTGTCACCATCATCAAATAATTGGTCTTTAAGAAATACAACATTCCTGCTTCTAATAATCTTCTTGTTCATGGGATCCCATAATCTGTACCCAAACTCTTCATGACTATATCCAAAAAAATATATGCCTTTTCCTTATTATCAAACTTTGATCTCTCATCTTTGTGAATATGTACAAATGTTTTGTACCCAAAGACTCTTAAATGATCATAAGATACATTTTTCTCTGTTCATACTCTTTCTGGAACATCACCTTTCAGAGGAATTGATGGAGAAAGATTTATCAGGTCAACTGTAGTTCTCATAGCCTCCCCCCAAAATGACTTAGGTAACTTGGCGTGGGAAAGCATATACCTAATCCTTTCTTCAATGGTTTTGTTCATCCTTTCTGCCACACTATTTTACTGATGAGTTTTTGAAACTATTTTCTCAAGCCTGATACTATAAAACTTATAATAATTCTCAAAAGTACATCTGTACTCGCCACTATTATCTGCTCGAACACTCTTTAGCTTTCTATTAGTTTCTCTTTCAATACTAACATGAAATTCTTTGAAGACATCGAGTACCTGATCTTTAGATTTCAAAGTAAAAGCCCAAACTTTTTTAGAATGATCATCAATAAAAGTAACAAAATAAAGAGCACCTCCAATAGTTTTAGTTTGCATAGTACAAACATTAGTGTGAACTAAATCAATAATATTTGATCTTCTAGATGGCGGATAAGTATGAAATACAATTCTATGTGTTTTTCCAACTAAGCAATGATTATAAGATTTAAGAGATGTACCTTACAACTCTGGTAGGAACTGCTTTCTAACAAGAGTTTGAAGTCTCTTCTCACTGATATGACCAAGCCTCTCATGCCAAAGATCTATGCTTTCACCCTTTTGAATTACATTAATCTCTCATTTGTGTAGCTTAGCTTCCATAATATAAAAAGAGTTTAACTTCTTTCCTCTTGCCACAACTAGAGAACCTTTAGTGAGCTTCCATTTGCTTTCACTAAAATAGTGTGTAAATCCCTCATCATCAAGTCTGCTTATTGATATCAAATTCAGACGAATATCTGGAACATGTCTAATATCTTTGAGTATCAATTTGCTCCCAGTATTGGTCTCTAAACAAATATCTCCAATACTCATAATCTTGGATGTACCATTATTTCCCATTCTAACATTGCCAAAATTACCAACAGCGTAAGATCTGAAGAAATCACCATGAGAAGTAACATGAAATGAAACACCAGAGTCAATTACCTAGTTACTATCCTGAGCTGCAAGACTAACACATCCATCATCACAAACAATAATGATATTACCTTCAGCAGCAATTGTATTGGTCTCTTTTTCATTTTTCTTCCTTTCATTTTGTTATCGCTTCCAAAACCTATACTCTTTCTTCATATGACCTAGCCTATTGCAGTGGAAACACTTGATATCTCTTCTAGACTTGGATCTTCCTTTGTAATCATGTGGATTTCTACTATGACTTTTTTCACGTCTTTCCTGTTTTTCAGTAACAAGTGCACCAGAAGAGGATTCTCCCTATTCTTTCCTTCTGGTATCTTTATTTAATAAACTGTCTTTAACCATGTCTATGGTAGATTTCCCTCTGGCGTGGAGTTACAAATTGTCATAACATATATTTTCCAACTTTCTAGTAAAGAGCGAAGAAGTAACAATCCCTGCATTTCATTATCTATATTTATTTTCATAGCAACCAACTTGTTTGCAAGACTTTGAAACAAGCTTATGTGCTCAACAATGTTGCCACCATCTTTATACTTCAAATAAACAAGTTTTCTAAAGAGAGAAATTCTATTTTCTACTGTTTTTTTCGCAAAGAGATTTTCTAGCCTTTGCCAAATAATATCAGCTCTGATTTCATCAAAAATATGCTCATGCAAATTTATATCATCCATCTTCTAATATAAGTAATAGTTTTCCTAAGTTGGACCTCCCATTTCTCCTCTTTCATAGTAGAGGGTTTTTTTTTTAAACTTTGATGGGCTTATACAAATCTTTGCAATAGAGCAAGTCTTCCATCATACGCCTCCAAGTGGAATAATTTGATGAGTTTAATTTAATCATATCATCTGACTCTTCCATTTCAATCACACAAGAAAAATTAATAGCAAATAACCTGACTTTGATACCACTTATTGGGAAAAAAACTTGTTAAAGTGGAATAATTTTTTTCCTCTTTGTGTATCAAAATGGGTTTCTCATCAAAAATACCAACTTGATATCACAAGCATATATTAACCAAAACAATATAAACAGCAGAACAATGAATCAATCATAAATGAGACTGAATTTTAACGTGAAATACTCAAAGGACCATAGTCCACTTCAAACTTCTACTATCACCAATAATGATAATAGGTTTACAATAAGTCTTCTCTAAAATAATAAGAGGATCATAATAACATCAAGACCATATATCTTGGCTCAAGACCATATATGTTATAAATTACATGCATAGATCTCATCAAAGAAAGGTTTAGGTATCACCAAATAGGTATAGTAGGAAAGCACTTCAGAGAGGATAAACTGTAAATTAGTACCATTAGGATCATAAAGCTTACTTCAAGAATTCTTTATTTAAAACCGAGAAAGTTTGACCATTGATCGTCAGACAGAAAACTTAAGATCTTATTTTTTTTTTCTCTCTCTCTGATCTTTCCCTCTACGTCGTCTCTTTTTCGCTGCAAGCACCGCTTCGCTGCCACTCTCAATTGCCCGCACCTTTCTTCTTTTTTTATTATTAATTTAATCTCAAAAGTTTGATTGTCCGGTCCAAACTCATATATGGGCTGGATCCAACAGAAACGAATAAAGAAAAAAAAAATAAGATATGGGTAAATAGCACGATAAATGTTTTCCTGTTCTCCCTCGCATACCAACCTTCTGGTCAACCGAAGAGATATCATAACCATGTAAAAGCAAGATATAGAACGTTTAACTCGTATATGGCTCTCGTGATTTGAAGAGTTGCGACGAGGCTAAAGAGATATGAACGGCCATCAGGTGGCGTGCATGCATAAGTAATTATCCCGGTGCGACGTTGAGGTCACACTGTTACCATCGCGAAGGGGAATGTCGACCCCGACACTTCCCTATCAGTGGATGAAGAGAAGAACCATCGGAGAGAACCTCAACAATTTCAATTTTGACGGAAGCCGATTCTCTGATCTTCTCGAGTATTCTTATTTCTGATTATTTTTCCTTTTTTAAGCATAACACAGCAGATGGTCAGGAAAGGAGGGCATAAGAGAAATGTACATATGAAATAGAGTGGTGTGTATGTTTATCTGATTCCCACTGTCTGTCTGCACGCGTTACGGGAAAGATGAGCTGCCTAATTCAGGCGACACCATTAATTGCACACGTAAAGCAGGAGAAATGGGAGCAAATGTGATACAGGAACTAAAACGAGAAGGAACATGTTTTCTTTTGAGCCCTTCGTTGTGTTTGCCTGCCGTCCTGTTAATTTTCTTTTGACAGTTCTTTACCTAGGGTTTTTGTGATCAGTGTTACCGCAGAGCGCCCCTCTTCCGCTTGAACCCATCCCCTCCCAGCTGCATGCCATCGTTTCCTCTGACAAGTCCACACGTGCCCTTCTCTCCTGTAAAAGATCACTCCTACACTAATATTCACTCCTCACCTGCTACAGCGGCGCCGATGTCCTCTCCTAGTTCGATTCGTTCCCATCACGATTGGCAACGGTGGGAGTTCTGTTTACGATGAAGCTGACGCACCAATAGATAGGGAAAGCAGCAAGAGAATGACGGGGACCAACAGCAGTATCGAAAGGCAAATGAACGATCAAGGTGACAGTGCTTGCTGGAAGGTGAGAGAGAACCGGGCAAGTCTTATGGGGAGGTGAGCAAAGATAAGCGGGTGGGAGAACAAAAGGTGCGGTACCGAGAGGAAACATCCAATGAGAAGTGGAAGTGGTGGAGGAGAGCACTATTGGTAGTTCGCTTGCCCTCTTCAATGACGAGAGAACAAGTCAAATTCCACGAGAACGAAGTTTGGTTGGCCAGTCAATAGCTTGCTCCGTTGACCATCTAAATCCCACCGCAGCAATAATTCAAACGTAGCCCCTCCAGCCTCTAGGTTTTTGGGATAATGAACCACTTGACAGGAGCAGCCACCGGCGAAACGTCGGAACTCCTGCTTTAGCTGTCGCTCTCCCCTCTGTGCTCAAGTCAACCCCTCTCCCCGCGCCTACGCGTCTCTCTCTTGCCTACTTTCAACCCGTACAGCCACCGGCACCTCCGCATGTTCCGCTTCCACCAAGACCATCGCTAGATTCCTTAAGACTATGACAAAATCCATTCCTCATTCCAATCTTAATCTTACTATGCTCGTCCGTGTAGCAATTATTCTTACTGTCGTCGTTATTAGGGGGGAAGAAGGAAGGGAGCAGCGGAAGAGTGGCAGTTGGCGTCTGCCTTTTCAGCATTGAATCTGACCTCTTAACTCGGCCCTAATGAGTAGCCGTGGACGTTGCAGTAAGAGTGCCACTCTTCAATTTACTCTTCCTTTCGGTTCTTTGTTTTAGTCATTTGCGTATCTCGTGATAATAGATAAGATTTTCTCAACTGCACTAGAAAATCTTAAGCTTTGTTAAGCTACATGAAAAATCCTCTCTTCTTCTTATGTATAAATAAAGTTTTGTTAAGCTACATTCAATGTATTTTTATTCATCATAATTCAATCAATCATGGTATCAGAGTCCTTGCATTAAGCAAGTGCTTTTTTTTCTTTCTTTTCTTCTTCTTTTCGCTATCCAGCGACAGCAGGCTGTTCTGCTCCACCATCCACCGGCATAAGACTGACGCTACATCGCCGCACAAAGAATGTAGCGCCGTCGCCCAAAGACTCACCGAAACAGAGACACCAACCCGGCCGTCTCTTCTTCCTCCGCCACCGCCAATCTTCCTCATCGGTGGACTTCACACAAGTGCCGCATTGGTCGCCTCTCCTTCGGCGCACACCGCACCCTCCTCTCTTTGCTTCCGGAAGCTGTTCGAGCGGCGGGCACCAATTTCCATTAGTTTTGCAGGTGGAGCAGCCCCGGCGCCGTTGCACTCCACCGCTAGACTGCAGCTGTTCGGCGAGTAGCGTCAAACGAGCACCCCGCAGGCCCAAAGATCGGATCAATCGAAGGACCGGTGGGGTTATAGCTCTCCTTCCTCGTGCGAGCTCTGCTTCTTTGCTCCTCATCCCGCCGGCGAGAAAGGCCGCTGGTTTTCCAATCGTAGTCCTCGCATCTCTACAACCGCCTCACCAGACAAAGATCTCCTCCTAGCTGCGCCACCACCATCGTCGGCCTTGATCCTCCGGTCAAGCGTGGTCCATTTCGAGCAGATTTCAGAAATAGAGCAGCTCGTTGGCGATCACCTCCTACCTCTTCATCTTGCTCATCATCGTTCGCAAAAGGGTTAGCCTCGCGCTCCCTCCAGTCCCACCCACCAATTCTTGAGTGTCGGCCACCCCCTCCACCTCTGCCTTCGGCGAAACCAGGACGAGCGTAGGCAGGCGGCTGTCCAGCACCCGGAGGACTCGTGGCAGGAGATGGCGCGGCGGACTCAGAAGACAGCTGCTCATCATCTTCTTGCAGTCTCGGCGCTCTTTCCCCTCCTTCCCCCTCTCCACCGTCGTCGCTGCCAGTGACCATTGACGCTGTTACTTCCTCAAACCACTGCAGCCAGCGTGCAGTGTGACAAAAATAGGACAGCGCCGCTGATCTCAGCCTCGGCGCTCTCTTCTGACGAGAACGCTCTCTCCTCTGCTGTCGAACTCCACTGAACGGTGTGATCTGCACCGGTTGAGTCTTCGACGCTTGTTCTGCACCAAGCGAATCAATCCGGCGAGGTGACATCGGTGTCCTTCTTATGATCCATCGAAGCTGACGCCATCGTATAATCAAATGGCTTCATCATCTACCTCCAAAACTCCAGTCGTTGTCCCTACAGGGAACAATAGCAGTTCTTAACCTCCAAGCCTCATCACTATTAATGCTGCGGCACTCATTCCTTTCAAGTTATCCAAAAGCAAAAATTATGCATCTTGGCGTGCATAATTTTTTAATCTTCTATTTGGATATGACCTTATAGGTTACATCGACGGCTCTCTCCATTGTCCACCTGCAGTGCTCAACATCCCAAGAGGATCCAGTCCAATACCAAATCCAGCTCACAAACTGTGGTTACGTCAAGACCGTCTCATCCTCCAAGCCATTCAAGCCTCAGTCGCTGGGTCCGTCGCCCCACTAATATCTTCATGTATGACTGCTGCAGAAGCATGGTCCAAGTTGCAAACGACATTGGCAAATCGCTCGCGTACTCGCATGCTCGGACTCTTATCCAATCTGATGAAAGTGAAACAAGAGAGAAGTACTATTGCTGATTACTTACAAAATATCAAAGTTATCATCGATGACTTAGCTTTGATAGGTCATTCCCTCAGTGAAGAAGAAGTCCTCATCCACACCCTTAATGGCCTAGGGGACGAATACAAAGAATTGGCAGCCGCAATTCGGGCACGCAACACACCAATATCATTCGAAGAACTTTATGATAAGTTGATTGACTACGAGACATATTTGAAGCGCAATGACAAGTTACCCGGACCAACTATCACATCTCAAGTCAGTCAAAAATCCAAGAGGAAGAGCAACCAGTACAATAAGCACGTCAATCAAGGTCCGGCTAAGCTACCTCCTGACCCTATGGGTTCCACACCAAACTCCTCACATCCACATTATCAACACTTTCATCCTCCTCATCAAGATGGTAACCCCTATAAGCATCAGCCCTGGCGCCCTAACCTCAGCAATCATTGCCGAATCGTCTGTCAGTTGTATGATAAAGTCGGACACTCCGCGAAAGTCTGTCGCTCTCAACCTCGACTCCCTGCTCCAACACAGTGGCCTCAAGCCAATCTTATGACTACTCCGACAACTAGTTAACCCAATTGGATTATGGACTCCGGTGCATCACATCACATCACCTCCGATCTTCAGAACTTATCTGTCCACAACAACTATAGCGACGATGAGGATGTCATCATCGGTGATGGTAAAGGTCTTCCTATCACTCATACTGGTTCCACAATGCTTAATTCACTCACCACAACCTTCACACTTGATGATGTTTTGTGTGCACCTCACATTAAACGAAACCTTATTTCTGTCTCTCAATTCTACAAGCAAAATAATACCTCAATTGAATTTTTTCCTGACTCCTTTCTTGTCAAGGATTTGAGCACGGGGGCATCCTTAGTCCAAGGCCAGAACAAAGACAACATTTATGAGTGGCCATCCACTTCACAAATAACCCACCCCAATGTTCACTCTTCCGTTGCAGCTTCAGTTGATGTGTGGCATCGACGTCTTAGTCATCCTTCGTCTCTTATTTAGCAAAAGTTACTTTCTCATTATTCACTTCCTACCTATACTACTAGTAACATTTTAACTTATTGTGATGCGTGTCATAGCAATTGTTAGGGGTATTAAGTATGACGTGACACCTGGTCTTCGGTCGTACACCCAGATGACGTCATCGCCCCTCCTGCGCCCCATTACGCCCACGATTTGATCGCCCGACGTCGCTTCTCCTCAGCATCGCCCCAACTACCCGCCAAGTTGACCACGGCACCGGCCTGCACGGTCCGGCCCGTACGCCACCTGCAGACAGTCGGAAGCATGCCCTCCGTCCGACCTATTTAAGCCGAATAGGTAAGACAGTGAGGGAGAGATTCTTTCCAGAGGAGATTTCTTCTTTCCATAGAAGGATTTTCTTTCCGTGAACACTCCGAGAGGTGAGTAGACTCGAACACCCCCGCAATTCTCTCTGGGGAACTCCGGCCGACGGGCCAAGATCGATTTGGGCGTCGAGGGTTTCGCGAGCATCCGACCCGCTTTGCTGCAGTCTCGTTCTCGACGTCCGAGCGTACACCGCCGAGAGCTCGAGGCGGGAGCAGGAGCCATCGACGGCCCGAACTGCATCGAGACGACTTCGCTTCCGGATTCGCCGCGGCGCCCCGGGTCACGGTAAAAGTTGTTTCTAACATATTGGCGCTAGAAGGAGGGCCTCTGCCGGCGACTACATGCTCCGCCTTTAACGTCACATGGAGGAAAGGTCATTTCCGGCTGGCACCTCGGCGGAGGTCCCGCAAACCTCCGAACCCCGGAGGGACGATCCTGCCGCAACTATAGATCGCTACTGGAATATATTTAGCGACGCCGGGCTCTACCCGCCAAGTCGGGTTCCACCGCTTCCCCCCACCGTCACGGTGGAGGCTTTTCAGGACCTTTCCCAACAGGTCCGGACCCTGGCAAGTACTGTCCAGGCTGTCCTCCCTCGCCTACTCCAGGAGGCGGCAGAGCCGACCCTCCAAGGGCCGGAACCTCTTCCCCGGCATCATGAGGCGATCCCGCCGGTACCATCTTCTCCAGCCTCCCGCCGGGTTCAGGACGGAACCCGGGCTCTCGAAAACCTGGACGTCCCGCCTGAACTCGAGGCGGTGTCTTCAGACTCGACGGACTTATTTCGGGCTCAAATCCGGTCCATCGCACAGCGTCTGGATGAGGTGCAAAGGGACGTCCGTAAGTCCAAAGAGGAGCAGAGGGAGGTGTCCCACTGGGAGTCCCCGTTCGCCAGCGACATACGGGAATACCCAGTGCCCTTTGAACTTCCGCCTCCATCGACCTTTATGATGGAGTCGCGATCCAGCCGATCACGCCGCCGCCTTCCGGCTCAAATGGCCCTATATGGAACCTCGACGCTTGATGTGCAGGGCGCTCACCACGCTGAAAGGATCCGCCTGACATGGTACAAGTACCTTAAAAAGCGGTCGGGTGACGAATATCCTTTGAACACAGCTCGCCAAGGACTTCGAGCCACGCTTTTTGGCGCTTATGCGCGACCAAAGCCTTCCGTCCGCGCTTCCTTCTGGGTTTGAAGCAAAAGGAGGACGAACCCCTCTCCCACTTCGTGCGAAGGTTCACCACGGAGGTACGGGAGTTATCGGATGCTCACCCATCATTATTGGTGCAGGCGTTCATGATGGGGCTGCGACCGTCGAGGTTTTGCTGGTCCTGGTGGAGCGACCCGCCCATCGAGGAGATGTTTCAATGGCAAGTCAATACGTGGCGGCCGAGTCCGGATGTCGGGAAGGAAGGAAGAACGACCGAGGGGCATCCTAATCCATCCCGGATCGAACGACAACTAGGCGGAGGCCCCACACCAAGGGCGCCGCATGGGCCACCCCGACCCATACGCGCCGAGCCGCCACCTCCCCCTTGAAGGCGCCTCTCGACGCAAATATTCCTCCAGATAAAGGAGCGGGAATGCTCGTGCCACCGCCTGCATGAAGAGCCGACGGCCTGGCCGATAGCTCGGTATTGCCGCTCCATCGGCAAAACGGACATGACACGGAGCAATGCCACGAAAGCGACAAATTGAAGAGCTGATCCAAGAGGTCACCTAGATCAATACCTCCAAAGATCCGCGGGCACCATCCTCGCCCGGCGTCGGCCGAGCAACACATCGACGTGATCACTGTGGGGACCCGCCGGAGGGCATAGCGCTGGTCGAAGGCTTACGCCCGAGCCGCGACACCGGGAATACCACCTCCTCCGAGCCGAGATCACATTCTCGGGGATATGGGAGTAACCGAGCATGATGATGCCCTGGTGGTGTCGGCCCGAATAGCCAACGCACAGGTCCGAAGGATTATGGTCGACACTGGCAGCTCGGCCGACATCCTCTACTTCGAGGCCTTTCTGAAGTTGGGGTTGCCGAAGGAAGCCCTGAAGCCCTTGCACTCGGCACTCACCGCTTTACCGGCGACTGATCTCGCCTGGGTGCGGTAATCCCTACCATTGACTCGGGATTCCCAAGGCCAAAACTCACGGGTAACCTTTTCCGTGGTCGACTCCCATCGCGCATAACGCCATCCCGGGCCGACTCCACCTCAACAAAGTGCTAAGGGCCATTATATCCACATACCACCGGACGTTGAAGTTCCCGACCAGTGCCGGAGTCGGGGAGGTTCGGGGAGATCCTCAGGAGTCCAGACGGTGTTACTTGACGGCGACCTCTCTGGGTAAGAGGAAGAGGCCGGAACCGCCCCTCGAAGACCCACGCTGACGCAATACCGACCGAGCATCCCGAGCCGACAAACCCGGCGTTAGTATTCACGCAAGATGACCGCCCGATCGGATACCGGATCGCCCGACCGGATGATCAAGAGCGGCGCAGCTCATCGCCTCCTCCAGAAAGCGCCGACGCCTTCGGATACCGCCGACCTCCCGAATCGACCAAGTCTCCCAACACCATCTACACATCTCCCCGACCGCCCGCTCGGTGAGACAGAGACCCCGGCCTCAGTCCCTCGAGCGCCAACAAGCTGTGCAAAAGGAAGTCGACAGGCTCTTGGCGTCAGACTTCATTGAGGAAGTCCGGTATCCCCAGTGGCTCTCCAATGTAGTCCTCGTCAAGAAGCCTAATGGAAGCTGGAGGATGTGTGTCGACTACACCGATCTAAATCGTGCTTGCCCGGCGATTGCTTCTCACCTAGGATCGACCACTGGTCGACTCAACCGCTGGGTACGCCCGCTTCTCCTTCATGGACGCCTATTCCGGTTACAACCAGATCCGGATGGCCCCCGAGGATCGGCAACATACGGCCTTCCACACACCCCAAGGAGCCTACTTCTACAAAGTTATGTCATTCGGGTTAAATCATTCGGGTTAAAGAATGCAGGCGCCACCTACCAAAGGATGGTGAACAAGGTGTTCGCCCGGCAAATAGGGCGAAACATGGAGGTATACGTTGACGATATGATCGTGAAAAGTCGCACAGGGGCTGCACACCTTGACGACTTGCGGGAAACCTTCGCCACGCTGAGAAGATATGGGATGCGCCTCAATCCAGCCAAGTGCGTCTTCGGCGTGACATCCGGAAAGTTCCTCGGGTTCATCATACACGAGAGAGGAATTGATGCCAACCCCGAGAAGATCCGAGCTCACCGACATGAGATCTCCAAGAACAGAAAGGAGCTTCAATGCCTTAACGGAAGGATAGCGGCTCGTCCTTTGTCATTCCGATTGGGAGATAAGTGCCTTCCTTTCTTCCGGTCCTCAAAGATCCAAAGAACTTCCAATGGACGGAAGAATGCGAAGAAGCTTCGCCCGGCAAAGACACTTATCCGAGCTACCCCGACTTACCTCGGTGTCCGCGCTAAAAACTTACCCTCTACCGGCGGCATCTCAAAGATGCAGTGAGCTCGGTGCTTGTGAAAGAAGCCCCGATGCGCAACACCGTTTACTACACCCACGTGTTGCGGTGAGCAGCGCTATCCTCCCATTGAAAGGTTGGCATTGGCACTTGTTCTAGCGGCTCTGGCTACGCCCTACTTCCAAGCCCATACGGTTGAGGTAATGACCGACCAACCCTCGCCAAGTTCTTTCTAAGTTTGACGAGCGGGCGTCTCCTCAAGTGGTCGGTGGAGCTATCCGAGTTTGACCTTTGCTACAAGCCGAGAACAGCCATCAAGGCCCAGGCCTTGGCCGATTTCATCTCGGAGTTGACGCCACCGGAAGCAGAGAGCGTTGAGCAAATCCACCGAGACTGGACGCTGCACGTGGATGGGTCTTCCAGCTCCAGGGGAGCCGGCGCCGGACTCATTCTGGAGGACCCCGACGGACACGCTTTCGAGCGTTCCCTCCGCTTCGGTTTCGAGGCCACAAACAATGAGGCCGAATACGAGACGCTGTTGGCAGGCCTCTGTTTGGCGGCCGAGATGCAACTAGGAGCAATCCACATTCTCACGGATTCCCAGCTTGTGGTCGAACAAGTTGGTGGAGAGTATCGGGCGTGGGACTCGACCATGTCCAAATACCTGACCGAGGTAAAAGCCCAAACCTCTAACTTTCCTCGCTGCCCAGGTGGTGCCTGTGTCCCAACGAGCGCGAACCAGCTCGCGAAATTGGCCTCGGAGCCGATCCAGCAGGAACATCCCGAGGTCGAAGAGTCGACACACCGGCCGGTGGCCATCATGGAGATAGGGACCCCGAGTCCCGACCACCCCACCCACGTGGATTCGTGAAGCATCAAGTACAAACGCAATGGGATCCTACGCGCCGGATGAGGTCAAGGCAACGGCTCCGGCCAACCCAGCGTGGTATCGCGAGATTGGCGACCGGCTCTACAAAAGGTCGCTCTCCCACCCCTACTACGATGCTTAGATCCCGGCGAGGCGGAAGTAATTCTCGCCGAGGTCCACGGGCGGGACTTGTGGGGAGCACATGGGCGCCGAACTTTGGCCTTCAAAATACCGCGCAGGCTACATCGCCTACGCTGCACCGAGACGCCAAGGCTTTCGTGATGGCGGTGCGACACTTGCCGCCAGTTCGCGCCCGCAGCTCCCTCGCGTCCCGCCGCATCCATGGATTGCGCCCGCCCTTCGCCAATGGGGAATGGACCTCTTGGGGCCGTTTCGGCGTCCGCCGGAGACATATCATCGTGGGGATAGATTATTTCACTAAGTGGGTGGAAGCCGAGCCCCTAGCAACCATTACCAACGGGTCGAACAGCTTCAGATGGAAGAACATCGTGACCCGATTCGTTCGCCAACGTTATCATCATCGATAACGGAACCCGCCACAAAGACTCGCTCGGAGTTCTCGCGACTTATCACATCCAGCTTGAGGTTTAGCTCGGTGGCCCACCCTGCACCAACGGGCTCGCCGAGGTGACCAACCGATCTATCCCGATGGACTTAGAAAGGACTTTGAAGCCCGATCGAGCCGGGTCGACGAGCTCCCGAACATCCTATGGTCTCGCGACTACCTCAAGACGGCCGCGAGTCCCCTACACTGGCATTCGGCGTGGAAGCGGTCCTGCCAGCCGAGTTGGTCATTCCGACATTCCGGGTGGAGAACTATGAGGAATCCACCTCGGCCCAAGGAGTTCGGGCTGGCCTAGACCTGCTAGAAGAACGCAGGGCCAACGCCCACGTAAAGATGCCGGGCGCATGTGAGTGTCGCCAGGAGTTACAACAAGAAGGTGCGCCGACTCTGGGATGGGAGACTTAGTCTCACGCAAGGCGGAAGTATGCGACCCTGCCCACTCGAGGGGCAAGATTGGACCCAAGTGGGAAGTCCCGAACCGAGTAATCAAAGTAGTCGACCGAACGCGCGTTCGGCCGCGACTATGTCCGGCAGCAGTTCCCGAGGACTTGGAACGTCCAGTAACCTTAAGAAATATTTTGTTTGAGGACAAAACGGAAGTAAGTCAATACTGCACTGTGCTATTGGAAAGAAGTCGAAGATTGTATTAAGAAGGCAAATTTGTATTACCAAAAGGTTTGGATTACAAAATGGGCCCCTAGTGGGGAAAGAAGTATTACAAAAGCAAGGGAAGACCCTCCAAAAAGAAGAAAAGAGGTCCTCAAGCCGCAGCTTC
Organism: Musa troglodytarum; assembly: GCA_023547065.1. NCBI lineage: Eukaryota > Viridiplantae > Streptophyta > Magnoliopsida > Zingiberales > Musaceae > Musa > Musa troglodytarum. The sequence continues at coordinate 18,962,937 of CP097510.1, forward strand.
GGGAAGGCTGTCGTCGAAGGGAACCTCGCCAGGCATGTCGACCCCATGATCTTCGGGGCATGAAGTGAAAGGATCCTCTCGACCATCGAGCCTCGAGGGCATGCTCGAACCGCCAGTGGCAACCTTGTACCCATATCAGATGATACCCGCCCGTCCGATCCAGGCCGAGGAGGAAGCCTTCCGACTTCTTGTAAGCATCGACCTCCCGGCCCCTCCGCCGATCGCTTCCGCCGCGGCAAGGGCTTCTGGCGGCCTTCACGGCCTCCTCGAGGCGCCTTGGCGCTAACTCAAGCCTCCTTCATCCGGAGGCGTTCTCCAACCTCTCCGTCCGAGATGCTTCGCAGCTTGGCCTCCGACGCCGAGGCGGCCTCGAGCTCGGTGGTCGACGCGCGACTTCCGCGCCATGTCCGCCGCCTGCTCGGCAAGAAGAACCGCCTCGGGTCCCGATCCCGCTGGGCCTTCAGCCGGGCGGCGCAACCTCAAGTTGCGCCGCCTGCATCAGGCACCAATCGACCGAGTCGCACCCGGCCGATGAGGGCCGTGGTGTAGTGGAGATTCTACACAAGGAGAAAGAACGCTGAAAGTGATAAACAGAGCTCAGCCAAGAAGATACACGCAAGACGGTGCTTACCCACAACACCGATTTGGCTGACTTTGCGATAAGCGCTTCCGAGGGGAGCGTGTATAGATCCCGAGCCACGTCGGGATGGAGCGCCCCCCGGAGGTAGCTGGCCGAGGGCTCTCCCCCGACCCACACCTTGTCCCCGGGATGCACCATGCCACCGGCCACGAGAGGGTCGCCGCCCCGGCGGGACTCCCCATCACTCGAAAGGAACGGCCGATCCTTCCCGACGTGACTCGCATAGGTCCTTCATGGCTGGAGGACGCTGGCCCTTCCCGGTTGTCCTCGGCCGGGACCAGACTTCCTGGCAGAGCGGAGGTGCCCGGCCGCTCGTCGTTCCCGGCGCGAGCCACGCGCCTGTCCACCACGTCCTTGGCCTTGGCCCTCTTCTTTGGGCGCCCCTCCTCAATGGTGCGCGGGGAGCCATCCCCCGCCCGCTTGGAGTCCGCCGGAGAGCGCGGAGACGGTCCCCTCGGAGCACCCGAGTCGTGGAAGGACCGCAGGTTCACCATCTCTGCAGAGAACAACATGTGTTAGAAGCCAGAGTACGGCAGCAAGCCTAAATGAGGCGAGACAACAACACTCCCGAGAGCACGGACTTAGTCCGGCCTCCACAAGCCACTTCTCCGACATGTTGCGGATGGCTTGCGAGGAAGGGAGGATTACCTCAACCGCCGAGATGAGCGCGCTCGGCATTGAGTTTCGGGCAGTGTTATCGATGGTCCTAGACGACCACCGAACCCCAAAACCCCACCTTTGGCACCGACAAAAAGAAGCGCCTCTTCCACCCTTTGTTATTGGTGGGGCGCCACTAACTTAACCCCCTGTCGGCGGCCAGAAGTATCCCCGACCCTTAAAAGAGGCGAAGCAGGAGAGGAAGAGGTTATGGTCGGGCGAGCATGTTGGCGAGTGGCATTCCTCAGAAAGCCACCAGATACCGCCAAGAGTTGGGAGTTATCCGTGAAGGCGAAATACGCCACAGGAGATGCAGGATACGGCGATTGGATGCAGGGAAGGCGCAGCCGGCCTCTAGGGCATCGGCGTCGTGGCAAAGCCCTTGGGAACCGGGTCAAAGCCCGCTGTCCCGCTCAGGCTGGGGAGGTTGTATTCTCTCCGGATGCCGTAGCGCCACGAGAATCCCCACCATGCGCCGCCCAAGGAGTCTTGGTCAGGCGGCCACATTAAGGCCTCTAACGCACGCGCCCTGCAGATCCGAGGAAGGGCCGGAAGGAGGAGTTGAAGGGAGAGCGGCGACGCAGGTTGTAACTGATGGGGAGGAGGAGGAAGAAGCAGAGGAAGAGGAAGTGGAAGGAAGACCCATCGCGCACTAACCTATGATGGAAGAAATCGGCTGGAAGAAGTTAAAAGGCACCGGAGCCAAGGGAGAAAACTCGAAGGAAGACGACGGCAAGACAAGAGAGGAAAAACTCCGCTGATAAAAGGGATAGAGTGTCGCGGAGCTCCCTATTTATAGAAAGGGGGGCCTCGACCTTTCGCCTCCCGAGGCAGGCGACAGCATGACACCGCCACACCGCCCAATAGACGGCGTTCGAGCGGAGCGCGTCTTCGTTTCATGGTTCCCGGCTCGTCATTCACTTGAATTCCGTCGGACGGTCTTCTGGCCTTCGGTCTCGCGTGGAGGTTTATCCTCACCCGACGACGGTTCATCGGCGGTTCTCTCGCGGCCCTCGGATCGCCTCGCGCACCATTACCCAAGTTAAGACACCTGGCAGCCCTACGGCTAAGCCGATGACGACCGGCCTGGTCATTTCCGTCCCCTATTATTCACCGACTTGCGCAGCTCTCCGAGAATCGTCAATAACTGATGGCGCTCGGATATGAACGGTTCTGACTATGGTCGAGGTTCTCGACACGCCTCTTATCACGACGAATGGTTCGCCAATCCTGCCCCTTGAGGTCCTCTGATCTGATCGCCTTATACGACGTCGCTTCTCCTCAAGACGATCGGACATGCGCACGGTCTACCCGCACGACCTGACGATCCGAGCATGCCTCCGTCACCTATTGGATGGCCACTTATCGAGGAGATTTCTTCTTTCCATAGAAGGATTTTCTCGCGAGATCTCAGGTGAGTGTTCTTCCACCCAACACTCTCAAATTCCCAGAGTGGCTTTTGAGGGGGTAGTGTTAGGGTATTAATGACCGACACTGGTCTTCTCGGTCGACACCCGATGACGCCATCGCCTCCCGCCCATCAAGCAGAGCCATCGACGCCGCTTCTCTCAGATCGAACTACCCGCTGTTGACTATGACCGCCGCGTAAAGTTGTTTCCTACGCCAATAAAAGTCGCAGATACCTGGAACATCCTCTATATTTGCCTTAAGAAATTATTTGGATGTTTTCCCTAATTTCTTTTGATAAGTTTCGATTCTATGTCATTTTTGAGGATTTTCACTAATGATTATATCCTCCGGAGGTAAGTTTCAACATCTTTACCAACTTTAGAAAGTTGGTCGAGAATCGACTTCCGAGCGCTCGACGGCGGAGTATCAAGCCCTCGCATCTTGTCCGCAGCTCGGTATACAACACCTCGAGCGCCCCTCATACTCCCCAATTAGTTGGCTGAGCATAAACATCAACATATAGTTGAAACAGGGCTCACACTTATACAGCCTCTTGCCATCAACTTTGGGCCTTTCAAATGGCCATCTATCTCATTAATTATCCACTCCTTTACAATACAAGTCTCCATTTGAGAAATTATTTCATAGAAATATAAACTCAAAGTCTTTGGTTGTCTATGTCCGTGGTTACATACAATCCAAGATATTTTCATTGGATACTCTTGAATATAATGCTTTACAAACTCATGAAAAGAAAGTCTTTTTGTCACGACATGTTATTTTTGTGAGTCTTCCTTTCCTAAAATCATGAGTACCTTACCAAAAGCTACTAGACAAATAAACATCAACAGCATCTCCTCAACTGCATGAACCTCCCACAACACCATCCAATCCTAACCCTCCGGTACACTCCTCACATCTACTATTATCTAATCCCTATCACAAGCTTCCCCATTAATGAAAAATTAGTTACTAATTTTAAGTACCGCTAGTCGATTGATCTGAACTCACCAGACTAAGTTAACCTACCACTTACAAGCCATCATATGATAACACGCTCCAAAAGTGGTATTATTAAACCACATCAAGTTCTTGATCTATGTCATCGATTCTTCCCTGAGGCTAGTGAACCTACAATTAATCAAGCAAAAATCTTGGCGTAAAGCCATGTGAAGAATATGATCTTTCTTCATAACTCTACATGGACCCTAGTTTCTTCTCACACACAAAACATGAAATGGGTCTTCAAATTTCGATAACATATATGGAATTACTTTAATCAAATTTTCATCACATGTTGATTTCACATAGACATTCAACCAATTGTCAAACCAACAACAATACGGCTTATCTTGAGTTATCTCAAATATTTATATGACAATTGATGTTTGCTACAGGACTTTTCAAAATGTCTTTATGCCCATTCTCTCATCAATATCCAAGGCATGCCTGAGCTACAAAAGCTATTTATATATTTCAAGCTCTAAGAGAGGAATTTACATTTTAACATCAACTTTCATCAATCGATGTTATTCTGACAACAACATGAAAACACTATATCTTCCTATGTAGATGATATTGTTATCATAGGAAATAATCTTTTAAGTCTAGGCATTCTTGATCAGCCGTCAATTCTCTCTGACAAAGCTTTCTAAGTGGAAGCCACATTCACCTCTTGGTCTTCTTCTTCACAGAAAGTATATTCAAGATTTATTATCAAAGACAAATATGCAGGATGCTAAAGATTGTCACTCCCTCTCATGAGTCCTGACTTTGTGATGGAAGTCTGCTAGGACTTACTCCAACAATACTGACTATTATAATACTCTTACACATCATGACATTTCATTTGCAATAAATTGTCATATTCATGCATCGACCATCTACAATACATTCTCTCAAGCGAATTTGTGATCTTAAGATAATATGGCCTCTTTCTACAAACACACCCGCTTCATCTTTGCATGCTAATTGGGCAGGAAATTATGATGATAGAAAGCCCACGTCTAGGCATATTATATTTCTTGAAGCTAATCCAATGGGATTGAGTTCTAAGATACAAGGGGGAAATCCGTGCCTTTGCCATCTGAAATAAATTTTAATCACGTTCGGAACTCAACGTCAACTCTACCTTTCCTCTTACAATATATTACGATAATATTAGAGCTACCTATTTATATGCCAATCTAGTATTTCACTTATGAGAATGTCCATTAGAGCGATCAAGTTGTCGACATCATGTGTTACTATACGATCGATCAACTCAGGGTCATTCACAAATCTCGCTAGTAAATTATTTTCATTACATCGCCAAGATCGTCATGAAGCGATCTTCATGATAATAGATAAGATTTCCTCAAGCATGAGTAAGCACGATCTAAGATCTCTCTTTTTCTTTTCTTCTTATGTATAAATAAAACTTTGTTAAACTCAATGTGTTCTTATTCATCACAATTCAATCTATCACCTCGCTCTCTGAGTCTAAAGGCAAGATAAAGTAAGAAAGAAGGGTTCTTTGTGAATGCTGCTTGTGGAGCGGCAGAGGAGCGGGAAGAAGCAGAGACACGAAGGCCGGCGGAGAGCCGTGATGGATGGGCTCCTTGACCCGCTCGATGCGCAGCGTATCGCTGCCCATTCCGCCCGGGCCCACCGGTAACCATGTTCTGTGCCGTCGTCGCTGGCGTGCTCGTCTTGGTCGCGCTGTGCTGCTCCGCCGCGGAAGCGCAGAAGCAGAGCTCGTCTTCTGATCTCGCGGGCCTCTACAGCCTCCGTGCTTCGCTTGGGATCAGCCGACACGTTGGACCGGGGTCACGTGCCTCCGGCATCGTCACTCGACATCTCCGGCCTCCGTCGCACCCGGGTTGGCCACCTCAGCCCCCAGTTCGCCGTCGACGGGCTGCGGAACCTCACCCAGCTCCGGTCCTTCAATGCCACAGGCATCGCACTCCCCGGCTTCATTCCCGACTGGCTCGGTGCTGACCTCGCCCCGACTTTCGCCACCCTCGTCTTCCGCGATGCCTCCGTCGCAGGTTCCATCCCCTATTCCCTTGGTGGCGTCGCCAGTCTCGCTGCTCTCGTTCTCGCCGGCAATGCCATCACCGGAAATATTCCTACCACGCTCGGGCAACTCGATAACCTCACGATCCTGGACCTCTCACACAACGCGCTCTCCAGGCCGATCCCGACATCCCTCGGAGCGCTCGCCTACCTCTTGTACCTCGACCTCTCGTCCAACTTCCTCTCCGGACCGGTGCCGCTCGCACTTGGCAGCCTCCGGAACCTGAAAACCCTGATCTTGGCGAACAATAGCCTCTCCAGATCGGTCCCCTCACAGCTCGGCGATCTCTCCTGGCTCACGGTTCTCGATCTCAGCTTCAATTCCCTCACTGGATCACTCCCAGATAGTCTCAGAAACCTGAGGAGCCTCCAAAATCTGAGCTTGGGCAGCAATTCAATCTCGGGCGCTCTAACCGATAGACTCTTGGCCGGTCTCACCCCGCTGCAGTCCGTCGTACTTAGTCACAACAACTTCTCGGGGGCGTTACCGGATTCACTATGGTACCTCTCGGAGCTTCGGGTCATTGATGTCTCCGGTAATAAGTGTTGCTGGAGCCCAGTTCAACTCATATGGACTTTAGCAACCCATAGTCCTCTTATTTCTTTTAAATCCTAACCTAAATCTAATTATATATAGGGGCTAATGGTGGCTACGAATTAAAGGAGATCAAACATCGTAACTGTTAGGGGTATTAAAAATGACGTGACACCTGGTCTTCGGTCGTACTCCCGGATGACGTCATTGCCCCTCCTGCGCTCCATTAATCCCACGATTTGATCGCCCGACGCCGCTTCTCTCAAGACGCCCCAACTACCCACCAAGTTGACCACGGCACCACCGCGAGGTCGTGCCCGACGCCACCGCATACAAGCATGCCCTCCGTCCGACCTATTTAAGCCGAATAGGTAAGACAGGAAAGGGAGGGTCTTGATTAATTCGAACACTCCGAGAGGTGAGTAGACTCAACACCCCGCAATTCTCTGGGAACTCGCCGACGCAAGCGACGAAGGCGCCGAGGGGTCGGCGAGCATCCGACCCGCCTGCCGCAGTCTCGCTTCTCGACGCCGAGGAGCGCAGCCGCTTCGAGCGGTCGACGGCGGAGCAGAGCCATCGACGGCCCGAACTGCATCGAGACGCACTTCGCTTCGGATTCCGCCGCGGCGCCCGTGGTCACGGTAAAAGTTGTTTCAACAGATTGGCGCTAGAAGGAGGGCCTCGTCGAGGGTCTCTACCGCCCGCCTTTAACGGCACATGGACGAAAAGGTCGCTTCCGGCACCTCTACGCGAGGTCCCGCACTCCAACCCCGGAGGACGATCCGCCGCAACTATAGATCGCTATCGAGTATATTTAGCGACGCCGACTCCGCCAAGTCGGGTTCCCCCGCTTTCTCCCACCGTCACGGCCGAGGCTTTTCAAGACCTCTCCCAACAGTCCGACCTGCAAGTACCGCCTGTGCCGCCCTCCTCGCCTACTCGGAGGCAGCAGAACCGACCCTCCAAAGGCCGGAACCTCTTCCCCGGCATCAGGAGGCATTCCCACCATCTTCCCCCTCCCGCCGTTCAGACGGAACCCGGCTCTTGAAAACTCGACGCCCCGCCAACTCGAGGCGTGTCCTCGCATTCGACGGACTTATTTCGCTCAACCGTCCATCGCATGGCCGACGAGGTGCAAAGGACGCCCGTAAGTCCAAAGAAGAGGAGAGGGAAGTGTCCCACCGGGAGTCCCCTCGTCCACACCGGCATACGGAATACCAAAGCCCTTGAACTTCCGCCTCCTCCATCGATCTTTATGATGGAGCCGCGACCAGCGGATCACGCCGCCGCTTCGGCTCAAATGGCCCTATATGGAACCCTGACGCCTTGATGTGCCGGGCGCTCACCACGCTGAAAGGATCCGCCCGCACGCGGTACAAGACTAAAAGCGGTGACATCCTTTGAACAGCCGCCAAGGACTTCGAGCCACGCTGGCGCTTGCGCCGACCAAAGCCTTCTCGCGCGCTCCTCCGGTTTGAAGCAAAGGAGGACGAACCCCTCTCCGACTTCGCTCAAGGTTCACCACGGAGGTACGGAGTTACCTGACGCTCACCCATCGCTATGCAGCGCTTATGATGGGGCTCACGACCGCCGAGGTTTTGCCGGTCCTTGGTGGAGCGACTCGCATCCATCGCGAGATGTTTCACGCAAGTCAATATGTGGCGGCCGAGGCCCGGATGTCGGGAAGGAAAGGAAGAACGACCGAGGGGCATCCTATTCCATCCCGATCGGACGACGACTAAGCGGAGTCCCCACACCGGGCGCCGCATGGGCACCCCGACCCATACGCGCCCGAGCCGCCACCTCCCTTGAAGGCGCCTCGACGCAAATATTCCTCCAGATAAAGGAGCGGGAATGCTCAGCCGCCCCAGATGAAGAGCCAACGAGCCGGCCGATAGCATATTGCCGCTTCCATCGGCAAAATGGACATGACACTGAGCAATGCCACGAGCTTAAGCGGCAAATCGAAGGAGCTGATCCAAGAGGTCACCTAGATCAATACCTCCAAGATCCGCGGCACCATCCCCGCGCCCCGGCGTCATCCGAGCAACACATCGACGTGATCATCGGGGCCCGCCACCGAGGACATAGCGCCGGGTCGAAGGGCTTACGCCCGAGCCGTTGACGGGAATACCACCCTCCTCCGAGCCAGATCACATTCTCGGGGATATGGGAGTAACCGAGCATGATGATGCGCCGTGGTGTCGGCCCAATAGCCAACGCACAGTCCGAAGGATTATGGTCGACATCGCGCTCGCCGACATCCTCTACTTCGAGGCCTTTCAAGTTGGGGTTGCCGGCGAAGCCCCTTGCACGGCGCCACCGCTTTACCGGCGATCGATTTCGCCGGGGTGCGTGACCCTACCATTGACTCTCGGGATTCGAAGGCAAAACTTTGGTGACTTTTCCGTGGTCGACCTCCCATCGCTGCATAACGCCATTCTCGGGCCGACCCACCCTCAACAGTGCTAAGGGCCATCATATCCACATACCATCGACGCTGAAGTTCCCGACCGCCGGAGTCGGGAGGTTCGGGAGATCCTCAGAGTCCAGCGGTGTTACTTGACGGCGACTCCCGGTAAGAGGAAAAGGCCGAACGGCCTCAAGACCCACGCGGACGCAGCTACCGACCGAGCATCCCGAGCCAACAAACCCGCGTTAATATTCCACGCAAGATGACCGCCCCGACGGATACGGATCGCCCGACCTAGATGATCAAGAGCGGCGCAGCCATCGCCTCCTCCAGAAAGCGACGTCTTCGCCGATACCGCCGACTCCGAATCGACCGAGGTCTCCTAACACCATTTGCACATTTCTCGACCGCTCGGTGAGACAGACCCCGCCCCCTCGAGCGCCAACAAGCTGCAAATGGAAGTCGACAGTTTCTGGCGCTTGACTTCATCGAAGAAGTCCAATATCCTCGGCTGGTCCCAATGTAGTCCTCGCCAAGAAGCCTAATGGAAGCCGGAGGATGTGTGTCGACTACACCGATCTAAATCGCTTGCCCGGCGATTGCTTCCTTGCCTAGGATCGACCAACTGGTCGACTCAACCGCTGGTACGCCCGCTTCTCCTTCATGGACGCCTACTCCGGCATAACCAGATCCGGATGGCCCCGAGGATCGCAACATACGGCCTTCCATACGCCCCAAGGAGCTTACTTTACAAGGTCATGCCGCTCGACTAAAGAACGCGCGCCACCTACCAAAGGATGGTGAACAAGGTGTTCGCCCAGCAAATAGGGCGAAACATGGAGGTATACGTTGACGATATGATCGTAAAAAGTCGCACAGGGGCCGCGCACCTTGACGACTTGCGGGAAACCTTCGCTACGCTGAGAAGATATGGGATGCGCCTCAATCCAGCCAAGTGCGTCTTCGGCGTGACATCCGAAAAGTTCCTCGGGTTCATCATACACGAGAGAGGAATTGATGCCAACCCCGAGAAGATCCGAGCTCTCACCGACATGAGATCTCCAAGAACAGTGAAGGAGCTTCAATGCCTTAACGGAAGGATAGCGGCTCTGTCCCGGTTTCTGTCTCGATCGGGAGATAAGTGCCTTCCTTTCTTCCGGGTCCTCAAAGATCCAAAGAACTTCCAACAGTAACGCGCGAAGAAGCTGGGCCCGGCAGACTTATCCGAGCTCCCCGCCTTATCTCGGTGTCCGCGCAAAAACTTACCCTCTACCTGGCGGCATCTCAGCATGCAGTGAGCTCGGTGCTTGTGAAAGAAGCCCCCGATGCGCAACATCCGGTTTACTACACCAGCCACGTGCTGCGTGGGCCGGAGCAACGCTATCCTCCCATTGAAAGGTTGGCATTGGCACTTGTCCTAGCGGCTCGGAAGCTACGCCCCTACTTCCAAGCCCATACGGTTGAGGTAATGACCGACTTTCTAAGTTTGACGTAGCAGGGCGTCTTCTAAAGTGGTCGGTGGAGCTATCCGAGTTCGATCTCTGCTACAAGCCAAGAACAGCCATCAAGGCCCAGGCCATGGCCGATTTCATCTCGGAGCTGACACAGCCAAAAACAGAGTGCGTCGAGCAAATCCACCGAGACCGACGCGACGTGGATGGGTCTTCCACTCAGGAGCCGGCGCGACTCACTCGAGGACCCCGACGGACACGCTTTCGAGCGCTCCTCCGCTTCGTTTCAAGGCCACAAACAATGAGGCCGAATACGAGGCGCCGTTGGCAGTGCCTCCGCTTGGCACCGAGATGCAACTAGGAGCAATCCACGCTCACGGATTCCCAACTTGTGGCCGAACAAGTTGGCGGAGAGTATCGCGCGGACTCACCATGTCCAAATACTCGACCAAGGTAAAAGCCCAAACCTCTAACTTTCCTCATTTCACTTTCCCGTGGTCCCTGTGTCCCAAAACGAGCGCGGACCAGCTCAAATTGGCCTCGAGCCGATCCGCAGGAACACCCCGAGGTCGAAGAGCTCACACACCATCGGTGGCCATCATGGAGATAGGAGACCCCGAGTCCCGACCACCCCACCTACGTGGGATTCGTGAAGTATTGAAGTATAAACGCGATGGGATCCTCGCCGCGATGAGGTCAAGCGGCGTGCTCCGCCAACCCAGCGTGGTATCGCGAGATTGGCGATCGCTCTACAAAGGTCGCTTCTCCCACCCCTACTACGATGCTTAGATCCCGATGAGGCGGAAGTGATTCTCGCCGAGGTCCACGGCGGACTTGTGGGGAGCACATGGGCGCCGAACTTGGCCTTCAAAATATCGCGCTGTGGCTACATCGCCTACGTTGCACCGAGACGCCAAGGCTTTCGCGCGGTGCGACACTTGCCGCCACAGCCCGCGCTCCGCAGCCTCCTCGCGTCCCGCCGCATCCATGGATTGCGCCGCCCTTCGCCAATGGGGAATGGACCTCTGGGGCCGTTTCTGCGCCCGCCACGGAGACATATCATCGTGGGGATAGATTATTTCACTAAGTGGGTGGAAGCCGAGCCCTCGGCAACCATTACAAACGGGTCGAACAGTTCAGATGGAAGAACATCATGACCCGATTCAGTCTGCCCAACGTCATCATCACTGATAACGTAACCCAATTCGCCAGCACTCGGTTCTCGGAGTTCTACGCGACTTATCACATCCAGTTGAGGTTTAGCTCGGTGGCCCACCCCCAGACCAACGGGCTCGCTGAGGTGACCAACCGATCTATCCTGGATGGACTTAGGAAAAGGACTTTGGAAGCCCGATCGAGCTGGGTCGACGAGCTCCCGAACATCCTATGGTCTTTACGGACTACCCCGAAGACGGCTTCGGGCGAGTCCCCCTACAGCCTGGCGTTCGGCGTGGAAGCAGTCCTGCCAGCCGAGTTGGTCATTCCAACATTCCGGGTGGAGAACTATGAGGAATCCACCTCGGCCCAGGGAGTTCGGGCTGGCCTGGACCTGCTAGAAGAGCGCAGGGCCAACGCGACGAAAGATGCCGGCGCACAGAGTGTTGCCGGAGTTACAACAAGAAGGTGCGCCCTCGACCCCTTGGGATGGGAGACTTAGTCCTACGCAAGGCGGAAGTAAGCGACCCCGCCCACTCGAGGGGCAAGCTTGCACCTAAGTGGGAAGGCCCCTACCGAGTAATCAAAGTAGTCCGACCGGGAACGTTCCGGCTCGCGACTATGACCGGGCAGCAGTTCCCGAGGACTTGGAACGTCCAGAACCTTAAGAAGTATTTTGTTTGAGGACAAAACGGAAGTAAGTCAATATCAGACTCAGGCTATTGGAAAGAAGTCGGAGATTGTATTAAGAAGGCAAATTTGTATTACCAAAAGGTTTGGATTACAAAATGGGCCCCTAGTGGGGAAAGAAGTATTACAAAAGCAAGGGAAGGCCCTCCAAAAAGAAGAAAAGAGGTCTTCAGGCCGCAGCTTCAGGAAGGCTGTCGTCGAAGGGAACCTCGCCGGGCATGTCGACCCCCTGATCCTCGGGGCATGAGATGAAGGGATCCTCCTCGACCATCGAGCCTGGAGGGCATGCTCGGAACCGGGCCAGGGCAACCTTGTACCCATATTCGTACGATACCCGGCCCGTCCGGTCCAGGCCGAGGAGGAAGCCCTCCGACTTCTTGTACGCCTCGACTGCCTCCCGGTCCCTTTCCGGCCGACCGCTTCCGCGCGGCAAGGGCTTCCCTGGCGGCCTTCACCTCGGCCTCCCTCGAAGTCAGCTTGGCGGCCAACTCCGAGGCCTCCTTCGAGCGAAGGCGGTTCTCCAGCTTCTCCGTCCGAGGAGCTTCGCAGTCCGGCCTCGCCGCCGAGGCGCCTCGAGCTCGGCGGTCGACGCGCGACTTCCGCGCCATGTCCGCCGCCTGCTCGGCAAGAAGAACCGCCGGTCCCGACTCCGCCGGGCCTCTCGCCGGGCGGCGCAACTCCAAGTTGCGCTCGCCCAGGCCGTCCACCAACCGACCGGAGTCGTGCACCCGGTCGATGAGGGCCGTGGTGTAGTGGAGATTCTGCACAAAGAGAAAGAAGGCTGAAAGCAATGAACAGTGCTCAGCTAAGAAGATACACGCAAGACGGTGCTTACCCACAACACCGACTTGGCTGACTTGGCGATGAGCGCTTCCGAGGGGAGCGTGTATAGGTCCCGAGCAACGTCGGGATGGAGCGCCCCCCGGAGGTAGCTGGCCGAGGGTTCTCCCCGACCCACACTTTGTCCCCGGGACGACCATGCCACCGCCACGAGAGGGTCGCCACGGCCCCGAAGGGACCTCGCCATCACTCGAAAGGAATGGTTGATCCTTCCCCGACGTGACTCGGCATAGGTCCTTCATGGTCGGAGGACGCCGGCCCTTCCCGGCCATCCCCCTCGGCCGGGACCAGACTCGGCAGGAGTGGAGGCGCCGGTCGCTCGGCCGCCTGCGGGCGGAGCCACGGCGCCTGTGTCCACCACGCCCTGGCCTTGGCCCTCTTTGGGCGCTCCTCAATGGTGCGGGGAGCCACCCCCCGCCCGCTTGGAGACCGCCGGAGAGCGCGGAGATGGTCCTCTCGGAGCACCCGAGTCATGGAAGGACCTCAGGTTCACCATCCCTGCAGAGAACAAGGATGTGTTAGAAGCTAGAATACGGCAGCAAGCCTAAAAGAGGCGAGACAACAACGGCCTACCCCGTGAGCACGGACTTAGTCCGGCCTCCACGAGCCACTTCTCCGACATGTTGCGGATGGCTTGCGAGGAAGGGAGGATTACCCTCAACCGCTCGAGATGAGCACGCTCCTCGGCATTGAGTTTCGGGGCAGTGTTATCGATGGTTCTAGACGACCACCGAACCTCAAAAACCCTAGTCCTTTTGGCACTGGACAAAAAAGAAGCGCCTCTTCCACCCTTTGTTGGTGGGGCCTAACCCCGGAACCGCGGCGTGCCAGAAGTATCCCCGACCCTTGAAGAGGCGAAAGCAGAGAGGACGAGGTTATGGTCGGGGCGATGTTGGCGTAATGGCATTCCCTGTGAAAGCCACCAAATACCGCCAGAGTTTGGAGTTATCTCGTGAAGGCGAGATCCGCCACGAGATATACAAGACACTATGGTTGAATGTAGGGGAGACGCAGCCGCCTCTAGGGCATCGGCGTGGCAAAGCCCTTGGGAACCGGTCGAAAGCCCGCTGTCCCGCTTCAGGCCGGAGGTTGTATTCTCCGGGATGCCGTAGCGCCGGAGAATCCCCACCATGCGCCGCCCAAGGTGGAGTCTTGGTCGCGGCCACATTATGGCCTCTAGCGCACGCGCCGCTCCGTGATCCGAGGAAGGGCTGGAAGGAGGAGATGAAGGGAGAGCGACGCGGGTTGTAAATCGATGGGGAGGAGGAGGAAGAAGCAGAGGAAGAGGAAGTGGAAGGAAGACCCATCGCGCACTAACCTATAATGGAAGAAATCGGCTGAAGAAGTTAAAAGGCACCGAGCCAAGGAGAAAACTCGAAGGAAGACGACGGGCAGACAAGAGAGGAAAACTCCGCTGATAAAGTGATAGAGTGTCGCGGAGCTCGCTATTTATAGAAAGGGGGGCCTCGACCTTTCGCCTCCCGAGGCAGGCGACAGCATGACGCCGCCACACCGCCCAATAGCAACACATTGGGCAGTCGAAGCGCCGGCGTCATATTAATGAAGAGGTGACGTGTCCACCGCCCAGGTAAGAAACTTACCCCGCACGCCAGCGACTCCTCGATTCCAGCAACCGCACTATCGCGAGCCGTTTTTCGAAGCGGCACGGCGGCGGTTCGGTTTTCCAGGTCTTGAGCGGCGGCTCGACCTCTGGTCTTCTGGGCCTTGAGCGGCGGCTCGGCCCCATATCCCGAACGGCGGTTCGGCGATATCGATCTTCTAGGCCTTGAGCGGCGGCTCGGCCCTATATCCCGAACGGCGGTTCGGTTATCATGGTCTTCTGGGCCTTGAGCGGCGGCTCGGCCCCATATCCCGAACGGCGGTTCGGCGACACCGGTTTTCCAGGTCTTGAGCGGCGGCTCGACCACCAGTTCTCTAGGCCTTGAGCGGCGGCTCGGCCTTATATCCCGAACGGCGGTTCGGTTATTATGGTTTTCCAGGTCCTGTGCGTGACCTCGACCCCTTATTACCAAACGACGGGTTGGTAACAGGGAGCTGGACGTCGCCTGCCCTTACCCCGAACGGCGGTTCGGCACATGGTCCTGAGTACCTCAACCATTGGTTTTACGGGCCTAGCGCGGGTCTTGACCCCTGATTACCGGACGTCGGATTGGCGACGGGGGATTGAGCGTCTCCTTGACCCCTTTATCCCGGACGGCGGTTCGGTTATTCTGGTTTCCCAGGTCTTGAGCGGCGGCTCGACCACTGGTCTTCTGGGCCTTGAGCGGCGGCTCGGCCCCATATCCCGAACGGCGGTTCGGCGATATCGATCTTCTAGGCCTTGAGCGGCGGCTCGGCCCTATATCCCGAACGGCGGTTCGGTTATCATGGTCTTCTGGGCCTTGAGCGGCGGCTCGGCCCCATGTCCCGAACGGCGGTTCGGCGACACCGGTTTTCCAGGTCTTGAGCGATGGCTCGACCACCAGTTCTCTAGGCCTTGAGCGGCGGCTCGGCCCTATAACCCGAACGGCGGTTCGGTTATTATGGTTTTCCAGGTCCTGTGCGTGACCTCGACCCCTTATTACCAAACGACGGGTCGAGGAGCTGGACGCCGCCGCCTTACCCCGAACGGCGGTTCGGCACATGGTCCTGAGTACCTCAACCATTGGTTTTACGGGCCTAGCGCAGGTCTGGACCCCTGATTACCGGACGTCGGATTGGCGACGGGGGATTGAGCGTCTCCTTGACCCCTTTATCCCGGACGGTTGGTTATTCCGTTTCCTAGGTCTTGAGCGGCTCGACCACTGGTCTTCTGGGCCTCGAGCGGCGGCTCGGCCCCATATCCCGAACGGCGGTTCGGTCATCATGGTTTTTCAGGTCGTGTGCGTGACCTCGACCCCTTATTACCAAACGACGGGTTGGTAACAGGGAGCTGGACGTCGCCTGCCCTTACCCCGAACGGCGGTTCGGCACATGGTCCTGAGTACCTCAACCATTGGTTTTACGGGCCTAGCGCGGGTCTGGACCCCTGATTACCGGACGTCGGATTGGCAACGGGGGATTGAGCGTCTCCTCGACCCCTTTATCCCGAACGGTGGTTCACCACGCGGTCTTGAGCGACGGCTCGACCATCGGTCTCCTCGACCTTGAGCGGCGGCTCGGCCCTATATCCCGAACGACGGTTCGGTGACTATGGTTCTCTGGGTCTCGAGGCTCCTCGACCCCCTTTATCCCGAACGGCGGTTCGGTTACATGATCTCGAGCTTCCTCGATCATCGGTTTTCCGGGTCTTGAGCGACAGCTCGACCCCTTATTCTGCACAGGGATTCCACCAATTATGTCACGACGCGGCAGAACCTCCGGCCGAGATCTCAGTCGGCAACCAGGTTTTTTCCGAGCATTTCAACCCTCAAAGACCGTCCCGCAGGAGTGGCTTTTTGAGGGGGGGTATGTTAGGGGTATTAAAAATGACGTGACACCTGGTCTTCGGTCGTACTCCCGGATGACGTCATTGCCCCTCCTGCGCTCCATTAATCCCACGATTTGATCGCCCGACGTCGCTTCTCTCGTGACGCCCCAACTACCCACCAAGTTGACCACGGCACCCCACCTGCGAGGTCAGGCCCGTACGCCACCCGCAGACGCAGCCGGAAGCATGCCCTCCGTTCGACCTATTTAAGCCGAATAGGTAAGACAGGCAAAGGGCTGGTCTTGATTAATTCCAGGAACACTCCGAGAGGTGAGTAGACTCGAACACCCCCGCAATTCTCTCTGGGGAACTCCGGCCGACGGGCCAGTACTGACTTGGGCGTCGGAGGGGTCGGGCGGAGCATCCGACCCGCCCTGCTGCAGGTCTCGTTCCCGACGTCCGGAGCGCGCAGCCGCCTTTCGGAGCGGTCGACAGGCGGGAGCAGGAGCCATCGACGGGCCCGAACCGTACCGAGACGACCCCCCGATTTCCGGATTCCGCGCCGTGCGCCCCGGGGTCACGGTAAAAAGTTGTTTCCCCCAACAGTAGCAAAGGGCAGAATCTTAGTAGCGATATTAGGAATTCAAAGAGAGGAGAAAATGATAGAAAAATAAGAGAAAAAGAAAGGAAAGAAGACAAGGAAAACACAAAAATTATTCTCACTCGTCCAAAAAGTTTCTCATCTCAGGTTGGATCAGATTTTCAGTGAATTCTTCTGTGATTGCTTGAGGAGGTTTTGGATATTGTGCACAGTGACGTGATCCTTATATCCCAGTTATTCTCTTGTGATTGTTGCTTGAGTTTTGGGTAAGAGATTCGAGAATTGTACATTCATTATTTCTATAGTGGATTTTTTTCTGGTTTGCCTCGTGGTTTTTACCCTTCACGTTGAAGGGGTTTTCCACGTAAATCTTGGTGTTCTATTTGATTGTGATTTCTGTTTAATTCTGTTGTGTGTGTTACATCATGCTAGTATTTGTTCATATACAAAGGTTTTGGTGATTTAATTTTTGTGTTTGAACATGGAGGCTGGTAATGTTTCTCGCATGATTAGTTTGAACGGAAATAATTGGATGATATGGAAACCAAGAATGGAAGATCTCTTGTATTGCAAAGATTTGTATGGACCTTTGCAAGGAGATAGTGAAAAACCCATAACTATGACAGATGATGAGTGGAAGAGATTAGATCGAAAAACGGTTGGATTCATTCGACAGTGGCTCGATGATAGTGTCTTTCACCATGTTTCTACTGAAAGTTCTGCATATTCTCTTTGGAAAAAGTTGGAAGGTCTCTATGAAAGAAAAACAACTGGCAACAAAGCTTTTTTGATCAGAAAACTTGTGAACCTAAAATATAAAGAGGGTACTTCTATTGCTGAGCATTTGAATGAAATACAGAGTATTACTAACCAGTTATCTTCTATGAAAATGTTTCTTGATGATGAGTTACAGGCATTGTTACTTCTCATTTCATTGCCAGAAAGTTAGGAGACACTGGTGGTTTCCCTCAGTAATTTTGTGCCAGATGGTATTATTACCATGAGTCAAGTAACAAGCAGTTTGTTGAATGAGGAGTTGAGAAGAAAGAACTCAGCAGTATCTCAGATTGATTCACAGGCACTTATCTCAGAGAACAGAGGAAGGTCAAGGTCTAAAGATAGAAGCAGTTCACGTATAGGTAGAAGCAAGTCAAGATCAAGGAAAGATATTGTTTGCTATAACTGTGGTGAGAAAGGACATTATAAGAATCAATGTAAGCATCCTAAGAAGAGCAAGAAAAAGGGAAAAGAAGTGGAGTCTACAGAGTCAAAAGAGAATACCACAGCTACAGTGCAGGTTAGTGATTATTTGATTTTGTCTCCTTCTGATGATATTTTTTCTTGTGTGTGTCAGGATCTCGAGTGGATAATTGACACAGGAACTTCTTATCACGCTACACCATGGAGGGAGTTCTTTGCTACGTATAGGTCTAGAAACTTTGGTGTTGTCAAGATGGGCAACCATGGCACAGCAGGCATCATTGGCATGGGTGACATCCACATAAAGACCAACCTTGGATGCAAGTTGGTACTTAAGGATGTAAGGCATGTGGTTGACTTGAGACTGAATCTAATTTCAGTTGGAAGACTAGATGATGAAGACTATGATAGCAGGTTTCATAGAGGGCAATAGAAACTCAGTAAGGGTTCTCTTGTTATAGCTAGTGGAAAGAAATGTCATACTTTGTACAGGTTGCAAGCCAAAGCTTGTGGTGAACAGTTAAATGCCACAGAGAAAGACTTCAGCATGGAGTTGTGGCATAGGCGATTGGGACACATGAGCGAGAAAGGATTGCAAGCTCTTTCCAAGAGAGAGGTATTGCCTGACCTCAGAGGTATACGTTTGAACCCTTGTATTGATTATTTAGCTGGTAAACAACATAGAGTTTCATTTGCTAGTCCTGCTTTGTCTAGTAAAATGCATGCCTTGGACCGTGTTTATACAGATGTATGTGGTCCTTTGAGGACAAAACTCTTAATGGTTCTACAAATGTTCCTGGCATCAGTGGTGCACTTTACTTTGTTACTTTTATAGATGACTTTTCCAGGAAAGTTTAGGCTTATGCTTTGAAGATCAAGGATCAGGTTATTGGTGTCTTCAAAGAGTTTC
Organism: Musa troglodytarum; assembly: GCA_023547065.1. Classification (NCBI taxonomy): domain Eukaryota; kingdom Viridiplantae; phylum Streptophyta; class Magnoliopsida; order Zingiberales; family Musaceae; genus Musa; species Musa troglodytarum. Next base: position 18,981,905 of record CP097510.1, read on the forward strand.
ATGCCAGAGTTGAAAGGGAGACAAAAAGACAGTTGAAATGCATAAGATCAGATAATGGTGGTGAGTATACAGGATTGTTTGATGATTATTGCAGGTCACATGGCATCCAGCATGAGATGATAGTTCCTAGTACACCTCAGCATAATGCAATTACAGAGAGGATGAACCGCACCATCATAGAAAAGATCAGATGTATGCTTTCACAAGCAAAGCTACCCAAAAGGTTTTGGGATGAGGCTTTAAGGACTGCATTTGATGTGATCAACTTATCTTCCTGTACAACCCTAGATGCTGATGTTGCAGAGCATGTTTGGTCAGGGAAAGATGTTTCCTATAAGCATTTGAGAGTATTTGGTTGTCGTGCATTTGCACATATTCCAGATAATGAAATGTCTAAGCTGGATGGTAAGACAAAAGAATATATTTTTCTTGGCTACTCACATGATCAATTTGGTTACAGGCTTTAGGATCCAGAAAAGCAGAAAGTATTTAGAAGCAGAGATGTGGTCTTCTTTGAGGATCAAACCCTTGAGGATTTGAAGAAGGAGGCACCAGCCAATACTTCTGCAGAAGGATTAGCAGATTGTTACCCAGTTGTTCCTCTAGTATATCAGGGTGATGGGGGAGATGTGCAGGAAGATAGTGTAGAGCCAGATATTAATCTATCTGCAGGACATGTTGAGCAAGAAGAAGTTGAGGAGCAGCTTCCCGCAGAACCTCAATTAAGAAGATCTTCTAGACAACGTCAGCCTTCCAGAAGATACTCTACAAATGAGTATGTTATGCTTACTGATGTAGGTGAACCAGAGAGTTACCAGGAAGCAGTTGAAAGTGAGCAGAAAAAAATGTGGCTAGTTGCTATGTAGGAAGAGATGGATGCTCTACAAAAGAATCATACATATGATTTGGTGCAACTTCCACAGGGAATGAAGGCCTTGAAGAACAAGTGGGTTTTCAGGTTGAAGACTCAAGAATATTGTTCTCAACCAAAGTACAAAGCCAGATTAGTTGTGAAAGGCTTTGGTCAAAAGAAAGGTATTGACTTTGAAGAAATTTTTTCTCCTGTTGTTAAAATGTCTTCTATTCATGTTGCTCTAGGTATTGCTGCTAGCCAGGACTTGGAGGTGGAGCAGTTAGATGTGAAGACAGCTTTCCTTCATGGTGATTTAGAGGAGGAAATTTATATGGAGCAACCAGAAGGTTTCAAAGTCAAAGGTAAAGAAAATTTTGTTTGCAAGTTAAGAAAGAGTTTGTATGGATTGAAGCAAGCTCCAAGACAGTGGTACAGAAAGTTTGATTCATTTATGATTGAAAATGAATACAAAAGAATGGCTTCAGATCATTGTGTGTACATCAAACGATTTGGTGAGGATTTTATTATTCTCTTACTTTATGTTGATGATATGCTTATCCTTGGGAAAGATATGTATACAATTGACAGGTTGAAGAAGGAACTAAGTGAGTCCTTTGCAATGAAGGACATGGGGCCAGCAAAGCAAATACTGGGCATGCAGATTTCTCGTGATAGGAAAAACAAGAAGATTTGGTTGTCACAGGAGAAATATATCGAGAAGGTATTAGAAAGGTTCAGTATGAGCAATGCAAAGCCAGTTGGTTCTCCTCTTTCAGGTCACTTCAAGTTGTGCTCAAAACAAAGTCTGTCAAGTGATGAGGAGAAGGAGAAAATGCAAAAGGTTCCTTATGCTTTAGCAGTTGGAAGTTTAATGTATGCAATGGTATGTACGAGACCGGACATCGCATATGCAGTGGGTGTTACTAGCAGATTTCTTACAAATCCAGGTAAAGAGCATTGGGCAGTAGTGAAGTGGATATTGAGATATCTCAGAGGAAGCTCTAAGGTTTGTTTAAGCTTTGGAGGTGGACCACCTGTGCTAGTGGGTTACACAGATGCAGATATGGCCAGAGATATTGATACAAGGAAATCTATATCAGGTTTTGTACTTACTTTTGCAAGGGGAGCTATGTCATGGCAATCCAGATTGCAAAGGTGTATTGCTCTCTTCACCATAGAGGCAGAATATATTGCTGCTATAGAGGTTTGTAAAGAAATGTTATGGATGAAAGAATTCTTACAAGAATTGGGGTTAAAACAGGAAAACTATGTGGTGTATTGTGATAGCCAGAGTACCATCCATTTATGTAAAAACTAAGTTTTTCATTCCAAATCAAAGCATATAGATGTCAGATATCACTGGATTCGAAATGTACTTGAAGAGAAGCAGTTGCAACTTCAAAAAATTCATACAGATGATAATGGAGCAGACATGTTGACAAAGACCTTACCAAAAGAGAGGCAGGAGATGTGTCGACAATTGGTCGACATGGATTTATACTGAGGAGTCATGGGACAGCCTCCCTTATGGGCTGAAGGGAGAGGTTGTTGGGTTGAGAGTCCAGTTCAGCCCATATGGGCTTTAGCAGCCCATAGCCCTCTTATTTCTCCTAAACCCTAACCTAAACCTAATTATATATAGGGGCTAATGGTGGCTGCGAATTAAAGGAGATCAAACATCGCAGCAAAGGACAGAATCTTCGCAATGATATTAGGGATTCAAAGAGAGGAGAAAAGGGTAGAAAAACAAGAGAAAAAGAAAGGAAAGAAGACAAGGAAAACACAAAAATTGTTCTCACTTATCCAAACAGTTTCTCATCTCAAGTTAGATCAGATCTTAAGTGAATTCTTCTGTGATTGCTTGAGGAGGTTTTGGATATTGTGCATAGTGACGTGATCATTGTATCCCAGTTATTCTCTTGTGATTGTTGTTTGAGTTTTGGGCAAGAGATTCGAGAATTGTACATTCATTATTTCTATAGTGGATTTTCTTTGGTTTGCCCCGTGATTTTTACCCTTCACGTTGAAGGGGTTTTCCACGTAAATCTTGGTGTTCTATTTGATTGTGATTTTTGTTTAATTCCGCTGTGTGTTACAGCCTGCTAATATTTGTTCATATATAAAAATTATTATTTGTTACCTATCCTTTTTATTTAACCCATCAATACGCCAGCTGTTGTCAAAAGCAATGTTAGTGGTGTTCTCTTCGATCTCTCGAGCAATCTTTACTACGATTCCATCTCTACTCGATTCGGAAGCATGTTCACCAAATTCGTAATGTTGAATATATCGATTAATTACTTGGAAGGTGCATGGCCATTAGATAAAACGGGCAACAATGTATCTTATTGGTTGAATTGCCTTAAGAATGCAATGAACCAGAGGAGCCCAGACGACTGTTTGAAGTTTTATAGGGATAGAGGGTTACCTTATGATGCTTATGTGATCCCGAGTGCTCTGCCTTCGGACACTTCCAAGAAGAGGCATTGGAACTCAAAAGTATATTTTGACAGGGACTCTTGGGGGCGTTTTGGTGCTTGCCATATTGGTTCTTCTACTGATATGTTATTTGAAGATACTTGGTTTTCGGCAAGTTGAACAGCAGGAGAGTGGTGGAGCTGCAGCCTCTTCCGGAGGTGGCATACAGGCTCCCGGTGTTTCTGTGAATTTGACTGCTGTGGGGAAGGCCTTCAGTTACGAGCAGCTGGTTCGGGCTACCGCAGACTTCAGCGATATGAACCTTGTCAAGCATGGACGCTCGGGAGGTATTTACCGTGGTGCTTTGGAAAACGGTCTTCCTATAGTTGTGAAGAGGATCAATGTTCTGGCCAGTCAGGATGCTCGTGTTGTAGAATTGGATTTGTTCTCCAATGGTTTGCATGAGAGATTGGTGCCATTTCTGGGCCACTGCCTGGGAAAAGAGAACGAGAAATTCCTTGTCTACGAGTATGTGCCAAATGGTGACCTCCATCCTGCATTGCAGAGAAAACCTGAGCCAGAAGGAGGGGTGCACTCGCTGCATTGGATAAAGAGGTTGAAGATTGCAACAGGCATTGCTCAGGCTCTGTACTATCTTCATCACGAATGTTCGCCGCCGCTTGTTCATAGATAATGCCCTTACATTGTTGGAAAAAACCAAATTGTATTGTTTTATCCATCATCTCTCGTATGATCCATGTTTGGCAAAATTAGAGTTATTGCATACTTCTCAGAGACCTTCCAAAGTTCCATTCTCAACATTTTTTTGCGCAGTTTAAACCTTGCATACATATAATCTTGCTATATTTGTTCCTTAATGGGTAGCCTGTCCTTCTAATGATAAATCAATCTCTTTGCCTCTTGGTGGTTCATATCTTGAACTCTAGTTACTCAATTTGCAAATCTGCAGTGTTTGAGGTATTTTATGTTTCCTAATTTAATGTCTAGTGCTTGGGTCTTCTTCTGGTTTTCTTGTAAGTCTTGCTTGAAGTGTTCTTTGCATCATCTACCAGGTCTAATGCTGTTGAACTTCTTGACCGTTTGCAGTTTCCAAATTTTCCGCATTGCTATCATTCGGCATGCCTCGTACAACTCCAAGATTCTCCATTTTATAAATTTTCTTAACATTTGAACAATTCCCCAAGCTTATAATATTTCCAGCAATTCACATTTCATGATAATTCATGTTTCTTTAACAACCAGAAATGGGATTTCCTTTCCCCACAATTGTTTTTGTGGCCCAATTTGCTACAATTTCACTGGATATATTTTGGTGAGATTGTCTTTTAATACTTCTGCACCATTACATTAATTCAGGACCACTGTTAAAAGTTAGAGTCAGGTGCGCATTGTGGTGAAAATATCAAATTAGTGATAGCTACTTTCCTCGATGTGTATGTGCTATCGTGACACTGTCAAACTCGCCATTAGCAAGTGATAGTATTATTTAACAAATGTACTGTTATCATTTGCAGGGACATCCAAACGAGCAGTATCCTCCTTGATGATAAATTTGAAGTGAGGCTTGGAAGTTTGAGTGAGGTATGTCCTCAGGAAGAAGCACACCATAATGTTATCGCCAGGCTATTCTGTATGTCACAGTAAGTTAAAAATTCCCAATAGTCTTTATTACTTGTTAGTTAATCTCAAAATAGTATTTCCTTAAAATAGAGTAATTCTAGAGTTCCATTGTGTCAATTTCATGTCCGTTATTTTTATCCCTATTTTCTTCTGTCTATCATGGAGCTTAGAAGCCTTTGTGTATCATCTGATTTCTATGCTGCAAATTGCTACCAAATCTCAATCCGTGTCCACTGTCATATTCTTATTGTGGGTTATATCTCATGAAACCCACTGTTCTCGACAGATCCAGTGTTGCAATATGTCTTGGGTTCAATGAAGAAGAGGATGCTAACAGTAAAGATTAATGGTAAAACACAACACGCTGACGCATTAGAAAAGTCAGTGGTAGCTATATTAGATAATGAGACCTCCAATGTTGAACTGTTTGTTTCTAGTAAATTGATATTGCTAAAGAGATTCGAGGCAGCATATAGAGAAAGAAAAAGAAACCAAGGAATGCAAGTAACCAAGTGGCTAGATCATATGATTTATTGTCACATGATCAGGATAACACTTGTTTCCCGGACTCATACATCCTTAATAAATTGCTTGTTTTATTCTTTCTGCAAGCATTGTAAATTCCGTTGATCGTAATATAACATCAACCTTGTCATGTTCTAATATCCGCTTCTCTTCTTGGCATGCAGGAGCTCAGAACAATGTGTTTCCGGTATGAAACTTTCTGAAGGCCCCTTATGTTTTATTGAATGGTTTCGTTCAACTCTCGGCTAATCACTTCTTTTCCTTGTGCTTGATGAATTTGCAGAACCTCCTACAACATGTGCGTATGATGTACATTGTCTTGGCAAGGTGTTGCTCGAGCTAGTTACTGGTAAGCTTGGCATCAGAGGGTCAAATGACGCTGCAGCAACCGAGTGGCTCGACGACCATTTGCCTTGCATCAATATGTATGAGAAGGAACTTGCGACAAAGATTGTCGACCCGTTCCTCGTAGTGGATGAGGACCACTTGGAGGAGGTCTGGGCCATGGCAATTGATGTGGGCAATAAATGAGATGTGATGTAAGCCCACACCGCTTACATCCGGATGACGTCTCCTGTCCCGCACACAACTGACTGTAGCCAGGGTTGACCGACAGATATGATACCACCTGCCCCTCGCAGGTCGTACGGCCGCTGAGACACGTCACTATCCCGCAGGGGCCAGGTCCTCGGCGCGCTGTCAGACGCAGTCAGAGGCGCGACGCCACAAGCACATCAAAGAGCAGCAACCTGGTCCATATAAACCCAGGCAGATGAGCATAAAAGGGGAGGTCTTTTTTCCTTCTTCTCAACTAACGAACACCCTCTAGAAACAGTTTCGACTGACTTGATTGTCGGAGGGGTCGGGCGGAGTTCTTCCCGACCTGATCTTTGTGAAAGAACAAGAGCGAGACGTGATCGCCAAAGGAGTCCTCGTCGGCGCCACAGACCCCGAAGGACGCAACCCGGAGACCTCTATCGCATTCGAGCCCGAACCCAGCCGCGACGGCCCCGAGGCCACGGCATAAAGTTGTTTGCACTAACAGATTGGCGCTAGAAGGAGGGCCCGATGTCGAGAGGTCAGCCGGGTAGCCCAGGCGAGCCTATGCTCGCGGAGTCACACTTGGTGGGAGCTCCGACAGGAAGCTCCCCCCTACTGATCCCCGAGCGGAGGATCCCGTCACGACCACAGAACGTTATTGGCGGCTGTTCAACGACCCGGGCCTGCTCCCGCCCGGTGTCGTCGCCATCGACCCGTCGCCCATATCAGCCGAGGCCTTCCAGGACCTCACCCGCCAAGTTCAGACTCTAGCCGGGATGGTGCAGACCTTCATCCCGCCTGTGTCCGTATCTGCACCGTCGCCTCCCGCGGACCCGCCACTCCGGTCAGATCCGCCTGCACTGGTCCACCTCACCTCCTCGGCACTCCTGACCCTACCTCGGACACGACGGATTCCGTTCGAGGGACAGGCGTTGGATGACCCGAGCAATCATCTCGATCCCGAGGTATTATCCTCGGACTCGACCGACTCCCTCCGAGCCCAGCTGTGCCTCATCAGCCAGCGCCTCGACGAGGTACAAAGGGAAGTACGCAGGTCCAAGGAGGAGCCAGGGGAGGGCATGTACGGGGGATCACCGTTCACCCCTGAGATACAGGACCAACCGATTCCCCCGAACTTCCGTTGCCCCTCCCTCGACGCATATGACGGCATTGCCGACCCAGCGGACCACGTGGCCACCTTCCGCGCCCAAATGGTGCTCTACGGCACATCGGACGCCTTAATGTGCTGGGCATTCCCCACAATGCTGAGGGGGCCAGCCAAGGCGTGGTATAACGGCCTTAAGGTCGGAGCGTTCTTGTCCTTTGACCAGCTCACCAAAGATTACGAGCTTAACTTTCTGGCGTATGCACGGCCGAAACCATCCGCCGCTCTGCTCCTATGACTCAACCAAAAGGAGGAGGAGCCACTCTCTCACTTTGTGAATCGTTTTGCCACGGAGATTCGGAAGCTACCGGATGCTCACTCCTCTTTCTTGATGCAAGCATTCATGATCGGGTTGCGACCCTCTAGGTTCTTTTGGTCCCTCGTGGAGCGTCCCCCGGTTACGGTGCCAGAGATGCTTCAGCGAGCTAACCAGTTTATTGCGGCAGAAACCTGGATGGCTGGGAAGCGCAAAGAGCGCAAGAGACCTCGGCCCGAAACCCCACGGGAGCAGTCGGCTCTCACGCCGAGGGGCAGGACAGGCCGACCTGACCCGCGGATCCCGAGGTCCCCCCGCTCCGGGCTGGGTCCTTCCCAGACAGAGATATTCCTCTAGATAAAGGAGAAGGGGCTACTCAAAGTGCCCACCAACAGCACTTACCGATGAGGGGTCCCCCTGGACTGTGAGATCAGTCCAGATATTACCGTTTTCACCGACAGCACGGACATGACACCGAAGAGTGCCACGACCTGCACCGGCAAATTAAGGAGCTCATTCGCAGGGGGCACCTGGGACGCTACCTCCGCTAGGCTGAGAATCTGTCGCCATGCCCCGAGGGCCCCATCGAGTGGCAGATTGTAATAACTGGCGGCCCCGCCGCCGGGGGAAATAGCATGGTCGGGTGGAAGGCATACGCCCGAGCGACCGCCGATGGGATCTCCAGACAAGGGCCCGGCCCTGAGGTCACATTCCTGGCTGAGGAGCCAAGGCAATCTGAGCACGACGACGCGTTGGTAATAACCGCCAGGATTGCCAATGCCCAAGTTAGAAGAATCATGATCGACACGGGAAGTTCGGCCGACGTGCTCTATGTGGATGCTTTTGAGAAGCTCGGCCTGACCAGAGATGTCCTGGAGTCGATGCGCTCCGCCCTCACCGGATTCACTGGTGATGCAATTTCGCCGCTGGGGTCAGTCACCTTACCCCTAACTCTGGGAGACCCGCCGAAGACAAAGACGGTGATGACAGCGTTCCTAGTCGTCGACCTGCCCACTACATATAATGTGATACTCGGGCGACCGACCCTCAACAGATTTAGAGCGATCGTATCCACCTACCATCGGACGGTAAAGTTCCCGACCCGTGCTGGGGTCGGCGAAGCCAGGGGAAGTCCCCTTGAGTCCCGGTGATGCTACCTGACAGCGATCTTGCTGCACAAACGGCCAAGGGCCGACCCGCCCATAGAGGACCCCCGGGACGCGAAGAAGCCGGCCCAGCATCCCGAGCCAACGGAGCCAACCATTAGCGTGCCTTTGCGCGAAAGTCGCCCTGACCAAACGGTCCGGGTCGGGTCGGAGCTCCCCGAGCAGGAGCGGAGATAGCTCGTCAACTTCTTACAAGAGAACGCTGACGTCTTCGCCTGGTCCCCAGCAGATATGCCAGGGGTCGACCCCAGGGTTGCCCTGTTAGGAAATCCATCAAGGGGGAGCGACATCACATGCGCAGCGGAAGAACAGAAAACAAAACACCCCAGATTTCCCATAGAAAGTTTCCGTCATCGTGCGAAGATCGGTGTGTCAAAAATAAATCCGCGAAAACTACACATGTAAAAGAAGATACCTAGGGAGATCGTATATCCCTGAATTCCTACAGATCTGTGGGAGAGGATGAAGGAAGTCAAGTGTCCTCTCTAACGTTATCCACACAGCAGGGATTGTGACGATGCTCCTCTCTCTCTGGGGGGAGGAGAACAGGAGGTGGCTACCAAAAGAAACCCTTAGCCTATAGAGCTTTGGTCCCCTCCTATTTATAGAGCCCCCCCTGAAAAACCCTAATGGATCTTTTGCCCTATTGGGTATTGGATCTCCATCCAATTACCCAAGCCTCTTGGATTAGTGGGCCTCTACCCAATAATCTCTTATTAGCAATTATTGGCTCTCATCTCAGGATCCAATAATTCAGGGGTTTAATGGATATCCAATAAGATAGGGGGTTCAGCGGATATCTCATATCCGAACCTCTACTCATCATAATACCTACCATATGTGTGTGACCCTCTAGGCCCAATATCGAACTGGCCGTGAGTCATACTTGTCAGAACTCCTTCTGACTTAGTGAATTATTATCTCTATAATAATTCACCCAACTCATCGCCCGTAGACGTACCAGGCTACTACGCCGTGGCCCCCAGACGATACAGGGGAATCTAATCCTTTGGACCTATTTGTCCTCAGTTACCATGTATCTCTAATCTCTCATCCATCTAATATTCCATAGACTCTATACCTGGCATGGTGCTGTCAGGCCCATACGGTCTCTCCTCGAGTCTTGCTCTTGTTAGATTCTTCCGAAGAACTCTTTCTCTCTCAATCCGATTAACCTTGGCCAAGGATTTGTTCGAACAAGAACACATAGGATATTCCTCTCATGATACCGAGAGCGGATGATCCTCTATTGACACTCAATAGCCCTCATAAGGTTGGCTACCACTCCCAATGACCGGTTGTACTAGATATGGAGCTTTCCAAACCTATAAGTCCGGTATCAAAGAGTGGAGTACTCACACAGGACATCCTTGGTATCTCAAGTCTAAGGACCAGATACACTACTGAGACTACGGAATTGCTGTCTGACGTGAGGTATCAATAACCATCCAGCATTCCATAGGCGGATTAATCAGTGAACTCATTCTCCAATGAGCACCTGCACTGTACCCTTAGTGTCCCCACACGAGTAGCTATGAGACCAGCTACCTCCATCATATGAATGGGTATACAGCACACCAGTCTATCCGGTTATCTCGATGTCCTTCTCGAGTAACCTATGATCAGGATAATTTAGGGTCTGTGTTTAAAGGTGAATCGATCTCATTATCATGATCTTATCACGATCCGATTCCCATTGTACAGATCCAGGGACATCACAATATATATTTAGATAATATGATATAATGCCAATAATCATAAGCAAAGAGATTGACGTAGCGTGTTACAGGTGCAATCACTCATGTGATTGGCTTGTAGGGCACCTATAACTAGCAATCTCCCACTTGACCTAAAGCCAATCACCAACATGTCTGATCCCCATCAGACCTCTATGACGCTCAAAGACAATATGAGTCAATGGCTTTGTTAGTGGATCTGCAATGTTATCTTCGGATGGAACTCTTTCCATTACTACATCTCTTCGGGCCACAATCTCTCTAATAAGTTGGAACCTCCTCAGAACACTTCTGATGAGACCCGGGTTCCCTTATTTGAGTAATCATCCCGTATTTGTCGCAATATAAAGGAATCAGCTCCTCGCTGCTCAAGATGACTCCTAGATCTGTGATGAACATCTTCATCCAGACTCCCTCCTTTGCTGCCTCTACCACAGTAATGTATTCTGCTTCTGTGGTCGAGTCAGCAGTAATGTCTTGCTTAGAACTCTTCCAGCATACTGCTCCTCCATTCAGGGTGAACATATACCCTGAATTAGACTTACTATCATCGACATCGGACTAGAAGCTCGAGTCCGAGTAGCCCTCAACCTTGAGGCTACTACCTCCATATACCAGTAAAAGATCCTTAGTCATTCTCTAGTACTTAAGGATATATTTTACTGCTTTCTAGTGCTCCAAGCCTGGATCTGCTTGATATCTGCTCGTGACACTCAGAGCATGTGCTATATCAGGCCTGGTACATAGCATAGCATACATGATAGATCCTATCGCTGATGCATATGGCATCATATCCATGTGTGCCCTTTCTTCAGAAGCCTTTGGGGACATACTCCTAAAAAGTGATATTCCATGTCTCATTGGTATGAGACCTCTCTTGGAATTTTTCATACCAAACCTTTTGACAATGGTGTCTATGTACCTGGACTGGAACAAGCCAAACATCCTCTTGAATCTATCTCTATAGATCCGATCCCCAATATGCAGGATGCTTCCCCTAAGTCCTTCATGGAGAAGTGCCTAGATAGCCAAGTCTTTACTATGGAGAGCATTCCTACATCATTTCCAATAATCAAGATGTCATCCATATATAATACCAAAAAGGTGATAGTGCTCCCACTTAATTTCCTGTACACACAAGGTTCATCTTCGTTCTTAACGAAGTCATAAGATCTGATTGCCTCATCAAATCTTATGTTCCAACTTTAGGAAGCTTACTTCAATCCATAAATGGACCTGTTAGGAGTATTAAGTATGACGTGACACCTGGTCTTCGGTCGTACACCCAGATGACGTCATCGCCCCTCCTGCGCTCCATTACGCCCACGATTTGATCGCCCGACGTCGCTTCTCCTCAGCATCGCCCCAACTACCCGCCAAGTTGACCACGGCACCGGCCTGCACGGTCCGGCCCGTACGCCACCTGCAGACAGTCGGAAGCATGCCCTCCGTCCGACCTATTTAAGCCGAATAGGTAAGACAGTGGGGGGAGATTCTTTCCATAGGAGATTTCTTCTTTCCATAGAAGACCCTTTTCTTTCCATGAACACTCCGAGAGGTGAGTAGACTCGAACACCCCCGCAATTCTCTCTGGGGAACTCCGGCCGACGGGCCAGCACTGACTTGGGCGTCGGAGGGGTCGGGCGGAGCATCCGACCCGCCTTGCTGCAGGTCTCGTTCTCGACGTCCGGAGCGTGCCGCCGCCTTTCGGAGTCGGTCGGGAGGCGGGAGCAGGAGCCATCGACGGGCCCGAACCGTACCGAGACGACCCCCCGGTTTCCGGATTCCGCGCCGTGCGCCACGCTAGAAGGAGGGCCTCTCTGTCGAGGGACTACCTGCTCCGCCCTTAACGACACATGGACGAAAGGTCGTTTCCGGCTGGCACCTCGGCGGAGGTCCCGCAGACCTCCGAACCCTGGAGGGACGATCCTGCCGCAACTATAGATCGCTACTGGAGTATATTTAGCGACGCCGGGCTCTGCCCGCCAAGTCGGGTTCCACCGCTTCCCCCCACCGTCACGGTGGAGGCTTTTCAGGACCTTTCCCAACAGGTCCGGACCCTGGCAAGTACTGTCCAGGCTGTCCTCCCTCGCCTACTCCAGGAGGCGGCAGAGCCGACCCTCCAAGGGCCGGAACCTCTTCCCCGGCATCATGAGGCGATCCCGCCGGTACCATCTTCTCCAGCCTCCCGCCGGGTTCAGGACGGAACCCGGGCTCTTGAAAACCTGGACGTCCCGCCTGAACTCGAGGCGGTGTCTTCAGACTCGACGGACTTATTTCGGGCTCAAATCCGGTCCATCGCCCAGCGCCTGGATGAGGTGCAAAGGGACGTCCGTAAGTCCAAAGAAGAGCAGAGGGAAGCGTCCCACTGGGAGTCCCCGTTCGCCAGCGACATACGGGAATACCCGGTGCCCTTGAACTTCCGTCTCCCCTCCATCGACCTTTATGATGGAGTCAGTGATCCAGCGGATCACGTCGCCGCTTTCCGGGCTCAAATGGCCCTATATGGAACCTCGGACGCCTTGATGTGCAGGGCGTTCCCCACCACGTTGAAAGGATCCGCCCGTACGTGGTATAGTACCTTAAAAAGCGGGTCGGTAACATCCTTTGAACAGCTCGCCAAGGACTTCGAGCTACGCTTTTTGGCGTTTGCGCGACCAAAGCCTTCCGTCGCGCTCCTCCTGGGTTTGAAGCAAAAGGAGGACGAACCCCTCTCCCACTTCGTGCGAAGGTTCACCACGGAGGTACGGGAGTTATCGGATGCTCACCCATCGTTATTGGTGCAGGCATTCATGATGGGGCTGCGACCGTCGAGGTTTTGCTGGTCCTTGGTGGAGCGACCCCCCGCGTCCATCGCGGAGATGTTTCAGCGGGCAAGTCAATACGTGGCGGCCGAGTCCTGGATGTCGGGAAGGAAGGAAGAACGACCGAGGGGGCATCCTAATCCATCCCGATCGGGAACGACAACTAGGCGGGAGGCCCCACACCAAGGGCGCCGCATGGGCCACCCCGACCCATACGCGCCCGAGCCGCCACCTCCCCCCTTGAAGGCGTCTCGGACGCAAATATTCCTCCAGATAAAGGAGCGGGGAATGCTCAGGCCGCCCCCCCCAGATGAAGAGCCGACGACAGCTGGCCGATAGCACCCGGTATTGCCGCTTCCATCGGCAAAACGGACATGACACGGAGCAATGCCACGAGCTGAAGCGACAAATTGAAGAGCTGATCCGAAGAGGTCACCTAGATCAATACCTCCAGCATCCGCGGGCACCATCCCTGCGTCCCGAAGGCCCGGTCGAGCAACACATCGACGTGATCACAGGGGGACCCGCCGCTGGAGGACATAGCGCTTCGGGTCGAAGGGCTTACGCCCGAGCCGTTGCGACCGGGGAATACCACCCTCCCTCCGAGCCAGAGATCACATTCCCCTCAGGGGATATGGGAGTAACCGAGCATGATGATGCGCTGGTGGTGTCGGCCCGAATAGCCAACGCACAGGTCCGAAGGATTATGGTCGACACTGGCAGCTCGGCCGACATCCTCTACTTCGAGGCCTTTCTGAAGTTGGGGTTGCCGAAGGAAGCCCTGAAGCCTTTGCACTCGGCACTCACCGGCTTTACCGGCGACTCGATCTCGCCGCGGGGTGCGGTAACCCTACCATTGACTCTCGGGGATTCCCCGAAGGCCAAAACTCTGCTGGTAACCTTTCTGGTGGTCGACCTCCCTACTGCGTACAACGCCATCCTGGGCCGACCCACCCTCAACAGGCTAAGGGCCATTATATCCACATACCACCGGACGTTGAAGTTCCCGACCAGTGCCGGAGTCGGGGAGGTTCGGGGAGATCCTCAGGAGTCCAGACGGTGTTACTTGACGGCGACCTCCCTGGGTAAGAGGAAAAGGCCGGAACCGCCCCTCGAAGACCCACGCGGGACGCAGCGCCCGACCGAGCATCCCGAGCCGACAAGCCCAGCGGTTAACATTCCGCTGCAAGATGACCGTCCCGATCGGACAGTCGGGATCGGCCCGGACCTGGATGATCAAGAGCGGGCGCAGCTCATCAGCCTCCTCCAGGAAAGCGCCGACGTCTTCGCCTGGACAGCTGCCGACCTCCCGGGAATCGACTCCGAAGTCTCCCAACACCATCTACACATCTCCCCGACCGCCCGCTCGGTGAGACAGAGACCCCGGCCTCAGTCCCTCGAGCGCCAACAAGCTGTGCAAAAGGAAGTCGACAGGCTCTTGGCGTCAGACTTCATTGAGGAAGTCCGGTATCCTCAGTGGCTGTCCAATGTAGTCCTCGTCAAGAAGCCTAATGGAAGCTGGAGGATGTGTGTCGACTACACCGATCTAAATCGTGCTTGCCCGAAGGATTGCTTCCCCTTACCTAGGATCGACCAGCTGGTCGACTCAACCGCGAATGCGCGCTTCTCCTTCATGGACGCCTATTCCGGTTACAACCGGATCCGGATGGCCCCGAGGATCGGCAACATCTGACCTTCCACACCCCAAGGAGCCTACTTCTACAAAGTTATGCCGTTCGGGTTAAAGAACGCAGGCGCCACCTACCAAAGGATGGTGAACAAGGTGTTCGCCCAGCAAATAGGGCGAAACATGGAGGTATACGTTGACGATATGATCGTGAAAAGTCGCACAGGGGCTGCGCACCTTGACGACTTGCGGGAAACCTTCGCTACGCTGAGAAGATATGGGATGCGCCTCAATCCAGCCAAGTGCGTCTTCGGCGTGACATCCGGAAAGTTCCTCGGGTTCATCATACACGAGAGAGGAATTGATGCCAACCCCGAGAAGATCCGAGCTCTCACCGACATGAGATCTCCAAGA
The DNA here is from genome assembly GCA_023547065.1 of Musa troglodytarum. NCBI lineage: Eukaryota > Viridiplantae > Streptophyta > Magnoliopsida > Zingiberales > Musaceae > Musa > Musa troglodytarum. Next base: position 18,997,050 of record CP097510.1, read on the forward strand.
ACAGTAAAGGAGCTTCAATGCCTTAACGGAAGGATAGCGGCTCTGTCCCGGTTTTTGTCCCGATCGGGAGATAAGTGCCTTCCTTTCTTTCGGGTCCTCAAAGATCCAAAGAACTTCCAATGGACGGAAGAATGCGAAGAAGCTTTCGCAGGCCTGAAGCAGCACTTATCCGAGCTACCCCGACTTACCTCGGTGTCTGCGCCAGAAAAACTTACCCTCTACCTGGCGGCATCTCAGCATGCAGTGAGCTCGGTGCTTGTGAAAGAAGCCCCCGATCGCAACACCGGTTTACTACACCGACCACGTCTTTGCGTGGGCGGGCAGCGCTATCCTCCCATTGAAAGGTTGGCATTGGCACTTGTTCTAGCGGCTCGGAAGCTCGCCCCTACTTCCAAGCCCCATGCGATTGAGGTAATGACCGACCAACCCTGCGTCAAGTCCTTTCTAAGTTTGACGTAGCAGGGCGTCTCCTAAAGTGGTCGGTGGAGCTATCCGAGTTCGACCTCTGCTACAAGCCGAGAACAGCCATTAAGGCCCAGGCCTTGGCTGATTTCATCTCGGAGTTGATGCAACCGGAAGCAGAGACCGTTGAGCAAATCCACGAGGCGGGACCTGCGTGGATGGGTCTTCCAGCTCGAGGGCGGCGCGGACTCGTTCTCGAGGACCCCGACGGACACGCTTTCGAGCGTTCCCTCCGCTTCGGTTTCGAGGCCACAAACAATGAGGCCGAATACGAGGCGCTGTTGGCAGGCCTCCGTTTGGCGGCCGAGATGCAACTAGGAGCAATCCACATTCTCACGGATTCCCAGCTTGTGGCCGAACAAGTTGGTGGAGAGTATCGGGCGCGGGACTCGACCATGTCCAAATACCTGACCGAGGTAAAAGCCCAAACCTCTAACTTTCCCCGCTTCACTCTGTCCAGGGTGCCCAGGTCCCAGAACGAGCGGGCGGACCAGCTCGCGAAATTGGCCTCGGGAGCCGATCCAGAGGAACATCCCGAGGTCGAAGAGCTGACACACCGGTCGGTGGCCATCATGGAGATAGGAGACCCCGGAGTCCCGACCACCCCACCTACGTGGATTCAGGAAGTACTGAAGTATAAACGCGATGGGATCCTGCCTGCGGATGAGGTCAAGGCACGGCGGCTCCGCCGAACCCAGGCGTGGTACTGCGAGATTGGCGACCGGCTCTACAAAAGGTCGTTCTCCCACCCCCTACTACGATGCTTAGATCCCGATGAGGCGGAAGTAATTCTCGCCGAGGTCCACGGCGGGACTTGTGGGGAGCACATGGGCGGCCGATCTTTGGCCTTCAAAATACTGCGCCAGGGCTGTGCGGCCTCGCTGCACCGAGACGCCAAGGCTTTCGTGCGGCGGTGCGACACTGCCACGGCCAGCGCGCCGCCGCGGCTCCTGCGGTCCGCTCGCCTCCATGGATTGCGCTGGCCCATGGACCTCTTGGGGCCGTTCCCGGCGTCCGGCGAGCTATCATCGTGGGGATAGATTATTTCACTAAGTGGGTGGAAGCCGAGCCCACGGCAACCATTACGGCCCGAGCAGGTGAGCGATTCGTATGGAAGAACATCGTGACCGATTCGGTCTGCCCAGCGTTATCATCGCGATACGGAACCCGGTCGCCGGCACTCGGTTCTCGGAGTTCTGCGCGACTTATCACATCGATTGAGGTTTAGCTCGGTGGCCCACCCGGACCAACGGCCTCGCTGAGGTGACCAATCGATCTATCCTGGATGGACTTAGGAAAAGGACTTTGGAAGCCCGATCGAGCTGGGTCGGCGAGCTCCCATCCTATGGTCTCTGCGGACTACCCGAAGGCGGCAGGCGAGTCCCCTCTGACTGGCATTCGGCGTGGAAGCGGTCCTGCCAGCTGAGTTAGTCATTCCAACATTCGGGTGGAGAACTATGAGAATCCACCTCGGCCCAGGAGTTCGGGCTGGCCTAGACCTGCTAGAAGAACGCAGGGCCAACGCCCGCGTAAAGATGCTTTGGCGTACAGAGTGTTGCCGGGAGTTACAACAAGAAGGTGCGCCTCGACCCCTCGGGATGGGAGACTTAGTCCTCGCAGGCGGAAGTAAGCGACCCGCCCACTCAAGGGCAAGCTTGCACCTAAGTGGGAAGGCCCCTACCGAGTAATCAAAGTAGTCCGACCGGGAAGCGTTCGGCTCGCGACTATGTCCGAACAGTTCGAGGACTTGGAACGTCAGAACCTTAAGAAATATTTTGTTTGAGGACAAAACGGAAGTAAGTCAATACCAGACTCAGGCTATTGGAAAGAAGTCGGAGATTGTATTAAGAAGGCAAATTTGTATTACCAAAAAGTTTTGGATTACAAAATGGGCCCCTAGTGGGGAAAGAAGTATTACAAAAGCAAGGGAAGACCCTCCAAAAAGAAGAAAAGAGGTCCTCAAGCCGCAGCTTCGGGAAGGCTGTCGTCGAAGGGAACCTCGCCAGGCATGTCGACCCCATGATCTTCGGGGCATGAGGTGAAAGGATCCTCCTCGACGGCCGAGCCTGGAGGGCATGCTCGGAACCGGGCCAGGGCAACCTTGTACCCATACTCGTATGATACCCGGCCCGTCCGATCCAGGCCGAGGAGGAAGCCTTCCGACTTCTTGTAAGCATCGACTGCCTCCCGGTCCCTCTCCGGCCGACTGCCTTCCGCCGCGGCAAGGGCTTCCTGGGTGGCCTTCAGCTCGGCCTCCCTCGAGGCCAGCTTGGCGGCCAACTCCGAAGCCTCCTTCATCCGGAGGCGGTTCTCCAACCTCTCCGTCCGGAGATGCTTCTGCAGCTTGGCCTCCGACGCCGAGGCGGCCTCGAGCTCGGTGGTCAGACGCGCGACTTCCGCGCCCATGTCCGCCGCCCGTTGCTCGGCAGCAACCGCCTCGGGTCCCGACCCCGCTCGGGCCTCCTCAAGCTGGCGGCGCAACTCCAAGTTGCGCTCGCCCAGACCGTGCACCAATCGACCGGAGTCGTGCACCCGGTCGATGAGGGCCGTGGTGTAGTGGAGATTCTGCACAAGGAGAAAGAACGCTGAAAGTGATAAACAGAGCTCAGCCAAGAAGATACACGCAAGACGGTGCTTACCCACAACACCGATTTGGCTGACTTTGCGATAAGCGCTTCCGAGGGGAGCGTGTATAGATCCCGAGCCACGTCGGGATGGAGCGCCCCCCGGAGGTAGCTGGCCGAGGGCTCTCCCCCGACCCACACCTTGTCCCCCCGGGACAGACCATGCCACCGGGCCACGAGAGGGTCGCTCAGCGGCCCCGAAGGGACCTCCCCCATCACTCGGGAAAGGAACGGCTGATCCTTCCCCGACGTGACTCGGCATAGGTCCTTCATGGCTGGAGGACGCTGGCCCTTCCCGGTTGTCCCCTGGCTGGGACCAGCACTCTCGGCAGGAGCGGAGGCGCCCGGTCGTTCGGTCGTCCCGGCGGGCGGAGCCACGGGCGTCTCCAGGTCCACCACGTCCTTGGCCTTGGCCCTCTTCTTTGGGCGCCCCTCCTCAATGGTGCGCGGGGAGCCACCCCCCGCCCGCTTGGAGACCGCCCGAGAGCGCGGAGACGGTCCCCTCGGAGCACCCGAGTCATGGAAGGACCGCAGGTTCACCATCTCTGCAGAGAACAACAGATGTGTTAGAAGCTAGAGTACGGCAGCAAGCCTAAATGAGGCGAGACAACAACAGCCTACCCCGAGAGCACGGACTTAGTCCGGCCTCCACAAGCCACTTCTCCGACATGTTGCGGATGGCTTGCGAGGAAGGGAGGATTACCCTCAACCGCTCGAGATGAGCGCGCTCCTCGGCATTGAGTTTCGGGGCAGTGTTATCGATGGTCCTAGACGACCACCGAACCCCAAAACCCCAGTCCTTTTGGCACTGGACAAAAAAGAAGCGCCTCTTCCACCCTTTGTTATTGGTGGGGGCTCCACTAACCCGGAACCCTGTCCGGGCGGCCAGGAAGTATCCCCCCGACCCCTTAAAAAGGCGGAAGCAGGAGAGGAAGAGGTTGCGGGTCGGGGCGATGTTGGCGTAGTGGCATTCCCCCAGGAAAGCCACCAGATACCGCCAAGAGTTGGGAGTTATCTGTGAAGGCGAAATACGCCACAAGGAGATGCAGGATACGATGATTGGATGCAGGGGAAGGCGCAGGCCGGCCTCTAGGGCATCGGCGGTCAGGGCAAAGCCCTTGGGAACCGGGTCGAAAGCCCGCTGTCCCGCCTCAGGGGCCAAGAGGTTGTATTCCTCCGGGATGCCGTAGCGCCGCCGGAGAATCCCCACCATGCGCTCGTCCAAGGAGTCTTGATCGTGCGGCCACATTAAGGCCTCTAGCGCACGCGCCGCTTCCGCATCTGAGGAAGGGCTGGAAGGAGGAGATGAAGGAAGAGCGGCGACGCGGGTTGTAACTGATGGGGAGGAGGAGGAAGAAGCAGAGGAAGAGGAAGTGGAAGGAAGACCCATCGCGCACTAACCTATGATGGAAGAAATCGGCTGGAAGAAGTTAAAAGGCACCGGAGCCAAGGGAGAAAACTCGAAGGAAGACGACGGCAGGACAAGAGAGGAAAAACTCCGCTGATAAAAGGGATAGAGTGTCGCGGAGCTCCCTATTTATAGAAAGGGGGGCCTCGACCTTTCGCCTCCCGAGGCAGGCGACAGCATGACACTGCCACACCGCCCAATAGCATCACATCGGGCAGTCGAAGCGCCGACACCATATTAATGAAGAGGTGACGTGTTCACCGCCTGTAAAAACTTACACCGCACGCCGGTATCGATTCCAACCGCACTATCGCGAGCCGTTTTTCGAAGCGGCACGGCGGCGGTTCGGTTTTCTAGGTCTTGAGCGGCGGCTCGGCCCCATATCCCGAACGGCGGTTCGGCGATACTGGTTTTCTAGGTCTTGAGCGGCGGCTCGACCACTGGCATTCCGGGCCTTGAGCGGCGGCTCGGCCACATATCCCGAACGGCGGTTCGGTTATCATGGTTTTTCAGGTCGTGTGCGTGACCTCGACCCCTAGTACCAAACGACGGGTCGGTAACAGGGACCTGGACGTCGCCTGCCCTTACCCCGAACGGCTGTTCGGTACATGGTCTCGAGCGGCTGCTCAGCCATTGGTTCAACGGGCCTAAGCGCGAGTCTCAACCCCTGATTACCGGACGTCGGCTTGGCAACGGGAATCGGGCGTCTCCTCGACCCCCTTTATCCCGAACGGCGGTTCGGTTATTCTGGTTTCACAGGTCTTGAGCGGCGGCTCGACCACTGGTCTTCTAGGTCTTGAGCGGCGGCTCGACCACTGGTATTCTGGGCCTTGAGCGGCGGCTCGGCCATATCGAGCAGCGTTCGGTTATCATGGTTTTTCAGTGTCGTGCGTGACCTGGAACCCCTAGTACCAAACGACGGGTCGTGCGGGGACACAGACGTCGCTTGCCCGAATGGTCTGTTTACATGGTCTCAGTGGCTACTCACCATTGGTTCAACAGGCCTAAGCGCGAGTCTCAACCCACGATTACCGGACGTCGGCTTGGCGGAATCGGCGTCTCCTCGACCCCTTTATCCCGGCAGGTTCGGTTATTACTCCACAGGTCTTGAGCGGCGGCTCGACCACTGGTCTTCTAGGTCTTGAGCGGCGGCTCGACCACTGGTATTCTGGGCCTTGAGCGGCGGCTCGGCCACATATCCCGAACGGCGGTTCGGTTATCATGGTTTTTCAGGTCGTGTGCGTGACCTCGACCCCTAGTACCAAACGACGGGTCGGTAACAGGGACCTGGACGTCGCCTGCCCTTACCCCGAACGGCTGTTCGGTACATGGTCTCGAGCGGCTGCTCAGCCATTGGTTCAACGGGCCTAAGCGCGAGTCTCAACCCCTGATTACCGGACGTCGGCTTGGCAACGGGAATCGGGCGTCTCCTCGACCCCCCATATCCCGAACGGCGGTTCGGCGATATCGGTCTTCTAGGTCTTGAGCGGCGGCTCGACCACTGGTATTCTGGGCCTTGAGCGGCGGCTCGGCCACATATCCCGAACGGCGGTTCGGTTATCATGGTTTTTCAGGTCGTGTGCGTGACCTCGACCCCTAGTACCAAACGACGGGTCGGTAACAGGGACCTGGACGTCGCCTGCCCTTACCCCGAACGGCTGTTCGGTACATGGTCTCGAGCGGCTGCTCAGCCATTGGTTCAACGGGCCTAAGCGCGAGCCTCAACCCCTAATTACCGGACGTCGGCTTGGCAATGGGAATCGGGCGTCTCCTCGACCCCCTTTATCCCGAACGGCGGTTCGGTTATTCTGGTCTTCTAGGTCTTGAGCGGCTGCTCGACCACTGGTATTCTGGGCCTTGAGCGGCGGCTCGGCCACATATCCCGAACGGCGGTTCGGTTATCATGGTTTTTCAGGTCGTGTGCGTGACCTCGACCCCTAGTACCAAACGACGGGTCGGTAACAGGGACCTGGACGTCGCCTGCCCTTACCCCGAACGGCTGTTCGGTACATGGTCTCGAGCGGCTCAGCCATTGGTTCAACGGGCCTAAGCGCGAGTCTCAACCCTTCTGGGGCGTCGGCAGCGCAAGAATCGGGCGTCTCCTCGACCCCCTTTATCCCGAACGGCGGTTCGATTACATGGTCTTGAGCGACGGCTCGACCATCGGCTTCCTAGGCCTTGAGCGGCGGCTCGGCCCTATATCCCGGACGACGGTTCGGTGACTATGGTTTTCCGGGTCTTGAGGTTCCTCGACCCCGTATCCTGCACAGGGATTCGGTCAATTATAACACGACACGGCAGAACCTTCGCCCGAGATCTCAGTCGGCAACCAGGTTCTTCCGAGCAACACCCCCCAACCCTCCAAATTGTCCCGCAGGAGTGGCTTTTGAGGGGGTAGTGTTAGGGTATTAAGTATGGCGTGACACACAGTCTTGATGCGTACCCGGATGACGTCATCGCCCCTCCTGCGCTCCATTACGCCCACGATTTGATCGCCCGACGTCGCTTCTCCTCAGCATCGCCCCAACTACCCGCCAAGTTGACCACGGCACCGGCCTGCACGGTCCGGCCCGTACGCCACCTGCAGACAGTCGGAAGCATGCCCTCCGTCCGACCTATTTAAGCCGAATAGGTAAGACAGTGAGGGAGAGATTCTTTCCAGAGGAGATTTCTTCTTTCCATAGAAGGATTTTCTTTCCGTGAACACTCCGAGAGGTGAGTAGACCCGAACCCCCCCGCAATTCTCTCTGGGAACTCCGGCGACGGGCGGCGACGGGCATCGGAGGGGTCGGGCGGAGCATCCGACCCGCCTTGCTGCAGGTCTCGTTCTCGACGTCCGGAGCGTGCCGCCGCCTTTCGGAGTCGGTCGGGAGGCGGGAGCAGGAGCCATCGACGGGCCCGAACCGTACCGAGACGACCCCCCGGTTTCCGGATTCCGCGCCGTGCGCCCCGGGGTCACGGTAAAAAGTTGTTTCCCCTAACAGGACCTAAGCAACTTGCATACCTTATCTGGGTTATCTTTGGACACGAATCCCTTAGGCTGTATCATATACACCTCCTCATCGAGGTTACCATTGAGGAAAGCGGTTTTGACGTCCATCAGCCAGAACTCATAATCATAGTGTGTTGTAATAGCCAATAGAATTCGAATGGATTTTAGCATGGCTACAGGTGAGAAAGCTTCGTCATAGTCAATACTTTGTCTTTGACGATACCCCTTAACCACTAGCCTTGCTTTATAGGTCTCTACCTTTCCATCTACTCCAATCTTCTTTTTGAAGATCCACTTGCAACCAATGGGTACAATACCCTCGGGTGCATCAACTAGGTTCCAAACCTTGTTGGAGTACATGGAATCCATTTCTGAATTCATGGCTTCTTGCCATTTCCCGGAGTCTATGCTCATAATAGCCTCCTCGTAGGTCTAAGGATCAATATCCTCAACATCCTCTCTTCTGATATGTCTCACATATCTCTCAGGAGGATGAGATACTCTATCTGACCTATGTAAAGTTGGAACTTGTGTGTTAGGTATCTGAACAGACTCTGGAATGGTGCTTGAGCTAGGTTCTCCAACCTCGCTCAACTCTATCATGCTCCCACTGTCTCCACCAAGAATGTGTTCCTTCACAAAGAACACTGCTCTCTTGGCTACAAAAACCTTTCGATCCTCAGGGTGATAGAAATAATACCCACAAGTTTCTTTGGGGTATCCCACGAACTTGCACCGTTCCGTCCTAGATTCCAACTTGTCAGGGTTGTGTCTCTTAACGTGGGCAGGGCAGCCCCAAATCTTAACAACTTTAAGATCGGGCTTCTTCCCATTCCATATCTCATATGGAGTAGACATCACTGATTTAGTTGGAATTCTGTTCAGAAGGTAAGCTGCGATCTCTAAGGCATATCCCCAGAATGAGATGGGTAGGTCGGCGAAACACATCATGGAACGCACCATGTCTAACAGTGTGCGATTCCTCCTTTCTGATACACCATTAAGCTGTGGTGTATAAGGAGGTATCCATTGGGATAAGATCCCATAGTCTTTGAGGAACTGGGTGAACTCTATACTCAAGTACTCACCTCCTCGATCTGATCGAAGGGTTTTAATACTCTTTCCAGTCTGGTTCTCCACTTCATGTTTCCTCTTAGACTCACTTACACTCATGATATGTGGAGCTGTATCTAGCATATATAAGTCATTATGCAATGTTCCTCTCGTGATGATCTCATCATCTAATATTATTGAACAACCATTGATCTGATAATAGAATGAACATAATAGCATGCATCTAATGCAATAATAGCTCCACCAGGCAAATGTAAGGTGACCTTGCCAACAGCCACTGTAGCAACCTTTGCTTCATTGCCCATCTTAAGGTCCATCTCGCCTATGTTCAATCTCCTAGGTTCTGCCAGAACCTGCAACGAATTGTAAATATGATAAGCACTCCCGATATCTAATACCCATGTGTTATCACAAGATTCTGACAAATGGAGACTGATCATGAATGTACCTGAAGCTTCTGCAAGCTTCTGTTTCACCCTCTCTGCAAGGTACTCTTTACAGTTCCTCTTCCAATGCCCATCTTTGCCGTAGTGGAAGCACTGACCTTTGTCCTTTGTTGGGTCTTTCTTGGTAACCTTTGCCTTACCCATTTTGCCCTTGCCCTTGCCCTTCTTAAGGGTCTTCTCCGCCTTCCTTTTCTTTCTGGTCTCACCAGTGTAAAGAACTGGCTTCTCTTTCTTGATGGTGCTCTCTGCTTCTCTCAACATATTGAGGAGCTCTGGGAGGGTCACCTCAAGTTTGTTCATATTAAAATTCATTATGAACTGAGAAAAGGAATCTGGTAGGGACTGAAGTACAAGATCCACACAGGTTATCCTCTAGGACCATTCCTAGACCTGTGAGTTTCTCGATCCACTCAATCATCTTAAGGACATGATTCTGAACCAGTGTCCCCTTAGTCATCCTAGCATGGAAAAGACTCTTTGATATCTCATATCGCTGAGTTCTTCCATGTTCCTTAAACAGTTTGTGGAGATGTAGGAGTATAAAATTAGCATCCATATTTTCATACTGTCTCTGTAACTCAATAGTCATAGAGGCCAACATACAACACTAAGCAAGAGTGGAATCATCTAAGTACTTCACATAATGGCGATCTCATCCTCGCTTGCCCCCGTCGGGCGTAGGGATCACTATATCAAGGACATATCGATTTTCTCCAGTGAGAATGATTCTCAGTTACGAAGCCAATCCATATAATTTGGACGATGAGGCGGTTGGCATCAAGTATGCCACGTAAAGGATTTGAAAGCGATATTTTTGAAATAAAGATGTAGCGAAATAAATAACATGCAGACTTTGTAGAAATTAAATAATTAAGATAAGGACTTCTATCTTAATGTATTCCCACTAATTTTTTGTGAGACACACAACACCCTTCGGTATGTGAATCGGAGACCCCCGACGGATCTCTAGTGGGGATCAGGATCCAATCGACGTCTTAACATAACCTCGAGGGACTCGACCAATCACGTTAAGCCCGTAAAGGTAGGCAACTCTTGCCAATCACAACTCCTTGTGATTCCTGTCCTGTTCGACCTCCGAACTACCATGGCCTCGAGGGACTCGACCAACCATGATGTTCGGTTAAGTCATTAACATCGTTACCAAATGAGTCTGATTAGGTGATATACTCTCGAGGGACTCGACCAAGCATACCATGTCCTCAGGTCACCTCTGACATCTCTATGTCATAGATAAGATGGCGAGACGCGATATAGGTGAGTCTCGAGGGACTCGACCAACTCAACCTATACCGGGAATCGGCTCCTAGCTATAACGATGGAAGACCACGTAGGTCAATCTTATTGCCTCACGTTTACCGACTTAATATTATTAATAGAGGGGATTTTGGATTTGGTCTCCTAACATAATGTGTTACACACATACGTATTTAATATATATATCTACATCGCATGCAAATATATATATATATATATATATATATATATATATATATATATATATATATATATATATATATATATACATATCTAGTAGGTGTATAACTAATCATACATCACATGAGCAATCACACCAGATGATCATGGACCATATCCTAATGTGATCAGGCATGAGCCAGTGGGCCCAATCACTCACATCAAGATCTGTGTACTTCGGCGCATCTCTATGCCCTATGATCGTCTATCTCGCTTCGTCGGATCCGTCGGCATCTCAACACATCTTTATGCGTCGGATCGTCCGTTTCGGCCTCGTGAGTCACGCTACCACTGCGCCTCCTCTGATAATTACAACATAATTACAGGCACGCAGGCCCGACAATAAACGAGAAAAATAGAGACTCAAAGACCCCAATAATAATAATAATCACATGTATACACATCACATCACAAGTTCATGATCATCTGTCCACATCATACATCACATGTATATGTTATTTTATAGGACTACTAGATAAATAATAATAATTAATTAAACTATTTAATTAACTAATATTTCTGAAAATAGGGACATAGAGGGAATTTTTTGAATTCTCAAGGGTATTTTGGTCATTCGACCAAAAGGGACAGAGATTGGAATTTCTCAAATTCTGAGGGTATTTTGGTAATTCTGTCAAAGGGGATAGAATCTGGAATTTCTGAAATTCCTAAGGGTATTTTGGTAATTCTATCAAAGGGGACAGAATTTGGAATTTCTAAAATTTCGAGGGGCAAAACCATCTTTTGCCCTAAAACCGGCGCCACGGCACCACGCTGGGCCGGCGCGCCGCGCGCGCGCGCGGCGAAAGCCGCGCGCGCAGGCGCACGCGCTGCCGCGCGCGCGCGGCCGCATGTGTCGCGACCGCGCACATCGCCGAGCAGCGCCGCCTCCTTAGCGGCCTTGCCTCGCGGGGACCGCCTCACGGTGGCCGCGCGTTGCCGCTGGTCGGGGCGGCGGCGACCGCTTTACGGCACCACCGCCTTTAGGCAAGATCGCCTCGGGTGGCTTCGCCATGCGTCGCAGTGCAATAGGCCGGCGCAGCTGCGCGCCCGCTGACGCGCCGCCGCTGCAGCAGGTTGCAAGCAGCAAGGTTGCAAGCAGCCTTGCGGTCGCTGCATGGCCACAGCGGGCAGCAATAGTTGCTGCCCTTCCTCGTCCTTTGCACCAACGATTTTGACGACAAGACCTGTTCTAGATCACAACACATGCAGTTGAAGATCCGATCTTCGCACAAACAACCTGGCTCTGATACCACTATTGGGAAATCCATCAAGGGGGGAGCGACATCACATGCGCAGCGGAAGAACAGAAAACAAAACACCCCAGATTTCCCATAGAAAGTTTCCGTCGTCATGCGAAGATCGATGCGTCAAAAATAAATCCGTGAAAACTACACATGTAAAAGAAGATACCTAGGGAGATCGTATATCCCTGAATTCCTGCAGATCTGTGGGAGAGGATGAAGGAAGTCAAGTGTCCTCCTCTCTAGCGGTATCCACACAGCAGGGATTGTGACGATGCTCCTCTCTCTCTGGGGGGAGGAGAACAGGAGGTGGCTACCAAAAGAAACCCTCAGCCTATAGAGCTTTGGTCCCCTCCTATTTATAGAGGCCCCCCCTGAAAAACCCTAATGGATCTTTTGCCCTATTGGATATTGGATCTCCATCCAATTACCTAAGCCTCTTGGATTAGTGGGCCTCTACCCAATAATCTCTTATTAGCAATTATTGGCTCTCATCTCAGGATCCAATAATTCAGGGGCTTAATGGATATCCAATAAGATATCTCATATCCGAACCTCTACTCGTCGCAATACCTACCATATGTGTGTGACCCTCTAGGCCCAATATCGAGCTGGTCGTGAGTCATACTTGTCAGAACTCCTTCTGACTTAGTGAATTATTATCTTTATAATAATTCACCCAACTCATCGACCGTAGATGTACTAGGCCACTACGTCGCGGCCCCCACACGATACAGGGGAATCCAATCCTTTGGACCTATTTGTCCTCAGTTACCATGTATCTCTAATCTCTCATCCATCTAATATCCCAAAGACTCTATACCGGGCATGGTGCTGTCAGGCCCATACGGTCTCTCCTCGAGTCTTGCTCTTGTCGGATTCTCCCGGAGAACTCTTTCTCTCTCAATCCGAATAACCTTGGCCAAGGATTTGTTCGAGCAAGAACACATGAGATATTCCTCTCACGATACTGAGAGCGGATGATCCTCTATTGACACTCAATAGCCCTCACAAGGTTGGCTACCACTCCAAATGACCAGCTGTACTAGATGTGGAGCTTTCTAAACCTATAAGTCCGGTATCAAAGAGTGGAGTACTCATACAGGACATCATTGCTGTCTCAAGTCTAAGGACCAGATACACTACTGGGACTACAGAATCGTTGTCTGACGTGAGATATCAATAACCATCCAGTATTCCGTAGGCGGATCAATCAGTGAACTCATTCTCCAATGACCACCTACACTGTACCCTTAGTGTCCCCACACGAGTAGTTATAAGACCAACTACCTCCATCATATGAACGGATATACAGCACACCAGTCTGTCCGGTTATCTCGATGTCCTTCTCGAGTAACCTATGACCAGGATAATTTAGGGTATGTGTTTAAAGGTGAATCGATCTCATTATCGTGATCTCATCATGATCCGATTCCCATTGCACAGATCCAGGGACATCACAATATACATCTAGGTAATGTGAGATAATGCCAATAATCATAAGCAAAGAGATTGACGCAACGTGTTATAGGTGCAATCACTCATGTGATTGGCTTGTAGGGCACCTATAACTAGCACGCCCAACACCATCTGAACATCTCGCCCGAGGTGCGCTCAATGAAGCAAAAGCCCCAACGGCTTGCCCCCGAGCGACAGTCGACTGTTCAAAGGGAGGTGGAGCACCTCCAAGCAGCAGGCTTCGTGGAAGAAGTCAAAGTACCCACAGTGGCTCTCTAATGTAGTCCTCATGAAGAAACCCAATGGGAACTGGAGGATGTGTATTGACTACACCGATCTTAATCATGCGTGCCCGAAGGATTGCTACCCCTTCCCGAGGATCGATCAACTGGTCGATGCCACCTCGGGCCACGCCCGCCTGTCATTCATGGATGCCTTCTCCGGTTACAACCAAATCAGGATGGTGCCCGAGGATCAGGAGCACACGGCCTTCCTCACCGATTGTTAGAACCCTCCGCGGATTCTAAGCTTGGGGTTGATCTCTATAGGGGATCGGCCTCCTTGGAACTCTATAGGGGTTCCTTCCTCCAAGTTGCTGCACAAAGGCTGCTAAAGGATTGATCTATTCATTGATTAAAAGAGGATGAATACATGGCTATTTATAGGCTTCTAAGCCCCAACTCCTAATAGGACTCTTACTCAAGACTCCTACTTCTAACCAACTTCTAATTAGGACTCCTTCTCTAGTAGGATTCCTAATTCTAATAGGACTTTTTCCCTAATAGGACTTCTACTTCTAATATGACTCTTTTCCTAATAGGACTCCTACTTCTAATAGGACTCTTTTCCTAATAGGACTCCTACTTCTAATAGGACTCTTTTCCTAATAGGACTCCTACTTCTAATAGGACTCTTTTCCTAAGAAGTAACCTAACCCTAACCTAGCCGGCCTCTTCACCTCTTTAATAATGGTCGACTAGATAGGATTTACATGAATGCCCTTATCAATGAAACTAAATTAGGACTCTCATAGCTAGAGTCCTAATAGACCTGTCCTCTTCAAATCAGCCTTGTCCTCGAGGCTGACGTTCCATGAATTCTGAGAATTTGATCTTCAAGTTGTCATAGTTCTCCCAAGTGGCATCTTCTGCTGGTAGGTTCACCCACTGTGTTAGCACTTCAATAGTGGGTCGTCATTATCAAGTCACGATCCGTCGATTAATAATGGCACTCGATTGGGACTGGAGCTCTCCTTGGGTAGCCATATTTGGTAGATGGCTTTGGGTTGTCTCATTTTGTCTCAACGTGGGCTTCAAATATGATACACGGAAGACTAGATGGATTCGGGAGTTGGCGGGTAAGTCCAATATGTATGCTACTACTCTAATGTGCTCCAAAATCTGGTAGGGTCCATAGAACCGAGGTGAAAGCTTCATAGATGCTCTAGTTTGGATTGATGTTTGCTTGTATGGCTGGAGCCGTAGGAAGACCCAATCTCCTACTGAAAATTCTCTTTCGCCTCTGTGTTGATCATATTGTTGTTTCATCCTTGCTTGTGCTGCAGTGAGATTATCTTTTAGTAACTTCAGCATTTTGTCTCTATCTTGTAGTTCCCTGTCTACTTGTTCTACTTTAGAGGTGCCCAACACATATTTTGGAATTACAGGGGGGGTCGACCATACATGGCCTCATAGGGAGTACATTTTGTGGAGGAATGATAAGTTGTATTATACCACCACTCGGCCCAGGGAAGCCACTTTGTCCATTCTTTTGGTCGGTCACTGGTGAAGCATCTAAGGTATGTCTCCAAACACCTGTTCACCACTTCAGTTTGGCCGTCGGTTTGTGGGTGATATGTCGTACTCATCTTTAATTTAGTGCCTTGCATCTGGAATAACTCTGTCCAAAATTTGCTCATGAAGACCCTATCACGATCACTTACAATAGATCTCGGCATCCCATGTAATTTTACAATATTCTCCATAAAGATTCGAGCAATACTAGAAGCAGTGTAGGGATTAGGGATGGCACAAAAGTGAGCATACTTTGTAAGGCGATCAACCACAATAAAAATTATACCTTTTCCTTGTGATGAGGGAAGCCCTTCGATGAAATCTATTGATATATCAGTCCATATTGATTCTGGGATGGGTAGAGGTTGTAACTTTCCAGGACTTGCCACTGTCTCACCTTTGTGTCGTTGACATATATCACATTGTGCTACAAATTCAGCAATAATATTTTTCATCCCTATCTAATAAAAATTTTGCTTAATTCTTTTATAGGTTCTAAGGAACCCGGAGTGCCCAGCTGTAGGTGTGGAATGCATCTCTTGAAGGATGGTCTTTATGCAAGTAGAATTTGGCACAAGCACAATGCGTCCTTTATATCGCAAGTCCTTTGAGTCCCAACTGTAATGAGCCATAGAGCTTGGTGCTTCCTTTAATTTTTTTATGATTTTACTCATTTCCGGATTATCTTGCCATTCCCTCCTAATATCCTCAAGGAAGTCGCTGGTCGGAAGTGAAACAGCCAAAAATTTAGCTTGCTCGGGTAGTCGTGAAAGCGCATCTGCAACAACATTATCTTTCCCTTTTTTGTAAGTTATTTCATAATCATATCCAAGAAGCTTTGTTACCCATTTTTGTTGCTTAAGTTGTACCAAAAAGCCGCTGTATGCTTTGTGCAAAATTTTCTCCATTCGTTGTGTGCAAATTGTCGTTACGTCGCCCCCACGTTTCCCGTACAATATCACCTGTTTCCCCTTGCTGTAAAATTTCATAATTAATTTCAAAAATTCCAGGAAACATCACTTAATGTCATCAACCATTCGATGCCAAGCATTTCCTCATAATCATCGAAAGAGAGGAGGAAAAAATCTGCAATTATCTCTTGGTCCTGCAGCAACAGTTTTACCCGTGGGCACTTACGATCACACTTCAAAATTCGTCCATCTGCGAATTTAACATTGAACCTGCTGCAATTCTCAATAGGTAAGGCCATCCGGACAGCAACCTTGCTGTTCATAAAATTATTAGTGCTCCCGGTGTCAATAAGAATGGTGATTGGTTGTTGCTTCAGAAATCCTCCCACTTTCATTGTTTACGGGTTCGCATAACCGGCAAGGGCATGCATCATAATATCAATTGGCTGCTGTTCTTCATCCGTGACCTCTTTCTCATGCTCCTGGACCTCCTCCTCCCTATCTTCAAGAGGTTCAATCAATAGGAGGTGGCCCCTTTTGCAGCGATGATCGCGGTTCCACGGCTCGTCGCAATGCCAACAAAGACCCTTTGCTGATCGATCACGTAGTTCTTCTCTTGTCAATTTTTTGGGCAGCGAAGGATGGCTGGAAGCAGAAGGGGGTTTATATGTTGAGGTTCTAGGAGTGGTTCTCATCCTTCGAGAATCTTGGTTGAGTCGTTCTTCTTGTATTCGGGCAAAAGAAATCGCAGCCATCACGGTACGGGGCTGTCGCGCCTTAACTTCCCCTTTTATTTCTGGCTTGAGTCCTTCGATAAATGTTCCTAACAATTGATGGTTAGTCCAATCACGAGCAAGGTAGGATAGCTTCTCAAACCTGGTTTGGTACTCTTGAATCGTAGAGGTTTGTCGAATCTTTGCGAGTTGGCCGTCGATATTTTCATACTCCGTAGGTCCGAAACGGTTCAGCAGTGCATTCTTAAATTGATTCCATGTCGGAGCCCCATGATTATATTCCAGCCAATTGTACCATTGAATAGCATCTCCTTCAAGGTGGATGACAGCAATCTCCACCATAGCATTATCCGACGTTCGGTAGTAGCGAAAGTAACGCTCGCGAAATCCACGCTACTGGTCTCCTTCTTCCCATCGTGGGAAGTCCACCCTCATGCGTGGCTGAAGCATGTCTGAGGGCTGTCCCTCCTTCTCTGGGGTCCTTTCTAAATTCTCTCCTTGCTGCAGTTTGGTTGGACTCGATGGTTGTCCAATTCTGAATTCTGCAAACAAAGCGCGTAATTTGTCTTCCAAGCGTGATTCAAGCCGTGATTCAATCCGAGATTCCCATGCTTCAAATTTGGAATCAATTGGATCTTGGGAAGCCATAGCATATGTCTGTAGATCAGAGATGCCCTTGTCTTTTTTCTGTTGACGGGTTAATGGCATGGGGTGGTGGAAGGTTCGGACAATAGATCGGTGATTGAAGGGTTCAGCTGTAATGGTTTACTGTTTTGGGCTGTGGTTTTTGATGTTGTTAGGGTTATGAAACTAGGTTATGATGGCTGCATCTTGAGGCTAGAGGGATGCCCTAAAGATGTCTTGGTTTGTGGCAGCAAGGTGGCTAGGGTTTGGTAGGTTACGGAGAAGAAAAAAGGACAAAGGTGCAATACCAGATTTTTCGCCGAAAAAATTCCAGCAGTAAAGATGTAATTTTTCCAGAAATTTTCAAAAGAGATTCAAGTAAAACTCAAAGGGGATCTACTGATAAGGAAGAGGTAATACTGTAAAAAATTTCGTAGGAAGAAACGACAACAAGAGGTTTGGCAAAATTGAGAATCACGGAGAGGTATTATAGCAGATTTTTACGTCTAAAGTGCAGCAGATTGGACGTAAAAGATAAGTGGTTTTTATTGAGAATTTTTTGACAAAACCAAAGGGAAAACCACTGTTAGGAAGTGTCAAAGCCGCCATAAAAATTCCATAGAGATTTGGATAGAAAAAACGCAGTAGCAAGATCAAAAAGGCAGTGCTATGCGGCTGAAATTCTGCAGTGCGACTTTCGTTGTAGAGATGAAAACTTTGTGATGAAAAGTTTATGCAGCAATTATAGGAACGAATTTTTTTAGATTTTTTGAATAAGGATAACTAAATTTCAGCAGCAGTAGGGTAGATAACCGGAACCTGTTGTAATTCACGGGAAGATCAAAGGATGATCTACGGTGGTGGAGATGATGGTAGAATTCAGCGATGATCTTCTAAGCAATTGTGGGAATTGCTTTGCGCGGTTGTGGAGGGCTGGTGGATGGCTGTGGAAGGGCAGCGAGACACCAAGAACGCTGCTCTGATACCAAGTGTTAGAACCCTCCATGGATTCTAAGCTTGGGGTTGATCTCTATAGGGGATCGGCCTCCTTGGAACTCTATAGGGGTTCCTTCCTCCAAGTTGCTGCACAAAGGCTGCTAAAGGATTGATCTATTCATTGATTAAAAGAGGATGAATACATGGCTATTTATAGGGCTTCTAAGCCCCAACTCCTAATAGGACTCTTACTCAAGACTCCTACTTCTAACTTCTAATTAGGACTCCTTCTCTAGTAGGATTCCTAATTCTAATATGACTTTTTCCCTAATAGGACTTCTACTTCTAATAGGACTCTTTCCCTAATAGGACTTCTACTTCTAATAGGACTCTTTTCCTAATAGGACTCCTACTTCTAATAGGACTCTTTTCCTAATAGGACTCCTACTTCTAATAGGACTCTTTTCCTAAGAAGTAACCTAACCCTAACCTTGCCGGCCTCTTCACCTCTTTAATAAGGGTCGGCTAGATAGGATTTACATGAATGCCCTTATCAATGAAACTAAATTAGGATTCTCATAGCTAGAGTCCTAACACCGATCAAGGAGTATACTTCTACCGGGTCATGCCCTTCGGGCTGAAGAACGCCGGAGACACGTACCAGAGGATCGTAAACAAGATGTTCGCCCAGCAGATCGGACGAAACATGGAAGTTTACGTTGATGACATGATCGTGAAGAGTCACGCAGCCGTAACCCATTTGGCCGATCTGGCGGAGGCATTCTTCACGCTTCGAAAATATGGCTTGCGGCTCAACCCCTCAAAGTGTGCATTTGGCATCGGCTCGGGCAAGTTCCTTGGATTCATCATACATGAAAGAGGAATCGATGCCAACCTAGAGAAGATTCAGGTAATCATCGACATGCGGGCACCGCGGACGGTTAAGGAGCTGCAAAGACTAAATGGGAGGCTTACCGCTTTATCTCGGTTGGGCGATCGGTGCCTCCCCTTCTTCCGAGCCCTGAAGAACCCAAAAAATTTCGAATGGACTATGGATTGTTAGGAGGCCTTTAGCTGTGTGAAGCAGCACCTATCTGACCTTCCTCGCCTCGCTTTCATCTCCCCCGGGGAGAAGCTCAGCATTTACCTGGCCACCTCCCCCCATGCGGTAAGCTCAGTTCTAATCAAGGAGACCCCAAAGGAACAGATGCCGGTCTATTACACCAGCCACGTCTTGAGCGACCCCGAGGAGCGATACCCGCCGATCGAGAGGCTGGCACTGGCCCTCGTATTGACGGCTCGGAAGCTGTGCCCTTACTTCCAGGCTCACCCAATCGAGGTAATCCTTGACTAACCACTTCGACAGATTTTGGCTAAGTTCGACTTGGCAGGTCGCCTTCTCAAGTAGTCGGTGGAGCTCGACGAGTTCGACATCCAGTATGTGCCGAGGACCGCCATCAAAGCCCAAGTGGTGGCCGACTTTATCTCAGAGATGGTCCGACCCGAAGGCAACGACCCTGAGCCGGCCGACGCAGGATGGGTCCTGCGCGTGGACGGGGCATCAGGCTCAAAGGGTGCAGGAGCCGGGCTAGTGTTGCAGGCTCTTGACGGGCGCCTGTTCGAGCGTTCCCTCCGTTTTGGCTTCAAAGCCACGAACAACGAGGTGGAGTATGAGGCTCTCCTGGCGGGACTCAGATTGGCCGCCGAGATGCAGGTGGATGCCCTACATGTCCACACCGGCTCGCAGCTCATGACCGAACACCTCAACGGCAGAAACGAGGCCCGCGATCCCACCATGTCAAAGTACCTAGCGAAGGTAAAGAGCCTGATCACCAACTTCTCTAGTTTTTCGTTATCTTGGATACCGAGGGGCCAGAACGAACGGGCGGATGCGCTCGCCAAGCTAGCTTCGAAGTCAGGCCCTAAGGATGAGCCCGACGTCGAGGAACTCCCCTTCCGTACAATCACAGTTGCCACAGTAACGGCGATTGATGCACCGGTGACTTGGGTGCAAGAGATGCTGCAATTTATGCGGCACAGTATACTGCCCGACGATGAAGCCACGGCACGACGTTTGCACCGCACCCAGGCATGGTACTGCGAAGTTAATGGTCGGCTCTATAAGAGGTCGTTTTGCACCCCCTCTTACGGTGCTTGGATCCCGACGAGGCATAGTCAGTTCTCGTCGAGGTCCACGAGGGGATTTGTGGAGAACACATAGGCAGTCGCACCCTGGCGTTGAAAATACTCCGTTAAGGCCACTACTGGCCCACTATGTGCCGAGATGCCCGGGCCTATGTTCAATGATGCGACGCGTGCTAGAGGCACGCTCGGACGCCTCGGCAGCCTGCGGTCCCGCTCACACCTGTGGACTGCGCATGGCCTTTCACGCAGTGGGGGATGGATCTTCTTGGACCATTTCCCCCGGCCTCTGGGCAGCGGAGATACATCATCGTCGGTGTAGATTACTTCACTAAGTGGGTTGAAGCTGAGCCGCTGGCGACGATTACGGAACGCCAGATGGAGAAGTTCGTATGGAGGAACATCGTGACTCGGTTCGGCTTGCCTAAGGCTATCGTCACCGATAATGGGACTCAGTTCGCCAGTGCTCGATTCAAGGAATTCTGTGCGGGCTACAAGATTCAGCTAAGGTTAAGCTCGGTGGCCCACCCTCAGACAAACGGTCTTGCAGAGGTGACCAACCGATCCATCTTGGACGGGCTCAGGAGAAGGACCCTCGCAGCTCACTCTGCTTGGGTAGACGAGCTCCTGAGCATCCTATGGTCTCTGCGCACCACTCCCAAAACCGCAACCAAAGAATCCCCTTACAACCTCACGTTCGACGCCAAGGCTGTCTTGCCTCCCGAGGTGGTCATCCCAACCCCTCGGACGGAGAGATATGAAGAGGGAACCTCAGCCGAGGGGCTCCGAGTAGGACTGAATCTGCTCGAGGAGCGGCGAGCCGACGCGCACTTGAAGGCCCTTTCTTACAAGAGAGCCGTCGCCATGATTTACAACCGCAGGGTACGCCCCCGACCTGTCAAGCTCGGTGACTTGGTGTTGCGCAGGGCCGAGGTAAGCAACCCGACCCAAGCGCACGGCAAACTCACTCCCAACTGGGAAGGACCTTATCGAATCATAGGAGTCGTCCGAGCAGGGACTTACCGGCTCGCGACGATGAACGACTGTACCTTGCTGAGGACGTGGAACATGCAGAACCTTAAGAAGTTTTTTGTATAGAAAATCAGAGGAAAGCAACATAAGAAACCTTTTGGCAAAATGATTTTTCATTAAACTGGAGTCAAGTTACAGGACTAGACGACCCAGACTTACAGACAACCCAGAATTTCATGGCAGCTGACCATTCAGGGGTCCCAGGCTATTGTCAAAGGGGACCTCCTCGGGCATCTCCACCCCCGAGTCCTCAGGGAAAGAGGAAAAGGGGTCCTTCGTGACCTCAAGGTCGGGGTGACGTGCCCGGAAGCGGGCCAGGGCGATTTGGTACCCATATTCATAGGTAACCTGCCCTGATCGGGTCAGCCCAAGTTGAAAGCCCTCGGACTTCATGTATTCCTCGAGCAGCTGCCTATCCCTCTCCGGCCTCTGACGAGCCTTCTCAGCCAGGGCCTCGGAAGTGAACTTCGCCTTGGCATTTGCCGCCTCCAATTGCTTGGTCAGCTTGAGTGCCTCGGCCTTCAGCAGACGAAGCTCGGTCCGCTCCACCTGGAAGAGTCCTTGGAGGCCGTCGTGCTGCTCTATGGCCGCTTGAAGCTCGGCCCTGAGGTGAGTCACCTCTGCGTCCAAGTCGGACGTGCGCTTCTCTGCTGTTGCTATAGCCTCCAGACCCACCGCCGCGTGGGCCTCCTCAAGTTGCCAGCGTAGCTCGACGTTGCGGTCGCCCAGCCCACCGATGATCCGACCGGCATCCCGCACCTGATCCATTAGCGCCACAACATAGTGGTGGCTCTGCAAACAAGAAATGTCAGAACGGGCGCACTCCGATGGCAGTGAGAAGCCGAGGGCGTAATACTTATCCACACCACCGACTTGGTGCACTTGCTGAGGAGAGTCTCGGAGGGCAGGGTGTATAGCTCCCCAGCCATCCCGGGGTGAAGCCCTCCTCGGAGGAACGTAGCTGCAGCATCGCCGTCAACCCACACCCTATCCCCGATGGATAGGTTCTCCCAGCGGGCCAGGAGGGGGTCGTTCGCCGCCCCCACTGGTCGATCTCCCACCGCCTGAGCCTGAAAAGGCTCATCCTTGGCGCCGGTCGGTAGCCGACATAGCTCGTGGACTGAGGGGAGCCGAGGCTCCTTTCCCGTGCCCTCCCGGCTAGGCTCACCCTCTCCTCACTGGGGGTCTGCCTCCACCTGCTCCATCGGCCCCAAGCCAGCCTCCTCCGGTTGTGTTACCGCCACAGCAGGCCGCTTGGAGGCGAGTGTTAGGGATCGAGTGATACTAAGAGGGGGGGTGAATTATTACAGCGGATAAAATGATGGATTTTTCAGCGATTTAAAACAAGCTTCGGAAACTTCGTACGATGAAAGCAACGTTTCATTTGAAACCGATTTTTGCGTTCTAACTTTAAAGCATGCGTACAAAGATAAAAAGGAAGTGGAGCAAGTAAAGTAAAGGCTTTCAGCAAAATAAAATAGAAATTTAAACACTCACACAATCAAGACGCAGCGATGTATAGTGGTTCGGTCAAAGTGACCTACATCCACTTCCAAGCCTTCTCCGATGAGGCTCTCTTCTTCCACTATCAAATCCTTTGAAAGGGAAGGATCAAATACCCCTCTTACAACCCTTTACAAGTGGTTCACACTCTTACAAGATTTCTCAAGGAGAAGAAGGAGGTGAACACTTAGCAAGAACAAGACTTTTCAAGACTTTTCAAAAGCTCAAAACTAATATTCTAATTCTCAAAAGGGTTCTATTTTCAACCTGAAAAGGAAGGGGTATTTATAAGCCTCAAAGTGATTCAAATTTGGAGCCCAAACTTGGAGCCAAAATTTGAATCTTTTGAGTTTTTTGTCGATCTTGGCGGTGATACACCAGCGGTTCTACCGCTAGCGGTGCTACGCCTACTATAGTACTACGACTACAGCTCTGATGAGCATGTATGCACATAGCTGGTTCGGTTTGGGCCAAAATTTTGGCCCAAACTCATCCTAATCAAGGCCCAATGGGCCCCCACTTTGGGTTATCTAATCCTAACCCAAAATACGTGCTAACTATGAATTTTAAAGACATTTCCTAAGCTATTACAAAGTCCACATGACAACTTCTTTCGACGAGCTTCCGATCAACTTCCGACGGTCTTCCGACGAACCTTCGGAAACCATTCCGCGGACTCACAGCAAGCTCTCGAATTTCACGATGATCTTGGCGAGTTCCCCCGAGCTTCTTTGGCAAGCTCCGATCTTTCTTGGCAAGCTCCGCGAACTTTCGAACCTCCGGTGAACCTGAAAACCCTTGGCAAGCTCCTACTCGTTCTCGGTTCCGGCCTCCTAACGAATTTTCGGACTTCCATCGAACACTCGAACTCCCAATGATCCATCGCTTGACTTAACCCTTTGTTTAAGCTTTGCGTCTTCATCCTTATCGTAGTTACTCTTGCACAAACAAACACCAAAAACTCTACTTGATCTAGGCGGTTATTACAACGTGAATTGACATTGATTGCGGCACATCATTGGTCAGCACTTCGTCCGATCCTTCGGCACATCGCCCTCTCTAGCGGCTTGTTGGTTAATCGACGGTTGACCTCCGCAACCTCGATATCCATGGCGCAACACGCTCTTCTTGGCCCGATGCCCGACGTACGAAGCCTCCTACCGATAGTCGACCGAACCTCCGGCTCGACATCCAATATCCTGACGTGATCACCTCCGGCGCAACGTCAATTCCTCCAGCGTCAACTGTCTAATCATGATCGAAAGTAGACCTGCGTAACTCAACACGCAGTTAGACCACAAATCACACTCAATTAGTTTCATCATCAAAATCTGAGATTCAACAATCTCTCCCTTTTTGATGATGACAACTAATTGATGACTAACGAAGTTAACCACAACTCCCCGGAGTTTAACCAAACTCCCCCTATCAATATGTCATTGATAGAATACTTGGATTATCCCAAATCCAAGCAACATTCATCACAATATTATGAGAATTGTCAAACCATCATGCAAATATATAAAATATTCAATACAAAGCATGAAGTCATCAATCTACTTCTCCCCCTATGTCATCAACAAAAGGAGAAGTAACATCATAGCTAGTTTTCAAGAATATGTAAATCTTTACAACATACTAGCTATTTATCACATCATACAACATTTTTACAATACAACATCAAATAATACCATTCAATCATAGCAAGTTTCAAGGATGGACAATGATGGTAATTTTCACTTGCTTCTTGAGATGTGCAAGTAGGCACCTTGTTTCTCATGATAGCAATATTTGCATCCTTTGATATAACAATTCTTAGCTTCTCATGAAGTTGCAAAATAGGAATCAAGATGATAAATTTTTGCAATGTTCGAGCTAAAAACTTTCTCCCCCTTTATAGTATCAAAAAGAAAGGGAGGATCAAATATTTCAAATAATCTTGCATGAGATTCAACAATAATTTGTAACAAAAAATGTAAGCAATTTTGAAGAAGTGAAATTGAGCAAGATTTTTGCCTCTCTTGAGATAACAACTTTTTGCTTCTCAATGTTCAAGCTAGCAAAATTTTTCTTTTGATGCACAAGCTAGCAATTTTCTTCCTCTTGAATGAGCTAGCAAATTAATCATGCAAGCTAGCAATAAATCTTCTCCTCCTTTGATTTTGTCAAAAGAAGGGAAGAATATAATTCTTTTCCCTTTACATGAGTGCTTCCATCATAACAAAATAATAAATTTCCATCATGAATTTTTAACATATCAAGTCATGAATTCAAGAGAGTCATAAACAAATCATGGTATGAGAGAAATTTATGACAAGCAATAATGATAAGCTAGTATACTTTGCAATACGCAAATTAGCTCTCTTTCAAATTTTCTCATTTGCACCTAAGTTTCCCTTTTGCAAGTAATCAACTTCATGTTTGCAATGAGCTAGTAATTTTTGTAAAATTTATAACATTTTAAACATGCAAACTTATGAGTTAAAAAATAATGCAACTTTGCAATTTCTTTCTTCTCATTTTGAGAAGTGCAAGTTTTGCCTTTTGCAAGTTCTAGCTAGCTATGTTTGCCACTTTCACTTGTGATGCATAAGCTAGCAAGCTAACTCCCCTTTGTCACTATCGAAAGAAGGGATGAATAATATTTCAATGCAATAATTTTGCATCAATCAATATTTCAATTTTTTCCAAGATGCATACAAGATGGTATTAAAACATGAAATCATGTCATGAAGGATATCAATATGTAAATTCAACAAGAATCAAAACCAAAGATATCATCCATGATTAATAACTTTTCATTTTAGCAAGATCTAGATTCATATTTATCAATTTTTAATTCAAGATAAATGTCATACAACCAAGAATCATGATATATAAAAGCATATTAATATTAAGGATCAAATCATGATTACAAGTGCCAACATATTTTCTTTTCATTCATTTTTAAGCCATGATAAATGATTCAAATATTAAGCACATTTTTTTTTTATCAAATTTTCAATCATCACATAAGGCATTCAAGGAAGTATTGAAACAATAAAAAGAATCAATTTTAGCATATAATGTTTCAATCTTCAATCTTGAGTCATGAATCCAAAAGTCATGAATCATTTTGACAAGTCTCTTTTTAGGAAATAACAAGTGGAAGTCTTAGGAGATCACACACAAGATCTTGATTCATACATAAGAATTTTTTACCAAGATCATATTTCATAAAAATCACGACACGAATTCATAAAAATTCAAGTATTAAATTCTGAGAAATCAAAAGACAAGTTACATTTCATTTAACGAATTTTCATTTGATAAGACGGAAGGAGCATGGTAAAAAATCTTGATTTATAAAGAGTTTTAAGTCATAATTGTCAAGATCATGATTTCAATAAAATTTCTTTATAGCAAAATGAAATCTTTTAGAACTTGATTCAAGCATTAAATATGTCTTAACAAGTCATAATTCTAGAAGATTCAAGAATCATTAAAAGAAAAATCATTCAAGCTCAATTTATCAACTCAAGACTCATAATTAAATTATTATTTTTGAGATTAATAACATGAATAAAGTCATTACCATATCATCAAAATCTCATTCGTAATTCTAATGATTTATAAAATATCATAAATGAATTTATCACTTGCCTTTCATCAAATATTGAAAATCAAACTTTATCATAAAAATTGTCAAGGCATAAATGCAACATATTATTCCAAGACATGAGATTTAATTTATCATGATAATATGTTTCATGTTTCAAAAGATGAGTATCAAATTTTAAAACCGAAACATGAGTTTGTCATAAAGATATAATATCACAAAGTCATTAAGCATGATAACAAACTTCTAATATTTTCATTTCAATGATGATTTCATAATGTATGTTCAAATATTTATATGGAAGCCATCATTGTATAAATTTGAAATACAAGTTGTCATTTAGCCCATTAAGATCAAAAGCATTACACGTAAAGCATCATGATAGTGTAATTTCTCATTTTTTTATGTGTTCCATTTCAAGTGATTTGACGTTCATATGAGTATATTCATGTTTTTCATATAGGTCCAAAGAACATATTTCAAGAGAAATCATTAAGACCATGAGGCACATTTTGTTT
This sequence comes from Musa troglodytarum, assembly GCA_023547065.1. Lineage (NCBI taxonomy): Eukaryota > Viridiplantae > Streptophyta > Magnoliopsida > Zingiberales > Musaceae > Musa > Musa troglodytarum. The sequence continues at coordinate 19,024,043 of CP097510.1, forward strand.
AAAATATTCATCATGTTTTTATTTTTATGAGATTCACAAGACTCATAACATGAATTCATTCATCTCAATAGAATGAGAAAAAATATATTTTCATTTTAAGCAATTTGATGTGAGCATATTCAAAATTTTTATGAAAACATGTATCAAAATAAAACACAAGCTTAGTCATAAAATCGTCAAGACCAAATATGTAAAAATGATAACACACTTTCAATTTTTATGTTAAAAGGCTATGTTCAAATTTTTGCCAAAATCATGCATCTATTTATAAATTCAAAAAATATATTTCATCATCACAATATGACACTTTAGCTCATGCATGATATAAAATCATCAAGCATCATATTTGGAGACAATGTAAACCATCAAGATACACATGCATGGATTAATCCTAAGCATTATCACAAATCTTGCATCATTCATATGTTTACTTTTCAAAAATACTATAAAGAAAAGCATAGTATAATTTGGAAATTTTTTTAATTTCTAAAAACATAAGAAAAGCATTAAAAAATTCTTACTAACTAAGTTAAGCATTCATGGAAATCATCAAGTAATTTCAAAATAATTCAAGGAAGTTAAGTTACTTACCTCATTGTTGAAGCCCATTAAAGCGTAGTTTGCTTCTTCTTTTCTTGATTCTTCTTTCCAAGCCTTCTTCTTCTTCTTTGGCCTCTTTCTCCGTTCAAGTTCATTTGTGTTTTTAATTTTTGTTTAATGAACTTGTTAACATTCATTGTTATGTGTTCAATGTCCTCATTGTCCTCATCACTTGAGTCATCACTCAAGTGGCATCCATTGTCCGATATTCAAAACCCTTCTTGTTCTTTAGAAGGTGATTCAAATGTTCATCATGTTCATGATGTTCTAAACGTTCAAGAAACTCATTTCATAGGTCTTTAAAGACCCAATAAGTTCATTAATAGGATAGTTATTTAGATCTTTTGTTTCTTGTATTTGCGGTTATTATCGGATCCCATCTTTTTGGAAGAGATCTTAAAGTCTTGTTTACAAGTTCAAAGTCCAAAAACATTTACCAAAGCTTTTAGACTATTGATGACATCAGAAATGGGAGAACATGTCATCGATAGTCTCACTTAATGCCATTCGGAAAATCTCAAAATCGTGCATCAAAATATTAACTTTGAGTCTTTGACTCTACTCGTTCCTTCGTGCGTGATTTCAAGAGTTCGCCAAATGTCAAAAGTCGATCGGTTGAACTCATTTTTGTCTAAAGCGCAAAATAAAGCATTCATAACCTTTGCGTTTAAAGAAAATAACCTTTTCTCCAAATCCGACCATTCGTTCGTCGGTTTAGAGGAAGGTTGAAAGCCATTTTCAATGATGTTCCACAAATCCAAGTTCATTGAAAGCATGAAAACTCTCATTCGAGTTTTCCAATATGTGTAGTCCAACTGCTAAAAACGGTGGACTAAAAATCAAAAGCCCTCTTGAAAACCATTTAGAGCCATTTCTCACTGTAAACCGAAAGAGAAAGAATGTGGCTCTGATACCATTGTTAGGGATCGAGTGACACTAAGAGGGGGTGAATTAGTGCAGCGGATAAAATGATGGATTTTTCAAAGTGATTTAAAACAAGCTTCGAAACTTCAGACGATGAAAGCAACGCTTCGCTTGAAACCGATTTTTGCATTCTAACTTTAAAGCATGCATAAAAGATAAAAAGGAAGTGGAGCAAGTAAAGTAAAGGCTTGCAGCAAAGTAAAACAGAAATTTAAACACTCACACAATCAAGACGCAGCGATGTATAGTGGTTCGGTCAAAGTGACCTACATCCACTTCCGAAGCCTTCTCCGATGAGGCTCTCTTCTTCCACTATCAAATCCTTTGAAAGGGAAGGATCAAAATCCCGTCTGACAAGCCTTTACAAGTGGTTCACACGCTTACAAGATTTCTCAAGGAGAAGAAGGAGGTGAACATTTAGCAAGAACAAGACTTTTCAAGACTTTTCAAACGCTCAAAACTAAAATTCTAACTCTCAAAAGGGTTCTATTTTTAAAAGGAAGGGGTATTTATAAGTTCAAAGTGATTCAAATTTGGAGCCCAAACTTGAGCCAAAAATTTGAATCTTTGAGTTCGCCGCTACCTGGCAGATCGACACACCCAGCAGTTCTACTGCCAAAGAGTCGCTGGTGCACCGTCACAAGAGTCTGGCCACAGCATCTAGCTACAGAGCATGCAGGCACGTAGCTGGTGCGGTTTGGGCCAAAATTTTGGCCCAAACTCATCCTAATCAAGGCCCAATGGGCCCCCACTTTGGGTTATCTAATCCTAACCCAAAATACATGCTAACTATGAATTTTAAAGACGTTTCCTAAGCTATTACAAAGTCCACATGACAACTTCTTCCGACGAGCTTCCGGTCAACTTCCGACGGTCTTCCGACGAACCTTCGGAAACCATTCCACGGACTCACAAAGAAGCTCGGATTTCACGATGATCTTGGCGAGTTCCCCAAGCTTCTTTGGCAAGCTCCGATCTTTCTTGGCAAGCTCCGTGAACTTCCGATTTAACCTCCCGCGAACTTCTAAAACCCTTCGAAGCTCCCTACTGCTCTCGACCGCCCGGCAAAGACTCCCAACGAATCTTCAGATTTCCATCGAACACTGAACTCCCAATGATCCATCGCACTTGACTTCAACCCTTTGTTTCGCTTATGCCTTTCATCCTTATCGTAGTTACTCCCGCACAAACAAACATCAAAACTCTACTGATCTAGATAGCTTATTACAACGCTGAATTGACATTCAGCTTGCCCGCACATCATTGGTCGGCGCTTCGTCGATCCTTCGGCACATCGCCCTCTCTAGCGGCTTGTTGCTCAATCGACGGTTGACCTCCGCAACCTCGATATCCATGGCGCAACACGCTCTTCTTGGCCCGATGCCTGACGTATGAAGCCTCCTGCCGATAGTCGACTGAACCTCCGGCTCAATATCCAATATCCTGACGTGATCACCTCCGGCGCAACGTCAATTCCTCCAACGTCAACTGTCTAATCCTGATCGAAAGTAGACCTGCGTAACTCAACACGCAGTTAGACCACAAATCACACTCAATTAGTTTCATCATCAAAATCTGAGATTCAACAGCGAGGACTTTGATCTTCTTCTGCGGCCGATCCGCCTCGACCTCCACCGGCGCCTCTCTAGTGCCGGTCTTTGGTTCGACCGTAGCGCGCGCGGATGGGGTTGACGGAATCCATTCGCCATGGACTGATCTAAGGTTCACCATCCCTGCGAATGGACATCGGTTAGCACTCGCAAAACAAAGGGAACCCCAGACTGCACGTTGCAGGCGTACCCTGAGGCATCGGGCTAAGGCCCGCCTCGATCAACCACAACTCCGTAATGTCCTGGTTGGCTGTGGAGGAAGGAAGAATCCCCTTCAGCCGCTGGAGGTCCCTGAGCTCGTCATCGCTCAGGCTTGGAGTAGAGTTGTCAATGGCATGAGCCGACCACTGGAGCCCGAAGCCCCAATCCCGTACGCAACTCACGAAGAAGAACCGCCCCTTCCACCCCTTGTTACTGGAAGGGGCACCACCTACCCTAAAGCCCGGACAGGCGGAAAGATAATACCCCTCCGGTCCTCTGGAGAGGCGGAAGCAAGACAAGAACAGATTTAGGGACGGGATAATGCCGGTGTAGTGGCATTCCCCCAAGAACGCCACCAAACCCCGCCAGCAATTGGGTGCCATTTGCGATGGCGAAATACGCCACCTAGAGATACGGGAAACAATGATCGGGTGTAGGGGAAAACGCAATCCCACTTCTAGGGCATCCACGGATAGCGCGAAGCCCCCGGGAATGGCATCGTACGCTTGCTGTCCTGTCTTTGGGGCCACAAGGACATAGTCCCCCGGGATGCCAAAGCGACCCCGAAGGTCGGAGAGCTGTGACTCACTCACGGTGGAGTCGAGGTTATGAGGAGACCGCAGGGCCTCAAGGGCCCGTGTCGCCTTCTCACCAGAAGGCGAGCCACGACCCTGCGGTGAAGGGTTCTGTCCAGCAGAGGAGGTGGAGGAGGAAGCAGGAGAAGAAGAGGAAGCGGGAGAAGGAGCGGAAGTAGGCGGAGAAGAGGAAGAGGCCATTTGTACTGACCTTCGGAAGGAAAATGGAAGGGCTGACGCAAACGGGAGCGGTTGTAGAAATCGAAGGAGACGACCAGGCAGTGGGATCAAGGAAATCTAGAAGGATCAGCTCGAGAGATAAGGGGCGTGCGGTGAGGCAACTGCACATCACTTATAGGCAAACTCCCGCCAAAAACCCCGACTCTTCCCCTGTGCGGAGTGGGCGACAGCCCACTGACGTGATAGCCCACAGGGCACGTCACTTCGGGAAGACCAGGGGATGCCCTGCCATAAATGAGGCCTAACGTGGCAGCCGTAGGAAGGCGCGACAAGCAGAAGCGCGCAGTCATCTCGATCCCGGCTCCCAAGAACCCTTTACAGACGTTGTCTCCGGAAGGATCGAATGATGCAAGAAATTGGCCCTTAAGGTCTCACGCAAGCCAGCGACTGAGGGATCTCCCACCCCTCAACGGGCGTGACATACGAGATCATGATCACTCAAGTACCACTGCAGCCAACCATCTGCATGGTCCATTACAGGTTCATTGCTGCACCATCTGCATGGTTCATTACTGGTTCATTGCTGCACCATCTGCATGGTTCATTACTGGTTCATTGCTGCACCATCTGCATGATTCATTGCTAGTTTATTACCGCACCAAGCAGTTGCTTGGCCAAAAGAAAGCCCGAGTCATGCCGCTCGGTCAGAAAGCTCAAGCCTTGCCTCGGCCAGAAAGTCCGAGCCTTACCTTGGCGGCCGAGCCATGCTCGGCCGGCCGCCTCGGCGAGAAAGCCTCGGCCCGGCCCAAGCCTTGCCTCGGCGAGCCCGAGCCATGTCGCTCGGCCGAGCCTTGCCTCGGCGAGCCGAACCATGCGCTCGGCGGCTGAGCCATGCCGCTTGGCGGCCGAGCCTTGCCTCGGCCAGAAAGCCCGAGCCATGCCGCTCGGCGAGCCAGCCATGCCTCGGCTGAAAGCCCGAGCCTTGCCTCGGCGAGCCCGCGTACACCTCTGCGCGATCGCTCGCCTGCGCGGCACACCGCTGAGCACGTACCTCGGCCGTAGCTGCCCGCTGCGTACACCTCTCGCGATCGCCCGCGAGCATGTACCTCGGCGCGCGCACCTCGCGTACACCTGTGCTGCGTGTGCACCGCGCGTGGTATGCCTGCGCTGCGCTATACCGCCCACAGGCCTCACTCGCATGCCGCCCTCCACGCGTACACTACGCCCACCTGCACACCGCACACATGCCACTTAGATCATGATGACTATCTAAATAACTACTATGAACCGCCTAAATTATGATGAATATCTAGATAACTACTATGAACCACCTAGATCATGATGAATATCTAGATAACTACTATGAACCATCTAGATCATGATGAATATCTAGATAACTACTATGAATCAATTCTTAACACTCCCCCTTGATTCATAGTTACATACACCAATTTGAGACATAAAATAAACATGTTTTTGAACTGGAAGCGACTTGGTGAGTATATCCACAACTTGTTTATCTGTGCCACAATACTATGGCTCCATTTACTACAAGATCACGAATGAAATGATAACGTATCTCTATATACTTCGTTCTTCCATGAAATGTTGGATTTTTTATCATTACAATTGTAGCTTTATTGTCACAAAATATTTCTGTTGCTTCCATTTGTTTTTGATGAAGATCTTCAAAAAGTCTTCTAAGCCATATTGCTTGACACGCTGCTGATGTTGCAGCTATATATTCTACTTCCGATGTTGATAATGCAGTTGTTGCTTGCTTCTTTGAACTCTAAGATATAACTCTTGATCTAAGACTAAAAATATTGGCTGAAGTACTTTTTCTAACATCCAAATCTCCTGCCCAATCACTATTAGTGAAACCAAATAATTTATATTTAAAATTATGAGAATACCAAATACCACAATTGGTAGTTCCCGCAATATAACGCAGAATTCTTTTAACAGCTCCGAAATGATGTTTGCTAGGGCTATGCATAAACCTGGATACTACACCAACAGAAAAGGTAATATCTGGTCGAGTATGAGTTAGATAAATCAAACCTCCGACCAAAATTCTATAGTATCTTGCATTTGTCAAGGATGTACCATCTTCAAGTTTTAGTTTCTCATTTACATTCATAGGCGTTGCTACAACTTTGTAATTAAGCATGTTAGATTTTTTGAGTAGATCCATTACATACTTTCTTTGTGAGATAAAAATTCCATCTGATCCTTGCTTCACTTCCAACCCAAGAAAATAGTGCAGTAGACTTAGATCTGATATTTCAAACTTATTCATCATAGATTTTTTAAATTCTGTCACAAAAGAGTTAGATGAACCTATATATATAATATCATCAACATAAAGGCAAACCATTAGAATATTATGTTCACCTTCCTTCTTTAGATAAAGAGTAGATTCATTATTGCTCCTCTTAAATTCATTTTGATGAAAATAATAATCAATCTTACTGTACCATGCCCTTGCAGCTTGTTTAAGCCCATAAAGAGCTTTCTTTAGCTTATACACTTTTTCTTCATGTCCTTTAACAAAAAAACCTTCAGGTTGAGTAAAAAAACCTCTTCATGTAAATCTCTATTTAAAAATATAGATTTCACATCAAATTGATAAACAGGCCAACCCAAGTGAGCAGCTAAAATTAAGAAAGTTCTCACGGTTTCGAATCTAGCAACTGGAGAAAAAGTATCATCAAAATCAATACCTTGTTGCTGTGAATATCCTTTTGCTACAAGCCGAGCCTTATGCTTTTGGATACTTCCATCTGCATTATATTTTGTTTTGAACACTGATTTCAATCCAATAACATTCTTTTCCTTTAGTAGATTCATTAGCTCTCAGGTTTCATTCTTCTCAATTGATTTGATTTCCTCCTTCATTACTTTTCTCCATTCTTCTTTTTCAACTGCTTCCTCAAAAGTTGTAGGATCTAAAATAAATAAAGCAAATGTTGAATCATAAATTTCTATTAGTGATCTGAATTTTCCTGAAGGGGATTCATCTAAGGAATCATAATTTGAACTGCTACTGGGTGAGGCTGACGATGAATTTGTTGGAGCAAGATCTGTTACTTGATTCTGTGGAGTGTCTACTTCTATCGGAATCTGAGTTTGTGTTTCACCTTCTTTTCACTCCCGATTCTACCTTGCCCTTTCATCAAACACAACATTTCTGTTAATAATAACTTTATCACTAACAGGATTATACAATCGATATGCTTTAGATTATAAGGAATAACCAATGAAAATGCATTTTTCAGATTTTTCATCAAGCTTGTGGTGATTTTGTGAATTTACCAAAGCATAAGCAATACTACCAAAAATTCTTAGATGGTTTACACTTGGTTTTATACCATACCAAGCCTCAAAGGGAGTTCGATTCATAACAGCCTTAGTTGGTGAAATATTCAATAAATAAACTACTGTTGCAACTGCTTCTGCCCAAAACTGATTTGGAAGATGCTTTCCTTTAAGCAAACTTCTTGCCATTTCAACAACAGCTCGATTTTTACGTTCAGCTACTCCATTTTGTTCCGGTGTATAAGGTGTTGTCAATTCCCTATGAATACCATTTTCTTCACAAAAAGAATTAAACTCATTAGACAGAAATTCACCATCTCTATCTGTCCGAAGTGTCTTTATATATCTATCACTTTACCTTTCTATAAGTGCCTTGAATTTTCAAAAATTATCAAATGTTTCAGATTTCATTTCTAGAAAATATACCCAACTCATGCGACTATAATCATCAGTAAATAATAAAAAATATCAACTTCCACCAAACGATTTTGTATTCCTAGGTTCACATAAATCAGCATGAATTAATTCAAGACAATCAGATGCTCTCCATGCTTTTCCAACAGGAAATGGTTTTTTACTTTATTTGCCATAAATGCATCCTTCACATACATCAAGTATATTAATTTTGGGCAATCCAAAAATTATTTCTTTTTGCTTTAACAGTGTTAAGCCCTTAATGTTAAGGTGTCCATATCTTAAATGCCATAAATTAGACTTGTTCTTTTGAGTTGCAACTAGAGCATGCTTTTCAATATTTGAAACATCAAGTTGAAACATCTTATTTTGCATCATGCAAACATTTATCATAATCAAACCAAATTTTTTATCTTTAATGGTGCATGAACCATCATCAAATATAACTGAATATCCATGATCTATAAGTTGTCCAACACTCAACAAGTTACGTGATAAACTATGAACAAAGAAAATATTATCAAGGTATTTTACCTTTCCTTGACTTGTTTTTACCTCAATTGTTCCTTTTCCTTCCACTTGGATTTGCTTGTTATCTCCAAGTCTAACATTCAACTTGTGAGTTTCATCAATATCTCTAAATATTGATCTTATGCCTGACATATGATTAGAACATCCACTATCCAAAAACCAAATATCATTTGAGATATCATTAACATGTGAATAAGTCATAAACAACTTACTATTGTCTTCATTTTCCTCCACATAGCTTGCTTGCTTTTATCTTTTCTAGCAATCTGCTTTCATGTGGCTAAACTTTTTATAATAGTGGCATTGAATTCTATTCTTATAGTTTTTCTGATCATAATTTAATTGCTTTTGTTCATCATGCCCATCAAAGTGTCCTCTTCCTCTTCTATTTCCTCTACCATGAAATCCTCCTCTGCCACGTCCTCTTCCTGCTGAATTTTTGTCTTCTTTTGAAGTAGAAGACTCTCCCTTAATTTGAAATGCTTTTTCTTCACTTTTCTCAAATGACCTGTTTAACCTTGTTTCGTGTGCTTGCAAGGAACCCATTAGTTCATCAAATGAATATGTAGATAGATCTTTTGACTCCTCAATTACGACAACAACATGATCAAATTTCGAAGTTCAACTTCTCAAAACTTTTACAATAATTATATGATCATGAAGATGTTCACCATAAGATTTAATTTGACCAACAATTTCAGTCACTCGAGAAAGAAAATCTTGCACCGATTTATTACTTTTCATAAACAAAATTTCAAACTCAGGACGAAGGGTTTAAAGCTTTACCGTAATCACCCTTGATGAGCCTTGAAATTCGTTTTGAAGTATCAACCAAGCTTGCTTTGAGGTTGTCGCTGTTGTAATTCTTGAGAATATTGTCTCATGTACAACTTGTTGAATGAAGAACAATGTCTTTGAGTCCTTCTTTCTATTCTCCCTCAGCCTGGTTTCTTCATCTGGATCTGTATATCCATTCTCTATTAAGTCCCAAAGATCTTGAGACTTGAATAGAGTCTTCATCTTGATACTCCAAAATTCATAGCTTTTGCCCGAGAAGATGAGAATAAGGGGTTGAGATATGGAATTACCATTAAAAGTCATAATGCCCAGTTCAGATTGAAACAAGGCTCTGATACCACAAATGTTGGGATTGGAGGAGCAAGGAGATAATAAAAAACAGAATACTACGATGCAATCAAGAGAGAATACTTTCAATCTAGTAAACCGATGTAGTATTAAAAACAAGAGGAACGATATTGAACACTTACAATTATTTTCCCAAATACTTACACAATACTTGTTTCATGAACTATAGTCCTATTTATAGGACCTAGTGGTAACAACCACTCTCCATCATATCACACATGATATAGTTAATTATTGAAACCATCTTATAATCATCTAGATCATGATGACTATCTAGATAATTACTATGAACCATCTAGATCATGATGAATATCTAGATAACTACTATGAACCACCTAGATCATGATGAATATCTAGATAACTACTATGAATCAATTCTTAATATAAGCTGAAAATATCTGTACAGCCGGCTTTCAGGCAAGTGGAGGAGAACAATCATTCTCTCAGGAAGAGACCATCTAAGGATATCTTCCCAGAGCCATATGGTTTCCATGATTAAGAGGAAGGTTCTGCTCATTTTTCAGGCAATAACATATGGTGGGTGGCTCGCCTTTGAGTTCCTGCCTATCGGCATCTGACCTCGATAGGGAGTTCGCGAGTGATGATCTGTGATCGGGTCGATTCTTTCTCTTCCTCTCCTGCTCATGCATTCGTGCACAAGTATTCCAATGGAAGAGCTCGACGTCGAGGCAGCAGGCTCGCGGAGGTCACTCTCATATCTTACTGCTTTCAGTCGGTGCCGAAGATGCTGATTCGATTTGGCAGCTTAAAACAAGGTGTAATTTACCCTTCATTGGTAGCTTTTCAGGATATTGAATTGTATGTTGGATTACTTGGTTTCGCATTGCAGCTTGCTGTCTCCCCGTGTTCGATCACGCTTTTTAACGCTCGACAACAAGCAATCTTATCGGAGAGCCAGCCATTTGGATGGTGGCTGGGCAGTGGACTTTGGACACTGGGTTTGGGTTGCTCCTTGTGATTCGCTACGCAGAAGTAAGATGAATCCATTTCCTCTCAAGACAACAGGAAAGATAAGGGCTATTTCTTCAGATTTCAGAGACATATTTGGTCGTTGTCATGCACCAAAGTAAACAGATGAAGAAAAACTTGAATCACAGGAAAAAAAGACATTATTATTATTTACCAAGGACAAGAGGATTAACAAAGAATGACCAAAGGCTGCAGTTTAAAGTCAGCTTAACCTCCTGGTAAAAGCAGAACGAGAACTGAATAATATAACCCACGCAGACTACCTCAGAATACTTGTGTTACAGATGCATCATGATGGAAGTAACACATACAATCGCCAGGAATTATCCTGCTTCCATAGAAAACTCGATTCGCAATCAGTAGCTTACATCAACGTAATATGGTAGGTGAGAGAATCTTAGTCCAATATTGCCCATAAGACGCACACTTCCACCGATAAACAATATCAGCCCGCAAATCACTTTCTTTGACGAACTTGAATGGAAATTGTTGAAGAAACAAACTCACGACAAGATGCTACAGTTATTAATAAGTGGCAGAACTCCATTGCGGTGACACGCTAGTCCTGGAACTATATCTTGAACTTACAAGGCGCTAGCGGCCAAACCTTCCTGATACAGACTTTGGCACAAAGCTGACTGAACTTGAAGACTTCTCTAGCCTGCAAGAGGGAAATAGATTTTACGGTTTACAAGTAGAGAAACAAATATCAACAGGATTACGTGTTGATATTATTTGGAATAATTCAAAAGAGATGGCACCTTGAGATTTCCTCAACGGCCTTCAGAACTCGCTCAGAACTAGTTTCCAGCACCTGGCCTCCAAATATAATTTCGTCTAGGATGGTGTGCATCTGCACATAAGAACTCCCAAGTTCAACATACATGAAAACGGTGGTCTTCATCTGATTGTTGTAAATCTGTTCTAAATTGAACAAAAGGATGATCCGTTGCTAAATCAGTTTCACAGTAGATATAGACCTTAAGGATAAATAAGATGATACCCTGCAAAATCAGTTTCGCAGTAGATATAGACATCAAGAATAGAGGGCAGATTCACTTGTTGCTAACAGACAGGTAACGATAGACAGGCAAGAGTATTGCTCCAAAGAGTTCATGAATGTTGGAAATCATACCACATTCCCAGTGTACTTTACACTTAGGAACAAATTATAATAGAATATGCCAATCGTTTAAACTTTCTATTCATGATCTAGTCATGCCAACTCCAACATGGATATCTTGCAAGTGTTCTGGTCAGTCCACAAGCACCTTATAGCAAACATGATAGAATTTCTTGATTATTTGCAACATCCTCTCCATCAATCTAGAAGTTAAATTACTTCAAATCTTTTGTTCCATATGCCTATATAATTAGCAAAACAAAATTATATTATCCTAAACTTACTTTTCATAGCTTTTCCGTCCTCTTCTTTTATTTAAGATGCAAGAGCAGTGCAGTAAATTTCAGTTGCACGCTGATAGAATATGCTTGACTCGTCCAGATATTTGGCATTTTTATTTTGTCAGGCTACCTTGTCGAAGTAATCCAAAAATTACTAACAAGAAAAAGAGACATACTGAGAAAGCTTCACAACAACTATGAGTACCTTGTTGAAGTTAAACACTATGTCAAGTTCACAGACATTTTTGAAGCATCTGTCCAGTGTCTCAACAAGGACTGCAGATGACAGCATCTAGATTAGAAACAAACCCTTCAGACATATTTGTTAATCATAGGGAAAGATTGGAAGATATGAGCTCAGCCAATACTACTTGTGCTACTCACGATACATTAAGAAATTCCATACCAGTGCAGAAGGCACAATTTTTATAAAGAAAAACAATCTCGTGTAAAGGTTGAAAAGTTGTTTTGCACCTTGAATGAGGTCGAGCATAGCTAGTTCGTTCTCACAACTGTCAAACACAAAAACAAAATACAGCGTCGCAAGGTGCTTGTATACCAGCCGGGTACCCTGCAAGAAGGATGAAGCATGATAGTGCATATCACCAGATTTATAGAAAGGATTTCCTCAGCAAACATAGGAAATTCCTCACGAGCAAACATTAAAGAGACTGCTTATCTACTCAATTTATAAGCAACCGTATATTTTGTTCACGATTCATATTTAATGCGCAGAGCCCTAATTTTTGCAGGCTCCTTGCTCTATTAATCAACAACATGTTCCTCTCACCAAAACCCAGTTTGTGCGGAATTCTCGTTAGCAAGTAGAGCAATTATTGTAACACAAACGGATAAAAGACGAATAAGCTAAAACATTAATATGTGTAGACCTCTTTGAATTCCTCTTGCTTTTTTTTCTTTGTTATTTCTGCAACAAAAGATACGAAGAGCAAAGAGGAAAAGATTACTGGGCCGAAGATTGCATCCGCTTCGACGAAATTGCTGACGTTGTCCGGTCTTCCAGATAAAACTGCAACAGGTTGACGCAAAAGATCGAATTTTTAACAGAAAATCGATAGCGAAAAATGTGAAACAAATGAGGAAACAGGGGATTAATCGAGGGTTTTTCTAACGTATTGAAATTACGTGCTCCCTGACCTGCGAAGACGCTCCGTGTGAGTTCCTGCTGTTTCTCCGGGGGCTGGGGTTCGACGGAAGAGCAAAAGCAGCCAGAGTCAAGAGAGGATTCGTATTCGGATCGGAATGCAAATTACGAGGGCGAATAAGAGAGACAGAGGAGATCTTGGGTACCTGGAACTCATAAAACTTGAGGAGGCGGGGCTTGCCCTGGGTGTTCATCACGATCACCGCGCGAATCATGGCTGTAGCCGGCCGACCGAGAGAGGCACTCAGAAGGGAGAGCGGTAGCCAAAGGGCGGGTTGGAACTTGGAACGCTGACGTTGTTTTCGTTTTCTGTTTCCTGGTTTTAGAGACGAAACGGCGGGGGAGATGTTTTTGGCAACAGTGGGGACGTTTTCGGGTCGGATTCACCGTGTCGTGGGAATATATCTCAGATATTTATTTCTCTTTTCCCTATTGGACGAGCAATAGCTGACGTGGAATGCGGGATCCACGATCCCTCTTTCCACCGCCTAAGCCCGATTGAGACTCGTTCGACCCATCGGTCTCACCCACTCGGTTAGGGTTTAAGAGCTTTTCTTTATTGCCCACATCCGCTAGGAAGAAGACCGTCAAGATCGATCCGTGATGGGCTCGCTCTGTAGGTCCGCCGCCATGGCCGCCGCGAGGTCCGTCGCGGTCCGCTCCAAATCCGTACTCCCGAAGCCTGCGCCGTCCCGAAGGGCCGCTCCTTTCGTTCGGAGGTGAAGGCTACTGCAACTCCAAATTCTTGCCCTCGAACTCTTCTACTTCTTATTTTTCTTATTTTTAGTTTCGATTCGTACTCTCGACTAATTTCGGCACGACCTTTGTTAGGTCGATCGCACCGGCATTGGGGAGCGTCGATTCGCTGATGCCGCTTCACAGCGCCATCGCCGCCGCTCGCCTCAGGTCTTTCATTGCGGTTGATTCCTCATGTTGGAGCTGGCTCTCCCAAGGTAACAGTCACGAAAGACTTTATCTTTGATTGATCATCAAAATAACCGGGGAAATATTTGATTTTGTCATGCATTGGGGATTTGCATTTGCCACCAGTATTTCTTGCAAGAAGAATGTAAATCTTAAAAGGTTTAGGTTTCACGGAGTGTTATAGCATCCAAAGAATACTCGTTGGATTTATTTTTATAGCAAAATTGGAACTTTGTCTTGTGGTAATTCTTATGATAGGTTTAAACAAGCGCATCTGATCATGGCTATGGAGAGTGCAACGCAGAAGGGAAGAAACATTTTTCATGTGAGGAATTTTAAACCATGACTTCTATGAAATTGGCCAAGATATCCATTTTATTCTACGACATCTTATTCAATATAGTAGGTGTCAAGTGTAAATTTAAGGTCAATCTCATCGCTCTCCTTAAAACTATTTTGAACAGCATGCAGAAACTTAGTGATCGTTGCTCTGTTTTGGGATATTCTAATAGTGCTTTATATTCTGGCAAATTTTATCCTAACGTAGGTCTCTATTTTTTGTATAGGACGTGCTTTACCTTTGTGACCGAGGTGTGCTGGTTTTATGCTATGTGGGATCTTAGATTCTTACTGCTTCTCGATTACTTTAAAGACCATAATTTGTCTTTTGCAAGTCTTGAACTGCAGCAAGTGATTGGACATACCTTACTTTTTAGCCTAAGTACCTTATGGCCTTTGAAATTTATTGAGATAGCATTTCTTGTTTATTGGCCTTTTAACATAAGCTGTTCTTTCTAGAGTACATCATAGTACTCGCCGTGTACCCTTTAGATGAAAATTTGATGTCACAAGTACTGCAGTTATATGATTGGAATGTGCTCCCTGTTTGGACGATGGTGTTTTGATCTTATGCTCTTTGATGTCCACCACCATGATCATGCTTTGGATGACACCATAACATTCCTTCTATTGTAGGACCTACTCAATGAGTTCATTAGAAGTGTTCTATTTTTGTGATGCATTTGTGCTTAATTGATTTATGTACTTGCCTAACTGCAACTGTAACTAATTATTATTCTTTTATGTAGATCATTTTACTTTGTGCTATACTACGATGGCAATCAAAATTCTTCATATTCTATTGGAATTGGCCTTTTGCAATAGTCAATGGCATGTTATTTAAAACTAGAAGTGGAACGTCTCACTTTCCAAGCCCTTTGGTAACCAAATAGTTAAATTACCAACATTATGCTAAACAATTGAAGAATACCTGATGAGGCAATAGAGATAAAACAACTGTATAAGAACAGGAAATCGTAAGCTGACCTATAAGAATCAGAGGTGACATCACCTTTGACTGTTTGCTGGGCTGATTTGATCTGTTTAGAGATCAGAGTTCCTAAACTTAGCTACCTATATTGAATTATTTAACCATGGCCACTGTACCTTCTCCACTTTCTTTTTCCAGCACTTTACTCTACCAATTATGATCTTCATCTCTTTTGTGCTTTGTATTACATAAGTCTCTATTCTACCTCCCTTGGCAAATATGTTGCTTACCATCTTTGATAGCTAGTATTTGTAAAAAAGAATCAATTATGGTGTGTAAATCTTCTTGCTGCTTTCTTAGTTTTTTCTTCATTGGAATTTTGATCTGCTTTATATCTTCCAAAGTTCTGACCTTCCATACATTTTCTTTTCACCAAGCCTGCAGTAGCTAGCAGCATCCTGAATCTCTTATCTAAACCCTTGACGTTCTTTAAAATCTCTTTTGGTTTAATTTTTATCCCTTTATTTGTCATTATAATGCCCATACTGTTATTGCCTTCTTTTGATCAAGTTTATTGAGTTTTCCAATCTGTTCTTGATCACCTTGTAACTCCTCTTGATTTCTTGGAGTTTTTGTTTTCTCTTCAATATTTAAGATACATCATGTTTGTCCTTGCTCTTCATCTATCCTCCTAGTTTGAAAAAACTCTGGCAATGGATCAGGCCAATTTTGGTTACTGATAACGCTTCGAGCTATAACGAAATCTAGAGTACCACACTTGTTTTTTTTTTTGCTTGTATATTTCTTTCATCATTCCCCATGTTTCCAACTTGTCTATGGAAGTTTCTTGCGTGGAAAATTTTGACTGTTTCAGATGATGTCTTCCATTGGTTTATTCACATAATTCTATTTTGAGGAGCATATAGATTTTCATAAAACCTTGATTCTTTCATTAATTTTGTTAACCTCTCCAACATTTTCTCTCAATTAACTTATTAACAAGGGATGTCCAAAGAAATGTCAACTTGGTTCATATACTTTTCCTTTGCATCAAACATATAACCAATAGTTTTTTTATTTATGTAGGTTTTAATGTACCCATTTTGTTTCTCATAAACGGAATGTCTTTTATGTCCAATCAGTCTGAAAGTTTGTAGCCTTACTCTCGTACGTATATTTTTGCTGCAATCAAATATGTTCAGATCCAGACAATCTTCTGTGAAACCATCGCTTATGATACAGCCCATGTATCGATCTCGTAGTTCTTTTAGCTTAAGTCAAATTCCAGATGATCATATCGCTTATGTAAGTCCTTCCTCCTTTTTTTGAGGAGTTGCTGTTCATGCTTTACCTATCATAAATTGGGATGGATCAGTTAGTTTGAAGCATGGAATTGTGTTTTAAAGGTCTCTCTCTCTCTCTCTCTCTCTCTCTCTCTCTCTCTCTCTCTCTCTCTCTCTCTCTCTCTCACCAAATGTGCGACTCAGATGCTGCGGAATCCCCAACGAGTGTATGGTGGGGCAGCTGATCCGCTCCCCAAATCGCCGCTGTCTTGGCATCATCCTTTGCCATCAGTCTCGCGAACTCCTCGTGATCATAATGCACCTTGCTCTCTCCTCCAAATTCCTCGGGCAGTATCTGGATATCGAAGCTCTTCCGCAGCGGTCCCATGCTCTCTTCCGTCTTCGGGTACACAAATTTCACCTTCTCGAAGGTCTTTGGGTCCAAGAAATATTTAACTATCTGCGCACAAACACAGAAAACGCTGCAGACCGATAACCAACCATCAAGCATAATCGATCAAGGGCTCGGACCTTCCAAAATGATTCAAAAATTCTTGGGGGATTATATAGGAACGCAGCCGCAAGCCTCTGGGGGTAGTGAGACTGCAAAACGTCTGCCGTCTCTCGAGCAGTCTTGATTGGCACCGAGTTGCTCAATGACCATCCCGTGAAGTCTATCAGCCAAACCATCTGCTCTTGGCCTTGGGGTAGATTGATGATGGCATTCTCCAGGAGATACACCAGATGCCTGAGTTGGCTGTCGTGCGAGCAAGTGTTCTGCGACAGATGCATGCAGCTTACATCTCTATCTATCTATTCTCAAAATTTTTTGTTTCCCTGTAGGAGAGGAGAATGAAAACCTCAATGGCAAACCTGTCTCCCCGGTCTCAGCACCAGCACACTTCTTCCCTCGCGATCATGAAAATCCGCTCTGTAGGCCTTGCCGGTTTCACCTTCGGTAGCAACCTCAGGCTGAAACGATGGGGAAAACAGTGTAAATATATCGACTGCGGTGTCAAATCAACCGTCTGAATCGAGCTCACCCAACGAATTTCCTCTGGCTTGTAAGCCGCTCGCCACTCGAGCGTCTCTTCTAACATTTTCTTCGACTTGTCAACGTTCCAGTTCCGAGCTTCCAAGTATCTCCTCAGGCATGCATCGGTGCAGAACATGAAGCTACGTCCGGACAAGGGTCCGATAGCAGCTCTCAGCTCTTTGATCTGTTTGTTGAACGACATCCACAATAAGTGAAAAAGCACACACCAAACGATCTGTTGTCGACGATGTGTCTTAGATTTTGTAACTGAGATTGTGACTGGCACCGAAGCATTGCAATTCATCATGCAAGATATATTACATAATCTCACAAATTAGCATGATCGAGCTGAAAGAGTTTAAAATTAAACACGAATGAGGATGCTTTCTTGTTCTTTGTCCCGCAATGCACATATACTGTATATGCAGAGGTCATAATGAAGGATTTCATCAGTCATAGAAATTTTCGTGATACACGGGTGTGACATATGGCAGTCAGATGAACCATTGCGAGTATGACCATCAGGAAAAACATGTTTTATGAAAGCTTATGCGGTATAGCGAGCAGGTAGATGAGCATATTCAATCCAAAACAACCTACATCTCCACCGCGGAGCTGACTCATTTAATCGATATATATATATATATATTTATTTATTTATTTATTTATTTATTTATTTATTTATTTATATTCTCGAGATTGTACTTCATGAGCCTGATATAGAACTTCCTATAGTGTAATACAAAATAGTGTGTTCAGCCTAGTTACCTTCTCTTGGTGTGGTAGAGCTGCATGATCCTGGTCACCATGAGAGTAATGCTTCCTTCCGAACATGTTTGCGTCCGCCCTCCCTGTTGATGAGACATGCTTTTAACAGGATAGCGAAACAGAATTTGCACATTCATGCTACTAAGTTGCTCATCAAACCTCTTAATTGTAAATAAATAATGCATTTTTTACCAATGGTTATGATCTAATCACACAACAATTTGTATCATAATCAGGGTGGAAACATAGCCTCAGAATAGGTTCAGATGTGTCGATGGTTTACATCTAAGTCGCATTGCAAGTCCAGCTTCTGAGATAATCTAAATTGTATCGCAACAAAGATAGAAACCACAGCTTCGGAATAGGTTCAAATGCATCATAGAGGTGCAAAAAATAGAGAGTTAAGATACTTGAAAACTCTGCTAGGATACAGACGCGAAGAAGAGAGCTAACCTCAAAAGCAATGGTTTGTGACACCTAACTATTCAACCTGTGACATGTCTATCACAATGGGTAACTGGCTGATACTATAAATAAGATCTTCTCATGCAGAAAGCTGGGTGGGAGAGGATGAGAACAAATATTTCTCTCTCTATTGCTCTCACTGTAAAATAGAAAAGGAGTTTCCACCATTCCAGTGCAAGTGCAATCCGGTAGAGGATGAGAGCAAAACCGGCAACTCCTTGATTTTAACAAAATAGTATGCCAAACTCCTGACTTGCGGTAAGGCGATTATGTATGTCAAATAACTGAATGAATGAAATAGTATATTAAATAGTATGCCAATCGGGTATTCGTTTATGTATCCATGACATAATCCATATTATTTTAACAAATAATATGTCAAATAATATATTGATCGAGTATATTTATTCATTGATTCATGCATATATTCAAAAATATCATAAGAGATGTATAATTCATTAGATTATGTTCATTGATTGATGACTCTGTATTATGATGAATCTATAGCTCCTTTCATAGTATACTTTCAATGTAAATCACTGGCATATATCATATGGTAAAAATCACATTAATGTCATCAAGTTAATCCTAAGATAATAGAAAATCGCTAATCAATTTCAAATTATAACTTCAAATAAAATATTTAAATTCATCGAGTTACATGATTCAATCTCTTAATAACCCTTAATTGACCTAAAATATAATTGAAATAGTTCAATTGACTTAAATCAAATGAAATTCTAACTGAGCCAACCTCTACTCCTTGTTGAAATTGTCTAGAATCATTCTAGAGTGGTCAAATTTGAATCTAATTAGTTTTAATTTGATCAAATGAGTTTAAACCAATCAAATCAGTCTAGAATCACCTTGAATAATCTTAACCAGTCAAACTGATCTAGTTTAATCAACTAATGACCTTAAATAGAGAGGAGAGAATTGAGCTAGACTACATAGTACTATTCCAAATTGGACCAGCTCATTTGAGCCCGAGACTAATCACATGCATCGTCGCGTATATCTATCCCAAGTAGTACACTAGGTTGATATGTCATGGGTTGGGTCATACTTAGTTTTTTGAGTTTACTTGTTGAATTAGATTGCACCAACTCATGGGCAATATCATGTTTGGTCATATGAGTTAGATCAAATCTAATCACATGAGTTTGGTCATATTAATATTATCGAGTTAATCCCAAGATAATAGAAAATCATTAACCAATTTCAAATCACAACTTCAAATAAAACTTTTTAGTGCATCAAGTTATAATGAGATGAGTTATCAATATCTGAATAACCCTTAATCTATCGAAGACATAATTAAAATAGTCTAATTGATTTGAACCAAACTAAATTGTACTTGAGCCAACCTTTAATCCTTATTAAAATTGTCTAGAATCATTCTAAAGTGGTCTAATTTGAATCTAATTGGTTTTAATTTGGTCAAATGAATTTGAACTAATTGGGTCCAAAATCACCTTGAATCATCTTAACCAGTCAAACTAATCTAGGTTAATCAACTAATGAGCTTAAATCAATAAGAGAGGAGGGAATTGAGCTAGGCTACATAGTACTAATCCAAATTGGATCAACTCATCTGAGCCCTGACTAATCACATGCATCACATGTGTCTATCCTAAGCAGTAGACTAGGGTAATGTGTCATGGATTGAGTTATACTTGATTTTCGAGCTTGGTTGTTGAACTAGACTACACTTGCTCATGGGCAAGAACATGTCTGATCACATAAGCCAGATTAGATATGGTCACATGAGTTGGATTGTGTCTGACCATATGGGTTGGATCATGATTAGCCTAGGTCATACCCGACCACATAGATTAGTCTAATCAATCAACTTGACCCAAGTTAGATCTAAGTTTGATCTCTATTATTAAATTAGATTTTAATTTTTTTTAAATATATTTAAAAATATTATTTAAAAAATTAAACTTGAATGAATTACCATTAAAATTTTTAATAATACAATACGAATTCATTAAAATAGAATTCTAAATCCATTTTTATAAATTAAATAATCTAATGATCCCATAGTTAAAACTAATTAAATCATAAAAATCATACATTAATTCTTGAAACAAACATATGTTTATTTAAAAGAAATAGAACTATTATTTCAATCCAAAAATAAAAATTTTAATAATTAAATCACATCTTAAAATTATAATTCATCAACTTATGATTTTTGCTTGAAATATAAGTCATGCACCATCATCATGAACTTAAATAATAATTCTAACATCAAAATTCAACGATCATTATTTATCAATCATAAAAAAATTTTAAAATTAAAATTTTATTATACATCATAAAATTATAATAATTTCAATATCAAATATTTAAAATATAAATAAAAATTATGAAAAAAAAAGAGTAAGAAGATCCTACCTCTCATCAATCCTCCTTTTGCTAGCTTTGACAAGCAACTACGGAGAGAGAGCCTCTTTTATTTATATTTATATTTATATATATATAGATAATTAATTATTTTATTTTATTTTCATACATAAAAATGGAATTACAATATTTTTTTATAATTCACACATAAAAATATAATTCAAAATATTTATTTCTTAAAAGTCACAGCATTATTAGGAAACAAATTAATTAATTAATTTTAAATTATTTAATTATTTAATTGATTACCTAAATTCGTAACAAATCAATTCAGTTCATTTCCATAATCATACTTCACAAATATTCAAATAAAGTAACATATTACTTATGGTAATTTGATTTATATTGAGCGAGAAAGAAAAATCCCGGACGATTACAGTTAATTAGTCTGGATATTTTTCATTGGCTTAAGAATTTATATTTTTATCTAACCTTTTCAACCAGGAACAAAACAATGCAAGCAAGCTAAAACACAACCAGCAAACAATATTTGAGATGTGGTGTCAGGAGCATTTGGTATTATAATGAGAACTTGAGAACGACACCTTTGAACGGGTTATGGGCATGCAGACCTTAAGCAAACCCGTATGGGTGATTGGAAGGTCCACCAATATCAAGAAAAGTTCCAAACGACAGGGTAGGATACAAAATCGAAAAGGTTTCATGGCGTAGTGAAGAAACCGTGACCTTCTTCTTCCATGAGCAGACTTCGCATTTCACATGCTTCGAACTATATGTTTCAATGTGCTAGCAGATCATCCATCATCTCATAAGTCTCCAAAAAAAACATAAACATAAAAAATTGTAGGAAATCAAATCAAGAATTCCTTTTAGGAAGAGATTGATGACCGATTTATGAGCATCGAAAGTGGTGAAGGAAAAAACAGAGAATTAATCACCCAGAAATCCCCAGATGGAAGCAGATGAGCGACGGTTCTGAGTTTCCCTCTTTTGTTCTTTTTTTTTGGTCCATATCAAATTAAATCACTCCATCTGATTCCCGATACGGTATAATCTCGATCGAAGATGAATACCAAAGGCATCTTTTTCTTTTAACTAGAAATCATACGAGTGCAAACAAAATCATGAACACGGGGAGCGAGATCAACACGGAGGAGCAACCAATAAAGAACCATCATTTCAGTGTTGGGCTGACAATCCAAATTCAGTCCATATGGACTTTATCAGCCCATAGTTCATCTTTTCCTCTTAAATTCTATCTTAATCTAAATTCTAGTTTAAATAAGGGTTAATGGTAGTTACAAAAATTAAGGAGAAAACTACACCAAAGGGTAGAAATTTCGTAGCAGCAAAGAGGATTCAAAGAAAGGAGAAAAGGATAGAAAAATAAGAGAAAAAAAAGAAAGAAGACAAAGAAAACGCAGAAATTATTCTCATTCATCCAAATAGTTTCTCATCTCAGGTTAGATCAGATCTACATTGAATTTTTACTATGATTGCTTGGAAAGATTTTGGATATTGTACATAGTGACGTGATTATTGTATTCCAGTTATTCTCTTGTGATTATTGCTTGAGTTTTAGATAAGAAATTTGAGAATTGTACATTCATTATTTATAGTGAATTTTCTCTGATTTGCCTTGTGATTTTTACCCTTCATGTTGAATGGGTTTTCCACGTAAATCTTAATGTTCTATTTGATTGTGATTTTTGTTTAATTTCGCTATGTATTATTTAGTATTTATTCATATATAAAAATTCTTTCTTTATTTCTTGTCTCTTTTTATCCCATCGTTCAAATGAACCTAAAGATGAGAGATTTGTTCGAGTGACTCCAACTTTACGCAGCAATAACCATACGAGGCATAATAATAAACAGAAGAGATCCTTACCTCCGAGCGAGCGAGAGAGAGAGAGAATTAGAGGGAGGGAACCTTATGCGGGACGGTCACCAGTGGATTCTTGGGCCTCTGGGGAGAAGGTGGGCAGGTGGACTAGACCGCACTTGCTATCTTCTCCCCTTCCAAGCTTGGTGCGTGCGGATAACCAGAGGGACGGAGAAGGTATGAAAAGAGAGAGAGAGAGAGAGATAAACAGAAAGAAGATGCCACCTTGGGCCTCTTTTGCAACTTGGTTGGTCACACTGATCTCGTCCTTCGCGGAGTTCCAGACCAAACGCATGCTCTCTCCGAGTGCATCGTCCTTTTGACACACACACACACGGGGACATGGGGAACGCCGGTCTTTTTTCGCTCAGGCACCTAAAGTAGGAGAAACAATCCGAAGCTTTATTCTTCATTCGCCGTGTGAGAGAGGGAGAGGCGCATTAATGGATGTACAACTGCACCCTCGTCTGCACCGCGGGCAGAAACATCACCATTTGGACCTCTCATAACTGTCCGACGCTATGATAAACTTTCTATGTGCTCTTCCACTGGGAAAGATTATGGTAATCGACCCAAAATCGTGAGCTGAATGCCATATTTGATCGACACTTCAGTTCTAATTAATCCAAACAGAAAATAAATAAAAAACTCTGATCTTGGACCAGAGATCATCTTCTTTCTTTTTCCTTCTTCTTTCGAATCATGTGCACGTTTCTTGGAGGGTTCCGACCGGATGGGGAAGACACCTACTGCGCAAGCAAAGATGAATCCAATTAACTATATATGTGCCCGGAGCGAATGGGATAGGACGTGTGAAAAGGTTCACCGGAGTACGTCGTCGATGGAGACTATTGCCCTTTCGTGTGAAAAGGTTCACCGGTGTTGCGCTCCTACCCTATCGCGTGTATTTCGTGTCAGGTCCTTTCAACGATGGAGACTATTGCCCTTTCAAGTCCGGTATCGGATCCATGACCTGCACTGCTTGCCGACCCACTCAAATGACGAGCAAGCCTGACCTGCAATGTGAACCCTTTGATGTCCTTGAGATTTTATCAGGGCCTGACGTGTGAACCCTTCTGGAGATTGTGTTTTAGTGGTCGATCTCGTTTTTGATGCCACGATCAAAAATCCAAAAGAAAAATCAACAAGAAGCTGATCTGAAGAAACATAGAGATGCTAATAACTAAAGGATACATTGTAGATTTCCGTGGAGCAAGTCTTTGGCTTATCACAGCAGAACAATTAAGATAAGCATGCTTCCAATTACCAGCGCAACAATTGGAAACGTTATCGATTCACATGCTACGATCCCTAGCTGCTGCATATGTCTCCATAATGATCTTAATCCACTTGGTTACCAACGAAGCGCCTAACCTTAATGGGCAAGCCCTTGGGGAAGCCGAGGAAAGGAAAGGAGACGGGGAAGTCGCGCTCGGCCAGCTCCCAGTCGTACTTGAGGACCAGGTGGTGGAGGAAGACGGCCATCTCTAGCTTTGCAAGCTCTGCTCCGGGGCAGAGTCGCGGGCCGCCGCTAAACGACATCACGTTGCTGTTCTTCGTCACGGTCACAAGGATAGCCTGCATGCGAGACAAATACACAAGCCCTGAATGCTGGTTGGAAATCAAGCTATCTGGTGCATTGCCACCACAAACTATGTTCCTGAGCTCCGTGTGTGTGTATACATGTATATGTGTCTATTGAATTGCTGACCTTCCATCTCCATGGGTTGTAACACTGTGGTTCATCGTAGATCGACGGATCCAGATGTGCTGCTGAGATTATAGGAACCACTTCCCACCCACATGGAATATCGTAACCTGCAACGTTGCCAAGTGAAAGTGACATACATGGTGAGCTCCTCATGCGCAACTTGGTCTCATTTCTTGTGATAACAGTAACAGTACTTATTCGCATCTTACCTTTGTACTGGACATCTTTGATGGCTTTCCGGTGCAGGAAGTGTACGATGTTGCCCAGCCTAAGCGTTTCATTGATGACCTGAGGGAGCCGTGGTTACCCTTTGTTACCGCCCATGGATGGTGAACGAATGCTTGGAGTAGTGGCACAAAAGAGAACTTACAGCATGCGTGAACTCCATCTTCTTGTAGTCATCCCAGGTCAGTGCGGTCTCCCCTCGTTCCTTCTTCAGCCTCGCGATCTCAGCGTGCTCCTCCTGAGAAGCTTGTCGTTGTTACTGGAGCAGAAAACTGATGAAACGTATGCTATTAAAGAAGAAGAGTCTCGCTGGGCTCACTCTCAGTTGTCGAACCGCTTTAGGACAGGCCTGCAGGAAATAGATGGCAAGAGCGATGGCACCGGAGGATGTTTCGTGGCCGGCGAAGAGCATGCTGAGTATCAGGTCCAGGATCTGTTCTCTGGTGAGCGTTGGATGCGTCGACACCGATGCCAGGAGGTCATCCTCTTCAAGCCCCTCACATTTCTCGCGGATCTTAGTGATCCTTTCGTCCAGCTTCTGCCCCATGATCTTGAGGATGATGGCCCGTGACTATCGATAAAAAACAAAAAAAGGGTCAAACCACGATTCAGAAAACCACACACAAGGACAGGCCCTGCATCGATGGATGCTGAGGACAACATCAAACAACAAGCGGAGGGGACATAATGTACAGGTCGCTTGGGTTTTACATTTAAAAAGAAGAAATGTGCATGTAATGACCAAAAACACAAAAAGCCTCTGTTAAATTATATGAAAGTTCTCTTGTTTCGTACAAGGCCACCCTTTGTTTTTATTTTTTCTTCTTTTTTTGAAAGAAAGAAACCTGTCATTGATTTCAAAAGAACCTAACAATGGAGAGTGGGATGAGCTGCGAGAAGAGAACAATACAACGGTTCTGCCAACAGAAGCTAACACATGAGCTTTCCAGCTTTGACTCCTAGAAGAATGCAAAATGAGTGAGGGGTATAGTGTTTTCACCCAAAAACAAGTCTGCTATGATGACCTCCAGATGCCAAAGTATAGCTTGAGAGCCATATAGCTAACGGCTCAGCCACCCAAGAAAGGCATGCTTTACCAAAGATGCCTACTTCAGGCATTTGCTTGCTCGACCTCCCTTTTCTTTCCTACTATAAAAACCTCCCGCGACTACTGCATATATAGGGACGATCTCCGAACCCCGTGCAAAACCCAGGTAGAAGTCACACTAATTTGTCGCTCAAGTCGTTTTTTTTCCCTTCTTTCCGTGTCTAGATTAGTTGGCCATACTGTCTGGTTCTATGAACACCAAGACAAGAGGGGCAATCTTGGAAGGCCAGTAGAAAATGTACATAGAGGGGAAACGAGGAAGTAAAATATAAGCAGACCTGCAAGGCTTTTCTGTAGGCGGTGCCCGGTAAGTTGAGAGGGATGGATGCCATTCCCTTCATGAAGGTGTGATACTCTCTCCTCAGCTGCTCCGTCTCCGGCATGCTCTCGTCCATGCTCATCAGATGCTTCACCATCAGGCCGAAGGCAAACTGCAGGCGCCGCCCCCGCCCGCATCGGTGTCAAATGTAGCCAGAACCAAAACCAAAACCCGATCGACTCTGTCTAAACAAATTAAATCTGGATCCAAACCTTCTTCGCCGCCTCTTGGGCGGAGAAGGTGGCGTTCTCCGTCCACGAGTCGAGAATCTTCACAGCCTGACGCTCGATGTCTCCCAGGAAGTATGTCCGGAGCTTCACGTTGCTCATGAAGTTGACGGCGATGGATCTCAACTCCCGGTGGATGTCCCCAACCAGCGCCAGCATCGACCACCTTCCCATGATTTCGGCAATGCTGGTGGGGCAGCTGTTCTCGAACAGCCGTCCCTCGCTCTGCAGGATGAGCCGATTGAAGTCCGGGTCCGTGGACACGATCGTCGGCTTCCCCAGCAAGTTCATCCTAAAGATTTTCCCGTACCTGCAACCAAGAATACCAAAGTGGCAATCCATAAATAACCGAGTATGGTGGACATGGCTTCTATCGAGTTAGTAGGATCACGTAACAAACTTGGCCATGCTTCGGTCCACGAAGTCTCCCAAGGAGGCGGAGGAGTGAGGCTGCATGAAAGCAATGGTCTGGCCGATGAGAGGCAGACCCATCTTGCCCGGTGGCAGTTTATGCGCCTTGCCGCCTCCATTCCCGTTGCTCCTAAAGGCGAAGAAGATTATGACGGCTATTATGGCGGTGGAGATCAGGAGTAGCTCGAGTGCCATTCTCTCTTCCCTCTTCTCTCTCACTCTCTTCCTTCTCCCGTCCTCTATGCCTCAGACGGCCGCCTCGCTCGAAGCAGGATGTAACCTCCTCCGTTTTTTTTTATACCAAATATAAGGTGATGAGAACATTTCCACTCGGACCAACTTTATTTATTTATTTATTATATATATTTTTTTATCGCGTGATCAACGAGCGGATTATCTTCACGTTATTGATCTCTCCCTCTAGTGTGCTTGTTTTTACTCTTCATACTAAATTATTATTATTATTATTATTATTACTTGTCCAAAAAGAAAACAAGTTCTGAGTTACCTAAAACGAAATCAATTAATTAATATAGTCAGATATTATTATGATATAAAATATTTGATAAAATAAAGTATAAAGAAGAGATCTATTGTATTGATAAGATGATGCTCCCTATTTATACATGTTATGATGAAATATTTTTTTCAATAGAATTAAGATATTTATTAGTGAGGGAAATTTTAATTATTTATTAAGAAAAATCTTAACTACTAACATACCCCTCAAGACGATACTCCTATCAAGGATTACGATTTTGGAACGATGTGATAAAAAATGATTTATTAACAAGAGGTTTCATGGAGGAGGTCAACAGTATGACGTTTGATGGCTGTCTCTGGAGGGCAACAGAGTAATGAGGAGGAGCAGACAGTAACCTGTGACCTGAGGAGAGCAGTTGTTGGAGTAAAGGAAGCTGCAAAAGATCACAGTTGAGAACGACCTGTGGCTTGTAACTTTTAGAATAGCAACTGTTGGAGGAAGGAGGAGCGGTGCTTCCTTTGGGAGCATCATCCATAGGGAAGAGACCAAGGAGAGATGCAGCACCGCTAAGAAAGGAGAAGGGGTTCTGCATTGAAGGGAAGGAGGCTTCCATAATCTTAATGCCGATACAAAAAGTGGAGGCGCCACCTAAGAAGAGGCCCATCAGAAAGAGCTTTGTAGACGCGACTGTTGCACATAAACCCCTTGAGGTAGGTGTAGGGGACAATAAAGAAGGTGACCATCTAGTTCTGGAGACTCATATTTTGGTTCGTCAATGAGCTACACAGGTTGCAGAGGAAGGCTTTGTCATCCGGGATCAAAGAGACATTGCTCGACCAATGAAGATGTTCCTCTTGAGAAACGGATTACGACAGCGAAAGATGGACGTTGAGGATCTCGTTGGTCCACTCCTTGACGTCAGTTTTAGAAGTGAGACATTATGATGTTCGACGCTGTCGTTGGACAGCGAGGAAGATAAAAAAAAAAAAGAAAAAAAACTTTTACTTAATGCAAGGGCCCTGATACCATAATAGAATAAAGTATAGAGAAGAGATCCATTATATTGATAAAGTGATGTTCTCTATTTATATAGGATGAAATATTTTTCTCAACAAAATTAAGATATTTCCTCGTATAGTTAAAAAAATCTTAATTGTTTATGATGAGAAATCTTAAGTTAGTAAAAGCCTTACCTTTGCTTTAAATCAATCGGTGATATGAGACTAATTCCGAACATTTTCTTTTTCCAACACTTAAGAGTGACCTGGTAAAAATTGGTGGCTCAAACGTCACAAACACAAAGTTGTCGCCTGGACAAACGGACCTACTTCGGTGGCAACGAAATTTTTTGAACTCTGTTTCTAGCTCTGCGAAATGTTTAACATTAACAAAACTATGAACGATCGGACACAGCCCTTCACAGAGAAAATTTAGGCGCAATGATGGCCGAGGCTGTAACGACGGATCACCATTTGGGCCTACATGTTTATGCCATTTAAGGACACATAATTGTAACACAAACCATATCCATCGAATCGAAGAGCATGAGTTTAGCATCTGTTGTGGCCGCGCAATGAGAGGAACAGATCACAACAAAAGAATACGCATGCACGGATCATCAAATGGTAGTCATTCGTTCTGGGCCGCAGTGTGTTGGCCCATATGGGATGCCCACTCCAATAGAACTAAACACAGCCGCATTCTCATCAGAGTTGCTGGCGAGAAATCACAACGATTCAACGGTAAGCGAAGGACGTGGTGTTGAATCTCGAACAAAAATGTCGACCCATCTCATGGTTTCTAATAGATATAAATTTACTAATAGTTTTGATCGTTCATAGGCGAGTGAGTAACATCGCGAGGAACGAGAGCAAAGGTCGGATTGGTTTACGCGCGCACACATGAAGTACACAGGACGGATCCCTTCTCGTATCCTTTGTGTGTTTGCATATACATACCTACTTTTGTTCGGTTTTAACGAATCATCCTGCTACGGATGAGTTGGCCGCTCAGTAGCAGCCCAACCACATGGATGGTGGCCTGCTTGTTGGCTCACATTAACAAATGACATGGCGTGCGGAGAAAATTACAATCCAGAGTTTCCCTGCCGAAACCACGCGATCCATCCCTTGCTTTTTTATTTTCGTGCTCCGATAAAATACCGGGTGGCCGTGGTAGGTAGGTAGTGCATGTGTGCGTCTGTGTGTGAGAGAGAGATCTGCTTAGGGACACGTACGGGGGTGTGGGACGGTTGCAGTGTACTGATGCCGCAATTTAATTTCGGGCACAGTCGACGGACTAGTAAAAGTTAAATAATCGAGGGAGAGCTCCTCGTAGCATCAAAGTGCGATGTCGACAACACCACGTCGCGTGGTTCACGTTCTTCGGCTGCGCTGGCTTCCAGGAGTCAAACGAGCGGCTCCTCGATTACAAAAACACCCACCCTCTCTTTTATCATTTTCTTATGCACGCGGATCAGGGACGGTGGTACATAAAACAGGGGTTTTTCTCGCCCCGTATTGCGGAAAGATCTGCCTCCCTCCCTCCATCCGTCCAGAGAGAGCGCGCGCGTACTGGCTCCTCCGAAGCGATTCCGTGATGTCTTTTTATTAATGCTCGCGACGGCTGCATCTGGTCGCTGCAGTGTGCGCGCGCGCGCGGAAGCCGATGCTGCAGGCTTGCACATGGAAACATACGTACGTGGGCAGGAGGTGGGAGGTTGGGTCCATGCCTGCTGCGTGAGTTCACAATCAATGGTGGTCCAGCTCGGCCTATGGCGTCCTCCAAGTAGGCCTGCAAGAACCAAAAGGCCCCGTGGGTTCACAATCAAAGGACAACGCCAACGCATCAGGGATTGGGTCCACCCTTTCTCAATCGCCTTTTATTCCTCGACCTTCTGTTTTGGGGAAGCGGCACCGTGCCAAACGCGAAGCACGTCAGGGTGTCACGTGTGACCCGAGTGCCGAGCCATTGCATCCTGAACCGAGAACGCGGCTGCAGATGGTGTCGGTGGTCCAAGACGAGAAGATTCTCTCTTCCGTCGTTGCATTTAACTTATCGGTCACCTTTTTATTACTGTCATTATTTGTTTGGATCTGCGCATTCGCAGTAGATAATACGCACGACCATGTGAAAGGGAGTAGTCACAAATGCGTCGGATCCATAGTATTAGCTCCGGAAAATGTTATCTTAATGTGATGTTGTTGCAGTTGTATGCGATGCTTCCGATGTGTCCGTCGAAGACGAGCAGCTAGCAGGTGCAACCGGTCACGTGGGATGGAATCCTTCTCTACTCGATGGGGGTGGCCGGTGGTTGGTAGGGGAGGGGTGAAGGTTGTAATTAAGTGTTTTTTGTCGGTTGCCATCACAAAATCTCGACCGTGGAGGAAGCGCGGGTTGGTAGTATGAACGTCCACGATCGTCCGCTTTTTATATTCCAAGACTATTCATTCATCGAAAAAAGAGCAGAGCAGACCAGAAAAAAATTATTTATAAGTAGATGCACGGTGGTGGACTGTTTCCCAAACCCGCAAGGGATGAGGCACGGTTTCCAAAGCCGACTCTACCTACTGGCCACTCGTGGATGGATGGATGGATTGATGGAACGCATGCACGCGTATGTGCCTCATATCAAGCGGACACCATTTTCTTTTTTTATTTTTTAAATTCTGCATACTTTTTTATTTTTCCGACGCGTCCACCAACACACACATATACACAATAATATCACCCAAAAAGATTCCAGATCATAGTAGTTCTTACTTTTTATCGAAGGTAAATTTTTTCGCACGCACGCGACCTTTCTGGGATCATTGACGACGAACACATGGTATGTCTTACTTGACCTTGTATTTGCTTAATTATCATGTAGTTAGATCTTATTGCCTCCTATTATTGGACTGTTTCTACGGTGCCAAATGATCTAATCAGAACTCAATTTCCAATGTGGGTCCGATATATTTATCCCCAAGCATCAGTTGACGCATGAAGTTGGAGACGATGGAATCCTCCCGCATGGCCCGCTTGACGCTGAGAGAGGACGGCAACACTGGCTGGCACCCAGGGATTTGTGCCAAGGAATTGAATCCTCCTAGTCTCGCCCTGGCCACCTTGCATCCCGACCGTTCATGGTACCGACCCTCTCTCTCTCTCTCTCTCTCTCTCGTGGTCTCTTTTGCATTCTTGGGACAGTCAGCGGGCGGGTCCATCGATGTGCTTTAGCCCACCATCTTTCTGAGTCTTGTTGACTGGTTGATGCATTAAACCAATGTGGCTTTAACAGCAGTCACATTCTACCATCTTTATTTCCGAGTCCTGCTGATTGGTTTTTTTCTAACCGCACGTCCCACAATATTTTGGTTTTCGGGTGCGTGACATCCATCCTTTCTTTATATCATCACCATGCAAAATCTCACCTCCACTTGGACTGGGCTACCATGTATTATAAGAAGGCCGACTTCTTGTCATCTCTCCACTCTGCTGATGTTCGCACTTTCCACAATATCAAAATGGCTTGGCCTTTCTTAAGTGCTTGCATTGTAATGTCGCATCACGCGATGCCTTGAGCCACCAGAACGTCACATCCATCATACATGCCCTATTGCTGCTCTCTTTGTAATTTAATTTACATCAGACGACCATATATCACGGTGATCCAAAAAATAAAAAATAATTTAAGTTATGCCCTGCTTTAAAAGATGGTTCGACCGGGCTTCATATCGTTGTGGGCTCTGTACACAATAATGGGCCAAAGGAGTGGCTCAGATTCACCTACGCACTGTCCTTTGGACGAATCTAACCCGTGCGTAACATCAAGCATCATAAGATTAAGATCCCGAGTAACTAAAGAATGGGCTTGGCTACATCGGATCACGTTTCCATGCGACCAGAAGCCTTCGGTGCAAAGCCATATCCACTGAAAGTAAACGAGTGATTTCCACTGGACTGCAATTGGACATCGAGCTCCGGATCTTACGGTGGGACCACGTAGTCGTAATGACCAAAGAGTCATAATGTCCCAATATTTGTACCGCCCTCTCGATTAGCTGGCACAACCACATAACAGGGATGAGGTTCAAGTCGAGATAGTCCACTTCATCCGAAGCGAGGGATGTGAGTCGACATAATCTGCTATCTCACCCAAAAATCAGAGGAAGCCGTCGTCTCTCCGATCTACTTTATGGTTCGGTCGCCGGAAAAGATTGCTTGGTTAACTCCTCAGAAAATGCGTTTAATATTGATACGACCGTGACGTGTCATGAAACCACAACGTTTGGGTGTCAAACTTGTGAATGGGTTCAATGTAGGTCGTCACGTCAAACAGCAAGGACAGATCGGTCGATTCCTGGTCTTCGATTTCTGTCTTTCTTGGTTGGTGCTGTGGCTTCGATTTGGATCTTTTGGATTTCACGGACCCATTGTGTTAGGGGTATTAAGTATGACGTGACTCCTAGTCTTCGGTCGTACATCCGAATGACGTCATCGCCTCTCCTGCGCTCCATTATTCTCACGATTTGATCGTCCGACGTCGCTTCTCCTCAGCATCGCCCCAACTACCCGCCGAGTTGACCACGGCGCGGCTGCGAGTCGTGCCCGTCGCCACCTGCGCATACCGGAAGCATGCCATCCGTCCGACCTATTTAAGCCGAATAGGTAAGACAGGCAAAAGGATGAACACTCCGGGAGGTGAGTAGACTCGAACACCCTGCAATTCTCTCTGGGGAGCTCGGCCGACGGGCCAGGACTGACTTGAGCGTCGGAGGGGTCGGGCGGAGCATCCGACCCGCCCTGCTGCAGGTACCGACGACCGGAGCGTGCCGCCGCCTTTCGGAGCGGAGGCGGGCGAGAGCCATCGACGGCCCGAACCATACCGAGACGACCCCTCGGTTCGGATTCACGCGCCGGCCGCAGTAAAAAGTTGTTTCCCCAAGCAGTTGGCGCTAGAAGGAGGGCCTCTGCCGAGGGTCCGCTGCTCCACCTTTAACGACAAATGGCGAAGGTCGCCGGTGGCACCTCCGCGGAGATCCCAGCACTCGAACCACGGAGGGACGACCGCCGCAATCGCAGATCGCTCTTTGGAGTATATTTAGCGACGCCGGACTCTACCCGCCAAGTCGGGTTCCCGCTCCTCCCACCGCACGGCGAGGCTTTTCGTGACCTTTCCCAACAGGTCCGGACCACGCTGCATCTTGTCGGGCCGTCCTCCTCGTCTACTCCAGAGGCGCAGAACCGACCCTCCATAGGCCGAACCCTCCCCGGCATCATGAGGCGATCCCGCGGTACCATCTTCCCAGCCTCCGCCGAGTTCGGGGCGGAACCGGCTTGAAAACCTAGACGTCCGCCCAACTCGAGGCGGTGTCCTCGCATCGACGGACTTATTTTGGGCTCAAATCCGTTCCATCGCATCTGGATGAGTGCAAAGGGCGTCGTAAGTCCAAAGAAGAGCGAGAGAAGTGTCTCACCGAGTCCCCAATCGCCGGCGACATACGGAATACCGGTTCCTTTGAACTTCCGCCTCCATCGACCTTATGATGGAGTCGGTGATCCGGATCACGTCGCCGCTTCCGGCTCAAATGGCCTATATGGAACCTCGGGCGCCTTGATGTGCGGGCGTTCCCCACCGCGTTGAAAGGATCGCCCGTCGTGGTATGCGGTACCTTAAAAAGTGGGTCGGTGACATCCATTGAATAGCTCGCCAAGGACTTGAGCTGCGTTTCTGGCGTTTGCGCGACCAAAGCCTTCATTGCACTCCTCACGGGTTTGAAGCAAAGGAGGGCGAACCCCTCTCCCACTTCGTGCGAAGGTTCACCACGCGGAGTGCAGGAGTTATCGGATGCTCACCCATCGCTATTGATGCAGGCGTTTATGATGGGGCTCCGACCGTCAAGGTTTTGCTGGTTCTTGGTGGAGCGACCCCCCGCGTCCATCGCGGAGATGTTTCAGCGAGCAAATCAGTATGTGGCGGCCAAGTCCTGGATGTCGGGAAGGAAGGAAGAACGACCGAGGGGGCATCCTAATCCATCCCGATCGGGAACGACAACCGGCGGAGTCCCGCACTGTGCGCGCATGGGCCACCAGACCCATACTGCGCCGAGCCGCCACCTCCCCCTTGAAGGCGTCTCGGGCGCAAATATTCCTCCGGAATAAAGGAGCGAGAATGCTCGAGCCGCCCGCCGATGAAGAGCCGACGAGCTGGCGATAACACCCGTGTATTGCGCTTCCATCGGCAAAAGCGGACATGATACTGAGTAATGCCACGGTAGGCGACAAATTGAGAGGCGATCCGAAGAGGCCACCTAGATCAGTACCTCCAGCACCCGCGGGCACCATCCCTGCGTCCCGAAGGCCCGGTCGAGCAACACATCGACGTGATTACAGGGGGGCCCGCCGTTGGAGGGCATAGCGCTTCGGGTCGAAGAGCTTATGCCCGCGTCGTGGCAACCGAGAAATATCACCCTGCCACTGAACCGGAGATCACATTCCCCTCAGGGGACATGGGAGCGACAGAGCATGATGACGCGCTGGTGGTGTCGGCCCGAATAGCCAACGCACAGGTCCGAAGGATTATGGTCGACACTGGCAGCTCGGCGACATCCTCTACTTGAGGCCTTTTGAAGTTGGGGTTGCGAAGGAAGCCACGAAGCCCTTGCACTCGGCACTCCGGCTTTACCGGCGACTCGATTCGCCGCGAGTGCGGTGACCCTAGTTGACTCTCGGGATTCTCCAGAAGGCCAAAACTCGATGGTAACCTTTACGGTGAGTCGACCTTCCCTCTGCGTGCAACGCCATCACTGGCCGACCCACCCTCAGCGAGCTAAGGGCCATTATATCCACATACCACCGGGACGTTGAAGTTCCCAGGCCGGTGCGTGTCGGGAGGTTCGGGGAGATCCTCGAGTCGACGGTGTTACTTGACAAGCGACCTCCACAGGTAAGAGAAAAGGCGGAACGACCCCTCGAAGACCCACGCGGGGCCTTGGCGCCCGACCGAGCATCCGGCCGACAAGCGGTGGTTAATATTCGGCCTGCAAGATGGCCGTCCGATCGGACGGTCGGGATCGGCGGACCTAGATGATCAAGAGCGGGCCACTCATCGACCTCCTCGAGAAAGCACCGATGTCTTCGCTGGGCGCCGACCTCCGGGAATCGATTCGAAGTTTCTCAACACCATCTGCACATTTCCCCCCGCGCTCGGTAAGGCGAGACCGGCCTCGGTCCCTCGGCGCCAACGAGCGATGCAAATGGAAGTCGACAGGCTCTTGGCGTCTGACTTCATTGAAGAGGTCCGGTATCCTCAGTGGTTGTCCAATGTAGTCCTCGTCAAGAAGCCTAATGGAAGCTGGAGGATGTGTGTCGACTACACTGATCTAAATCGTGCTTGCGAAGGATTGCTTCCCCTTACTAGGATCGACCGGTGGTCGACTCAACCGCGAGGTATGCCCGCTTCTCCTTCATGGGCGCCTACTCGGATACAACCGGATCCGGATGGCACCCGAGGATCAGCAACATACGGCCTTCCATGCGCCCCAAGGAGCATACTTCTACAAAGTTATGCCGTTCGGGTTAAAGAACGCAGGCGCCACCTACCAAAGGAAGGTGAACAAGGTGTTCGCCCAGCAAATAGGGCGAAACATGGAGGTATACGTTGGCGACATGATCGTGAAAAGTCGCAGCTGCACACCTCGGCGACTTGCGGAAACCTTCTCTGGGAGAAGATATGGGATGCGCCTTAATCCAGCCAAGTGCGTCTTTGGCGTGTCATCGGAAGTTCCTCGGGTTCATCATACACGAGAGAGGAATTGATGCCAACCCAGAAGATCGAGCTCTCACCGACATGAGATCTCAGGAACATAAAGGAGCTTCAATGCCTTAACGGAAGGATAAGCGGCTCTGTCGGTTTTTGTCGGTCGGGAGATAAGTGCCTTCCTTTCTTCCGAGTCCTCAAAGATCAAGAACTTCCAATGGGCGGCCGAGTGCGAGGAAGCATTCGCGAGCTGAGCGGCACTTATCAGGCTCCCCCGCCTTATCTCGGTGTCTGTGCCAGAAAAGCTTACCCTCTACCTGGTGGCATCTCAGCATGCAGTGCGCTCAGTACTGCTGAAGGGAGCCCCCGACGCGCAACATCCGGATTACTACATCAGCCATGTGTTGCGCGGGCCGGAGTAGCGCTACCCTCCCATTGAAAGGTTGGCATTGGCACTTGTTCTAGCGGCTCGGAAGCTACGTCCCTACTTCCAAGCCCATACGATTGAGGTAATGACCGACCAACCCCTGCGTCAAGTTCTTTCTAAGTTTGACGTAGCAGGGCGTCTTCTAAAGTGGTCGGTGGAGCTATCAGTTCGACCTCTGCTACAAGCCGAGAAACGACCATCAAGGCCCAGGCCTTGGCGATTTCATCTCGGAGTTTACGGCCGGAAGCGAGTGCGTTGAGCAAATCCACGGCTGGACCTTGCGTGGATGGGTCTTCCGGCTCGGGAAGCCGTGCGCCGGACTCATTCTAGAGGACCCGGCGGACACGCCTTGGCGTTCCCTCGCCGGTTTGAGGCCACGAACAATGAGGCGGAATACGGCGCTTCAGCGAGCCTCCGTTTGGCGGCCGAGATGCAAGCGGGAAGCGATCCATGTTCTCACGGATTCCCAACTCGTCGCCGAACAAGTTGGCGGGGAATATCGAGCGCGAGATCGACCATGTCAAATGCGACCAAGGTAAGCCCAAACCTCTAACTTTCCTCGTTTCACTCTGTCCAGTGCCCGAGTCCCAAAGCAGCGGGCGGACCAGCTCGCGAAATTAGCCTCGAGGGCCGATCGGAACATCCGGTCGAAGAGTGACACACCGGTCGGTGGCCATCATGGAGATAGGGGACCCGGTCGACCACCCCACCTCGTGGATTCGAAGTCTTTGAAGTATAAGCGAGGATCCTACCTGCGGATGAGGTCAAAGCCGCAGCGGCTCCGTCGAACCAGGCGTGGTGCTGCGAGATTGGCGGCCGGCTCTACAAAGGTCGTTCTCCCATCCCCTACTCGATGCTTAGATCGATGGCGGAAGTGATTCTCGCCGAGGTCCACGGCGGGACTGTGGGAGCACATGGCGGCGAACTTTGGCCTTCAAAAATCTGCGCGGGCTATTGTGCGGCCTCGTTGCCGAGGCGCCAAAGCTTTCGTGCGGCGGTGCGACACTTGCCGCCAGGCCGCGCTCGCGGCTCCTGCGGTCGCTCACCTCCATGGATTGCGCTGGCCGCCCTTCGCTCAATGGGAATGGACCTCCTGAGGCCGTTCCCGGCGTCCGACGGCGGAGACATATCATCGTGGGGATAGATTATTTCACTAAGTGGGTGGAAGCGAGCCACGGCAACCATTACGGCCGAGCAGGTCGAGCAGTTCGTATGGAAGAACATCGTGACTCGATTCCGATGCGCCCAGCGTTATCATCGCGATAACGGAACCCGGTCGCCGGACACTCGGTTCGGAGTTACGTGCGACTTATCACATCGATTGAGGTTTGCTCGGTGGCCCACCCGGACCAAGCGGGCTCGGGGTGACCAACCGATCTATCTGGATGGACTTAGGAAAGGACTTTGGAAGCCCGAGTGGGTCGGCGAGCTCCGAACATCCTATGGTCTTTGCGGACTACCGAAGGCGGCAGGCGAAGTCCCCTCTGACTGGCATTCGGCGTGGAAGCGATCCTGCCGGCCGAGTTGGTCATTCAACATTCGGGTGGAGAACTATGAAGAATCCACCTCGGCCCGGGAGTTCGGGTGGCCTGGGACTGCTTTGGAAGAGCGGGGCCAGCAGCGCGCGCGTAAAGATCTTTGGCGTACAGAAGTGTTGCGGAAGCTATAACAAGAAGGTGCGCCCTCGACCCTCGGGATGGGAGATCTAGTACTACGCAAGCGATGGCGACCCGCCAACTCGAGGCAAGCTTGCACCTAAGTGGGAAGGCCCCTACGCGTAATCAAAGTAGTCAGGCCAGGAGCGTTAGGCTCGCGACTATGACGACAGCGATTCAGGGACACGGAACATCGGAACCTTAAGAAGTACTTTGTTTAAAGGCCAAGCGGAAGTAAGTCAATATAAGACTCGAGCTATTGGAAAGAAGTCGGAGATTGTATTAAAAGGAAATTGTATTGCCAAAGACTTGGATTACAAAAATGGGCCCCTAGAGGAAAGAAGTATTACATAGGCAGGAAGGCCCTCCAAAGAAGAAAAAATTCTTCAAGCCGCGGAAGGGCTGTCGTCAAAGGAACCTGCTTGAGCATGTAAACCCCATGATCCTCGGGGCATGAGGTGAAGGGATCCTCCTCGACCGCCGAGCTCGGAGGGCATGCTCGAATCGGCCGTGGCAACCTTGTACCCATATCAGATGATACCCGCCCGTCCGATCCACGCCGAGGAGGAAGCCCTCCGACTTCTTGTACGCTCGATCGCCTCCCGGCCCTCTCCGCCGATCGCTTCCACGCGGCAAGAGCCTCGGTGGCCTTCACTCGGCCTCTCTCGAGGTCGCTTGGCGCTAACTCAAGCCTCCTTCATCCGGAGGCGGTTCTCCCTTCTCCGTCCGAGATGCTTGCAGCTTGGCCTCCGACGCCGAGGCGCCTCGAGCTCGGCGGCGCGCGCGACTTCCGCGCCATGTCGGCCGCCCGCCGGCAGCAGCCATCGCCGGTCCCGACCCGCTGGCCTTCAGCCGGGCGGCGCAACTCGAGGTTGCGCCGCATCAGCCCACCACCGACCGAGTCGTGCACCCGGGCCGATGAGGGCCGTGGTGTAGTGGAGATTCTGCATAAAGAGAAAGAAGGCTGAAAGTCATGAATGCGTCACCAAGGAGATACACGCAAGACGGCGCTTACCCACAACACCGATTTGGCCGACTTAGCGATGAGCGCCCGAGGAGCGTATAGATCCCAAGCAACGCCGGATGGAGCGCCCGAGGTAGCTGGCCGAGGGCTCTCCCGACCCACACCTTGTCCCCGGGACGTACCATGCCACCGGCAACCAGAGGGTCGCCGCCCCGGCGGACCTCGCCATCACTCGAAAGGAACTACTGATCCTTCCCGACGTAACTCGGCATAGGTCCTTCATGGATGGAGGACGCTGGCCCTTCCCGGCCGCCCTTGGTTGGGACCAAGACTCGGCAGGAGTGGAGGCGCCTGGCCGCTCGGCCGTCTCCGGCGGGCGGAGCCACGCGGCGCCTGTGTCCACCACGCCCTTGGCCTTGGCCCTTTCTTGGGATGCCCCTCCTGGTGCGCGTGGGAGCCACCCCGCGCCCGCTTAGAGACCGCCGGAGAGCGCGAGACGGCCCCTGAGCACCCGAGTCATGGAAGGACCGCAGTTCACCATCTCGCAGAGAGAACAAGGATGAAGAAGAGGCGCGCAAGCAAGCCTAAAGACGTGAGACAACAACCTTACCTCGTGAGCACGACTCGCCGCCTCCGCAAGCCACTTCTCCGACATGTTGCGGATGGCTTGCGAGGAAGGGAGGATTACCTCAACCGCCGAGATGAGCGCGCTCAAAGCATTGAGTTTCGGTAGTGTTATCAATGGTCCTTGACGACCATCGAACCCCAAAACCCCCCTTTTGGCATCGACGAAGAAGAAGCGCCTCTTCCACCCTTTGTTATTGGTGGGGCGCCGCTAACCCGAACCCCGTCCGGCGCCAGAAGTATCCCCACCCCTTGAAAAGGCTAAACAGGAGAGGAAGAGGTTATGGTCGGGCGATGTTAGCGTAATGGCATTCCCCGTGAAAGCCACCGATACCGCCAAGAGTTGGGAGTTATTTGTGAAGGCGAAATACACCACAGGAGATGCAGGATACGATGATTGGATGCGTGGAAGGCGCAGCCGCCTCTAAGGCATCGGGCGGTCGTGGCAAACCCCTTGGGAACCGGGTCAAAGCCCGCTGTCCCACTTCGGGGGCCGAAGATCGTATTCTTCCGGATGCCATAGCGTCGCCGGAGAATCCCTACCATGCGCTCATCCAAGGTAGAGTCTTGGTCGCGGCGCCACATTATGGCCTCTAGCGCACGCGCGCCTGAGATCCGAGGAAGGGCTGGAAGGAGGAGATGAGGGGAGAGCGACACGGGTTGTAAATCGAGGGGAGGAGGAGGAAGAAGCAGAGGAGGAGGAAGTGGAAGGAAGACCCATTACGCACTAACCTATAGTGGAAGGAATCGATCGAAGAAGTCAAAGGGCACCTGAGCCAAGGGAGAAAACTCAAGGAAGACGACGGCAGACGAGAGAGGAAAACTCACGATAAAGGTGATAGAGTGTCGCGGAACTCGCTATTTATAGAAAGGGGCTCGACCTTTCGCCTCCCGAGGCAGCGACAAAGATGACACCGCGACACCGCCCGCGGCGATCGGCGTCGAGGCGTCATAATGAAAAAAGCGCGTGTCCACCGCAGAAGAAACACCCGGCCACGCGCTCGATTCCAAACTTTTCTCGCGGCCGTTTTCGGCGCGGCGTTGGTTTTCAGTCTTGAGCGGCGACTCGACCACTGGTTTTCTAGGCCTTGAGCGGCGGCTCGGCCCTATATCCCGAACGGTGGTCCGGTTATCATGGTTTTCTAGGCCTTGAGCGGCGGCTCGGCCCCATATCCCGATCGGCGGTTCGGCTATCATGGTTTTCCAGGTTTTGTGCGTGACCTCGACCCAAACGAACGGCGGGTGAATGCGAGGGACGTTGGGCGTTACCTTAACCGACGGTTCGGTACATGGTCCCGAGTACCTCAACCATTGGTTTTACGGGCCTAGCGCAGGTCTTGACCCCTGTT
Organism: Musa troglodytarum; assembly: GCA_023547065.1. Classification (NCBI taxonomy): domain Eukaryota; kingdom Viridiplantae; phylum Streptophyta; class Magnoliopsida; order Zingiberales; family Musaceae; genus Musa; species Musa troglodytarum. The sequence continues at coordinate 19,065,355 of CP097510.1, forward strand.
TACCGGACGTCGGATTGGCGACGGGGATCGAGCGTCTCCTTGACCCCTTTATCCCGGGCGGCGGTTCGTTACATGGTCTTGCGACGGCCGACCATTGGCTTCCTAGGCCTTGGCGGCGGCTCGGCCCTATCGGCAGCGGTTGGTGACTAAGGTTTTCGGGTCTCGAGGCTCCTCGACTTTATCCCGGCGGTTCGGTTTCTCGAGCTTCTCGATCATCGGTTTTCCGGGTCTTGAGCGGCGCCTCGACCCTTATCCCGCCTGTGATTCATCAATTATGACACGACACGGCAGTAACCTCCGCGAGATCTCGACAGCCTGTGTTTTCCGAGCAACACCCCAATCCTCAAGACCGTCCGCGCAGAGTGGCTTCGAGGGGGTAATGTTAGGTATTAAGTATGACGTGACACCGGTCTTCTGGTCGTACACCCGGATGACGCCATCGCCTCCCGCGCTCCATTACTCCCACGATTTGATCGCCGACGCCGCTTCTCTCAAGACGCCCCAACTACCGCCGAAGTTGACCACGGCGACTGCAGTCGAGGTCGCCACAGACGCCACCGCAGAGCATGCCGTCCGTCCGACCTATTTAAGCCGAATAGGTAAGACAGGCAAAAGGATGAACACTCCGGGAGGTGAGTAGACTCGAACACCCTGCAATTCTTTCTGGGAGCTCTACCGACGTGGCGAGCGATCGACGGAGCGTCGAGGGGCATCAGGCAGATCCGCTGCTCCCCGGCCGGAGCGTACGCCGCTTCGAGCGGTCGGGAGGCGGGAGCAAGAGCCATCGACGGGCCCGAACCATACCGAGACGACCCCCCGGTTCTCGGATTCCGCGCCGTGCGCCCCGGGGTCACGGTAAAAAAGTTTTTTCCCCCAGCACTTTGGATTGTAGCTGATCTAATTTGCTTCATTTGCGAAGTATTTTGGGCATTATATGAAGAGAGAGAGAGAGAGAGAGAGAACATCAAGCTAAACATCTCGAATATAGTTTTATTTTATTTTTTTGTAATTTTTATTATCATTTTATTTGTGCCGTGGTTGCAGGACGGGGATCAGTGTGTTCCGACATGGACGGGACCATATGGACTTAAAGGTGTCTCCGGCGCCCAAGGAACACTGGGGCAACCGCACACACACACGCACCGCCAGTAGCCAAGAATGAAGCTCTTCTTCTTCGTCCTCCTCCCTCTTCTCGCCTTTCCTGTGATGCTTTACTGCATCTATTGTCTCTCCAAGCAGTCCAAGGCGAAACCCAAGTCCGGGTCCGGCACCTCCCTCTCGGAGCTCCTCAGGAACAGCCACCGGATCCTGGACTGGACCACGGAGCTCCTGGCCGCCAGCCCCACCCACACCGTCACTACCTTCATGGGCGTCGTCACCGCCGATCCTTCCAACGTCGAGCACATCCTCAAGACCCGCTTCGACAATTATCCCAAGGGTCTCCGCTCCACCACCATACTCGCCGACTTCCTCGGCCGCGGCATCTTCAACTCCGACGGCGACCACTGGCGCATTCAACGGAAGACCGCCAGCCTCGAGTTTAACACCAAGACCATCCGCACCTTCATCCTCAGCAATGTCCGCCTCGCCGTCGCCGGCCGCCTCCTCCGTCGCGTCTCCCGCGCCGCCGCCGCTCGCGAGGTCCTCGACCTCCAGGAGCTTCTCGACCGCCTCGCCTTCGACAACGTCTGCAAGGTCGCCTTCGACGTGGACCCCGCCCGCCTCATCGGTGACGAAGACGACGAGGTCCGCGAATTCGCCCACGCCTTCGAGGACGCCATCAACCTCATGGTGGAGCGATACAGCCACCCGTTCCTCTTCTCCTGGAAGCTGAAGCGACTCCTCGGCATCGGCTCGGAGTGGATCCTCAAGAAGAAGATCGCCGCCGTCCATCGGTTCGCCATGCGGGTGGTCCGATCGAGGAAGGAGGCCGGCGCGGCGGCCCTGGGCGACGACCTCCTGTCCCGGTTCATCGCGGAGGCGGACTACTCGGACGAGTTCCTCCGAGACATCGTCATCAGCTTCGTCTTGGCCGGGCGCGACACCACGTCGGCGACGCTGACCTGGTTCTTCTGGCTCATCTCGACCCGACCGGCGGTGCAGGAGCGGATCATGGGCGAGATCCGACGGGTCCGCTCGGGGCGCCCGAACCCAGAGGAGGGGGAAGCGTTCACGTTAGATGAACTGAGGGAGATGGACTATCTGCAGGCGGCGCTGTCGGAAACTCTAAGGCTGTACCCGCCGGTGCCCTTGCAGATGCGGGAGTGCGCTGCGGACGACGAATGGCCAGACGGCACGCGGGTGGCCAAGGGGAGGACGGCGATGTACAGTTCGTACGCGATGGGGCGGATGGAGGCGATATGGGGAGCAGACTGTGGGGAGTTCAGGCCGGAGCGGTGGCTACACAAGGACAGGGAGTTCCGACCGATGAATCCGTTTCGGTTCCCGGTGTTCCACGCGGGGCCGAGGATGTGCTTGGGGAAGGACATGGCCTACATCCAGATGAAGGCGGTGGCGGCGAGCGTGATGGAGAAGTTCGAGATCGAGGTGGTAGATAAGGAGAGAGAGAGGCAGCTGGAATACATCATGATCTTGAGGCTGAAGGGGGGACTGCCGGTGCGGGTGAGGGAGAGGAACGGTTGAGATGGGGTGTGGTTAGTTCGTGGACGGATGAGCTCGACCGGTTTCTCCCACCAGCTTTCTATATTTTGTCATGCGAAGTTCATATCAATCGGAGTTGAGCTATGCAGCTGCGAAAGACGTGGTTTTCTGGTGCAGCAGCCGCAGGGAAAGCAACCCGGCGGCAGCGAACATCATCGATTGCAAACATGCAGTCGCGCTTTGTTACTGTTCTAAAATAATTAGAGAGGGACGCGATTCTGCAATTACGGGACTGCAAAATCTTTAAAGTTCAGAACTGCTCCAAAAAATGAATTGTCGTGGGATCAATCGTCTCATCAAATTCAAACAAATCTGCCTTTGCAGATTCTGTGAATCGAAAGGGTGCTCACTTGGTTATTTGCTAAATCGTGCATATAATCGCCACAAATTTCCAGCAAGTTAAAAGTTAAGATCAGTTCGTCTGAAAAAAAGAATCTGAACATTGTTTTTCACAGAATCTGTAGAACATTACTGTTCTACGTAAAAGTCTACATTTAATACTTAGTTCGGATGAAAAGGTTATATAAGTCTATGAAGTCATGATTTTCGCATATATGCATATATATATATATATACATATATATAAATTAATTTTTGTAAATTAATTTATGTATATATATATATACATAAATTAATTTCTTGTTTTCTCTTTCAAGCGTTGAAATCCAAAAGTGAATTCACACCCCGTCTTGCTTTGCGCTTCGAAGATTAGATTAAACTGCTCACTTATCGATGAAACTTTTCGTAACGTTGTGATCTTCGAAATCATAGCCTCTTAGACCCACAACATGTCCATCTCCATTTGATATATCTTCTTCTATTTAGTATTTGATAATTATCTCAGGGTCGTCACCATGTGACTTAATTTACTCGGCACGTGATGCTCATAAAATTTACACTGCTAATATGTAGTTTTATTATTATTATTATTATTATTATTATTTATAGAAAAGAATTCATCAGCAGGGAAGAGAAGAAATGGTGGGATTCAGAATTACTATATTGATACCTTCAATTTTCCAGATCTAATGCAGCATCGCTTCCTGTGGATCTGAGTGGGGTTATGGCTCCATCAGACATCTGTAGATCCGAGCGGTCGGGTAAATCGCGTCCGTCGACTCTACCATCCTCCAAAAGCAGCAGCGAGTTGGTTTGCGTGTCAGAGCAGCAGTTTCACGTGGGGAGAGTTCAGCTCGGCACGCTCAGCACTGCAGTATTGGTTCTACGGTTTCTTCTTCTATTTTTTTTTTAACTCCGCCGCTTGTTCAGTACCGTGTCGCTTGGCTGATTATAACAGCAGCATTTCGTCCGTCTCCGCTGCGAAGGGACCAGATAGGGAGGGTGGCACTAGTGAGAGCGAGGGAGAGAAGAGGGCATGGCTCCTGTGATCATTCTCTTCTTCCTGTTCCCCACCCTCCTAGTCCTCCTGGTCGCCGCCCTTAGCCTAAGGAACAGCGAGAGCCGGAAGAGCAAGGGCCTCAACCTCCCACCTGGGAGCATGGGATGGCCTCTTCTAGGCGAGACCATCGCTTTCCGGAGGCAACATCCTTGCAACTCCCTGGGGGAATACATGGAAGATCGCATTAACAAGTAATTATCGAGTAGTATCTAGCCAACCGTGTACTACTGACTCTCTTGATCTACCATCATCAGGAGTTGGATCGTGCAAAGTAATTGATTAATGCCCTCACTCCTATTTGATCCATTGCTTCTGCTTCTTTTTTTCTGGTGTGATCCCCAGATATGGGAGGATATACAAGTCCAACCTGTTCGGCGCGCCCACCATCGTGTCGGCCGACGCCGAGCTGAACCGGTTCGTGCTGATGAATGACGACAGGCTGTTCGTGCCGAGCTTCCCCAAGAGCGTGGCGGATATCCTCGGCAAGACGTCGATGCTTGTGCTCACGGGGGAGATGCACCGCTACATGAAGTCGCTCGCCGTCAACTTCATGGGCATCGCGAGGCTCCGAGCCAACTTCCTCGTTGACTCCGAGCGGTACGTCGTGCAGAACCTTGAGTCCTGGCCCGAGAACACCCCTTTCCCGGCCAAAGAGGAGGCTTGCAAGGTTAACATGAAAAACTACTCTTGCGTCGTGCATGTGTTTTGGTTCTGATTCCTTTTACGATTTTGATCGTGGTTCATTGCCGGTGCGGCGGCCATTCATACAGATTACCTTCAACCTTATGGTGAAGAACATACTGAGCATGAACCCCGGTGAGGAGGAGACGGAGCGGCTTCGGAAGCTGTACATGTCATTCATGAAGGGGGTGATCGCACTTCCTCTCAACATCCCCGGAACTGCTTACAGAAAGGCTGTTAAGGTCACACATACCCACTCTCTGTTCCTCTGTTACCCAGATCTGCTTCACGTCTTTACTCTAGAAATATGGAGATGGAGAGCAACTAGTCCTCCAATCTCCGTGGGGTTTGAATAATACGTTTTCTCTTTGGTGCGATGTAGTCGCGAGCCACAATCTTGAAGGTGATCGAGAGGTTGATGGAGGAAAGGATCCAGAAGAAGAAAGAGGGAACTGACGGTATCGGTGAAGCGGATCTTCTCGGGTTCATTCTGGAGCAATCGAACCTTGATGCCGAGCAATTCGGTGACCTCTTGCTGGGTTTGCTCTTTGGCGGCCACGAGACCTCTTCCACGGCCATCACGTTGGTTCTCTATTTCCTCCATGACTGTCCAAAAGCAGTCGAGCAGCTGAGGGTATGCCTTATCTTATCTCGAGTAGTCGGCTGGCCTTCTTGTTAGTAGATGATACACCACTACTAGTGTTAGTTCTCAGTGTGGAAGCAAACCGTTGGCTGCAGGAAGAGCACCTTGAGATAGTTAGAGCCAAGAAACAAAGGGGAGTACCTGCGGCCCTGACCTGGGACGATTACAAGCACATGGAGTTTACCCAATGCGTGAGTTCCTCAGCCATGCATCCATTTCTTGATAGATAGATAGATAGATTGCTGTCGCTTGTACACGACGACCGTCTTCTGATGCCATCACATTGCTCGTTAAAGGTCATAAGCGAGACGCTGCGGCTTGGCAACATCATCAAATTTGTTCACAGGAAGGCCAACACTAACGTCCAGTTCAAAGGTAGAAATTAGCTGGGTAGCTAGCTTTTCCTTTCTCGTCTGTAGAAGTAGGTTGATCGGAGAAGTAGATTCGCTTGGTGCATGACCCTTACTTCCGCCAAGGTCTCAACTAGATGGACTCTTCAGGGTATGACATCCCTCGTGGTTGGAGCATCATTCCCATATTTGCCGCTGCACATTTGGATCCTGATGTCTACGACAACCCCCAGAAGTTTGATCCTTGGAGATGGCAGGTCCGTTTCCAGATTCTTTCTACACAAGCAATCCCTTTCTCTTTTCCAATAACATCACTCGGTTTCCTCGGAAATAGAAATGAAACATGAGCGTGTATGCTGCTGCCTTTCAACTTCGCACTAACTAGCAGCATCCATAAAGGAACGTTTAGGGTAGCCAAAAATGAGATCTAACTCGGTTGTTGTTGAGATTTCAGACAATCTCCGGTAGCACTGCGAGGATCGACAATTACATGCCATTTGGGCAAGGCCTGCGCAACTGCGCAGGGCTGGAGCTCGCCAAGATGGAGATCGCTGTGTTCCTTCATCACCTCGTCCTCAATTACGATTGGGAGGTAGCGGAGCCCGATGAGCCTCTTGCCTACGCCTTTCCTGAATTCGCCAAAGGCCTTCCTATCAAGGCCCGCAAGGTCTCATTCATCGTTTGACTTTGGGCCAGAAGTGGAATGCTCCCAGATGGGTGGCTTTGGGTTCCTTAGAACATGCAACCTTTCGTTTTTCCTGTTTTGTTCTCATAAATATCTTGTTCCTGCTTTCCACCGTAGTAGGATGCATGTTGTCTTTCCAATGAATGACCAATTTCCCCGGCTTGCACTTCTCTTGATTCGCACGTAAACGCAGCTTCCATACGACGCCTCGCCATGAATGGAACTCAGAATCAATGACAGGAATCTGAGATAGAAACAAAACTTCTTCCTCCTTGGACGAACACTCACAACCGCAAGGGCACGATGAACTCCCTTGTTATTGCATGCTCACAGGAAGCCTATCTGTGGGTTCCATTATTCGCCTATCCCCTACTTCTAGCTGACATATATGTTGAGGAAGAAATGCTATTCACTAACGAGAAATCCATCGAAAAGTTTAGAACCCAACCCAAGTTTTCACACGACAATGTGGCACTCGATATGCGCTTACGCCGAGATGCCAAAATATGTCATAGGGCCATTGATTGGATTGGGCCGGCCTGTGTCCTCGTGGATCGGATTGGCGTCGCTTGCGATCGAGAAGATGGGTTTAGTGGTCGGATTGGAAGGTGTGGATCGTTGATAGGATGAATTGTCCGCTCGTTGGATGTTCGATGGCGAGACGAGGTGGCTCGAGCGCGGTTGATGCAGGTGTCGACGACGCTGTTCGACGAGCGTGGTGGCTCGGGTTGGAGTACGCAGCGCAGGCGTGGCGTGTTGATTGGCCGCGAGGCGTGGCGCGTGGGATCGCCATGATGCGACTTGGGCGTTGGATTGGTCGCGAGGCGTGGCTTAGGCATTGGACTAGCCGAGATGTGACTCGGACCTTGGACTGACCGCGAGGCGTGGCTCGGGCATTGGCCTGGTCAAGATGCGACTCAAACTTTGGACTGGCCACGAGGCGTGGCTCGGGCATTGGATTGGCCAAGATGTGACTTGGATGTTGGACTGGCCGCGAGGCGTGGCTCGGGTGTTGGACTGGCCAAGATGCGAATCGGACATTGAACTAGCCACGAGGCATGGCTTGGGCATTGGACCGCCGAGATTAGATCGACTGGATCGGCCGAGGCATGACTTCGCATTGGATTGGTCGAGATGCGACTTGACATTGGATCGCGCAGGAGTGGCTCGCATTGGATCGCCGATGCGCGATGCTTAGAGAAGCCGCGAGGCGTGGCTTCGCATTGATCGCCGAGATGCACTCAACTTTAGATCGCCGCAAAGTGTGGCGACGTTGGATCGCCAAGATGCGCGTGATTGGATCGAGGGCGTGGTTTGGGCATTGGACTGGCCGAGATGCGACTCGAATGTTGGACTGACCGCGAGGCATGGCTTGGGCGTTGGATTGGCCGAGATGCGACTCGGACTTTGGACTGGCCGCGAGGCATGGCTCGGGCGTTGGATTGGCCGAGATGTGACTCGGATGTTGGACTGCCCGCGAGGTGTGGCTCGGGCATTGGACTGGCTGAGATGTAACTCGAACTTTGGATTGGTCGCGAGGCATGGCTTGGGTGTTGGACTGGCCGAGATATGACTCAGACTTTGGACTGGCCGCGAGGCGTGGCTCGGGCATTGGACTGGTCGAGATGCGTCTCGAACTTTGTACTGGCCACAAGGCGTGGCTCAGGCATTAGATTGGCCGAGATGCGACTTGGATGTTGGATCGACGTGAGGCATGGCTTGGCGTTGATAGCCGAGATGCGACTTCGGATTGGATCGTCACAAAGGCATGGCTCGCATTGGATTAGCCGAGATGCGACGATGTTGGATCGCGAGGTGTGGCTCGCGTTGATCGCCGAGATGCACTCGAACTTTGGATCGCCACGAGAGGTATTGAGCTGTTTCGATTGACCGCCGAGATGTGACTTGGATGTTGGACTGGCTGTGAGGTGTGGCTTGGGCGTTGGACTGGTCGAGATGCGTCTCGAACTTTGTACTGGCCACAAGGCGTGGCTCAGGCATTAGATTGGCCGAGATGCGACTTGGATGTTGGACTGACCGTGAGGCGTGGCTTGGGCGTTGAACTAGCTGAGATGCAACTCGGACTTTGGACTGGTCACAAAGGCATGGCTCGGGCATTAGACTAGCCGAGATGCGACTCAGATGTTGGACTGGTCGCGAGGTGTGGCTCGGGCATTGGACTGGCCGAGATGCGACTCGAACTTTGGACTGGCCACGAGACATGGCTCGGGCGTTGGACTGGCCGCAAGGCGTGGCTCGGGCATTGGACTGACCGAGATGTGACTTGGATGTTGGACTGGCTGTGAGGTGTGGCTTGGGCGTTGGACTAACCGAGATGCGACTTGAACTTTGGACTGGCCGCGAGGCATGGCTCGGGCGTTGGACTGGCCGAGATGCGACTCGGACTTTGGACTGGCTATAAGGCGTGGCTCGGGCATTGGATTGGCTGAGATGCGACTCGGATGTTGGACTGGCCGCAAGGCGTGGCTCGGGCATTGGACTGGTTGAGATGCGACTCGGACTTTGGATTGGCCGCAAGGCGTGGCTCAGGCGTTGGACTGGCCGAGATGCAACTCGGATGTTGGACTGGTTGCGAGGCGTGGCTCGGATGTTGGACTGGCTGAGATGCAACTCGAACTTTGGACTGGCCGCAAGGCATGGCTCGGGCGTTGGATTGGCCGAGATGCACCGGATTGGGATCGCCGAGGCATGGCTCGGCATTAGATCGCCGAGATGCGACGACGTTGGATTGGCCACAGGCGTGGTCGGGCGTTGGATCGACGAGATGTGTCTCGATGTTGACTAGCCGCGAGGTGTGCTTTCGGCGTGTTGAGATGTGTTTCGATGTTGATCGCCGCGTGAGGCGTGGCTCGGGCGTTGGACTGGCCGAGATGCACCATTGAGGCACTATTCGACCGAGGTGCACAACTCGGGCATAGTTTGGCCGAGGTGCACCATTAGGGCACTGTTTGGCCAAGGTGCATAACTTGGACACTATTTGGCTGAGGTGCCCAACTCGGGCACTGTTTGGCCGAGGTGCACAATTGGGGCACTATTTGGTCGAGGTGCACAACTTGGGCACTATTTGGCCGAGGTGACCAACTTGAGCACTGTTTGGCCGAGGTGCACCATTGGGACACTATTTGGTCGAGGTACACAACTCAGGCACTGTTTGGCCGAGGTGCACCATTGGGGCACTATTTAGTTGAGGTGCCCAACTTGGGCACTGTTTGGTCGATGTGCCCAACTCGAGCACTATTTAGTCGAGGTGCACAACTCGGGCACGGTTTGGCTTAGGTGCACCATTGGGGCATTATTTGGTCGAGATGCTCATCTCGGGCACTGTTTGGCCAAGGTGCATAACTCGGGCACTGTTTGGCCAAGGTGCACTATTGGGGCACTATTTGGTCGAGGTACATAACTCGGGCACTGTTTGGTCGAGATGCACAACTCGGGCACAGTTTGGCAGAGTTGCACCATTGGGGCACTATTTGGCTAAGGTGCCCAACTCTGGGCACTAATTAGCCGAGGTGCACCATTGGGGCACTGTTTGGCTGAGGTGCATAACTCGAGCACTATTTGGTCGAGGTGCCCAACTCGAGCATTAATTGGCCGAGGTGCACCATTGGGGCACTGTTTGGCTGAGGTGCCCAACACGAGCACTGTTTGGTCGAGGTGCCCAACTCGGGCACTGTTTGGCCGAGGTGCACAATTGGCTCACTATTTGGCTGAGGTGCACAACTCGGGCACTGTTTGGCCGAGGTGCACCATTGGGGCACTGTTTGGCCGAGGTGCACAACTCGGGTACTGTTTGGCCGAGGTGCACCATTGGGGCACTGTTTGGTCGAGGTGCTCAACTCAGGCATTATTTGGCCGAGGTGCCCAACTAGGGCACTATTTGGCCGAGGTGCACTATTGGCGCGCTATTTGGTCGAGGTGCCCAACTCGGGCACTGTTTGGTCGAGGTGCACCATTGGGGCACTGTTTGGCCGAGGTACACCATTGGGGCACTATTTGGCCGAGGTGCCCATCTCGGACACTATTTGGCTGAGGTGCAAAATTGAGGTACTATTTGGCCGAGGTGCACCATTGTGGCATTATTTGGCTGAGGTGCCCAACTTGGGCACTGTTTGGCCGATGTGTCCAACTCGGGCACTCAGGTATGATCATCGGAGGTTTGGAACACAATGCTCAGGTGTAGGCCTCGGCTTTCCCAATAGATCTTCGCACGAAGGTGCAACGTCCACCACGATGGGCTACTGAGGGGTCGGCGATGGAGCGAGGACAAGAGCCGAAAAATCCCATTACGACGGTTGTGGTAACGTTGACTGCTGAGCAAGCATGGTGGTCCCCGGGGGTAATAGCTCGGGATTGATCAATAGTCGCTAGTAGCAGCTCGGGGTCGTAGCAGAGGCATTTCCTTCTAGATTTGGGGAGGCGGAAGCTGTCCTACGAATCCAAAAGCTGAATGTGTCGAGGGCAACTCTTCTCCAAGGTGTTTGCCCGAGTTGCTTGGCTAGGGATGATCTTGCGACATCGAGCCCTCCTTCTAGCACCAAAATAATGGTGAACCTTTACGCCGTGGCCGAGGTATCAGCACGGCTCGGTCCAGTCCTGGATGTGCAAGGTTGCCCAGTCGATCGCTCGGGTGGAGGCGACGAGCTTTGGGTCGAGTTAGGTCTAGGCGTCATCTTCTGAGTGCGGTTCTCCCTCGATGGGTTACTACTATTTCATTGTCGGTTCCTGCACAAAGGTCGGGGTCGGGAGGGGGATTTCTCGACTCGACCCCTCCAAAGCCCAAGTCAGTGTTGAGTAGAGTTTAGAGGAGTTGGGTGTTCGAAGTGCCTCCCCCTGGCATTGGTCAGGGGGTCGGCTTTTATACCTGTGGACGAGGTTCGATCGTACATGGTCCGTAAATGGTTGTCGACTCTTCGGGCGACCGGCTTACACAAGCGCCGACCGAGCTATACGACCCTACGTCGAGCGGCACCGATTCGAGCTTCCCGAAGTGGCTCTGCGGTGTCCGACATTGAATTGTACGACGCCGAATAGTATGAGAGGGGTGACTGTCCCGTTCGAGTCTGAGATGTCGCGTCGTGTCATCATGGGACTCTTTTATTAGCATTGACGTAGTTGCTAACTGCTATCATGTGGATGATGTCAAAATATGCCATATCATTTGCTATGTATGTTGAGTGCGTTCTCATGGCAGTCCATTCATTCTTTGTGTGCCCGTGGGGAGGGGCGCGATAGTTGATTTACTCCCCGTGTGTTTTGTTTTCTCTCTCTCACTCCATCTCGAGTGTAGATGTATATTAATCCGGCGGTCCAATTTTCTTCACCATATCATATCATTGAGGTATAGTTTGTCAGCTCTCACAAATTAGATTAAAGGTTGAATGTTTCGGTCGTCATTGTCGCATGCATGGACTCGTATGTTTTTAATTGACGGTTCCAACTCGCCGTACCAGTTTTGTTGTTCTTAGGGTAATTACGTTCTTGAAGCGATGGTCACGGTCACGGTCACGGAGCAATGCCATTTTGAGTGTTTTTCAGAATTATTTTGTGTGCATTTGCTACTGAATTTCTTGTTGGGTCCAGCCCATATGTGGGCTTGGACCAGATAATTAGGCCCGAGCCCAAATCAATTAATTAAATAGAAACCAAGGGTTTCTATTGGTGTTAGTGCAATTGAGAAAAAAAAACAGCAGAGAGCAGCGGCGTGCGACGTGCGACGTGCGGCGTGCGGCACAGTGAGAGAAAGGGAAGAGAGAGAAAAGAAAGAAGAAAACTAGGATCTGAGTTTTTCTGCTTGACGATCGATGACCAAACTTCGTCGGTTTTGGCCCAAATTTGACGTGGAGAATCCTTGCAGTAAACTCTACAATCCTAGCGGTACTGATTACAATTTATCCTCTCTAAGGTGCTTTCATGCTATGTTTACTTGGTGAGATCTAAAACTTTTCTTAGATAAAATCCATCTATATGACAATGATGCACTATTGTTGAGCCAAGATATCTGATCTTGATGTTACTGTGATCCTCTTGTTATTTGAGAGAAGACATATTGTAAACCTGTTATCATTATTGGTGATAGTGGAAGTTTGAAGTGGACTACGATCCCGTGGTTTTTCCCGCATTGGGTTTTCTACGTTAAAATTCGGTCTCACCTGTGATTGATCAGTTATTCTGTTGATAATATTGTTCTGGTTAATACTTGCTTTTAATATCAAGTTGGTATTTTTGATGAGGAACCCATTTTGATACACAAAGAGGGAAAAGTATTATTCCGCATTTACAGGTTTTTCCCAACAAGTGGTATCAGAGCAGCAGGTTGTTATTTGCTACTAGTGTTTTCTTGTGTGATTGAAATGGAAGAATCAGATGGTATGATTAAATTGAACTCATCAAATTATTCCACTTGAAGGCGTATGATGGAAGACTTGCTCTATTGCAAAGATTTGTATAAGCACATCAAAGTTAAAGAAAAACCCTCTACTATGGAAGAGGAGGAATTGGAAGTTCAACACAGGAAAGCTATTGCTTATATTAGAAGATGGATGGATATAAACTTGCATGAGCATATTTCTGATGAAACTAGAGCTAATATTGTTTGGCAAATGCTAGAAAATCTGTTTGCGAAGAAGACAGTGGGAAATAGAATTTCTCTCCTTAGAAGGCTTGTTAATTTGAAGTATAAAGATGGTGGCAACATTGTTGAACACATAAGCCTATTTTAGAGTCTTGCAAACAAGTTGGTTGCTTTGAAAATGAATATTGATCATGAAATACAGGGATTGCTACTTCTCAGCTCTTTACCAGAAAGTTAGGAAACGTATGTGGTGACAATTTGTAACTCCACGCCAGAGGGGACTCTAACTATAGATATGGTTAAAGATAGTTTACTGAATGAAGATGCCAGAAGGAAAGAACAGGGAGAATCTTCTTCTGGTGCACTTGTTACTGAAAAGCAGGAAAGACGTGGAAGAAGTCACAGTAGAAATCCACATGGTTACAGAGGAAGATCCAAGTCTAGAAGAGATATCAGGTGTTTCCACTGCAACAGGCCAGGTCATATGAAGAAAGAATGTAGATTTTGGAAGCGAGAACAGAATGAAAGGAAGAAAAATGAAAAAGAGACCAATACAGTTGCTGCTGAAAGTGATATCATTACTGTTAGTGATGATGGATGTGTTAGTCTTGTAGCTCAGGACAGCAACTGGGTAATTGACTCTGGTACTTCATTCCATGTTACTTCTCATGATGATTTATTCAGATCCTACATTGCTGGTGATTTTGGCAATGTTAGAATAGGAAACAATGGTACATCCAAGATTGTGGGTATTGGAGATATTTGCTTAGAGACCAGTACTGGGAGCAAATTAATACTCAGAGATGTCAGACATGTTCCAGATATTCGTTTGAATCTGATATCTACAGATAGACTTGATGATGAGGGATTTACATATTATTTTGGTGAAAGCAAATGGAAGCTCACTAAAGGTTCTCTAGTTGTGGCGAGAGGAAAGAAGTTAAACTCTTTTTATATTATGGAAGCTAAGCTACACAAAGGAGAGATTAATGCAATTCAAAAGGGTGAAAGCATAGATCTTTGGCATAAGAGGCTTGATCATATCAGCGAGAAGGGACTTCAAACTCTTGCTAGAAAATAGTTCTTACTAGAGTTGCAAGGTACATCTCTTAAATCTTGTGATCATTGCTTAGTTGGAAAAATACATAGAGTTGCATTTCATACTTATCCGCCATCTAGAAGATCAAATATTATTGATTTAGTTCATACTGATGTTTGTACTATGCAAACTAGAACTCTTGGAGGTGCTTTTTATTTTGTTACTTTCATTGATGACCATTCTAGAAAAGTTTAGGTTTTTGATTTAAAATATAAAGACCAGGTACTTGATGTCTTCAAAGAATTTCATGTCAGTGTTGAAAGAGAAACTGGCAGAAAGCTAAAGAGTGTTCGAGCAGATAATGGTGGCGAGTACAGGGGTCCTTTTGAGAATTATTACAGGTTTCATGGTATCAGGCTTGAGAAAATAGTTCCATAAACTTCTCAGCAAAACGGTATGGTAGAAAGGATGAACAGGACTATTGAAGAAAGGATTAGGTGTATGCTTTTCAATGCCAAGTTACCTAAGTCATTTTAGGGGGAGGCTATGAGAACTACGATTGACCTGATAAATCTTTCTCTATCAGTTCCTCTACAAGGTGATGTTTCAGAGAGAGCATGGAAAGGGAAAGATATATCTTATGATCATTTGAGAGTCTTTGGATGTAAAGCATTTGTACATATTCCCTAAGATGAGAGATCCAAGCTTGATAATAAGGCAAAGACATATATTTTCTTGGGATATGGTCATGAAGAGTTTGGGTACAGATTATGGGATTCAGTGAACAAGAAGATTGTTAGAAGCAGGGATGTTGTGTTTCTTGAAGACCAATTGTTTGATAATGGTGATACTGCTGAGAAGCCAGAAACCTCTGCTTATATTCCTTAGAGTTTGGGTTCAATTCCTTCACCTATAGTTCATGATGATCATGGGAGGGATGAAGAAGAAGAATGTGGTGAGACTGTTAGTGATGATACTCCTACAGTTGATGAAGTTGAACCAACTGAGCAAGCACCTCCACCACCAGTTGAGATTCCATTGAGAAGATCCACAAGAGAGCGACAACCATCTACAAGATATCCTCCACATGAGTATGTTATGCTTACTGATGGGGGAGAGCCAGAGACTTACCAAGAAGCTATTTTACATAAGCACAAGAATGAGTGGGTTAAAGCCATGCAAGAAGAGATGAGATCCTTGCTTGAAAACTACACTTATAACTTGGTAAAGTTGCCTAAGGGAAAGCTTGAAGCTTGTAGGCGAAGAACGGGCTTAGTACAGCCCACCATATGAGATGGAGGGGGAGAATTGTTGGGTCCATACCATATGTGGGCTTGGATCAGATAATTGGACCCGAGCCCAAATCAATTAATTAAATAAAAACCAAGGGTTTCTATTGGTGTTAGTGCAATTGAAAAAAAAAAACAGCAGAGAGTAGCGGCGAGCGACGAGCGACGTGCGACGTGCGACGTGGGCGTGCGGCATAGTGAGAGAAAGGGAAGAGAGAGAAAAAAAAGAAGAAAACTAGGATCTGAGTTTTTCTACTTGACGATCGATGACCAAACTTCGTCGATTTTGGCCCAAATTTAACGTGAAGAATCCTTACAATAAACTCTACAATCCTAGCGGTACTGATCTATGATTTATCCTCTCTAAGGTGCTTTCATACTATGTTTACTTGGTGAGATCTAAAACTTTTCTTAGATGAGATTCATCTATATGACAATGATGCACTATTATTGAGCCAAGATATCTGATCTTGATGTTACTGTGATCCTCTTGTTATTTGAGAGAAGACATATTACAAACCTGTTATCATTATTGGTGATAGTGGAAATTTGAAGTGGACTACGGTCCCGTAGTTTTTTTCGCATTGGATTTTCCACGTTAAAATTCGGTCTCACCTGTGATTGATCAATTATTCTGTTGATAATATTGTTCTGGTTAATACTTGCTTTTAATATCAAGTTGGTATTTTTGATGAGGAACCCATTTTGATACACAAAGAGGAAAAAATATTATTCTGCATTTACAGATTTTTCCCAACATTTCTCAATATATTTGTTCTTGTTAACATCCTATATGTTGGATGTGGGTCATAGGATTTTCTTTGGATGTGAAATTAAACACGAGTGTTTTTTACACATTGTTGATAGGTAATGCCATTTGTTCATACTGCACGCATCAGTTTTGTTTTTATCGTTTTTAAAAAATCTAATTTACCACCATATTTCTGAATGTAGCTGTGTTTTTAAAAAATCTAATTTTAATTCAATAGACTTGTTAAATTAAATATTTCAAGAAATATTTTCGGTATTAGAATAGAAGTTTTTTTCCCACCCTCGGAATGTTTGACGGGTTTGAATAACGCCATGCACATGCACAGAATGTAAGTAGATGTGACTAACAATAAATTTTAACTAACTAATTTAGGTAACAAAAGTCGACTAAAAATGATTTAGATGATCAAATTTACGTTTCTCAAATATGTAATCGTATGTTTTTTAATATCTTAATTTAAAAATGTTTTAAACTAAATTCTTTTAAACATTTAATATAACAGGAGGGTGGGGTGAGAGAGGTGGAGGTGGTGGAGGGAGAGGATGGGGGAAGGGGAGTGGGGAGGTGGGAGGTGGAGGGTGGTGGAAGGGGAGGGCGAGTGGGAGATGGGGTGGAGGGGGAAGGGGGAGCGAGGAGGGTGGAAAAGGAGCGAGGATAGGGAGAGTGGGAGATGGGGTGGAGGAGGGGGAAGGGAGGGAGGGGTGAGTGGAGTTGGGAGAGTGGGAGGTGGAGGTGGAGGGGGTAAGGTGAACGAGATGGGTGGGTGGAGTGCTTATCCCACCCTCAACTCTACGCCATTACCCCGCCCCACCTCCCTCCTCCATCTCCCTCTCCCTCTCCCGCCACCATCCCGTCTCCTCCACCTCCCTCTCCCCCATCCTCCCTCCTCCATCTACGGGACTTGATCAGCTGAAAATAAAAAAGAAAAAGAAAGGAAAAAATGATAAGGGCATAAAGAATAATATGAACGCCGAAGAAGAGGGAGAAGCAAACTAAGGAAGAGCCAAAAGAAGAGATGAGGAAAGGAGACGACGGACAAGAAGTAGAAGAGACAAATAAAATAAAATAAATATTTTTATTAGATCTATGATCAGTAGCAATAAATCAGGTGGCAAAGGGCTGAAAAGTCAGCTATCCTTTTTTGGCAGTTCAGTTAAATATTATCGGGCAACGCTACCATGAAAGTTATTTGTTTCACAGATATTAAAAAAAAAACATAATTGAATTTGCCCTGTTTTTTTCACCCATCTATCAGTTTCTTATGGTATATTAGGCTATGACCACGACATCAGCAAAAGGCAAAAGTGCCACCTTAAATGGATTAAACTGCCCATTAACCCCAGATCAAACTAATAGTTGGTTCTCCAACCTTAATTCGCTGGTGGATGATCCACAAATTATAAATGTGTATCAACTATGATGAAAAATCATCAACAATCTTCCAATGAAATATCATGACAGTCGAGGAAAGTCGACTGCTGAAAATATGTGGTTAGGTCTTGAACAAGTATGTGTAAAAACTAGCAGAAGAAACATGAGAACATGACAAAAACACAAACCAAGTAACTTTGCAAAGATCATCTTTTGCTGCAACCAATGATGCCAAACTAAGATCTATAAACACTTGTATTTGAAACAAATATAAAACATACGCTAAACGCTTGACCTGGATTCAGCAACTATAACCAGACAGACTAGACCTTCTGGTAAACTTCAACGGGTGTATCTTGTAAGAGTAACCTTTCTATTGCTCCGTGCATCTCTAGAATCTAGCATGGCCATTGTTTCTTCTCTACTGTGCAGTGATCAAATTTGAAATATGTTGACAGATGATGGGCCACTAGCTTATCATTTACTAGCAATTGTAGGATTGTACCAGTCGAACTTTCACGCAACTGACATGGAATGAAACTAGAAAACCTAGAGCCACTTGGATTATTGCATGGTCATATATCTCCGTGGTTCAAATCATAGGAGAAATAAAGCAGAAACCCAAGTCATGGTACATTTAAGGAAACATAGAAAAGGCCAAAAAGCATCTACGTGATGCAAGTCCAAATTAAGTTGATCTCAATTGTTGATAAAAGATAAATCATTTAATAGAAGAAATGATCAAATAGATACCACCAAACAGTCAAACCCAAATCCTACAGCTTCACATGAAATTTACAGAAGGCGAAGACAAGCTTGGCAGCCGATGGAAACAAGCACGATACAGCAACATGGTATGCGTCATAGTAACAAGATCAAAATCCACAACCGAAAACAGCACCGACCAGAGTACCATTATGACCCAATCAATAAATGACCGAAAACCTCAAGACCAAACGATCTTGGCGCTTTGAATCAATATGGAACACTTCAAAAAAAGATAATGAATTTTCGTAGGAAGCAGCATTGACCTAAGTGTTTGGCCATGATAAAAATGTCTAGAAGCATTTCCTAGAATCACATAATACCGTAGACTAGCTACTCAGCACGCCAAAATCCTCTTTAGATAAAATGCCCATCGAGCAAGATCTTAGACTAGAAACTGATTGCAATCAGTGTGTCATCATATAACGTAATGAACCTCAACAAAATAATCAAGCGATAGGAAGTAATTCAACAGCTGCAGATCTATATTTTACCGGATAGGAATGGAAAACATGACATAATGAAATGATATGATAGAATCCTATTGTTTGAAACCAAAGCAAATTGAGCGATCAATAATTAACCAAAGCAAATTGACGTTTACATTAACTTACGGAAGTTTAGAAAACAAATCTCAATGATTACGGAGATGATAACTATCGAGATTCTCTTTCTCATATGACAGAGAACAATGACTATCAGGTATGCCACTCATAAATGCGCGATTGGAAACAAACGGAATCACACCCCAACTGGGCCTAATTTTACTATGGTTGGATGACCAGAAATACGATCACAGAACCCATTACCAAAGAAAAGCAAACCTGATCTGCACAAGAGGTCGAACTCGGAGGTGAAACCCGTGTGACAGATCGCTCATTCGGTTGAAACTAAGCCATCCGACTGGAAAAGAAATTGGGGAAAGACGTCTGGCAACGTATCGGCAAGAAACCCCAGCGGATCTCAACGAGAAGGAAAAGAATAAAAAAGGAAGATTTACGATTAGGTGGATCACTAAAAGAAAGTTCATGATGATTCAAGAAACGAGACAAGAACCACGTAATACCATCATAGAAGAGGAGGGAAAAAAGAAAAAAAAAAGAAAAAAAAGGAGATCAACAGATCGGTAGGTCACCAAAAGAAAGTTTATAGACATTCAAGAAGTGCGCCAAGAAGAACGAAAACACCACGACGGACCTCATTAAGAACGAAAAGAATATCAACGGATCGATAGGACACCAAAAGAAAGTTGTTGGATATTCAAGGAACGAGTCAAGAATCGAAAAGACACCAAGGTGGATCGCATCCCCAGGAGAAAGCACACCTACAGATGGTTAGATCACCGAAAGAAGTTCATGGATATTCAAGGAACGAGCCAAGAACAGAGTAAATACCACGGCGGATCTCCATGAGAATGAAAAGGAAATCGAAAGATCAAGGAACGAGCAAAGAATAGAAGGCACAACTACAGATGGTTAGACCACCAAAACAAAGTCGGTAGAGATTCAAGAAACGAGCCAAGAATCCAGAAGAGAGAGAGAGAGAGAGAGAGAGAGAGAGAGAGAGAGAGAGAGAGAGAGAGAGAGAGAGAGAGAGAGGACCAAAAGAAAGTTCAAAAACGAGCCGAGAAAAAAAGAAAAAGAAAAAGAAAAAGAAAGGGAGAATACCACGGTGGATCTGATGGGAAAAAAAGAATGCCAGAAAACTAGCCAAGGAACACCTGGGAGTCGAAGATTTGCCAGAGGCAACTCTGGCGTGGAGAGATCGACGCCCGAGTAAAACTTTTGTTGAAAGAAGCCGCGGGACTAGGAAGAAACATTTGGCGCGTAAAAACTAGAAGCAACTGACTTTTCTTTTTTCTTTGTCGAGTAATGATGTATTTGGAATTACGACTTTGATAGACTCCCATAAAAAATTAATTAAATTATCTAATGAGTAGTGAGAACCGTGTACGATTAATTTCCCAACCAAAGTCTGCCTTTTAATATCGTGGATACGATTATCTCGATAACAGAAAATAGCAAGCAAAACATATTTTCTAGTGATACAATCTCACGAGTCCAATCAAGGTCGGGGATACGATGACCTTTTCTTTGTAAATATCGAGGGAGATGAAGAGATTGGAAGATGCTATTAATGAAAAAACTGTGTCGACTCTTTCACGACACTGGTTCCGAGCAAACATCACATTCAAATAGCGGTTCACGCTTAATTTTGTTAAGCCAATAAACAAGCATGCCTACATACGATGAAGGGAAAAACCTGTATATCACTGGAGGGAACAAAAAAGTCCGTTAATATTTGCATTTAGTCCTCACCAACAATTTCATGAATTGTTTGGCTGATCTCGAGATCTTCAGATCTGACTGCGAGTTTCATCACAACCTGCTTAGACCCTCACTAGCACTTTCTCATTGCCTACAGCAAACACTCCGGAGACCAAACAAGTGTGAGACCTTGAATTGTTTGGAACGGCCTCGGTTCCCTGCCAATAAGTAAAATACCCAACGATCAGAATTACTGTAACCCCCTTTCTCGTCACGCAAAATCAATCTGATTCTAGCACCACACCACAAAAAAGTCCACAATAGAAGGGGACTGTGGGGAAGAAGCAATCTTGTCAGCTCACCATAGTTTCTTAACTAGAAGGCAAAAGGTAGATAGTCGCTCGACCTGGAAGCAACAAGTAGATCGACTGCCGATAGAGAGTAGAAAATTGCTATTAACATGTTATCAAGTTGGTACCATTTGTTCATAGTTTGGTATGCAATTAAAATGATAAGAACATGGTTCTATTTTGTTTACAGCTCGACCACCGAATCTGTAATGCTTCTAATAGAATGCATGCATTTACACCATGTTTCGTTGGATCTATTATGACATTAACTCTGCAAACAGAGTATACCAGGTGAATCGTGAATGTGTGCAAACAATGTATAGTTCACAAAGTTTTGCTTAGTTACATATAGAATAAATATAAAATTCAGTAGAATTAAATAACAGCATATGTCGAGGAGAAAAAGTTTTAGTATCAAATCGAAGCAATTGCTCACATCTTGGCAGACTACAGGGTGTGAGTTAATCCTCAATCTCATCGCCTACATGTTTTTAGACCTGTCTCTGTCCTGGCTCCTTACATATGGCCTTGTGACTAGATCATCCTAACTAACCAAACGTTCATGTAGCCATGGATTACAAGCAAATTGTTTGTCAGGAAGAACCAAGTCCAGAGAGACTCTTAAGTGATGTAGACAAAGCAAACTTCTGGCTTGAGAATCATCCTCTAATGTTTCCAAGCCAATTCCAGTCGTAGTATGATGACAACACAATGAGACACATGCAAACCAGCATCAAAGTCCACAAGTGAAGAGTCAAACCTCCTTCACCACGAACTTTAAAAGGTTTGAGGATTTTCCAGTAGAAGGAACACCTTCTGGCTTTTCAAAAGCAACAAAGTTCTGCCCTGGTGAGTCGTAAGGTAAGGATCATAATGGCTTTGATGCAACTTCTGAAAATTCTTCTGCTTCAGATGCATCGACAAACACAGTAACCTGAGAAAAATAAAAACAAGAATAAAATTCACAAATATACAAGAACCAATGGAGCAGAATTGCCCAAAAGTAGCTACTTTACCATTTCCAGTAGATGTTCTGGGATGGTGTTTGTGCGGTTGTACTGTGAAAACGACAATTCCATCATAGATTGTGTTTCACTATATTAACTGAATGTTCTGTTTCTGCTTCGGTCAGCTCCACAGGTGCAGACGACTGAGAAAACATAAATAATAAGTGATATGCAAATGCAATATTAAACGTTATATTAGTACACGGCAGCAGTCTACTGACCTTGAAGAGTTTTCCAAAGCTCGCAAACTCAGGAATATAAGAAAGTAATTTTTCATATGCATCGACGGCTGAGGTGGGATAACTGATGCGATAAAAAAAAGGACAACAAGAAAGAACCTTTGTATAAAAATAAATACCAAGATTTGTATAAAAATAAATACCAAGATTTTGTATAAAAATAAATATCAAGAATTAAACGAAAATAACAATCTAATAAAACACCAAGATTTACGTGAAAAATCTCTTCAACGTGAAGGGTAAAAATTATGGGACAAATCAGAGAAAATCCACTATAGAAATAATGAATGTACAATTCTCGAATCTCTTGTCTAAAACCCAAGCAACAATCACAAGAGAATAACTAGGATATAAGGATCACGTCATTGTGCAAAATATCCAAAACCTCCCCAAACAATCACAGTTGATGTGGGTAATAAATGGGACGTGATATCAGCCCATGCCGCCTGCACCCTGATGACGCCTCCTGTCTCCCTCGCAACTGGCTGTAGCCCGTGTTGACCGACAGAAGTGACGCCACCCATTCCTCGCAGGCCGCACGGCCATCAAGGCATGTCGCCATCCCGTAGGGGGCAAGTCCTCAGCATACTATCAGACGCAATCAGAGGCACAACATCTCAACTACAGTAAGAAGGAGCAGCCTAGCCTATAAAAACCTAGGTAGATGAACGTGAGGGGGGGGGGGGCGTGGAGATCCTTTCAAGGTAACATGATCTAACTTAATCGTCGGAGGGGTCGGGCGGAGCTACCCCCGACCCGACCTTTTTTGCAGGAACAAAGGCGGAGCCCCTGGCATCGAACGCAGTCTGAAGTCTTTCTCCTCGAATAGTGGACGCTACCCCTTCGTCGCCCCGACCGGCTTGAAGCCCAGACCGAAGGATCCCCACACATCCGGACCCGAACCAGGCCGCTTTGGTCCCGAGGCCACGACGTAAAGTTGAATTCCCCATCAACAGTGAATTTAAAATTCACTGTAGATATGATCTAATCTGAGATGAGAAACTGTTTGGATGAATGAGAATAGTCTTTGAGTATTTCTTATCTTCTTCTCTTTCTTTTTCTCTTATTTTTTTGCTCTTTTCTCCTCTCTTTGAATCCTTTTGCTGTTGTAAAATTTCTGTCTTTTGCTGTAGTTTTGATCCTTCTATTTTCGCAGCCACCATTAGCCCCTATTTATAATTAGAGTTTAGGTTAAAAATGGTTTAGGAAACAAAAGATGGGCTGTGGACCGATAAAGCCCATATGGGCTGAATTGGGCTGTCAGTCCAACAACCTCCCCTTTCAGCCCATAAGGAAGGCTGTCCCATGACTTCTTAGTGTAAATCCATGTCAACCAACTGTCGGCACATCTTCTGCCTCTCTTTCGGTGAGGTCTTTATCAATATTTCTGCTCCATTATCATCTGTATGTATTTTCTGAAGTTGCAACTACTTCTCTTCAAGTACATTTCGAATCCAGTGATATCTAACATCTATATGCTTTGACTTGGAATGAAAAGTTAGGATTTTACATAAATGGATCTGTCACAATATACCACATAGTTTTCCTGTTTCAGCCTCAATTCTTGTAAGAATTCTTTCATTCATAATATTTCTTTGCAAATCTCTGTAGCAGCAATATATTTTGCCTCTATGGTGGAGAGAGCAATACACCTTTGCAATCTAGATTGTCATGACACAGCTTTTCCTGCAAAAGTAAGTACAAAACCTGATGTGGATTTCTTTGTATCAATATCTCTGGCCATATCTACATCTGTGTAACCCGTTAGCACAGGTGATCCACCTCCAAAGCTTAAACAAACCTTAGAGCTTCCTCTGAGATATCTCAAAATCCACTTCACTGTTGCCCAATGCTCTTTGCCTAGATTTACAAGAAATCTGCTAGTAACACCCACTGTATATGCAATGTTCGGCCTCGTACATACCATTGCATATATTAGACTTCCAATGACTGAAGTATAAGGAACCTTTTGTATTTTCTCCTTCTCCTTATCACTTGACAGACTCTGTTCTGAGCACAACTTGAAGTGACCTGAAAGAGGAGAACCAACTGGCTTTGCATTGCTCATACTGAATCTTTCTAATATATTCTCGATGTACTTCTCCTGTAACAATCAAATCTTCTTATTTTTCCTATCATGAGAAATCTGCATGCCCAGTATTTACTTTGTTGGCCCCATGTCTTTCATTGCAAATGACTCACTCAATTCCTTCCTCAACCTGTCAATTGTACATATATCTTTCCCAAGGATAAACATATCATCAACATAAAGTAAGAGAATAATAAAATCCTCACCAAACTGTTTGATATACACACAATGATCTGAAGTCATTTTTTTATATCCATTTTCAGTCATAAATGAATCAAACTTTCTATACCACTGTCTTGGAGCTTGTTTCAATCCATACAAACTCTTTTTTAACTTGTAGACAAAATTTTGTTTACCTTTGACTTTGAAGCCTTCTGGTTGCTCCATATAAATTTCCTCCTCCAAATCACCATGAAGGAAAGCTGTCTTCACATCTAACTGCTCCACTTCTAAGTCCTAGCTAGCAGTAATACCTAGAGCAACACGAATAGAAGACATTTTAACAACAGGAGAAAAAATCTCTTCAAAGTATTGACCTTTCTTTTGACCAACTGAGGTTCTATGGGAAGTTGCTCCTCAACTTCTTCTTGCTCAACATATCCTGTAGGTAGATTAACATTTGGTTCTACACCATCTTCCTGCACATCTCCCTAATCATCC
The DNA here is from genome assembly GCA_023547065.1 of Musa troglodytarum. Classification (NCBI taxonomy): domain Eukaryota; kingdom Viridiplantae; phylum Streptophyta; class Magnoliopsida; order Zingiberales; family Musaceae; genus Musa; species Musa troglodytarum. The sequence goes on from CP097510.1 coordinate 19,090,214, forward strand.
TGATATTCTGGAGGAATAACTAGATTACAATCTGCTAATCCTTTGGCTGGTGCCTCCTTCTTTGGAATCCTCAATTGATCATTGATCCTCAAAAAAATCATATCTTTTATCTTACCATCCGACCTTCTCGCTTGGATCCGCAAATGCAAATTGATCGAAACATTCTCAAAATATCATCTTACCATCGATGGACCTCTCTGCTAAGGTGTACCAGGAACTATCATCTCATGTTGGATGTCATGTGACCTGTAATAATCATTAAACAATCTTGTATACTCACCACCATTATCTGATCGTATGTATTTCAGTTGTCTTTCTGTCCCCTTTTCAACTCTAGCATGAAACTCTTTGAAGACACCTTGGTCTTCAAAGCATATGCCCAAACTTGAAAAAATCATCTATAAAAGTAATAAAATAAAGTGCACCACTGATACCAGGAATATTAATAGAACCATTAGGAGTTTTTAAAGGACCACATACATCTATCTGTATAAACACGGTCCAAGGCATATATTTTTCTAGACAAAGCAGGACTAGCAAATGAAACTCTATGTTGTTTATCAGCTAAACAATCAATACAAGGGTTCAAACGTATACCTCTAAGGTCAGGCAATACCTCTCTTTTGGAAAGAGCTTGCAGTCCCTTCTCGCTCATGTGTCCCAATCGCCTATGCCACAACTCCATGCTGAAGTCTTTCTCTATAGCATTTAGCTACTCACCACAAGCTTTGGCCTGCAACATGTACAAAGTGTGACATTTCTTTCCATTAGCTATAACAAGAGAACCCTTACTGAGTTTCTATTGCCCCCTATGAAACCTGTTATCATAATCTTCATCATCTAATCTTTCAACTAAGATTAAATTCAGCCTTAAGTTAACCACATGCTTCACATCCTTAAGCACCAACTTACATCTAAGGTTGGTCTTTATGTGGATGTCACCCATGCTAATGATGTCTGCTGTGTCATGGTTGCCCATCTTGACAACACCAAAATTTCCAGACCTGTAGGTAGCAAAGAACTCCCTCCGTGGTGTAGCATGATAAGAAGCTCCCGTGTCAATTATCCACTCGAGATCCTGATATACACAAGAAAAAATATCATCAGAAGGGGATAAAATCAAATAATCATCAACCTACACTATAGCTGCGGTATTCTCTTTTGACTCTGTAGACTCAACTTCTTTTCCCTTTTTCTTACTCTTCTTAGGTTGCTTACATTGATTCTTATAATGTTCTTTCTCACCACAGTTATAGCAAATAATATCTTTCCTTGATCTTGACTTACTTCTACCTATGCGTGAACTGCTTCTATCTTTAGACTTTGACCTTCCTCTGTTCTCTGAGATAAGTGCTTGTGAATCAATCTGAGATGCTGTTGAGTTCTTTCTTCTCAACTCCTCATTCAACAAACTGCTTGTTACTTGACTCATGATGACAATATCATCTAGCGCAGAATTACTGAGGGAAACCACTAATGTCTCCTAACTTTCTGGCAATGAACTGATAAGTAACAATGCCTGCAACTCATCATCAAGAGATATTTTCATAGAAGATAACTGGTTAGTAATACTCTACATTTTATTCAAATGCTCAACAATAGAAGCACCCTATTTATATTTCAAGTTCACAAGATTTCTGATCAAAAAAGTTCTATTGCCAGTTGTTTTTCTTTCATAGAGACTTTCCAACTTTTTCAAAGAGAATATGCAGAACTTTCAGTAGAAACATGGTGAAAGACACTATCATCAAGCCACTGTCAAATAAACCCAATCGTTTTTCGATCTAATTTCTTCCACTCATCATCTGTCATAGTTATGGGTTTTTCACTATCCCCTTACAAAGGTCCATACAAATCTTTACAATACAAGAGATCTTTCATTCTTGGTTTCTATATCATCCAATTATTTCCGTTTAAACTAATCATGCGAGAAACACTACCGGCCTCCATGTTCAAACACAAAAATTAAATCACCAAAACCTTGCTCGGATACCAATTGATGGGATAAAAAGAGGCCACAAGGAAGAACTTTTGTATAAGAACAAATACTAGTAGACCGTAACACAACGGAATTAAATGAAAATAATAATCTAATAGAACACCAAGGTTTACATGAAAAATCCCTTCAACATGAAGGGTAAAAATCACGAGGCAAATCAGAGAAAATCCACTATAGAAATAATGAATGTACAATTCTCGAATCCTTTACCCAAAACCCAAGCAACAATCACAAGAGAATAACTAGGATACAAGGATTATGTCACTGTGCACAATATCCAAAACCTCCCCAAACAATCACAGTAAAAATTCACTGTAGATCTGATCTAACCTAAGATGAGAAACTGTTTGGATAAATGAGAATAATCTCTGAGTATTCCTTATCTTCTTCTTTTTCTTTTTCTCTTGTTTTTCTGTCCTTTTCTTCTCTCTTTGAATCCCCTTTGTTGTTGCAAAATTTTCTACCTTTTATTGTAGTTTTGATCCTCCTATTTTCGTAACCACTATTAATCTCTATTTATAATTAGAATTTAGGTTAGAAAAAATTTAGAAATCAGTAGGCTTTTTACCGGGAGCCTTTTTCTCAGCAAGAGGTTGTGACTTCACTTCCTTTGGAACAGAAGACATATCAAAGGGTATGTCTGAAGCTTCCTGATTAAAAAGAAAGGGAAAGCAAAATAAGCCAGTGATATAACTATTAAACTTCAACATAATGTATAAAAGAGGAGAAGTATATAGTTCTGCAAGCTTGTTTCCAAGTTGATAAGTGGCACATCCAGTTGTCCAAATAGGAATTCCTTTACATCTTCGTCAGTTTCACCAACAGAAGCATCAGTCCCCCGAGTGCTTAGATAAAGTGTTGCCCGGTCCCTAACCTATATCAAACCATAATAACATATAGGAATTATATCTACGATCGTCACGAAGCAAACAGAAATGGTGCAATGTCGCAATAACCCAAGCCCGCAATGAGAAATAAGACCTGGATACTGTTTGATGGTCGGTAAACATGCCAATTAAAGTTTAATAAATAATTAAAAAAGTTTAATTAAATAATTAATAAATAATGAATTGGAAAGACAAAGGGATAACTTCAGGCATAAAATTGAAGGATCTTACATAATAGGAGGTACTGGAGAGATTTTATTGACTTTTACATAATTAAACATTGGCACCCAAAAAAATGACCCATGCATTCTCTTAAGCAAATGATTAGGACATGCAGTTATTACCCTCATCATCACTATCAAGCAGGCAACGTCTCAACAGAACAAATATACGAGGCTGCAGGAAATAGCGAAATTCCAAGAGCAGTTAGTGTTGGATTATCAGTTGGAGAAACATTGCTTTGAGAAAAACAATATATACTCTAGTACCTTTAATGAGTCAACTATCGCACCAAAGTTTGCTAAGCTACTTACAGCACAAGCTCGGACAGTAGCATTTTCAAGTATTACCCGATTGTAAATATGACGAATATATTTACTAGGGTCTGAAATCTTTGGGCCTTCATTTCCAAGAAAGTGAAGCATGTAGCAGCAATAGTAAAAAGCTATTGGTTCTCATTCATCTAGACGGACATGAACAAGACCCCTTGACTACAGGTGAAGACAGAAGCATCACATGACCAAGTACCTGAGTGGACAGATACGTGAATTCACAGAGGTGCGACAAACCAATTTCCTTTGCATCTGGTATATCTCTGATTAAGATGACTATTGAATCAACAATTGCTTTCTTATGGCCAAAGCCCCCCTCTTCTCGTTCCACAATAAAGTTTTGACTTCAAGTAAAATATGAAACTTACGAACATGGAACCATAAGTGGCATTAGCATATTCACATAGGGGGAACGGTATTTGAGAGGGAACTTCAAGCACGAAGATCTTATTGCTTCCACAACAACAATCCTGAACTCATCTGCAATATCGGACATAAAGTTGGTAATTTGTTTCATCAAGCGATCTACACTTGGTTTCATTGCCTGTTTTCAGAAGTGTGGTTATAGCAAGAGTGGCAATGCTCCTGTTCTGGTCTGAGATTAAGCTTTCCATATCGATGTTACAACTTGTAACTGCCAAAGGATGTGATCGACGACGATGAGATGGTGAAGCCGATGTTCAAACCAGAGGATCTTTATTTAATATTATTCAGCGAAGCACGTGCTTCACTGACGTTTCACTTACTGACCCAATTACACACATCTAGTAGAAACTGATCACCACACAAGTTTGAAGCGTCCGTACGTGACTGCTGCATGCATGCACTGGTTCTTCTTGCCATCACACACCGCCCCCATAGAGAGCGAGCAGGGAGTGACAACTTTATTTAGGGTAGGCAGGCAAGCAGGCAGGGGAGCCATGGGATCTTTAGAGCTGGTGGCCATTGCTGGATGACAGGCAGTTCCATCCAGGTGTCTCGGTCCACTCTCCACGCTCATCCAGTACCATTCCTTTGTTCTTCTCCACCCACCACTGCTCCGGTATGAACTTATCCTTCAAGTTGCCGCCCTGCTTGTTCACCAGCGCCGGGCTCCTCTTCACCTCCAAGTGGAAATCGGCGTCCTTCCCGTTCCACCCGGCCACCGTGTGGAGGACCACTTGCAGGTCGTGGTTATCCACAGACGTTTTCAAGTAGGGCGACTTCTTGGCGTCTATGTCCAGAACTGAGCCGGTGTCAACGTAGTCGGATAAATCTGGCAAATTTGGAACGCAGTCACCGTCATTCCGGACACGTAGAGCTCGAAGGTTGGGCAGCTCCTCAAACCTATCATTGAAGGCCTTGTTCCCAACTTTGGGGTTCTCAAACACCACGGCACATACTTGGAAGTACTCCTCCGCCTTGCCTTCTATCTTGGACAGTCCTTTGTTCACTATATCGAAAGAACTCAAGATGGCGAGGGCGCCTCCCAAGCTGTGGCCAACGCACACTATGCTCAGGCTCTCGTTCTTGTATAGCTCCACTAGCTCGCTTAACTTACTCAGTAACTGCTCCCTTGCACTGGTTGCGTTGCATGGAAATTGCGGATCGCTGTCTTTCAACGTGTAGATGTCTTTCCAGCCTTGCATGACCTTCACATCTTGGTTGTCGAGGTCCAAGGGCGCGAGCCAGATCTTCATTTCATTGGCACCCTCCACCAACCGCATCGTGCCGCGCCATACGACGTAGATCTCGCGGCGCCCGGTAAGCGTCGTGTATGCGTCCTTGGAGACGGCGATGTAGCCCATCCAATTGGACTCCTTGGACGTCTTTAACAAATCTTCCGACATGGCGTAGAGGTACTCCTTGACGTCGTAGTTGGCCGCGTCGGGGAAGAACACTTGGTCGAGGAGGGTGCTGGGGCGGTAGCGGCACATGCCACGGTACTTGGAGTGGTCGTCCTTGATGAAGGAGTCGGCGGTGACCTGACACATGTCACCGCATTGGAGGAGGAAGACGCGAAGGGAGGGGTCGAGAGGGTCGAGAAGGCCGGACCAGTGCTTGGATCCGAGGAGCTCAGGCCAGGATGGTGTTTCCGCGCCAATCTTTTGCGCCATTCGAAGAGGAGGAGGATACGAGTGAATGATACTTTGTGTGGAGGTGCCCAGTGACATATATATACAAGGAGATGGTAGCACGAACATGAAGGCGCATACAGGGATTTCCAATAATTGAAGCTGCTTGCCAATGAATGAGAGCTCACCACGTGTTTAATGAAATCAATGCCTAAGGTAACTTGTTTCTGGGTGCTTTTTTTCTTCACGTGCCCCCACAGTATTAATTAGGCATCATGTGGTTTGGACGTTGGAAACATTTTGGTAGTCTGCCTTTTTCATGTAGCAATACAATTGAAAATAAAACACAAATTACACAGAAGAAACAGGAATCCGTATATGTATAATACATATTATTCATATATGAAAAATTACATAGACAATTATTTTCTTCTTAGATTAGTATAGGCACAGCAACAGCTTTAGATATTCGATCCCTCCGGGGTCGTCGAAATAGAGTCTGATGAGTAATAGAGAATCATTCTGTCATCTCATCATCGTACTATGTTTTCTTTTTTGCTTTGGATGGCTACTTCACAGGCGACCCGTTCCGGACGGGCTATAGATATTGGATTCCACTCGGATCGTGGATGTAAGCGTCTGATGAATGATAGAGCACCATGGCTGCTAAGTGTCATCTTGTCGGATTCTATTGGGTTTTTGGCTGGTTCCCCAGCGTAGCCGTTTCCACGTTAACTTTTATTACTGTTGACTTGTGTTTCACAAGTCTTAAGCACGTTCCATTTATTAATGTGTCATGGCTCGTACAGAGTTGTCAAGACATTCATATTCATACTTTTTTTTTTCTTTTACTTCAAAAAATCCTTCGAACAATTATATAATTATTGAGACATAATCATATTATGGAGATATATATATATATATATATATATATATATATATATATATATCTATATGTGTGTGTGTGTTAAACTATGGACACTGATTATATTTATTTTGATATTCTTTTCTAAATTTTCAATTATTATTCTTGACATGTTTTCTCATGTCTTTTATATATAGAATTATTGAGATATCATAGGTAGGTATATTTGTTACAGATACTGATTATAATCATATCTACATGTTTTTTATTTCTTATCCTTAAAAAAATACCTATCTAATAATAATATTTTTTTTACATTTTTCACATAGCTTCTTTTGTTAGTGATTTATTCAACACGTCTTTTAAGTATTGATTTATTGAGACGTCATCATATTTTATAGGCATATTCTGTTGGACGATGCGTACCAATTATATTCATTTTGGTATTCTTTTTTAACTTTTTTTTATAATTATTATCGACTTATTTTTCTCATTTTTTTTTTTGCATAAAGAGTTGTTTTGATATCACACAATAGGTAGATATATTTATTGATGATAAATACTGATTATATTCATATCCACTCTTTTTTTATTTTCTTTAGAAAAAAAAACACCCCTTAATAATAGTGTTTTCCACATCTTTTACATAACTTCTTTTGTCAGTATTGATTTGTTGAACACATCTTTTAAGTACAGAGTTGTTGAGACATCATCACATTCTGTAGGCATATTTATTGGACAACGGATATCGATTACATTTATTCTGGGTCATCTTCTAATTCTTCCATTATTACTATAGACTTGTGTTTCTCATTTCTTTTGTGTATAGAGTTGTTGAGATATCATCACAATATCTAGGTATATCTATTAATGATGAATGTCGATTACATTCATAACCACATTTTTTTTTTCTTTTTCCTTGGGTAAAAAACACCCCCATAACAATAGTGTTTGTCACATTTTTCACGTATCTTCTTTTATTAGTGTTGATTTGTTCAACACATCTTAAGTATAGAATTGTTGAGATTTCATTATTAAATGATCATGATAGAAGAATATGATAGAGGCAAACATATAATAACATCCTTACATCTTCAATCAGTCTGTGATTTAATGATTAATCACTGATTTGATTACATAATTTGAATATAAGATTGAGAGAAATTTCTCTCTCAAAACTTGTATAAATATAAATTCTCTCAATAAATGAAATCAACCCCTTTCACAACATATTCTTCTATTCTACAATCATCTCATTTTGTAGACATATCTATTGGATGACAAATATCGATTATATTTATTCTGGTGTCCTCTTCTAATTTTTACACTATTACTATAGACTTGTTTTCCCTATAACTTTTGTGTATAGAGTTATTGAGACATCATCACAATAGGTAGGTATATTTGGTGACGGTGGATATCGATTATATTCATATCCATACTTTTTTTCTATTTTCTTGGGAAAAAAAACACCCTCATAACAATTGTGTTTTCCATGTCTTTCATGTAGCTTCTTCCATTAGTGTTGATTTGTTCAACATGTCTTTAAAGTATAAAGTTGTTGAGATATCATTGATAGAAAATTATGATATGGGCAAACATGGAATGACATTCTTATATTCCTTACATCCTCAATCAATCAATAATTTAAGGATCAATCACAAATTTAAGTAATTAATTTGATTACATAATTTGAGTGCATGATTGAGAAAAATCAGCTTGACTCCCTTAAAAATCTCTCCTATATCTCTCGTCAAAGACAAGACATTGACTATGATAAAACCTTCTTACCTATAGTCATGTTAAAATCTATCTGAATTTTATTGACTATTATAACACACTATGATTATGAGATCTGATAGATAGACGTGAAAACTATATTTCTCAACGACAATCTCAAGGAGAAGGTGTATATAATACAACTTGAGAGATTTGTATTTAAAGACAATACATATAAGGTGTGCAGGTTGCTTAGGTCCATTTATGGACTAAAGTAAACTTTCTAAAGTTGGAACATAAGATTTGATAAGGTGATTAGATCTTATAATTTCGTTAAGAATAAAGATGAGCCTTGTGTATACAGGAAGGTAAATGAGAGCACTATTATCTTTTTGGTGCTATATGTGAATGACATCATGAACATTGAGAATGATATATAGATACTCTCCACAATAAAGGCTTGGCTATCAAGATACTTCTCCATTAATGACTTAAGGGAAGTATCATATATTTTGGGGATTCAGATTTATAGAGATAGATTCAAGAAGAAGCTTGGCTTGTCCTAGTCCAGGTATATAGACACTATTATCAAAAGATTTAGTATGAAAAATTTCAAGAGAGATGTCATATCGATGAGACATGAGATATTACTTTCTAGAAGTATATCCCCAAAGACTCTTGAAGAAATAGTAGACATGGATAGGATACCTTATGCTTCAGTAATATGATCAATCATGTATGTTATGCTATGTACCACGCTTGATATAGCGTATGCTCTGAGTGTCAGAAGCAAGTATCACGCGAATCCAGGCTTGGAGCATTAGAAAGTAATAAATTTATCCTTAAAACTTGAGAATGACTGAGGATCTTTTATTGGTATACAAAGGAGGCAGTCTCCAAGTTGAGGGCTACATGGATTCGAGTTTTCAGTCTGATATCGATGACAGTAAGTCTAATTTAAGATATGTGTTCACAATGAATAGAGAAGCAGTATGCTTGAAGAGTTCCAAGAAAGATACTATTGCTGACTCGACCATAAAGGCGTAGTACATTATTGTGACAGAGGCAGCAAATAAGTGAGTCTGGATGAAGAAGTTCATCATGGATCTCAAAGTTATGTCAGGTAGCGAGGAGCTGATTCCCTTATATTGTGATAATAACGGGACGATTGCTCAAGCAAAGGAACCTAGGTCTCATCAGAAGTCTAAGCACGTTATGAGGAGGTTCTACATGATCAAAGAGATCATGACTCGATAAGGTGTAGCAATGTAAAGAGTTTCATTCGAAGATAACATTGCAGATCTACTGACAAAACCATTATCTCATATTATTTTTTAGCGTCACAAGGGTCTTATGGGGATCAGACATATAGTTGATTAGCTTTAGGTTAAGTGAGAGATTGTTAGTCATAGGTGCCTTGTAAGCCAATCACATGAGTGATGACATGTGTGATATGAAACACACTATTTTTTTATTATTTATTTAGTATTTTTCTCACTTTATATTGTATATTGCATGTATCATGATGTTTATGGATATATGCAATGAGAATCGGATCATGATGAGATCACGATAATGAGATCGACTCGCCTTTAAATATAAACCCTAAATAATCCCAGTTATAGGTTACTTGAGAGTGACATCGTGATAACCAAACATATTGATGTATTGTATACTTATCCATATGATGGAGGTAACCGGTATCATTGTTGCTCGTGTGGGGACACTAGAGATATAGTGTAAGTGCTCATTGGAGAATGATTTCACTGATTGATCTGCTTATAGAATGATGGATGGTTGATGATACCTCAGTGTCAGACAATAATTTCGTCATCCTAGTGGTATATCTGGTCCTTAGACTTAAGACACCAAGGATATCTTGTGTGAGTACTCTACTCTTTCATACCAGACTTCTAGGTCTGGATGTTCTAAATCTAATACAATCAATCATCAGAAGTGGTAGCCAATCTTACGAGGGCAATTGAGTATCAATAGAGGATCATCCACTTTCGGTGTCATGAGAGAAATATCCTATGTATTCTTGCTCAGGAAAATCCTTAGTCAGAGTTATTCGGATTTAGAGAGAAAGAATTCTTTGGGAGAATCCGATTAAAACGAGAATCGAGTAGAACCCATACGAGCCTGACAACATTATGCTCGAAATACAGTCTCTGGGATATTAGATGGATGAGGAACTATAAATACATGACAACCAAGGATATAAATAGTTCTAAAGGATTAAATCCCCCTGTATCGTTTGGAGACTATGACATAGTGACATAGTACGTCTGTAGTTGATAAGTCGAGTGAATTATTATGAAGATAATAATTCACTGAGCCAGAAGGAGTTCTAACAGGTATGACTTACGATAACTCGATATTGGGCCTAGAGGGTCATACACATATGGTTAGTGTTGTGATGAGTAAATGTTCGGATATGAGATATCTGCTAGAGCTCATATCTTATTGGATATCCAATAAGCCCCTGAATTATTAGATCATATGGATGAGATCTAATAAAAGCTAATAATATATTACTGGATATAAATTCACTAATCTAAGAGGCTTATGTAGTTGAATGGAGATCCAGTACTCAATCTGATATGATTTATTAGGGTTAAGTTGATAGGGGTCCTCTATAAATAGGAGTGAACCAAAGGATCATAGGCTAGACTTTTTTCTGCCATCTCATATTCTCCTCTCCCCTTCTCCTCCTCAGCCAGTAGCTCCTATTTAGGGCATGTGGACAACAAGAAGGGTCGACCCATTTTTTATTGAGTGGTGCGCGTGAAGAGGAGATTTGGACAATGATTTGATGAGTGTCTTCATAGCTCCTATCATGTGGATCACCATTAGAGAGGATGATAGTTAACTTCCTTCATCCTCTCTCATAGATCTACAGGATTTTAGAGATAAATGATCTCCCTAAATAAAACACATCTATCATATATGTGCGGTTTTCGATTTTATAATTTTTGTGCACCAATCTTCCCATGACGATGAAACTTTTTTTGTGAAAATCTATGATTTTTTTTTGTTCTTCCACTGTGCATATGATGCCGCCCCAAGATTTTCCTATAGTTTTGCCCATTTTAGAAAGATGATTGAGAACTTTTTCTAATCTACCATTAAAATAGTTTACTATAATGGATGAGGTGAATACTAAGCCCTCAAAACTTACCTCTCATCCTATGATATACAAAATCTCAAGTCACTACCATATACTCCTCAACTAGTTGGCTTTATCAAATGAAAATATCGACATATAGTGGTCTCACCCTTTTACACCAAGCCTTTATGCCTCCAACCTTTTAGTGAATAGTTTTTAAACCGTAGTCTAATTCATTAATCGTATGCTCACCCTATTCCTACAACACTAATCACCATTTGAAAAACTATTTCACAAAATCTCAAATCTTCAAAAACTTAAAGTATTTAATTGTTTATATTATCCTTGGCTACGCATCTATGCTTTACATAACATCAAGATTCAAGTCTTACATCTTTATAGGGTACTCTCTTAAACATAATGCTTTTTGATACTTTGATCCTCAAACTCAAAATATTTTTATATCACATTATATTATTTTTATTGAGTTTTTTCCCTTCCAAAGCCATGAGCCTTCAACAATGTGAGCCACTCCAACAACTAGTAGCCTTCTCAAGATATACACTACCTTATCATTACAGTTCAGCAGCACCTCACCTCTTCTATAACTTCTCTATAAATTTACTCTGTAGTGCCCGATGAAACAATACTCTCGACACCACAACTGATGTCTTTGTCATCTCTTAGGCTAAGTGACACCGAAATATATCAACCTGATCAGATATGTGTCAATGACTCTTCACCAATTCTTATACCTCCAACACAACCCAATAACACCATCGTGCCTAAATATCAAATGATAACATACTTCAAAAATGATATTTTCAAGCCATGTCAAATCTTTGACCTCCATGCTACCACAAACTCTCCACCTAAACCTATTAAACTCACAACCATCACTCAAGTCCAAAAATCTTCACGCTAGCATAAAGCCATGTGTGAAGAATACGATGCCCCTACTCCATAATGCCACATGGACTCTTATTCCATTTTATTATACATAGAAAAATTCATGTAAGTGAATCTTTCGAATTAAACAAAACCCAAATAGATCCATTGTCAAATACAAAGTACGTCTAGTCGCTAGAGAGTTTTACCAACAATCAAGTGTTGACTTCACAGAAATATTCAATCCATTTGTTAAACCAATAATAATCTAACTTATCTTAAGTTTAGTTGTTACTCAAGGTTGACACATACACCAACTAGATGTTAACAATACTTTCTTACTTATGACCTTAACTGAAAATAAATTTTATACAACAAGCTCTTAGCTTCATCCACTCTCAATATCTAATCTATGTTTGTAAACTATGAAAAACTATTTATGGACTTCGCCAAGCTCCAAGAGGATAATATACCAAACTTGGCTCATTTTTTGCATCAACTGGCTTCATCAACTTCAAGTTTGATACATCGTTATTTCTATGATAACAAAAGAGAAGTACTATAGATCTACTGATGTATGTGGATGGCATTATCATTACAAATAATAATCATTTGGAGATCGAACAATTCCTTAAGCAGCTAGCAAAGTAATTCTCCATAAAAAATCTAGGAACCTTAAGCTACTTTTTGAGAGTAAAAGCAATATTCATATCTTTTAGACTTTTCGTATATCAAAAAAAGTACATTCAAGTTCTACTATCAAATACGAATATGCGGAATGTTAAAGAAATTGCCACCCCACTTTTCACTATTGAGTCACTCAAATTATATTATGACAGTCATATTACGAATCACATACAATAACAATAAGTACTTGATTCCTTACAATACTTATCTCTCAATAAATTACAGATATATCATTTACAGTCAATAAATTATCATAATTTATGGATCGACTCTACACTACACATTGGTTCGTAGTAAAATGAGTCCTACGATATCTAAAAAGGACTCTCAATTATGGATTTTTTCTTCGTAAACACTGATCACTTCATCTCTAAGCATTTGTCGATATTTATTAGGCAAACAACATTGATAATAGAATGCCTACGTTAGTCTATATTATTTTTCTTAGAGTAAATCCAATTAGTTGGAGTTCTAAGAAACAAAAAATAATCGTAAGATCCACCATTAAAGTTGAATATTGAGTCATCATCACCACTACTGCAAAACTCAACTAGGTCACCAATTTACTATAGGAACTTAACATCATATTCACATCCATTCATACAATATACAGTGATAATGTCGGTACTACCTACCTATGCACCAATCTAATATTTCACTCACACAAAATATAATATCATCGACTTTCACTTCATCATAGATTAATTTGATAAACATCAATTATGTGTTTCTCACATACATACTTCTGTTCAGCTAAATGACTGTCTCACAAAGTCTCTCACATATAAGATAAGTTAACCTATAATTTAAAGATCAATTATGAATTTGAGTAATTGATGTTATTACATGATTTGTGTGCATTATTAAAAAGAAGTTCTTAAAATTTGTATAAATATTTTTTTTCCTATTCTTACGGAAATATCTCCCTCGCTCTCCCTCCAAGAGAGAGAGAGTGTGTGTGTGTGTTGTGTCTACCGGCAACTTTGAAGCGATTCCGTGACGTCTTTTATTAATGCTCAGGAAGGCTGCATCTGGTCGTTGCAGTGTGATGCTGTAGGCTTGCACATGGAAACAGACGTACGTGGGTAACAGGTGGGTGGCTGGGTCCGTGGCTGCTGCGTGAGACAACGGTGGCGCAGTTCGCCATCTCGTGTTCCATGTGTCCTCCAAACAGGCCTGCACGAACCGAAAGACCCCCGCAGGTTCAGATCATGGACAATGCCAACGCATCAGGGGTTGGCTTTGATAGTAGTTAACTCGCCCTACTCCGCTTTCTCAGCCGCCTTTGATTCGTCCACGTTTCGGTTTGGGGCAGCGGCAGCGTGCGAAACGCGAAGCACGTCTGGGTGTCACGTGTGACCCGTGTGGCGAGCCATTGCGTCCTGAACCGAGAACGTGGCAGGAGATGATGTGCGTGCTCCAAGACGAGAATATTCTCTCTTCGGTCCGTGCATTTTATTTAATCGGTCACCTTTTTATTAGTCATTATTTGCTTTGGAACTGCGCATTCGCGGTAGATGATACGCACGACTATGCGAAACGGAGTAGTCACAAATGTGTCGGATCCATAGTCTTAGCTCCGGAAAATGTTATCTTTGCAGTTGTTTGCGATGGCTCCGATGTGTCCGTCGACGGCGAGCAGCTATCAGGTGCAACCGGCCACGTGGAATCCTTCTCTATTCGAGAGAAGGGGGGCGGGGGTGGCGGGGGCCGGTGGTTGGTAGGGGAGGGGTGAAGGTTGTAATCAAGTTTTTTGTTTTGGTTGCCATCACAAAATCTCGACCGTGGAGGAAGAGTGGGTAGGTAGGATGAAGGGCCACGATCGTCCGATTTTTATATTCAAAGACTATATTCGTTCGTCGAAATAAGACCAGAGCAGACCAAACAAAAAAAAAAGGATTTATAAGTAGATGTGTGTGGGGGGGGGGGGGGGGGGGGGGATTGATTCCAAACCGGAAATCGGGGAGGCATGGTTTCGAAAGCCGACTCTTACCTGCTTCTGTCTCTTGTGGATGGAACGTACGCATGCGTTTTGTGTGTTATAGCAAGCAGACACCATTTTCTTTTTTTTTATTTTTTAATTCCAACCGCCACACAGTCAATAACACCACCCAAAAAGATTCCAGATCATAGTAATTCTTACTTCTATCTAAAGTAAACTCTTTCGCACGCACACGATCTTTCTGGGATCATTTGATGATGATCACATGGTGTGTCTTGGTTGATCTTATTGCCCCCTATTATTGTACTGCTTCTACAGTGCCAACGATCTGATATTTCCAACGTGGGTGCGATATATTTAACTCCATCCGTCGGTTGACGCATGCAGATGTAGACGATGGAACTCTCTCTCATGGACCGTTTGACGTTGAGTGGACGGCAACGCTGACAGACACCCATGGATAGGTGCCAAGGAAATCGAATCCTCCTGGTCTTACCCTCTCCATCTTGCATCCCAACCGTCCATGGCACCTACACTCCCTCCCCATTCTTCTCTCTCTAAGCACCGATAATATCTCTCTTAATATAAATTAATTACTATAAATAATATATTATTTTATTTAAATAATTAACTTTCTTATTTATATTGTATGATTAAAAAATAATTAAAATTAATTTTCTTAATCATATGAATAAGTTAGAAATTTTATCAATTAATTAAATTATTAACTGATTTAGTTCCTAATGAGTAATATGATTTAAGTAAATAGTTTATATTTTATTTTTGTGTGTGAATCATAAAAAATAAATATTATATTTTTATCTTTATATATGAAAATAAATTAAAAATAAAAATTAAATTATTATTAACATTTCAAAGAGATCTCATATTTTCCTATATAAAGAGGTTTCTGAATTTGATAATAAGAAGCTTGACAAGATAATTTTTTGACGAGCTAATCTCGAAAAGAGGATAGTTGAGGAGAGGTAGGTTCCTATATTATTTTCTAATCAGATGTTATTTATATTTTAAAATCTTTGATATTAGGATTGTTATGATTTTATCATGCATAATAAAGTTTTAATTTTGAAAACTTATGATTAATAAATAATGATAATTGATTTATAATTTTAGAATGATTATTTGACTTATAATAATCTTTTAAGCTTAAAAAATTTTCATAATTGATTTAATAATTAAAATTCTTATTCTAGATTAACATAATAGTTTTAATTTATTTAATTAAATATATTTGTATTTCAAGAATTATGTGTAAATTTTTTATAATTTAATTAGTTTTAAATTTAAGATCATAAATTTAAATTCTTTAATTCATGGATTTAAGTTATCTCTCAATTTAAAATATTAAAATTTAATTTGATAAGAGAAGTCTAATTGAGGTCTGACTTAAGTCAAGTTAATCTAACTCATGTGTCTCAGCACGACCTAACTCATGTGACCAAGTATGACACAATCCATATGATAAGGTATAATCCAACCCATATGATCGGATATTACTCAACCCACGCGATTAGTAAGAACCAGCCCATATGGTAAGATATGACCCAACCTACGTGGCTAGGAATGGTCCAGCTCATGTGATTAGGTATGACTCATTCCATGTGATCAGATATGATCCCAACCCATATGGTCGGATATGACTCAACCCACGCGATTAGGTAGGAACCAGCCCATATGGTAAGATACGACCCAACCTACGTGGCTAGGAATGGTCCAGCTCATGTGATTAGGTATGATCCATTCCATGTGATCAGATATGATCCCAACTCATGTGTCTCAGCACGACCTAACATGCAAGCCAAGTGTGGTCCAGTTTAGTGGTAATGCTTAGCATAGTCTACGAAGTTAGGCCCACCTAACTATATAGTTAGTGTTAGACACATCGTCGCTCCTTTATCCAGTTCATTGTAGCTCAGCCTAACCTATTACTTAGGATAGGCATGTGCAGTGCACGTGACCCATCCAAGACTCAAGTGGGTCAATTCGGTTTGGGCTAGCATTATATAGGATAGTCCAATTTTATATTTTTATTGGTTTAAACTCATAAATTGATTGAATTAGATAGGTTTAATCGATTTAAGCCGATTTAAGGTGATTCCAAACTAACTTGACTAATTCAAATATATTTGACCTAATCAAAATCAATCAAATCTAAATTAGACTAATTTATGGTGATTCCAAATGGTTTTATAAAGATTTGAGGTCGGTTTAATTGTATCATAATTGAATTGAATTTGGTTTAAGTCGATTGGGCTATTCCAATTAGGGTTATAATTGATCGAGGAATGTTGAGAGATTGATGTCTTATGTCTTTATGATTTATTTTGTCTGAAGGTATTATTTGAAAGTAATTATTAGTCTCCTATTTTTAAGTTTATGATATTTGAAAGTGACTAGGCTAGTGGTCCACATTAGAAGTGCAACATATGAAAGGAACTATGAGCTCATCACATCACAATGTGATAAATGAACATAGTTTAGTAGATCATATATCAAGCACGGTCCCTTATAATATTTTATCATATAATTTCTTAGATGCATACATAAATGAATGATTATGATTGTTTATATCATTATCGAGGGTATGTAAAATGATTCCCTTCGAGGATTAGCGAACTATTCGACATAATGGTTAGATGATTCCTCCACCCACTATTTAGAGGAACGTGTCCCAATTTAAACGAATGAGAGATGCCACTCCATTTGCTATTGGGAGTGTGTTCATGAATCTTTACGCTGTGGCCAAAGGGTGAACATAGCTTGGTCCAACTTCGGATGCGCAAGGTCGCCTAGGTGGATACTTAAGTGGCGAAAGCGAGCATCAGGTCATGTTGAACTGATGACTCACCTCCTGAGCATGATCTTTTTTTTGTGCTAGGCTTACTGCAAACTCGCTAAGTTCCTCCACACAAGCTTGGGTCGGGGGGAGGATCTCCCAACTCGATCCCTTCGAAGATTAAATTAGCTTTTTGTACTAGTCAAAAAAGTGCCCTAGTATTGACCAGGTGGCTGGTTTTTATACTTGCGAGTTGAGGTCGATCGTACATAATCTATTAATAATTGTTGATACATGAACGGCCAGCTCATGCCTTCCGTGCGAGTGCCAACCGACTTGCACCAAGCGGCATTGGCTCAAGCTTTTTGATGTAGCCTCATACCATGTGGTGCCATCCTGAGTTCCCCAATGCGGCTTTGTACCACGCGACATACCTTGTACGACCTCGCAAAGCGTGGTCAAGTGGTCGCCTCGTTTGAGTCCATGGTGTCGTGTTGATGTGGTCCGCCACATCAGCTTTGATGCTCCACCTCGGTGTATTGCTGCCATGGTTGTGTATTGCTTTGATGCTCCACATCAGCTGTCATGGTTGTGTATTGCTGCCTCAAGAGTGGTACCAAAATGTGCCCTATCATTCTCTCCCCTCCCAAGGGAGGCATATGCTTCGGGCTCCTCTTGGAAGGGCTTGGGGCATGACTTAGTGCCCTTGCTTGGGTGGGTCAATTGTCGTGCAGGGATTGTTGACTTGGTCGTTGGTCAACGAAAGGACCGTTGTTTGGGAGCTGGACTAGTCGAGCGGTGTAACTCGGATCCATGCTTGGCCAAGCAGCATTGTTCGGGCCCACGTTGGCCGAGCAGTTGCTTTGGCAGCGACTGAAGCAAATGATGATTGAATACATATGACTGGTCGAGTGACATTGCTCAAGCGTTGGGGACTGATATGGTCGAGTGACATTGCTCGAGCCCTGGTCTGACCGAGTAGCATTGTTTAGGCCCATGTTGGCTGAGAAGCTGCTATGGCAGCGACCGAAGCAAATGATGATTGATTGTATATGAGTGGTTGAGCAACGTTACTCAGGCACTGGGGACTGTTATGGCCGAGCGACATTGCTCGAGCCCCGATATGGCCGAGCAGCATTATTTGGGCCCACGTTGGCCGAGCAACTACTCTAGCAGCGACCAAAGCAAACGATGATGACTGTATATGACTGGCCAAGCGACGTTGCTTGGGCACTAGGGACTGATATGGCTGAGCAATATTGCTTGGGTGCCGATCTAGCCGAGCAACATTATTGGGGCCCACATTGGCCAATTAGCTGCTCTGGCAACGATTAAAGCAAACGATGATTGACTGTATATGACTGGTCGAGCGATGTTACTCGGGCATTAGGGATTGATATGGTCGAGCAACATTGTTCGAGCCCACGTTGGTCGAGCAATTACTCTAACAGCAATTGAAGCAAACAATGATTGACTATATATGACTGGCCGAGCGATGTTGCTCAGACACTAGGGATTGATATGGCCGAGCGACATTGCTCAAGCGTCGGTTTGGCTGAGTAGCATTGTTCGAGCCCATGTTGGTCGAGTAGCGGTTCTGGCAATGACTGAAGCAAATGATGATTGACTGTACATGACTGACCAAGCGATTTTGCTCGGGCACTAGGGACTGATATTGCCGAGCAACATTGTTTGGGCCCACATTGGTCGAGCAACTGCTTTGGTAGCGACTGAAGCAAATGATGATTGCTTGTATATGACTGACCGAGTGACACTAATCAGGCACTGGGGACTTATGTGGCCGAGCGACGTTGCTCGGGCGTCGATCTGGCCAAGCAGCAGTATTAGGGCCCACATTGGCTTAGCAGCTGCTCTGGCAACGATTGAAGCAAATGATGATTAATTGTATATGACTGGCTTAGCGATGTTGCTCGGGCACTAGGGACTAATATGGTCGAGCGGCATTGCTTGGGTGCTAGTTTGGCTAAGCAGCTTTGTTCGGGCCCACATTTGCTAAGTAGTTGCTCTAGCAGTAATTGAAGCAAATGATGATTGACTATATATAACTATCCGAGCAATGCTGCTCGGGCATTGATCTGGCCGAGCAGCGTTGTTTGCCCCATGTTGGCCGAGTAGTTGCTCTGGCAGTGACTGAAGCAAATGATGATTGACTGTATATGAGTGGTCGAGCGATGTTGCTCGGGAACTAGGGACTATTATGGCTGAACGACGTTGCTCGAGCCCCAGTCTGGCCGAGCATCATTGTTCGGCCCACATTGGCCAAGCACCTGCTTCAATAGTGACCGAAGCAAACGATGATTGGCTGTATATAACTGGCCGAGCGATGTTGCTCGGGCACTAGGGACTGATATGGCCGAGCGACTTTGCTCGGGCGCCGATCTAGTCGAGCAGCATTGTTCGGGCCTATGTTGGCCAAGCAACTGATCTGGCAACGAATGAAGCAAATAATAATTGACTATATACAATTGGCCGAGTGATGCTGCTCGGGCACTGGGGACTGATATGGCCGAGCGATATTGCTCAAGCAGCATTGTTCGGGCCCATGTTGGTTGAGCAGCTACTCTGGCAGAGGTTGATGAACTAGTCTGGGTGAGCTTTAGTTTGAGCAGGAAAATTTCAACGCTTTTGCTTTGGCGGGAATATTTGACGAGAGTATCATAGCTTTGGCAAAAGATTTCAGCCTTAGCAGGAATATTTAGCCTATTTTTTTTTTTAGCTTGCTTGGGAACTTGCACTTGGGCACCCTTTCTCATAAGTCATTATGATGAGGTGAGTTGCCACCCACTCCCAGGGAGGCGAAGGGTTGCTTCGGGCGATGGGGCTTTCTTTATAAACCCCTTTGTTAGCCTCATTTTGCTCATTTGCTCTGCACTCTCCTCGGTCGTCCCTCTCCTCGGTTGTTCTCCCCCGTTTTTCTCATTGGTCATCTAGCCATTTAAGTCGGTTAGGATGTCTTCCTCCTCTTTCTCTTCATCAAGTCAAATGAGGTCTAAGGGCACAACGTCGTCCTCAAGTGGTCTTAGGGGAGATAGTACGTCGTCGAGTGGGGGTTCTCCGATGAATGAAAAGGTTGTCTAGTCCCTCAAGTCCTCAAAATCATTACACGATTTCAACTTTATTGTGATCGAGGAACTGCTCGAGCGCGTTTCGGGTAGCATGCATATAACCCATTTCCGAATAGGTTTGGTTTAACACTAGATACGCTCGAGGCAGGGCTCCAATATCTGGATACAACCCGTAGTCGAGGCTTGCCTCTCTTGGTGGCGAATCTCGCCAATGCAGATGGCCAAACTCATAGCGATATCTGGTGGCCTTCCCCAGGGAATGCCAAGGCACTGGTATCACCTCGACCTGCTCACTCTTTTTTTCTTGTTTTTGCCTCTCCAAGGGGGTGAGTGACTATTACTTATATCTTGATCGGGTTTTAGAGTTAGTGGGGCACCCTCCAATGACAAGGGGTGGAAAAGTCGATACTTTTTAATTAGTTGTAGTCGAGGGTGGGGCTTCGATCTCCGGTGGTCATCGCGGTTGATCAATAACTCCCACCCTGGTTTGACTAATGATGAGTACAAGCAGCTCAGGTGGCTGAGGAGATTCTCTCTTCATCCCAGGCGATTAGAAATATGACCGAGCAATGGTTGGCTAAAGCATGGCTTAGTTTGGCTCCTCGAGGTATGGCCCGAGCCCATCTTAATTTCGACACTAGTTCTTTCTTTGTTTGCTGATCGGTTTCAGATTTTTCTAAGTAGAGATGGTGAATCTGAAGGTGCTGAAGGGGATGCCTTGCACCCCAATAGCCCCCCACCCCTTTGAGTCATCTGCTCCCCTCTCGGAGGGAACAGATTTGACAACGCGAACAAGGGGCTCTAAGCAAGTTCCGAGGCAAAAGTTAGGACCCGAAAGATGTCTGAGATGACGATGGCTCCGGAAGTTGCTACCGCACATGGGGGTGAGCAAGGAGAAGATTCTCAGGATCCTGTCCGAAGTGAAGATGTCGCTAGGACCGCCAGCGCCAAAGACGCTACTTCAGCTAAGGTCGCGGTTGGGAGATCGGCTTGTCCGACGTCAATGCGAGACCTCTGTCGCATCAAGGCATGCTTGAAGGATGAGCCATTTCAGGCTTTATTAATGAGAGACTTACCAGACCTCGAAGCCAATTCCCACCCTCGAGCCGCGTTGGTTGAGATTGTCAACTAGGAGCTGAGTCTGGATGAACAATTGAATTAAAATTGCTCAATAATATTTGATTTTTAAAAAAATATTTTTGCACAAATAACTTTATTTATAAATTTTTTAAAAGTGTTTACTAGATATATATATATATATATCTTAATTTAATTAAGATATAAATGTTTTTTAATATCTTAATTTAAAAATGTTTTAAACTAAATACTTTTAAACTTTTAATAGAACAGGAGGGTGGGGTGAGAAAGGGGGGAGGTGGAGAAGGGAGGGGATGGGGGAAGGGGAGTGGGGAGGTGGAGGAGGGTGGAAGGGGAGGGAGAGTGGGAGACGGGGTGGAAGCGGGGAGAGGTGGAGGAGGGGAAAGGGGGAGCGGGAGAGGGAGAGGGGAGGGAGGAGGGTGAGGAGGGTGGAAAAGGAGCGAGGAGAGGGAGAATGGCAGATGGGGTGGGAGGGGGAAGGAAGGGAGGGAGGGGTGATATGAGATTAAGCTTTCCATATCGATGTTACAACTTGTAACTGCCAAAGGATGTGTATTAGCAACCTGCTAGAGATCAGTGAGGCTCAACCAACACTCCAAAAGAAAAATAAATATCTACACCACTATTTTATACAAACAACAAAAAAACCAACAGTATCATTTGAACTTATTTAGAACTGCTGACTTAGACCACACTTTGATGACAAAGAACAATCAGAAAGATTAAAAAAAGGCAAGTGGACCATTAGCAACAACTAGAATTGTCACCGTAAAATTTAAGAATAAAGAATAAAGCATGTTGGCAGAATTAAGGGTGAAATTTGTCAAACAAGTATATTAGCTCAATACATAAAACTGAAGCAACATGCTATCAACTGCAACAGGAGTTGCATAGTACTATGTGAACTTCATATTTTATTTATTTCCCTTTTGCTCTCCTGACTACGCCTGTCTCACTAAGGTTACCCTTTTTAATTGGGTAAGAACATTAAAAAATTCCGACATTACTCTCGAGAATGTTATGCGTGCACAACAACCACTCCTCAAGTTCTCACCAAATTTAACCTTTATGAGGTACCTTTCACATTATAACACTGTAGATATTTCTATTCTCCAAATATGCTTAAATTGCCTTTTAGAGCTCCACCAAGCATTAATCATACTTCTGGAATACACACAACAAATTGAAACTATCATAACAGAGACGTAAAGAAAAAGGAGCTTTCTTTAGGATGTAACAGAAGAAGTATACAAATTACAACTTACGGGAAAAAAAAAACAAAGACTTAAAAGCTATCACATAAGTTACAATTTACTGAAATTGCATAGCATTAAAGAACAGAAAGAGAGTCACAATATGAAGAGTTACCTTATTTAGTGTTCAAATAGCTGCAAAACGAAGGACAGGCTTGGATGAACGCAAAAAACAACTGCAGAACAGTGATTGCAGGAGTCAACTCTCAACTAGTCACACCACTCAACTCTGTTATAGCTCTTGCTGCCTCAAATACGACCATTTCTGCCTTGTGCCGTAGACAAGATTCAAGGTAATAAAAAAATGGCCGCTCCCCTGCTTGTATGTTTGTGTTTGACTCTCTGATTACCTGAAAAAATGCCAAATTATTTAGTTATAGATTATAATAGTGACTGTGCTCATGTCAAGGTCCAAGAAAATACCTGGCTGGTGTATCTTATCAAGAGACATTGAGCAAAAGGTGAACGAACTGATCCTTTTGTCAAGCTGGCAACCAGCTTACTGACAGCTAGACGATCATTTTGTCTTATCTACGATTCAGAAAACAAATTAGTACAAGATATTAGGTTTAGAACTCCAAAAAAAACAATTGAAATACATGAAGATTCATCAGTGAACGGCTTAGTGCACAGCACAAAATCCAACAATGGACTATAAGAAAGCATATATTCCATGAATGTAAATTGCAAATAACCAGTGAAATGTATATATACACACAATCCTTGATATTTTTCAGGCAATCTTTTGCAGTAATTATATGAGAACTAGCTATTCATAGTATAGCACAAGCACATGCAATTTTTTTAGTTCACTTAAGGTGTGGGCACTCGACAATTTTTTTGCACACCTGGTGAAGTAGTGCAAGTGCATGGAACTGCACCAGAGCAGCCCTTGATTGAACAGCTTACCGCACCTCATTGCTCCATCTTTTCACAATTTCTGGGTTTGTCTGTCTCTGGATTAGTCGAAATGAAGATGTTAAACATGACGATAAACCACGACAAAGACAGAGAGAGATGCAACAGTTACCTGAAGCAAGTGAACTCCACTAACCAGTGCAGCACTAGAAACAGCAGGGTTTTCATCAACAATCGCTTGTTTCAGGTACCACTCAATTTGGGAAAGAAGAGTACCATCGGTGATTCTACAAAGGACCCGTATAGCATTGGCCCTGTACATATCAGTCTTACAATTCATATCCTTCATCAATGAGCTTGTGACGATGATGACTAATGCAGAATGTGCAACATTTTACTCCTTACACAAATCACAAAGCTACTGACGAAGATTAGTATCATCTTACCTCATCTGCAGAGGGCGAAAGTTCCTTAATCATTAAATACACCATCCTCCTGAGCACCGTATCCTTGGACTGAAATAATTTTGTGACGGCAAAAAAGACTTCCGCAGCATCAATCTAAAATGCAAAAATTCAATCCGTAATGTTAGAACATTACAGATGTTGTGAGAAAAATTTAACGCACAACAAAGAGCTGCAATGCTCAACAGATAACATCAGGATCTTACCTTGGTAAACGTTTCTCCTTGATTAAGCAAATACAACAGCTTGGTGATCACCTGTAGATCCAACATCATATCAAAGATCAAAAGAAGTCCATATTAACATTATCGAACACGCGTTGGAAGCAACATTGATATGGACTTGGGTATGAAACCTGAAAGCATCTTCGGGCATCGAGTTGGGTATCGTGGAAAACTCTGGCTTCTTGTAGGACTGCACCTTTCTCAATTCCATGAAAGGGAGAGTATTCCTCTGCAAACCATGAGCAACAAAAGATGAGTTCGACAATGGGAGATGGTTAGTTTTCCGCGACACACCAAATGCAAGCTTAAATGTAAACGATAGAACACTTCGACATCACAAGAACAACAATTTTCTCCAACATATCAAACATCAGCGAGATCTAAAAGCTCTAAATCATTTCGCTACATGAAACGGACATTAGAAGGTCAATCCCATCACTCCAACGCATATAAGTCGCATAAAACAAAAAAAAAGGGGGTTTTCTCCACAGATCCACGTTCAAAGCGGCGGATCTACGTCGAAACTCTTGGCACAAAACACATGACTCCTGGCTTTCACAAAACCAAGAAGTTCAACCAAGAAGTTAGACCCAGAAAGGGAAAGAAACGAAATCAAGAACATGACCAAGGATCAGAGGGGGGAAAAAGAAATATGACGACATGAATCGGGGTTCCGGTTAGGGTTGGGAGACGATCTTCCAGGTCGTGATCGTCGCCCGTCTTGCCGAAGGGCCGATCCGTGTCGGAGACGCGAGAAGCGGGGAGGTGACCAAGGGAAAGAGGTAGGTAATCGAACGATGTACTTATAGTAAATTCGAAACCGGCCCTAAGCCCAGCCCAAGAACTAAGCCCACATACGTCGCGACGGGATCCGTTTACATGCGGATGCGCCAGGCGAACGCATGCGCTGTCTGAACGGCGGATGAAGGAGAAGCATGCGAATCCAACGGACGATGTGAAGGCGTTCGATAGGTGGGGACGTAAAGTCTTCGCATGTTCTTCCGCCGAAAATAGCACTCTTTGAGATGACCGGTGTGCGATTAATTTCTTCCTACGCCACCTTCACCCTACTCGCGTTTGGAAAACATTTTCGTTTTCCGTTATCCCTCGTTACACAAATCATCAATTTGGTAAAGCATGTGATATATGCGCCAATAGGAATAAAAAAACACGCATATATTTATCTCCACGAATAAGTGATTTCTAAATTATCTATTGGAGTGGCAAAAATATTCTGTATACAGCTGAAAAATCCGTGCTAATTTTCTTTCCCGGAGGCATGTGAATTCTTTTTCGCGGATTGTTCAGTTTAACCCTCTGACAGATTCGTTCAATTTTTACTGTAGCTGACGATTTAGTGGGGCATGTAATTTATTTCGATGTTTTAAGAGATAACGAAGAATGCGAAGAAAGCCCGTCACTCCGAGCTCAGCACCACCCTTGACGAATAACATAATGTATGAAGTCCGAGAGAAAGTCTTGATAAAAAGTGAGCTTGCGAAAAGCCAGACACCGTTTCAAATGGAAAGAGGTAGCAGCTCCACCTTCGGAGCAGCTTGAGATGCTCCAACGCAGTACCATCGATGGAATCTGTTGTGACAAGTTTGCAAGTGAGATCTCCTGCAACAGACCATCACAGCGAAGGAATAGGTTTGCAAGTGACGGCCTTCTTGGTAATGGTGGAAGTAGTGAAGAAGCCAAATATACCGTATCGAGGTCATCATCCATCGGGTGCGATGGAGAAGGAAGAGGTACAACATAGCACACGAACAAGTAGTGGGGATTTCTGAGGAGAGCAACCCCAGGCCGAGCTTATTTCATTCTTTTATTGAATGATTTAGGGGACAAGGGGCCGCAGTGCCAATCTACACGCCCTTTAGCTTGGACACCGCCGCCCGCCCCTGCTTCAGCTTTGCCACCAACCCATCTTCTCCTTCCACATGCCGCTACTTGCAATCCAGTAGAGCCAGCATTGTTATTAATCGATTTGTTCTTTGCACATTCGCAGTAATCGCAAATAATTCAGAGATAAACAGACAACACTAGTTCAAGTCCACATAATATAAGAAGACTACGACAAGACTCTGTTGAGCACAAGGCGTTCTAATCAACATTTTGACAATAATAGCTACCCAGTTACTTATAACACTTCAATTTTCACATCCGACCTAGCCTGATTCAAGTGAGCTGGCTGTGGCCTTGAGATCCACGTTTCATCAGTGTCCGTCCGTCGTCTGTTCTGCATCTGTAATGAATCCGTCTTTCTCCTACCACTGATAAAAGAGAGAGAGAGAGAGAGAGAGAGAGCGCATCAGATTCAAGTAGACATCCTCCTACTTTTCTTCCTATCGTAGCGCCTCATGTATCCCATATCATCACAACAGCTATCACCCCAATTCCTAACACTACAGCAAGCCATCTTATAAATGGCGTGTCTGCAGCAACCGGTTTCTGTGGCTTAAAACCTTTAGCGAGCAGGTGGTTTATGGATACGTATATGAAGACCCCAGTTGCGAGTCCCATGGAGATAGCGTAAATCCAGTCTGCCACGCGGCCTTGCGTGGTTGCGTCTATTATGATGCCAATCGCCACCCCGATGGGGCTGGAGATTGCAAAAGCAAACGAGTAGGCGGCGCAGGAGAGAAGCGGACGGTTTGGCATCATCCTCAGGAGAGCTATGCCCATGGCGATGGCTGCGAACACCTTGTGCAGGCTGATAGTCCACAAAGCTTTCCATGCATCAGCTTTGGTATCTGCACATCAACCATTACATCAAAAAGAAGAAAAGAAAATAGCATGGCGTCGGGACGAACGAAGCAGGCATTAATGAAACAGGAAGATAGCGAACGGCATCAACAAGAGACCAAAGCAAATGGGCTATTCTAGTTTCGAAAAGTGCAAGCAAGACAATACATCCGCATCGTCTCGATGTAAATTCAGCTGAACTGAAGCAGCCTTTAATATTTATTTGAAACAAATTTGTGGGAGTTTTTAGATGATGATACATGGCTGTGATGGTACTCAGCAGCCACAAATTAGGACATCTAACGAGAACAAATAAAAATGTTCAAGCGAAGTATGTTAAAAATGAAGAAACAACATGGGAAGTACAAGGACGCAGTATTCCTTTGTCATATCGGGACCTTTAGTGAAGAGTGTTTATGAGGTCATAATAACGAGGAAGAAAGCATAGCAAGGTTCCACGGTTGAACTTTCTCCTACATTTCCATTCCGCTGGGGTAGTTCTCAGAAAGAATAGACTTTTAATGGAGTTGTAGCCATGATGAAAATAAAGTCTCCTATTCCAGTGTACTTTTCCTGACCTAGTAATAGATTGACTTGTCAATCACCATAAGACCTTTCTACCAGGCAGTGATGTCCACAAACTATTTTTGACAAAATCAATTGGGGGGCATTAGATTCCTTTAAACAAGTTGGCTTTCTCATAATAATTAGTGGCAACTTCTCTTTCAATGATGACTCCCTTTCTTCAAAATTAATATCTTAAAATTTTTATTTTTTTTCTCTTTTTTTATTATTTTCTTTTTTATTTAATTTCAATTTTCATTGAAATAGTTAATTTCAATCTCATTTGAAATTTTATTGAAATTTCAATTTTTTATTTCATTTTTCCAAAAAGACCTCTATATATTCACATTCTCTAATTCTTATTTTTTTTCAGTGGGAACACTCATGTATCTTTGGAGAAAAAAAAAAGTCGAGAGATGCATTTTTGCTTCTATGTTAATCTTAATTCTGTTCACTTCTAAGTAAATTTCAGTCTCTTTTAACGCTACAAGAAACACAGATCCAAAACATGACAGGAAAATAGATAGTGCATCAGAAACACAATATATACCTGCGACGCCAATCGCTATTCCTTCGAAAACCGAGTGAAAGCACAAGGCAAAAATCAACAATATGCTATCTCCAAGTGAACCAGCATCACGTAGTAGAGATGCCACAGAATGATCACCGGGGCCCTGTCCAACCTGCAAGAAGCATGTAGGAAGAAAAGTTCATCCATATTATCTTCGGGTTGTGGAGCAGAATTAAAATGGTTAACAAGCTTTGAAGCAAATTATACTCGGACAAGCGCACAACCTTTGCGTGCGTCGTACAAAGGTTTAGCTCAAGCAACTTGAAACAATTTCTTATATTCGGGGCTTTTATAACAGGATAACGATCAACTTAACGCGATCATACAATTTGTGAATTATTAGATTATTATAAGTGGAGTGACGTTTTGGCTTCAGATACTGCTGCTGGTTGTTGATCTCAGAAACATAAAAGATTGTTGTTGGTCTAAGAAACTCGCATGATGGCATTCTGTAAATTTGAAAGTAGTCAATTCTAATTTATAAAACCAGCAGGAGGCCATCTCACCTCTTGTTGGGAATGGGAGACTCCGCCTGTCGTGTCCTGTTTACTCTGATGCGAACTTTCTGCCACGATTCAAAAAATTGTCCCGTCAAAACTAATACGAAAGAAAAGAGAGATCAAATTCAGCAAGCGAGGATTATGATGTAGAAAAGAAAACATCAAAATGATTGGAAGAACATAAAATAGATTAATCTACGAAACGGAATATTCTAAACAGGGAAAAATCACGATTAACGTACGAAGATAAAAAGAAGATTGACAAAGAAAAGGATTGTTCCATCACAGTACGGTTCTGCATCATTATTAACACCGATAACAGAAAACCTTGAACATAAATCAAGCAGAGAAGTAAAAATACTATAAAAATGAAGAAGACAACCTTGCCCGCTTTCCACGTCTCGGACGCTCCGCCCCCTTGCCACCACGACCGATATGATGCAGTCGGCGAGCAAGGTGATGGCGAAACCAGCGCAAGCCAGCATGAAGGCGAAGGGGTAGTCCTTGTCGGTGAGATCCTCGAAGGTCTCGTCAGAGTCGCTGAGGAAGTGCATCATGGCCGTCCCCAGGAAGACGCCGCCGGCGAACTGGGTGCCGAGGGCGAGGAACGCCTCGTTCCACTTCAAGAAGTAGGGGGATACGCCGGGGAGGAAGGTCGCAAAGAAGATCACGATGAGGCACCAGACCTTGGTGAGGATCAACGACTTAGATCGGAGATCCGGCTTGTTGCTCCCGGCGGCGTCGGCGTCCGTATCGTCGTCGCCGCCGCCACTGCCACCGTGGGCGGAGACGGCGACGGCGAGGAATAGGAGGAGCAGGATGAGGACGAAGGGGAATGGGGATTTGGCCATGGCGACAGCGGAGGCGTTCCAAAGACTGGAGATGGGCCGCTGGGGTAATTATATGTATTGTTTGGTTATGGAAGGAGCTAAAGAGGCGGGGGCGAGGGGTGAATCCGTGATTCGTTTTTCTTGGCAACGGTAGTACTACCGGGTGGAGGGTGGGTGTGTACTGCAAAGGAGGAGACGGGAGGCAGTAGTACGATATGGATGGGTCGGGTGAAGAGAGGCACTATGTGGAGGAGACTTGTGCTTTCGGGATTGACAGAGTGTGAGTTCAGTAAGTCCATTCACCAGGAGGAGCCGACGAATTTGACCTAGTCTTCCCCGTCGAGTCGTCGATTGCGGGTTCGGACCATGTTATTCACAAGATCCGTGACAGTTGCAAATCTGAACCCCCTCCACGATTCGAAGTTATTTAACCATGCGTGTGTGAGAACAGTTTAACTTGGATAAAAGGTAGAGATAAAAGGAGATCAACAGATTGTAGCTAAGTAAAGATTGAAATATAGTAAGTTAAAACTCACATAATAAGATTAAAATATAGTAAATTAAAACTCACACAATAAGAGAAGTACACAGTGATGTATAGTGGTTTGATCGATGAGGTTTTCAATTTTTACTATCAATTTTTCTTGAAGAGTAAAGACCAAGTACCTCTCTTACAAACTTTTACAAGTGGTTCACATTCTTATAGAACTTTGACAAAGTAAAACTTGGGAGGTGAACACTCAAGCTATTGAATGTAATTTTGCTATAGCTTTAACTCAATTTTTATCACTTCTCAATATACTTAGTCAGTTGAGAAGAGATGTGCATTTATAGACTCAATTGACTTCTGAATTGGAGAAAAAAGAATCACATCCTGAATTTTCGGGTACTAGCGGTACCATCGCTAGTTGACCCTGCTCTGTCAGTGTACTGGGCAGTACCATCGCCCAGTCTGACAGTACTATCACCTGATTGGGTCCTCGAGCACTGTAGAGGAGTGGTACCACCGCTTATCAGGTGGTACCATCGTTGACAGGTAATAACTGTCAACGGTACCACCGTTGACCTAGGGCGACACCACCGTCCAGACCACTTGAGAACCTATACTTGGGGTGGTACCACCGCCAGACATGGTCCACCACTGCTGAATGAGCCCTGAATCCGATCTAATTCAATCTAATTAAGGCCAAGTTGGTCCCTACTAGGGTTAATCAGGATTATCACCTAACTCTAATTACTTGCTAACTACAAAATTGACATATATTTCTAAGCAAATTCTAATCCGGCAACGTCGAGTTTTCTTCTGGCGAGCTTCCGACGGACTTCCGACACACCCTCTGATATCTTCCGACGGACTCCCAACAGGCTCCTGGACTCTATGGCGAGTTCGATGAATCTTTTGGCAAGTGATAAGGATATTAAGTATGACGAGACACCTGGTCTTCTGTCGTACAACTGGCTGACGTCATCGCCCCTCCTGCGCTCCAACCACCCATGGTGTGACGGCCCGACGTCGCTTCTCCTCAGCATCGCCCCAACTACCCGCTCAGCTGACCACGGCACCGACCTGCGCGGTCAGACCCGTACACCACTTACAGACAGTCGGAAGCACTCCCTCCGTCCAACCTATTTAACCCGAACAGGTAGGACAGGATGAAGGGGCGGGATCATGATCTTCATCTTCTTCTTCTTCCCATAAACACTCCGAGAGGTGAGTAGACTCGGACACCCCGCAATTCCCTCTCTGAGGAACTCGGTAAACCAGGCCACCAGACTTAGGCGTCGGAGGGTGGGCGGAGCATCCGACCGCCTTCTGCGGAGACTCGTCCCGAAGGCCGAGGCGCGCGACCACCTTCGGAGCTTCGGACGAAGCGCGGCGTCATCGGCGGGCCGAACCACCGAGGCGACCCCGGTTTCCGGATTTGCCCGCAGCGCCCGAAGTCCGCGGTAAAAGTTGTTTCCCCTAGCAGTTGGCGCTAGAAGGAGGGCCTCTGCAGCCGAAAAACTACTGCTCCGCCCTAAGCGACGATGGATGAAAGATCGTTTCCGGTGGCACCTCGGCGGAGAGTCCCGGACCTCCGAACCCGGAGGGCGATACGCGGCAACTATAGATCGCTATTGGAACATATTTAGCGGCCGGGCTCTACCCGCTAGTCGTGTTCCACGCTTCCCCCATCACGGTGGAGGCCTTCGAGACCTCTCCCAGCGAGTCGGACCACAGCAGAAATCTTGTCAGTGTCCTCCTACTTTGCTCCGGAGGCGGCGAGCCGACCCTTCAAACGCGGAACCTCTCCCCCGGCATCACGAGGCGTGCGCGGCACCATCTTCTCCGACCTCCCGCCCGGGTTCGGCCTGAACCGGGCTCTTGAAAACGGGCGTCACTTTGAACTTCGGCGGTGTCTTGATTTCAGCGGACTGTTTGGGCTCAGTCCGGTCCATCGCCGGCGTTTGGAGGAGTGCAAGGGGCGTCGGAAGTCCAAGAAGAAGCAGAGGAAGTGTTCCACTTTGAGTCCCGTTACGCCCGACATGCAGGAATACCCGGTGCCCTTGAACTTCCGTCTCCCCTCCATCGACCTCTATGATGGGGTCGGTGATCCGGCCGATCACGCGCCTTCCGGGCTCAAATGGCCCTATATGGAACTTGGGCGCCTTGATGTGCGGGCGTTCCCACCACGTTGAAAGGATCCGCGCGCGCATGAGTACGATACCTTAAAAGCGGGTCGATAACATCCTTTGAAACGGCTCGCCAAGGACTTGAGCTACGCTTTGTGGCGTTGCGCGACCAAAGCCTTGATCGCTCCTCACGGGTTTGAAGCAAAGGAGGGCGAACCCCTCTCCCAATTCGTGCGAAGGTTCACCACGGAGAGTGCAGGAGTTATCGGATGCTCACCGTCGCTATTGGTGCGAGCATTCATGATGGGGCTGCGGCCGTCGAGGTTCTTTGGTCCTTGGTGGAAGCGACCCCATGTCCATCGCGAAATATTTCAGCAAGTCGATGCGTGGCGGCGAGTCACGGATGTCGGGAAGGAAGGAAGAGCGAGGGGACATCTGCCCCATCCGTCGGGACGGCGGCTAGTCGGGAGTCCCCACACCGAGGCGCGCATGGGTCGTCCCGATCCATCTGTGGTGAGCCGCCACCTCCCCCTTGAAGGCATCTCGGGCCAAATATTCCTCCAGTTAAGGGCGAGGAATGCTCGAGCCGCCACCTCAAATGAAGCGGCGGCGGTGGCGATAGCTCCGATATTGCGTTTTCATCGGCAAAGCGGGCATGATACGAGCGATGCTACGGTAGGCGACAAATTGAAGAGGCGATCCGAAGAGGTCACCTCGATCAATACCTCGGCACCGCGGGCACCATCCCTGCGCCCGAAGGCCGGTCGAGCAACATATCGCGTAATCACCGGGGACCCGCCGGGGACATAGCGCCTCGGGCGAAGGGCTTATGCCCCAGCCGCGGCCAGAATACCACCCTCCTCGAGCCGGAGATCACATTCCCCTCGAGGATGAGGAGCACGAGCATGCGATGCCACGGTGGTGTCGGCCCAATTGCCAGCGCCGCAGTCCGAAGGATCATGGTCGTCTTGGCGGCTCACCGACATCCTCTACTTCGAGGCCTTTACGAAGTGGGGCTGCGAAGGAAGCCTAAAGCCTTGCACTCGGCGCTCACCGGCTTCACTTTGGCGACTCGATCTCGCCGCGAGTGCGATAACCCTACCATTGACCCTCGGCGACTCCCGAAGGCCAAAACTCTGCGGTAACTTTTACGGTGGTCGACCTCCCCGCTGCGTACAACGCCATCACAGGCGACCCACCCTCCCGGCTAAGGGCCGTTCTGTCCACATACCACCGGACAGAAGTTCCCTACCGGTAGCGGAGTCGGGAAGGTGCGGGAGATCCTCAAGAATCGAGCGGTGTTACTTGTGGCGACCTCCACAGGTAAGAGGAAAAGGCGGGAACAGCCCCTCGAAGACCAGCGAAGCGCGCGGCCGAGCATCGAGCCAACAAACCCGGCGGTTAATATTCGGCTGCAAGATGGCCGTCGATCGGACGGTCGGGATTGGCCGGACACAGGTGATCAGAGCGGGCGCAACTCATCGACCTCCTCCGAGAAAGCGCCCGATGTCTTTGCACAGGCGTTCGACCTCGGGAATCGACCGAGGTCTCCCAACACCACCTACATATCTCCCGACCGCGCTCGGTGAGACAAAGACCTCGACCTCGATCCCTCGGCGCCAACAAGG
This sequence comes from Musa troglodytarum, assembly GCA_023547065.1. Classification (NCBI taxonomy): domain Eukaryota; kingdom Viridiplantae; phylum Streptophyta; class Magnoliopsida; order Zingiberales; family Musaceae; genus Musa; species Musa troglodytarum. The sequence goes on from CP097510.1 coordinate 19,124,146, forward strand.
CTGTGCGAGAAGGAAGTTGATAGGCTCTTGGCGTCGACTTCATTGAGGAGGTCGGTTCCCTCGATGGCTGTCAATGTAGTCCTCGTCAAGAAACCTAATGGAAGTGGAGGATGTCGTTGACTACCGATCGTCCGGGCCTGCCGGTCTTCCCCTACCAAGGATCGACCAAGCTGGTCGACTCAGCCAGATGCGCCGTTTCTCCTTCATGGGCGCCTACTCGGTTACAACGGATCGGATGGCCCCAGGATCGCAACATACTGACCTTCCACACACCCGGGAGCCTACTTCTACAAAGTTATGCCATTCGGGTTAAAGAATGCGGCGCCACCTACCAAAGGATGGTGAACAAGGTGTTCGCGGCAAATAGGGCGAAATATGGAGGTCTATGTGGGCGACATGATCGTGAAAATCGCCGAGGGCTGCACACCTTGGCGACTTGCGGAAACCTTCGCCACGAGAAGGTATGGGATGCGCTGAACCGGCCAAGTGCGTCTTGGCGTGACATCGGGCAAGTTCCTCGGGTTCATCATACGAGAGAGGAATTGATGCCAACCCGAGAAGATCCGAGCTCTCACCGACATGAGATCTCCAAGCAGTTAAGGAGCTTCAATGCCTTAACGGAAGGATAAGCGGCTCTATCGGTTTCTATCGGTCGGAGATAAGTGCCTCCCTTTCTTAGGAGTCCTCAAAGACCGAAGAACTTTCAATGGGCGGCGAGTGCGAGAAAGCCTTCGCCGCCACGAAGCGGCACCTCTCGAGCTACCCGACTTACCTCGGTGTCTGCGCGGAAAAACTCACCCTCTATCGGCATCGGCATGCGATGGCTCGGTGCTTGTGAAAGAAGCCTCGAGCGCAACACCGTTACTACACCGACCATGTGCTCGTGGGCGGGCGGCGCTATCCTCCCATTGAAAGGCTGGCATTGGCACTCATTCTAGCGGCTCGGAAGCTCGCGCCCTTACTTCAGCCCATGCGATTGAAGTCTTGTGACCGACCAACCCCTGCGTCAAGTTCTTTCTAAGTTTGGCGTAGCGGGCGTCTCCTAAAGTGGTCGGTGGAGCTATCAGAGTTCGACCTGCTGCTACAAGCGAGGACAGCCATCAAGGCGAGCCTTGGCGATTTCATCTCGGAGTTGACACCACCGGAGCGAAGGCGTTGAGCCAATCCACCGAGGCGGATCTTTGCCGTGGATGGGTCTTCCGGCTCGAGGCCGGCGCGGACTCATTTGGAGGACCCGGCGGACACGCTTTGGCGTTCCCTCGCCGGCTTCGGCCACAAACAACGAGGCCCGAATCTGGTAGTTGGCGAGCCTCCGTTTGGCGGCGAGATGCAACTAGGAGCAATCCACATTCTCCACGGATTCCCAACTTGTCGCCGAGCAAGTTGGTGGAAATGTCGAGCGCGGGACTCGACCATGTCGGTCTGGCCAGAGAGTAAAGCCCAAACCTCTAACTTTCCCGCTTCACTCTGTCCGGGGTGCGAGTCCCGAGCAGCGGGCGGACCAGCTCATGGCCCGGCCTCGGGGCCGATCGGAGGACATCCGGTCGAGTGACAATCATGGAGATCGGGGATCCGAGTCCGACCACCCCAGCGTGGATCCGGGAAGTACTTGAAGTACAAGCGCGAGGATCACTGCCCGGTGATGAGGGCAAGGCACGCGGCTCGCCGAACTCGAGCGTGGTCTTGTGAAATCGGCCGACTCTACAAAGGTCTTTTCCCACCCCTACTCGATGCTTAGATCCGAAGAGGCGGGCCGATTCTCGAGAGGTCCAGCGGGATTTGTGGGGAGCACATGGTGGCCGAACTTTGGCCTTCAAATCTTGCGCGGGGTTGTGGCCTCTGGCTGCAGAGGCGCCAAGGCTTTCGTGCGGCGGTGCGACACTGCGGCGCCGGGCCCGAGCCCGCGGCTCCCATGTCCCATGGGTGCGCTGGCCCTTCGCTCAATGGGAATGGACCTCTTGGGGCCGTTCCCCGGCGTCCGGCGGAGACATATTATTGTGAGGATAGATTACTTCACCAAGTGGGTGGGCCAGGCCCAGCAGCCATTACTGTGAGCGGGTGAGCGGTTCGTATGGAAGAACATCGTGACCGATTGATGCGCCCAGCGTTATCATCGCGATACGGCACGGTCGCCCGGCACTCGGTTCTCGGAGTTACGCGACCTATCACATCGGTGAGGTTTAGCTCGGTGGCCCACCCGGACCAGCGGGCTTGCGAGGTAACCAGCGATCTATCACGGATGGACTTAGGAAAGGACCTTTGGAAGCCGTCGAGGTGGGTCGGCGAGCTCCCGAACATCCTATGGTCCTGCGGACTACCCGAAGGCGGCAGGCGAGTCCCCTCTGACCTTGCATTCGGCGTGGAAGCGGTCCTACTGCCGGTTAGTCATCCCAACATTCCGGGTGGAGAACTGAGAATCCACCTCGGCCCGAGGGAGTTCGGGCTGGCCTGACCTGCTGGAAGAAGCGGGGCAGCGCGCGCGTAAAAATCTTTGGCGTACAGCGAAGTGTAGCCGGGAGTTACAACAAGAGTGCGCCCTCGACCCCTCGGGATGGGCGACTTAGTCCTCGCAGGCGATGGCGACCCGCTCACTCGAGGGCAAGCTTGCACCTAAGTGGGAAGGCCCCTACCGAGTAATCCAAGTAGTCCGGCCAGGAGCGTTAAAGGCTCGCGACTATGTGGCAGCGATTCAGGACTTGGGCGTCCACAACCTCGGAAATATTTTGTCTAAGGACCAAGCGAGTAAATCGATGTCAAACTCGGGACATTGAAGGAAGTCGGAGAATGTATGAAGAAAACATATTTGTATTGCCAAAGAGTTTTGGATTACAAAATGTGCCCCTAAGTGGGAAGTAGCATTACAAAAAGCAAGGAAAGCCCTCCAAAAGAAGAAAAAGAAGTCTTGAGCCGCGGCCGGGAAGGCGTCGTCGAAGGAACCTCGCCGGGCATGTCGACCCCACGATCCTCGGGGCATGAGGCGAAGGATCCTCCTCGACCATCGAGCACGGAGGACATGCTCGGGAGCGGGCGAGGGCAACTTTGTACCCGTGCTCGTCGACACCACGGCCGTCGGTCGGGCGAGGAGGAAGCCCTCAGACTTCTTGTATCGTCGGCGCCTCCGGTCCTTCTGCGGCGACTCCCTTCCACGCGGCAAGGGCTTCACTGGCGGCCTGCGGCTCGGCCTCCTCGAAAGTCGGCTTGGCGGCCAACCGAGGCCTCCTCCATCGGGCGGTTCTCGGCCGCTGCGGAGGACCACGCAGATCGGCCTCGTCGTTGGCGGCCTCGAGCTCAGCGGTCGACGGCGACTTCGCGCCCATGTCCGCCGCGCTCGGCGGCAACCGCCTCGGGTCGACCCGTTCGGGCCTCCTCGGCTGGCGGCGCAACTCCAAGTTGCGCTCACCGGGCCGTGCACCAAGCGGCCGAGTCGTGCACCCGGTCGAGAGGCGATGGTGTAGTGGAGATTACGCACAAGAAAAAACCACGGCGGTGATGAGCGAGCTCGGCCAAGAGGATATAAGCAAAATGGTGCTTACCCACGCCGACTTGGCGGACTTGGCAGCGCCTTAGAGGCGTGTATAGGTCGAGCCATGTCGGGATGGGCGCCCGGAGGTAGTGGGCGAGGCTCTCCCCGACCCACACCTTGTCCCCGGGGCGGACCATGCCGGGCCACGAGAGGGTCGCTCGCGGCCCGAAGGACCTCCCCATCATTCCGGAAAGAATGGCTGATCCTTCCCAGCGTGACCCGGCACAGTCTGCATGGATGGAGGATCGGCCCTTCCCGGTCGCCCCCTGGCTGGGACCAGCTCTCTCGGCAGGAGTGGTGGCGCCCGGTTGTTCAGTCGCCCCGGTCGGCACGGCCACTGGCGTCTCCAGGTCCACCACCTCCTTGGCCTTTGCCCTCTTCTTGGGACGCCCCTCATCGGCGGTGCGCGGGGAGCCACCCCCCGCCCGCTTGGAGACCGCCGGAGAGCGCGGAGATGGTCCCCTCGGAGCACCCGAGTCGTGGAAGGATCGCAGGTTCACCATCCCTGCAAAAAGGCGGCGATATGTCGAAGATAGAGTATGGCAGCAATCTAAAAGGAAGCTAACATACCTACCGAGAGCGCGGACTCGGCCCGGCCTCCACCACATCGCCCGACATATAGCGGATGGCTTGCGAGGAAGGGAGGATTACCTCACCGCCGAGGTGAGCACGCCTCGGCACTGGCCGGGCAGCATTATCGATGGTCCCGACGACCACCGAACCGAAACCCCACCGGCCCGCATCGACAAAAAGAAGCGCCTCTTCCACCCTTTGTTATTGGTGGGGCGCGCTAACCCGAACCCCGTCGGCGGCGAAGTAGCCCGACCCCTTGAAGAGGCTAAGCAGAGAGGAAAAGGTTGCGGGTCGGGGCGATGTTGGCGTAGTGGCATTCCCCAGAAAAACCACCGTGTACCGCCAAGAGTTGGGGGTTATCCGGGAAGGCGAAATACGCCACAGGAGATGCAGGATACGATGATCGGAGTGCGGGGAAGGCGCAGCCCGCCTCTAGGGCATCGCGGACAGTGGCAAAGCCCTTGGGAACCGGGTCAAAGCCCGCTGTCCCGCTTCGGCCAGAGGTTGAACTCCTCCGGATGCCGTAGCGCCACGGAGAATCCCACCATACGCCGCCCAAGACAGAGTCTTGTGCGGCCACATCAAGGCCTCTAACTCACGCGCGCCTGCATCCGAGGAAGGGCTGGAAGGAGGAGACGAAGGGAGAGCGGCGACACGGGTTGTAACCGATGGGGAGGAGGAGGAGGAAGGTAAGAAGAGGAAGTGGAAGGAAGACCCATCGCACACTAACCTATAAAGGAAGAAAGCCGAAGAAGCTAAAAGGCACCGGAGCCTATGGAGAATACTTGAAGGAAGACGACGGCAGGACAAGAGAAGAAAACTCCGCTGATAAAGTGGTAGAGAGACGCGAGGCTCCCTATTTATAGAAAAAGGGGAACCTCGACCTTTCGCCTCCCGAGGCAGGCGACAGCATGACACCGCCACATCGCCCAATCGCATCACATCGGGCAGTCGAAGCGCCGGCGTCATATTGATGAAGAGTTGGCGTGTACACCCCCCCCAGGTAAAAAACTTGTCCCGCACGCCAGCGGCTCCTCGATTCCAGCAACCGCACTATCGCGAGCCGTTTTTCGAAGCGGCACGGCGGCGGTTCGGTTTTCTAGGTCTTGAGCGGTTGCTCGACCCCTGGTTTTCTAGACCCCTGGTTTTCTAGGTCTTGAGCGGTTGCTCGACCCCTGGTTTTCTAGGCCTGGAGCGGAGCCTCGGCCCCCATCTCGAACGGAGGTTCGGCTATTCTGGTCTTCTAGGTCTTGAGCGGTTGCTCGACCACTGGTATTCAGGGCCTTGAGCAGCAGTTCGGCCACTCTCCCCGAACAGAGGTTCGGCCATTATGGTTCCTCAGGTCGTGTGCGTGACCTCGACCCCTTGTACCAAAATGACTGCCTGGCGGTGAAGGACTGGACGTGTCTCAACTCCCGCCTTCCGGACGTCGGCTTGGCAGGAGAATCGGGCATCTCCTCGACTTCTTATCCCGAACGACGCGGTTCGCCATTATGCTCCTCGGTCGTGTGCGTGACCTCGACCCTTGTACCAAAAATGACGGTCGGCAAGCGTGAAGGACACGACGTGTCTCAACTCCGCCTTCCGGACGTCGGCTTGGCAAGGAGAATCGGGCGCCTCGACCCCCTTATCCCGAACGACGGTTCGCCATTATGCTCGTGTCGTGGCGTGACCTCGACCCCTTGTACCAAAATGACGGGTCGGCAAGCGTGAAGGACTCGACGTGTCTCAACTCCCCGCCTTCCGACGCCGGCTTGGCAAGGAGAATCGCGCCTCGACCCTTTATCCCGAAGCAGCTCGCTATATCGTTCCATGGGCCCCGAGCGCAGGCCACACACACACATCCCGACAGCTCGCTACTCGACTACCACGAGCCTTGGCGCGCCGGCCACACCTTCCGAACGGCGGTTCGGCTTATCACGATTTTGCAAGTCGTGCGTGACCTCGACCCTAGTAGCCAACGACGGGTCGGTAGAGACTTGACATCGCCGGCCCTTACCTCGAGCCGCCACCCATCGTTCAATGGCCCACTCGCGAGTCTCAATCTCTGATTACCGGACGTCGGCTTGGCAAACGGAACTCGGGCGTCTCCTCGACCCCCTTTATCCCGAACGGTAGTTCGGTACATGATCTTGAGCGACGGCCGATCATCGCATCTTAGGCCTTGAGCGGTGGCTCAAGACTATATCCCGAACGACGGTTGGTGACAACGGCTCGGGTCTTGAGGTTCCTCGACTTTCATCCCGAACGGTAGTTCGGTACATGATCTTGAGCGACGGCCGATCATCGGCATCTTAGGCCTTGAGCGGTGGCTCGGCACTATATCGAACGACGGTTCGGCGACTATGGCAGGTCTTGAGCGCGCCGACCCGCACCGCAGCGACCTTGGTCAATCATGACACAACACGGTGGAACTTACGCCCGAGATCTCGCGGCAATCGTGTTCTTCCAGCACCACCCCAAATTGCCCCGCAGAGTGGCTTTTGAGGGGGTAGTGATAAGGATATTAAGTATGGCGAGACACTGGTCTTCTCGCATAACCGGCCGACGCCATCGCCTCCCGCGCTCCAACCGCCCACGATGTGACAGCCCGACGTCGCTTCTCCTCAGCATCGCCCCAACTACCCGCTCAGCTGACCACGGCACCGACCTGCGTGGTCAGACCCGTACACCACTTACAGACAGTCGGAAGCACTCCCTCCGTCCAACCTATTTAACCCGAACAGGTAGGACAGGATGAAGGGGCTGGATCATGATCTTCATCTTCTTCTTCTTCCCATAAACACTCCGAGAGGTGAGTAGACTCGGACGCCCCCGCAATTCCCTCTCTGAGGAACTCGTGACAGGCCACCGGCAAGGCGTCGGAGGGTCGGGCGGAGCATCCGACCCGCCTTGCTGCAGGACTCGTCCCCGAAGGCCGAGGAGCGCGCAGCCACCTTTCGGAGAGCTCGGACGGGCGTGAGCAGGAGTCATCGACGGGCCCGAACCACACCGAGACGACCCCCCGGTTTCCGGATTTAGCGCCACGCGCCCCGGGGTCACGGTAAAAAGTTGTTTCCCCTAACAGCAAGTATCCGAACTTTCTCAATGATCTCCACGAACCTCCGACGATCTTTCCGACGAACTTCCGAAACCTTTGGTAAGTTCTTGATTTATTCTCGGCTAGTTCCGACAGCACCTCCGATGATATTTCGGACTTCTTGTGGACTCTCAAACTCACAACGTACTTGACTCCGATAATTTATTTTATGTCTTCATTGCTATCGTAATTAATCCTACATATTAATCTCAATAATATGGATTAGATCAATAACCTATCAATTGACTTTATCATCAAAATTCAAGATTCAATAATCTCCCCCTTTTTTATGATGATAATTAATTAATGACGGAGTCAATCTTAACTCCCCTTATCTATATACCATATTTTGAGAAGAAGAATACTTAAATTCAATCTCCTTGAATTCAAGCCGAAACAGATAAGTTACATCCGTTGAACTTATTATCATGCTTAACAAGCATGATTTTTTATCCATAAATACGAAACTTCATATTTTTCACAATCTAAAATGATGTCAAGATATGATACCCATTTTCAAGTTCAATGTCGAATGATGATGGACATTTATCACTTCGACAAATGATACTAATTTTAATTTTGAAATAAAACAAGGATCAAATGATATCAAAATAAAATTGCACAAATGCAAGGCATGATATTATTTTACGATACATCTTCAAATGAGATGAAAACTTATCATATCTATAAAAGATACCAAATTTAAATATGATATGATAACGATTTTATAAAATTAGCATGTAAAGCATGCATGAACAATTCACGATACATGTGATACATTCCAATTACGATACGCTTCATTTTGCAATCAATTTTTAATACAAAACATTTGCGATATGTTACGATACATTATTCAATATAATACATTCAAGGCATTTATTATTCCATCAAGTCATCAATTCATCTTATCATATTCTCTTTCCATATTCTTCTCCTCCTTTGTCATCAACAAAAAGATAAAAATGACAAAAAGAAAAGAATAACAAAGAGCAATTCAATCATTCTTTTTGAAAATTAGTCCTAATGAAATCATAAGATTGATCATTAAAAGCCAAAGTTCATAAAATTTTCTAAGATCTCATGAAAAATTCAGTATTATGAGTTAATTTTGCATAATAATACTTGAATTGAATCATTCAAGTCAATAAAAATTTATTCAAGAATTGTTTATACCAAATGAAATTAGAAAAGAGATGAAATTGATAAGACTCATAAAAAGAACTATAAGAGTTCATTCAAGAAGGATTGAGATGAAAGGTTCAAGAGCCAATTTGAAAATTCAAGTCGAAAAATCATAAAGTGAAAAAGATACATCATTGAAGCCAAGACATTCATCAAATATTTCTAGCTCATGAAATTTATTCAAGAAAAAATCATGAAGAAGAGAGATTATTTAAGCTCAAAATTCATGAAGAAGTCATGATGATGTTTTCATACTTTAAAAATTCAACTTGGCACCGCCATTACAAATTTATGAAGTAGAGCACATTAACATCAAAAAAATATTTCATGAAAGGTTCAACTTGGCATTCTTATAGGAATTCATTAGATGAAAGATAGACAATCAAGTCATAAAAACTCAAGACATAGAAATTTGCACGAGAGTTTATCAAATTTGCATGAATGAATTCTAAGGAGAAAAAAAAAACTTGAGAGCTTCTTCTTTATGAAAAGATTATGATATTAATATATGTATTGTTGCATGTGTCATGAAGCCAAGATTAGTAAACCTCAGATGATACGAAAGTATTGACAAAATAAATCAAGAGAACCATTTATTCATCCCAATAGAGATAAAGGGAGTATAGAACTAATTTTACCAAGTCTTTAAGAGGGCATGATTTTAATTTAAAGATCATCAACGGAGAAACTTAAACGATGAAAGAGGAGTATTAATGTGAGATCGGAGAAGGATAAAAAATGAGACTTTCGTTCAAAAATATGATATTGTAAAGATATCATCCGAAATCTGAAAAATGCGAAAGTAGAAAATTTTCAAAAAAGAAACATATAACAACCTCATGTATTAAGACAAATACATATGAAATTTTAAAGTGTGCCAAAATAACATAGAGATTTACAAAATGAGAGTTAAAAGCTCCAATACAACTTATGAAGTCAATTATAGAGTTTTTACAACTATTCCTCGGGTGGAATACTAAAGTGCCTATATAAGTAATCTAACTTCTGATTCATTTGACGTACTTCATTTAGAATTTCAACTTGCTGTGATTTGATTTGATTTATCTCTGTCATGATCAGATCTTCAGAAGATGGAGTAGGAGCTGCACCAAAGGGACTAGGAGGAGATTCATTACCCATAAATACTAGTGTTTCAGGTTCTTCTACTAGATGGAGAGCTAGATCAGTCCTTCTAGGCTACCTAGTCCATATTCCATTCCTCAATGTGCATCTCAGTCTCTTAAGTAGGTTTTTGTTTATGGTGTTGTATCTATCCACTTTTATTAATTCTTTATCATGTGATATTCTAATATTATATACATGTAATAATCTAGTGATTAACCCCCGATATGGTAGCATTAAATCTTTAGATGTTATTTCAATCATATTTTGTTGGATCAGGTATCCAAAATAGTTATCTTGTCTAGTCATTATCCAGTACATGGTACCTAACTCCATTTGACTGATTTCATCGTGGTGAAACTGTTTAGGGATTAGGATACTAATAAAGATGTGATGGAGGATCTTAGAACTGAATGATAACAGATGCTCACAGTTCTTAGGGACTATGGCTAGGTTAGGATTTCCAAAATCGATCCCTAAAGCCTCGGAGAAGGTTACTCCGATTGCATCTAAATCCCACTGTCCTATAAAGTAACAACATCTTCTCTTTTCCGAGATTCCAATTAGGTCATAAATTGTACTGTCCGTAATTGGGATTTGGTTCCCTAGAAGATAGGTTGACATGTTATCATTTTCATCTATACTAGATTAGTATAAAACAATTGAACTAATCTAGGGTAAATTGGTTCGCTGATTTGTTAAATAGGTAAGATATCCAAATCGACAAACCACCTAATGGGCTCTAGGTTTCCTAATTGACTTAAATCAACATATTTACCCTTATTCACATTTCTTATTTCAAAACTAGGGTACCTAAGGGCATTTTCACTAGAGTTAAAAAAGGATGGGTCATATGAATATCCTTCCCTCCTCTTCCCTTTGTCCCTAGACGATCTCCTATGAGCCATTTATCTAAAAATGATGATAGAACAAAGAAATTATAAAGAGATATCTATGTATGAAGAAATCAAAGAAGAAGTGTCAAAGATTACCTTAGTAGAGATCCCTTGAGAAGTAGAGATCTTGATCAAGGATTTGAGAGGATAGAAGATCTCTTGGTCTTCTTGAGAGGAAAGATGGAGTTTTGAGGGGAGGGGAAGAGTATTTGGGAGCAACTTCAAGAGTTGGGGGCGGTTCCACCGTCGGCCCTAACTCCCCTTTATATAAGGGGGCTCTCGGGTGGTGCCATCGCCAACTGAGCGGTGCCACCGCCTGGAAATAGAATGCCCAGGTGGTGCTACAGCCAATCCTGGCGGTGCCACCGCTAGCACCCTGACTTAGACAGTTTTATGGAGGGTTGCAACATTTTGATTTTTGATCAATTTATCCCCTTTATGAACATCTATCTCATATATCTAATTTGATCATTATGTATTTGATTGAGATGAAATGATGTTTTCCGATCTCATACTAATCATAAGGTAATTTTTATTAAGCACATTTACTTAACAAACGATTGATCACATTAAAGTGTTGTAATCAAGAAGCTTTGGAAACTTTCTCATCAAGTGGTTCGAGAGAATGATATCATAAAGACAAGAGAACTTAGATGATATAAAAGTAGTGATTTCTGAAAGTTATGAATACTAACATCGATCAATTTGTGAGATGATGAAGGATGTACAATTCAACCAAAAGATGTCATTTATAAATATCGGGGTCATGAATCACACTATTTTCAGTCAAACGTCCAAGAAATCACGAAAAAGAAATTTGAGTCGGGAATCAACAATTCATGTGTTACTTATAATATGAAAGATAATCAAACATGTTTTCAAAACATTTATCACTAAGAGTCATCTTCCAAAGATATTTCCAAAAGAATATATTTTAATGGTAACTATTGATAAGCAACTCATTTGTCTGCATCATCAAATGAGAACAAGATTCATGTATTGTGTCACCAAAATAATTTATATCTCAAATGCGTTCAAGATATCAATGCACAATAAGTCATGAATATAAGTTATGAATCATTTTAAGAACGCATTCTAGCTTAATTCATTAACTCCAAATTCATCATTTAAAATCACATACGAGATTCACAAAATAAATGAATTTGTAGACCTTGAGTAGATTGAGAATACAAAAGTGTATTCAATTTTTCATAGGAATGTTCAAGGAAGATATATACTTCTTATATAAGGCCTAGTACATCGTATAGTTCCGAAACAAGGTTACGTCAAATCCATTAAAACCACATCATTTCAAAATATAGAATTTCAAATTATAAGGTGATGCAAATGGTTTTACCGAAATTCTTTTTGAAGAGACTTAATGGAAGTATTATGGTGGATAACCAAACAATGTATAACACTATAGAGTCTTTTATTACTCAAGCTAGTGAGCTTGATAATAATTAAGAGTTTTATTGTTACCCTCTCTTAGCTTGTGTGGGTGAATGTGTCAACAAAAGAGGATGGTTTTTAGGTATCCATTTGAACATGGGTACCTTAAATATTAATCTATTCATCTTGTCATTGTTTATTGAGTTCTTTATAATTCTTTTAGGAACCCATATTAACTTATGTGGGCTAAGTTTCTTATACGGACATTTACAAATAACATATCTGGATTTGCAATAAAAGTTGCATTTCAAATGAGATGATACATATAGTGTGGGTCCTTTAATGAAGGTGTTGGAGTATGGTGAGATCCACTCATAAATCTAATTTTACTTTTTTTTTCGACATGACCCTTGTTTGTAAGGATCAAGTCCAAGCCCTTGCTACCAACCTTAAACTTATTTAGGGTCTCTTTAAGTAGCAAGTTCTTATTTTTTATTATCTCTAAGCATTTACACTTAGAGCATGGAGGTAAAAAGGGAGTATCAAGTTTAAGACTATTAAGTTTATCGACTAAGAGAGTATGCTCCTTTTTTAATAAATTAAACTTTTACTAATAACTCTACAGTCATCAAATAATTCATGAAAATCTATTGAAAGTTTGTCGAAAGATAAATCTTCATTAAATAATCAATGCGAAGTTAGCCACCTTCTTGTTGCTTACTTCTTCATCTTCAGAGCCACTTGAGTCATCCCCGGCTTCATGCATTCATAACATATTACTTGTTACTTCTTGGGTTTAAGTTTATTTTTAGTGTCATTTTTAAATTTATTCCTTCTTATAATTTTTTTAAATTTCCGAGTCAAGAGTGTAAGTTCATCATCAAGGTCCTCATCACTTGAAAATTCTTTCAAGTGGTCTTCTTATATTCTCAATATCATATCCTTTCTGTTCTTTGGAAGGGGGTTCTCGAGCTTATCATAAGCATGACAAGTCATTTCGTAGGTTATCAATGACCCAAGGAGTTCTTCAAGAGAAAATTTTTTAGATTCTTGGCCTCTTGAATAGTCGTAACTTTTGAATCTCAACTCTTTGAAAGAGATCTTAAAATTTTAATTACAAGTTCAAAAATAGAAAAATCTTTTTCAAGTGCTTTGAGTCCATTGACGACATCCGTGAAACGGGTGTACATGTCTCCGATGGACTCACTTGGTTTCATTCGAAATAATTCGTAAGAATGCACTAAAAGGTTAATTTTGGACTCTTTCACTCGGCTAGTGCCTTCATGAGTAATTTCAAGAGTATGCCAAATATCAAAAGTCGATTCACAAATCGAAACACGATTAAATTTATTTTTATCAAGTGCATAAAAAAAGGCATTCATAGCCTTTGCAATGAGAGCAAAAACCTTTCTCCGATTCATTTCATTCGTTCATTGAAAGAGAAGATTTTTGAAAGCTATTTTCAATAATATTTTAAAGTTTAAAATCCATGAAAATAAGAAAAATCTTCATATAAGTTTTCTAATAGGTATAATCTGACCCATTAAACATAAGTGGACGTGTAATTGAATAACCCTCTTACATGCTGGAATAAGCCATCTCTCTTGGGTTTTAAATCAAATGAGAGTGACCGAGCTCTGATAGCAATTGTTAGGATCTGAGTGGCACTAAGAGGGGGGGGGGGAGGAGGGGTGAATTAGTGCAATGGATAAAAATCATAATTTTGAAATCGATTTCAAAAAGAGTTATCCGTAGAGAAATTTCGGTCCGATGAATATGATTTCAACAAAGTGATTCGAGTGAATGCGATAGAAGGTAGAGAGGAGGAGATCGAGAGATTGCAGCTAAGTAAAGATTGAAATGCAATAAGTTAAAACTCACAAATCAAGAAAAGTACGTAGTGATGTATAGTTGTTCGGTTAAATGACCTACGTCTACTTTCGAAACCTTCTTCGATGAGGTTCTCAACTTCCACTATCAATTCTTCTTAAAGGGGAAGGACCAAGCACCCTTTCTACAAATTTTTACAAGTAGTTCACACTCTTACAGAACTTTGACAAAGTAAAACTTGGGATGTGAACACTCAAGCTATCGAATGTAATTTTGCTATAGCTTTGACTTAATTTTTATCACTTCTCAATATACTTAGCCAGCTGATAAGAGAGGGATATTTATAGACTCAATTAACTTTTGAATTGGAGCAAAAAAGAGTCACATCCTTAATTTTTAAGTATTGGTGGTACCACTGCCTAGCACTGGCGGTACCACCGTCAATTGATCCTGTTCTATCAGTGTATTGGGCAGTACTACTGCCCAATCTGACGGTACTATCTTTGGACAGGGTCCTCGGGCTCTATGGAGGGGCGATACCACCGCCTGTCAAGCGGTATCACCGCTAACAAGTAATAACTGTCAGTGGTACCACCATTGACCTGGGACGATACCACCACCCAAACTACTTGGAAACTTATTCTCAGGGCGATGCCACCGCCAAACATGGTCCACCATTGTTGAATGGGCCCTGAATCCAGCCCAATTCAGTCTAATTAAGGCCCAATTGACCCATTCTAGGGTTAATCAAGATTATCACATAATCCTAACCCTAATTACGTGCTAACTATAAAATTGAAACATATTTCTAAGCAAATTCTAATCCAGCAATATCGAGTTTTCTTCCAACGAACTTCCGACGGACTTCCAGCAGGCTCCTGGACTCTATGGCGAGTGCGACAAATCTTTTGGCAAGTATCCGAACTTTCTCGATGAGCTCTATGAACATTCGATGATTTTTTCGATGAACTTTCGAGACGTTTGGTATGTTCCCGATTCATTCTCGGTCAATTCCGACAGCACCTCCGACGATACTTTGGACTTCCAACGAACTCTCGAACTCCTAACGTATTGAGCTCCGATAATTTACTTTATATCTTTATTACTATCCTATTTAATCCTATACACTAATCTCAATAATATGAATTAGATCAAATAATCTATTAATTGATTTCATAATCAAAATTTGAGATTCAATAGAAAGTTATAGTTTTACAATGGGAAAGCAAAGTATGATCCCAAATTGATATGAGATTAGCCCCATCATTCTTTCCAATAACGTATCAGGCGATCAAGGACAGTGGCGCGTATTCTGGTTGGGCTTTGCCGAGTGGTGTGGACGGAGCGTGGCTAGTCCAACCATGGCGGGCACGCGAACTCCCCCATTCTTATCATCCGCCATTGCGTGTTCGAACTCCGTCCAAGGCATAAATAGATAGAAAGGAACAAAAAGGGTGGCGTCCATGGGACGTCACCAAGCCGAGAGGAATTGCACGACAGATGGCTAGATATTTATTTGGACAGCTCTTATTTCGTTGGATGATAAAGATGGGCATTTAAGACGCTGAAACAAATGCTCATTCCCACTTGCATGGTACAACCCCTGGTTGCAGGTCTTGGAGCGTGATTCTGACCTTGAACGAATCATGTATTATTTTCTCGAATCTCTTTGTCGAAATAATGCAATTCCAAAGTCTCTTCAGAAATCAAAACTTCGTCACTGTTGAATAAATGGATAAAATATATTAACCCTAAATTATTGGCAGATCCGAGGAATATTAGTTTTTGCACGTACCAACTAGTTGAAGCGGCACTGTCTTCGAACTAACGACTTCAAAGTCGTGTGCAGAGGGAGCCTCACACAACAACAGTAGCGTGCAGGCCTGTCGATCCTTCGCATTGGGTTCCTGGAGGTGTTAGCAAACGGCGGATGATGGTTCCATCCACCCATTAATTGCAGAATTCCTGGTGCGGAGATTTGTCATCTTGATTAAAATTCAATCTTGCAGTTCTCGTCTCCGTGCGGCCACCATACTGGACAATTTATCACAAGGAATCAACGAAAGAAACAAATGGTTGGAGTACAAAGGTTTTCCCACTCGGGCATATGAAGAGTCACGACGAGTGTCATTTGGCGAACATGTTTGTGAAACGTGGTGTCTACTCGTCTGTATCATCGACTAGGACGGCCCCCTACGCCGGTAGCAGCCAGCGATGCAGAGCAAACGGGGAGAACACAAAGCGCAGGCAGCACCTGCACCTGCCATTATTCTCGGACCCAGTCCGACCTCACTCTTGCTATTATTCCCTGGCAATGTGGCGGCTTACGTTCCAACGTGCCTCCAGCTTTAACCTCAAGGTTCCCCCCTCATTAACTCCCACCACCGCCTCCTCATTTACTTCCACCATCTTGTCCGCTAGTACCCTCTTCTTGCTGCTTCTGGCTATCTCGTTCCTCGTGTTTCCGCCCTTCTCTGCTTCTGGCTATAGATATTATATGCTTTCACTCATTATATCTCTCTTCCATGAGTCTGACGCCGCTTCAGCTTCCACCTCCGATTCTTCC
The DNA here is from genome assembly GCA_023547065.1 of Musa troglodytarum. Classification (NCBI taxonomy): domain Eukaryota; kingdom Viridiplantae; phylum Streptophyta; class Magnoliopsida; order Zingiberales; family Musaceae; genus Musa; species Musa troglodytarum. The sequence goes on from CP097510.1 coordinate 19,140,309, forward strand.
ATCTACGGGTTGGCCAGCCACGTTCCACAAACAGGCATTACACGCATTATCTTCAGTCGATATACTTCAGCATCGGAAGCAATACATAGGTTTTGTAGGAACAAGAATGCATTTCCCACATAAACTCTTTATTCGTTTTCAGATGAGCTGGCTGTCGATTTATGAGGCTCACGTAAAGCCCATTAATCACAGCCCTCGAGCTCACCTTAAATGAGGCTCGTTGGGCGGTGCAGTGCGCACTGCCCCCCATGCCACAAATCTTTTTAGCTGTCTCCACGGGGCGTCCAATCAAAAGCATACGGTAGCGAGACCCTCGGTCAAAGATACAGCATAACTCCCGCTATCTTTGGTCTCGTAAACCGAGGGGCATCTACTCCTCTACGCCCGGATGCCAAGATAGACCAACCAAGGCGGGGTCCAGGGAATGGACGGTCGGACGTTCGGCATCCGAGGTGGAGCTCACTATCTGACGTACTGCTATCCCGGGGGTTGGTGCTCTCGCGGCGTATTCTTTCCTCATCCCTCGGGGACGCCATCCGATAAGACGCCGTCATTTAAAACGGGTCCGGGCCATCATGGCCTGGCCTCAACCTTCCGATCACGATCTCACGTCTCCGATCGAGTGGGAAATGGGTTGGAAGCTGCCAACTACCCATAAATGCCCACGCACGAGAACGCGGGCCCCAACAAACTAAAGAGGCCCGGTGGCAGAAACGTAGATTATTACGATTTCTTCCCGGCAGCAGGGAGAAATGGATCTCCCTTATATAACGGGAGGAGGATCCGTCTCTTTGAGAGGAACCGCCCCCACCCACCCCCGGCCATTTCGGGAAAGCACGGAGGTCGACTTCCCATAGTTCTCTCCTTCTCCCTTTTCCCGGAATCCACACTTGCAACTACAGGAGGCGTCCAACAGCAGTTCGTGATCGCGGATCCGACATCTGAGCTCGACCATGGGCTGGTTCAAGCAGCGGGTACCCTGGTTGGCCGCGGCGTTGTTAAGCGTCGTCTCCCTCTCCCTCTCCCTCTCCTCCTTTCTCCATTACGGTAAGCACCTTTCCCGCTTCCCCCCAAGTCCACTTCGTCTCACCGAAGCTTAGGCGCCGTCTCGCTCACAGCAGCATTTCATCAAGAGCAAAACTCCTTTTATAGGCACTTGATAATCCGTCTCTGAGTCGACGGTCCAGATCGAATCCGAAACGCAATCTAGATCAGATCAGGCCGCGAACCTATGAACTGCGCAACGACGAGCGGGTGCGGTTTACTGACGTGCTCGGTGCTGTGCGCAGGGGCGTGCTGCCGTGTGGGAGGAGCCGTCCACTATCCGGGCAGCTATCGGATGGCCAAACCGCGGAAGCTTCTCGGAATTGGTGAGATCCAACGGCCGTGATGGCTCCATATGCATACGTACTCGTGTTATTTTATACTTTTGTTGCTTGTCTGATTTGAGTGTGTGAGGGATTGTACATACAGGAGGGGGATCGGTGGAGGGAACGAGGGCGGAGAGGATGGGGGAGGAGGAATGCTCCAAGGACGACATCCTGCTGTACCAGGGGGCGACGGCGCCGCTGCCAAATGGGATCCCGACGTACACGGTGCAGATCCTGAACGCGTGCCCGACGGGGTGCTCGGTGGCGGACATCCACGTGAGGTGCGGCTGGTTCAGCTCCGCCCGCCTCATAAACCCCCTCCTGTTCCGCCGCCTCCGCTTCGACAACTGTCTCGTCAACGATGGCGCAGCCCTCGCCTCCGGCGATAGCCTCTCCTTCCAGTACGCCAATACCTACCGCTACCCTCTGTCCGTATCCTCTGTCGCCTGCTGCTGACTCGCTCTCTGCACCGCACCAACACGGAAATGCATGCGTGCGTGCGTATCTTTGAATGTAGCTGCTTATAATAGCATGCATGCGTGCATGTCAATAACATGGAACCATAATAATGCAAGTGAATGGTAAAAATTTCGTCTCCTCTTTAGTTTATGCAAGGAAAAAAAGAGCGGTTGTACGCATGGGTGCGATCGAGTGTGACAGGTCACGTCGACTTCACCCATCTTAATTATCGCCTAGTATTCTGATTACAAGAAGATGGCCTTTCGAAATCCATGGAAATTTAGATATCGCATAGCAGATTTATTTCGTGCTGCAGTGCAAGAATTCAAAACTCTCTTATCAACCCAAGTAGATCTGGAACTCCCATATAACTATTCCTCCATAAAGCAAGTGCCGTCAACCTGTCGAAAGAATGGGAAAGAAATAAAAGGAACAAAAGATTCTTTTAATTTTAATAATGGCCGCTGTTGGTCACACGCTCCGTGAAAGAGACCTCAGTTCTTTTTTTTTGTCCGTCTTCTAGCACAAAGACGCACAGCAAGTAGCAAGCTCTCGCTTCTTGATTACATGACCTTGAAGATGACGACGCCCTTCATCCTGTTTGGAAGTCCTCAACATAACATCACGGTTTCATTGATCATAGATCGAGTTACCTCGACTCCAAGCACATGGTTTTGACCGTCACACAGCAGATATGATCTGTACCCTTTACCTTGCCAACGACCTGTAGAGAATCACGGTGACATACTTGGAATTAAACCGATGAGTTTTCCCGAGTGCCACGACAGGCTGGCCACTATTTTCTTTCCGAATGTAGAGATGATTTAGTGCCACATGGGGAGGCTTCGTGAGAGAGGAGGCCGGCGAATTAAGGAGGGAGAGGTGTAACTGTGGAGGTAGGAGTGGTGGTTCTTTGCTGTAGTCCTCTGAACCAAGCGGCCAGTTGTTGTAGCTCGACTCCGGGGATCGAGGCATTTCCAAACCAGCAACACCTCTCAAATCCTCAGGAACAAATGCCTGCACCACAATAACGTGTTCTCTTTAACCTTGGGGAGTTCTGGATCTGGGTTTTTGTCATACCAATTCCAATTCATGTGTAACCATTAGAAGTTAACCGGAAAATTGAAGAGAAAAACAAGCCAGACTTTTCTGTTCACTGTTAATTTCGAGTAGGCAGAAGGCGAACAGAACTACAGAACAAATTAAACGGAAGGCATAAGCCCAGCAAATTCCAAAGCAATTGTTGCATCAGGAAGTGTTTCTTGGGTACCGCAATCATCACCCAAATCCTCGTTATGCTATTCATGCATTCAGAAACAGGTGCTTTTGGTTTCATGTGAGCAACATGCTTGTCTTTATTGTTTCAGCTAAAGGAGATACTCTTTAAGTGGCCTAATGATATGGTAAAGTTCTTATCATGATGCTTGCATCAAGAACAGTCAATTTGAGAAGCTTTTTTGTGTTCTATGCCAAGACTTGTTTTCCGTTAGAAGTAATTATGACAAAGAACAAACGATGTGTTGCCAACAAGACTATTTCATTTGATAAGGTAATCCTTAACAAGGCCAACAAGAATAAAGACCATTTCATTTCATCAGGAAATCCCTAACGAGGCCAACAAGAAAATATATGGTAGCAGCGGACGAACCAGATTAGCTAACAATGGGTTGAGCAAATGAGAGGATTCATGCAGAGCTACTTCAGAACCGGAGAAGATTAGTCTTTCTTCTCATCTGATCAATTCTTCATCAAGACCCTAAGTCAACACATAAAAGCCTCAAGAGCATGACAGTCCATGTAAATGATAGGAAACCGACTATATCTCATCTGACAACTACTTAATAATGACAACAAAATACGAGTGGAATTATAATAAATTCTATAATCAATAAGAAGGTATAAAACTCGTGGATATGAAAATACATCTCATATTGAACCTTTCACTCTGTCTGCCACTTCTGTAGTATTTATCAAAAGAGCTATAAAAAATTTCTTGGAAAAGATGCGGGAACGACAATGAGAATTAAACACATGCCTGTTTCTGCCTCGTGAATCTAAATGATAAATACTGACCACAGTGTGGCAGTATCATGATTGTATATGACGATGTAAATTTTATTTCTACAAATAATATGCTCCATTTTATTAGCCAGCTTGAGAATTATGCATTAAAAAAAAAGAGGGACGGGTTAGAATTGGATCCTGGAGTCTTATGGAGGTTTAAAAGAATAACAAATAAAATAGATACCTTCAAGTCCAAAATGTTGTGGGCATTGCCCATATCATCATTCATCCATGGAACATCATAGGCATATCGCCATTCTCCATCAACTATGAATCTGTATCGGTAGAAACCTGAAGGAAGCACCATCATGACTGTAAAATCCTTGCCTGACCTTTGCAAGGATTTCCTGCAATAACACAAACAAAGCATAGCCCCCTTGAACCACCGCATACTATCAACAAAAATAGATTTTGACATACAAGATCTAATTGCCAGTACTTTGTCTTCCAGTTATCCCAGGATCCCTCCACAAAGACTTCCTTGCCACCATGGGTCCAGGTGACCATCGTTGGAATCACTTGGTCGTCAAGGACATCCTCATACGTAATGGAGTTTGGCATCCGTGAGCCACTTGGTGAATGCATCTCTTCTCGTCCTTGCAATGGGGCCACGGGAATCTGGAAAAGAAATAGAAGATACAAGATAAAGTTTAGCAGAACCTGCAGGCCATAGAATTGCGCTAATCATATGACTAGAGTGAGAATTACACCACAAAATCTGTTAAAAGCATAAAGGCACATAGTTGATCTCAGGAGAATGCATTCTGCCTATTATCAATGGCAAGTCTACCAAGCGAAAAATACTTGCATTTGTAGCTATTCACATAGCTAACTTTGGTTTTGTGTGATGAATATTATTTTTAGAGAACTCTGATGATCACCAAGCAATGAGACTGACATCTAATTATGAAACCTAATTTCCTTGAGGATAGAGGTGGCGAAATCTTACAAACTGAATGATTTTAATGAAGACAAGTGCATATATCGGATGTGAAATTAGTAAGCTTTTTCAAGGCTCAACCTAGGGGGTTTACCCCAAAAAAAAAGAAAAAAGAAGGAAGCCCTAGCTTCATGTATCATTAGCACCTACTGGTGGAAAACCTAATTGTTAGTCCAAGGAAACTGTCACTTTAGTGGCAGTAACCAACACAGACTAAAGAGAGAGAAAAATCGTAATTACAGCATCTCTGATCTCACAAGGAAGCATCATTCTAGGAGAAACTAATTGTAAGACATGTTCAATTTCAATAAATATAACAATATCTATCATGAGTGAAGACCTAGTCAATTATTGCTTCATAATGAGTCAGAAATTTAAATAAACCTGTGTATCATCCACTTCAGTGCTCTAGTGAATTTAACAATGAGAAAAGAGGAACCGACTAAGCGAAGATAGTTTCGAAATTTAGATGAGTAACACTGCTGCGCACAGTCACACAACACTAACATCTGACAAATCGGTGCAAATGAACCTGTATGAAACATTAATGAAGCACCAACTGAGCCAACACATGAATTCATGCTCATAATTGAGTTAAAATAAAAGGTAAACCCATGTATGTAACTTGAGAGAAGGATTGATACTTCCACACCTTATTATTTTTTGCAAGAAAAGGTCGCGGGGAGGGGATTTCTATTGAATCAGCCCATTTGGTTTCCTGATATGTGTATTGCGCTGGAAAGAGAAGAAGCGAACCTGAGGAGTGAAGAGCAGAGGTAAGCGGGCCGCGCCACTGGGACTCCGGGGATGGCCCTGCCCCATCAAATCCTCTGCCTCTCCTTGAGAATGACAGCTCCCTCCCTGCCCTTCCTCTCCACCTCCCCTGGCGACACTACTTATAGTCCCCATTGTGAAGGGCAAAGAATGCGTACCTTTCCTTTAGTTCCGTAAACAAAGGTGGATTTTTAAGCACCAAACCAGCTTTCACAGCGAATCTGAACTTTGGGGTTGAATCCTTTTCCATAATATAAAGTGAACAAAAATAAAAGAAAGAAGAGAATCAGCCCCTCTCGCAGAAAATCAAGCAAAAAGAAAGACACAAAGCGGATTAAAGAAAGCCGACGCCGCAACCTTTTAACCCCCCAAATTTTATGGGTGAAGTTTGCTTCAAAAGTCGAGGAGAAATGGCACGAGAAAGCAAACTGCAAACCACCTCTTACTCGCGGAGCACAGGGTCGTGGGTAGAGCTAACGGGAAGGAGAAAAGGAGCGGAGCGGGGAAAAATAATTCGCGAGGGATAAGAGACATGGATCTACGGAGTCCAGCAGAAACAAAGACCACAGAGGAAGCAGACACCACAGCACGGCTCCGGAGGAGGACTATGCATCGGTCATAAACACAAAACAAGAATTCCGATCAAGACCCGGGGGACGAGGAAAGGAGGGCGGGTGCGGAGGAGTTCACCAAGTAAAAACCACACCATCATTTCTTTTTATTACGAAATATTTATCTTTTTTTAACTCTTACATTTTCCTTATTGGTGGGTCCCAACCAACATTATAAAAAAAATGGATCGATCGGTTTTTGAGTTAGATAAAAGTTAGAATTTTAAATTCTAAGCTTAAAAACAATAGAAACAGAAATATAAAGGGGAAAAAAAATTTCGATGCAGATTGATTATGGGATGGGAGTTGGGAAATCGTATCTTCCGATAGAGGCGAAATGGTGGTAACTGCGAAGGGGTTGTCAGTCCTCACCATTTGCCATGGAATCAGGTGATTGCGGTGCAAGCCGCGTCACCGTGTTCCGCGTTTCAGATACCGTTTGGGTCGGCCGCCTGACACGTCATATTGAGGTGTCACGATTTCGGCCTGGGAAACGGAGACGGCATAGCAGGTCAGATTCCGTGGGCCCCGTGTCGTCCCAGCAACACGACGACGTGTCACGGGCAGTCAGTCCTTGCCCTTTTAAACCTGACCCTTTGGACTTGTGGGGTCCGTGGTTAGTGACCAGTGGGAGGACCTCCTTTCCGTGTTTGATGTCTTCACCAATGCATGAGCATTGAGCACGATGGTTGGTGGAATCGTGACTCGTTTGCGTAGCCGAATAGCATCGGCGGTGGGCCGGGCGGGGGTTGTGGGGACCGGGGCTGTTGCTACTCCGCTTTTGTGGTCGAGGTCGCCACGACGCAGGAAACACCATTTCCCGCTCCACCCCCGGTCATCGAGACGTCCGGGAGGGTCCACCGTGGGACGCTAGGACGCGTTGGCATTTGGTCGGTCTCTGTGTGTTAGGGGTATTAAATGTGACGTGACACTCGGTCCTGAGTATTACGCCCGGATGACGTCATCGCCCCTCCTGCACCCATTTACTCCCAAGACTGATCGCCCTACGTCACTTCTCCTCTGCCTCACCCCCTGTCCGTGCGGGAGTTGACCACGGCACCAACCTGCGAAACCAGCTCTGTATACCACCCTCAGACGCAACTAGGAACGTGCCATCCGCCTGACATATTTAAGCTACCAAGGAGTAAGGTGATAAAGGGACGGGGGGAGGTGATCTTCTGGGAACTCTTCAATTAGTTTTCCGACTAGGAGCTAGGGGGGTGGAGGTCGGCAGCCTTCGTGAAAGGGGCTGACTTGAGCGTCGGAGGGGTCGGGCGGAGCACCCTCCGACCCGCCTTTGTGCAGGTACCATTCCCCGTGATATCGACGCGCACGATCGATCGGGACCCAGCTGGAGCAGGAGACATCGACGAGCCCCGAACCTTACCGAGACGACCCCGGAACTTCGGAGCCTTCATCGCACACCCCCGGGTCATGGTAAAAAGTTGTTTGCACTAACAGATTGGCGCTAGAAGAAGGGCCCGTCGAAAGATCACCTGCTTGGCATTGGACGACACATGGACGAGAGGCCGCATCTGGGAGGAACTTCAGTGGAGGCCCCCTTTCCCTCCAGAGCCTGGAGGGACGATCTCACTTCGACTTCAGAATGCTACTGGAGTTTGTTCAACGACCCTGGACTTCACCCACCAGACGGGGTTTCTCTGCTCCCTCCCCCTATCACCGCGGAGGCTTTTCAAGACCTATCCCAGCAGGTCCGAGTATTGGCAAGTGCTGTCCAAGCCGTCGTACCTCATCTTCCTCAGGGAACGGGAGGGCCGGACCGCTAGAGACCCGGACCCTCCCCACGGGCTCATGATTCGCCCCCCACGGCACCGTCTTCGCCTGCATCCCACCCGGCCCTGGACGAAACCCGGGTTCCCGAAAACCTGGGTATCCCGCCCAAGCCCGAGGCGGTATCCTCGGATTTGACGGATTTATTCCGAGCCTAGCTCCGCTCTATTTCCCAGCGCCTGGATGAGGTGCAAAGGGACGTCCGGAAGTCAAAAGAGGAGCAGAGGGAGGAGCCTCACTGGGAGTCCCCGTTCACCAGCGACATACGGGAGTACCCGGTGTGCCTGAATTTCCGCCTCCCCTCCATTGACTTTTACGATGGAGCCAGCGATCCAGCGGATCATGTTGCCACCTTTCGAGCTCAGATGACCCTATATGGGACCTCGGACGCCTTGATGTGCCGAGCGTTCCCCACCACGCTGAAAGGGCCCGCCCGTGCCTGGTACAGCACTTTAAAAAGCGGGACGATAACGTCTTTCGAACAACTCACCAAGGATTTCGAGCTACACTTCCTGGCGTTCGCACGTCCGAAACCTTCTATCGCGCTCCTCCTGGGATTGAAGCAAAAGGAGGACGAGCCTCTCTCCCACTTCGTACGTCGGTTTACCATGGAGGTACGGGGGTTATCTGATGCCCATCCCTCGCTCTTGATGCAGGCTTTCATGATAGGGTTGCGACCCTCGAGGTTTTGTTGGTCTTTGGTGGAGCGACCCCCCGCTTCCCTCGCGGAAATGTTTCAGCGGGCAAACCAGTATGTGGCGGCCGAGGTCTGGATGTCAGGAAGAAAGGAAGAACGACAAAGGGGGCGCCCGGCACCAAGCCGAGCGGGAACGACGTCAAGGAGGCAGTCTCCGCAGCCCGAGCGCCAGGTGGGGCGCTCCGACCACTTCGCGTCCGGGCCCCCGCCTCCCCCCTTGAACACGTATCGGACGCAAATATTTCTCCAGATAAAGGAGAGGGGAATGCTCAAGCCTCCCCGCCCGATGAAGAGCCGACGAGTCGTGCCGGAGCACGCCGCTTCCATCGGCAGAATGGGCACGACACGGAGCAATGTTATGAGCTGAAGTGGCAAATTGAGGAGCTGATCCGGAGGGGACACCTAGACTAGTACCTCCAACGCCCGCGAGAACCCTCCTTACACCCCGAAGGCCCGGTCGAGCAACACATTGATGTGATCATTGGGGGACCCGCCTCAGGAGGGGATAGCACCTCGGGGCGGAAAGCTTACGCCCGCGCCGTCACAACTGGGGAACACCACCCACCCTCCGAGCCAGAGATCACTTTCCCCTCGGAGGACTTGGGGCGTCCAGAGCACGATGACGCGCTGGTGGTATCGGCCCGAATAGCCAATGTACAAGTCAGGAGGATCATGGTCGACACGGGCAGCTCGGCTGACATCCTTTATTTCGACGTTTTCTCGAAGATGGGACTACCAAAGGAGGCCCTGAAGCCCCTACATTCGGCGCTCACCGGTTTCACCGGCGACTCGATCTCGCCGCGTAGCATGGTCACCATGCCTTTAACTCTCGGGGACTCTCCAAAAACCAAAATAGTGTTGGTGACCTTTTTGGTGGTCGATCTCCCCACCGCATACAATGCCATCCTGGGCCGACCCACCCTCAACAAGATAAGAGCGGTTATCTCTACATATCACCGGACCCTGAAATTCCCGACCAATTCAGGAGTCGGGGAAGTCCGCGGAGATCCTCACGTATCCAGACGGTGCTACTTGACAGCGATCTCCCTAGGCAAGAGAAAGAAGCTGGAACAGCACCTCGAAGACCCGTGTGGATCTCAACCGCCGACTCAACGTCCCGAGCCGACGAAGCCTGCGATCAATATTCCTCTGCGGGACAATTTTCCCGACCAAACAGTCGGGATCGGTTCTGATCTCGGCGGGCAGGAGCAGGCTCAACTCATCAGCCTCCTCCAGGAAAATATCGACGTCTTTGCTTGGACAGCGTCCGACCTCCCGGGGATCGACCCGGACGTCTCTTAACACCACTTGTGCATTTCCCCGACCGCTCGCCCAATAAGGCAAAAACCCCGGGCTCAGGCCCCAGAGCGGTAACGAGATGTGCGAATGGAGGTGGATAAACTCTTGGCGTCCGGCTTCATTGAGGAAGTCAGATACCCCCAATGGCTATCCAATGTAGTCCTCGTAAAGAAGCCTAATGGAAGATGGAGGATGTGTGTCGACTACACCGATCTTAATCGTGCTTACCCGAAGGATTGCTTCCCCTTGTCTAGGATCGACCAACTGGTCGACTCAACCGTAGGGCAGGCCCGCTTCTCCTTCATGGATGCCTTCGCTGGTTACAATCAGATCCGGATGACACCCGAGGATCAGCAACACACAGCCTTCCACACCCCCCAGGGAGCTTATTTTTACAAGGTCATGCCGTTCGGATTAAAGAATGCCGGGGCCACTTACCAAAGGACTGTGAATAGGATATTCGCCCAGCAGATAGGGTGAAACATGGAAGTCTACGTTGACGACATGATCGTGAAAAGTCGAACGAGAGCCTCCCACCTTGACGATCTGAAGGAGACCTTCGCTACGCTAAGGGGATACGGAATGCGCCTTAATCTGGCTAAATGCATTTTCGATGTGACATCAGGAAAGTTCCTTGGATTCATCATACACGAGAGGGGAATCGATGCTAATCTGGAAAAGATCCAAGCAATTATCAACATGAGAGCTCCCAAAACGGTGAAAGAGCTCCAATGTCTCAACGGGAGGATTGCGGCTCTATCTCGATTCTTGTCCCGATCGGGAGACAAGTGTCTTCCCTTCTTCTAAGTCTTGAAAGATCTGAAGAATTTCGATGGACGACGGAATACGAGGAAGCTTTCGCGCGCTTAAAGCAGCATCTTGTCGCACTCCCACGCCTTACCTCGGTGTATACGCCGGAGAAACTTTACCTCTACCTGGCAGCGTCTCAACACACAGTGACCTCTGTGCTGATAAAAGAGGCCACCGAAAAATAGCACCCGGTTTATTCCATCAGCCATGTCCTGCGAGGGCCGAAACAGCACCACCCACCCATAGAAAGGTTGGCATTAGCGCTCATCTTGGCAGCTCGGAAGCTACGCCCCTATTTCCAGGCCCATACAATCGAGGTAATGACTGACCAACCACTGCGTCAAGTTCTTTCTAAATTTGACGTGGCAGGGCATCTCCTTAAATGGTCAGTGGAACTATCCGAATTTGATCTCCACTACAAACCAAGGACGACCATCAAAGCACAGGCCATGGCCAATTTCATCTCGGAGTTAGCTCAACCGGAGACGGAAGGTACAGAGCAAGTTCACCAAGACTGAGTCCTGCGCGTCGACGGGTCATCCGGCTCAAGGGGTGCCGGAGCCGGACTTATCTTGGAAGACCCCGGGGGACACTCTTTTGAGCGTTCTCTCCACCTCAGCTTCGAGGCCACAAACAACGAGGCGGAATACGAAGCCCTCTTAGCCGGTCTTCGCCTCGCGGCCGAGATGCAGCTGGGATTAGTCCACGTCCTCACTGACTCCCAACTGTTTGCCGAACAAGTTGGCGGAGAATATCGGGCCCGAGACCCGACTATGTCGAAATACCTAATGGAGGTAAAAGCCCAGACCACTAATTTCTCTCGCTTCACTCTATCTAGAATCCCCAGGTCCCAGAACGAGCGGGCGGACCGGCTCGCAAAGTTAGCCTCGGGGGCCGAACTTGGGGAGCATCCCGAAGTGGAGGAGCTCACACACCGGTCGGTGGCTACTACGAGGGTAGGGGAGCCCGGGGTCCCGGTGCCTCCGCTCACGTGGGTACAGGAGATGCGGAGATACAAGCGCGAGGGCATCCTTCCTGCGGATGACATCAAGGCGCGGCGCCTCCGCCGAACCCAGGCGTGGTACTGCGAAATCGACGATCAGCTCTACAGAAGGTCATTCTCTCGTCCCTTGTTACGATGCTTGGATCCCGACGAGGCGGAAGTAATCCTCGTTGAGGTCCACGGCAGGACCTGCGGGGAGCATATGGGTGGTCGGGCATTGGCCTTCAAGATACTGCGTCAAGGCTATTACTGGTCCACGTTGCACCGAGACGTCAAGGCCTACGCGCGGCGGTGCGACACATGCCAACGCCATTCCCGAGCCCCGCAGCACCCCGCGGTCCCGCTCACTTCCATGGATTGCGCCTGACCCTTCGCACAATGTGGAATGGACCTCCTAGGACCATTCCCCCCCGCGTCAGGCCAGCGAAGATACATTATCGTGGGAGTTGATTATTTCACCAAATGGGTGGAAGCTGAGTCGCTGGCGACCGTTATGGCCGGTCGGGTCGAGCAGTTCGTATGGAGAAATATTGTGACCCGATTCAGCCTTCCCAACGTCATCATCACCGATAATGGAACCCAGTTTGCTAGCGCCCGGTCAAGGGAATTTTGTGTGAATTATCGGATTCAGTTGAGGTTTAACTCTGTGGCCCACCCTCAGACCAACGGGCTCGCCGAGGTGACCAATCGATCTATTCTTGATAGGCTTAAGAAAAAAACTCTGAGAGCTCGATCAAGCTGGGTCGACGAGCTACCGAGCATCCTATGGTCTTTGCGAACCACCCCGAAAACGGCTTCGGGCGAGTCACCATATAGTCTGGCGTTCGGCACGGAAGCAGTTCTGCCAGCCGAGTTGGTCATTCCGACCCCCCGGGTAGAAACCTATGAGGAGCCGACATCAACCCAGGGAGTTTGAGCGTGCCCGACTCGAAGAACGCAGGCCGACGCACACCTAAAAATCTTAGCCTACAACCGAAGTGTCGCCAGAAACTACAACAGAAGCCTTCGCCCTCGGCCCCTCGGGATGGGAGATCTGGTACTGCGCAAGGCAGAGGTAAGTGACCTCGCCCGCGCGAGAGGCAAACTTGTACCTAAGTGGGAAGGCCCCTACCGCGTCACTAAGGTCGTCCGACCGGGCACGTTTCGACTCGCAACAATGTTGGGACAACAAGTGCCGAGGACCTGGAACATCCAGAACCACAAAAAGTATTTTGTTTAAAGTTTTTATAACGAGTGCGAAGACCAAGCAGAAGTGCTAGCATTGGATTCAAAGTATTAAAGGTAACTTGCGAAAACGAGAATTATATTACCAAAGTTTCAAAGTACAAAATCCCTAGAAAGGGAAAAAGTAATACATAACCCAAAAAAGTAAAAACAAAAAGAACAAAGACGTCCCTTAAGAATCGGCCCCCGGTAGGCTGTCATCAAAAGGAACCTCTTCGGGCATACCGGCCCCCAGATCCTCGGGACGAGAGGTGAAGGGATCCTCCTCGACAGTGGAACCCGGAGGGCATGCCCGAAATCGAGCTAGGGCCACCTTGTATCCGTATTCGTAGGATACCCTACCCATCCGATCCAAGCCGAGGAGAAAGCCCTCCGACTTCTTGTAGCGCTCGATTGCCTCCCGATCCCTCTCTGGTAGGCGGTGTTCTTCCGCCACAAGTGCCTCCTGAGAAGCTACCGCCTCGGCCTCCTTGGAAGCTAGCTTCGCGGCCAGATCGGAGGCCTCATTCTTACGGAGACGGTTCTCCAGCCTCTCGGTCCGCAGCGATTTCTGCAGACTGGCCTGCGATACGGACGCGACCTCGAGCTCGGAAGTTAGACGTGCCACTTCCACGTCCAGGTCGGCCGCCCGCTTCTCGGCCGCGGCAACTGCCTCGGGGCCAGACTCGGCACAAACCTCCTCTAATTGTCGGTGCAGAGCGAGATTGCGCTCGCAAAGGCCGCCTACGACCCGATCGGCATCGTGTACCCGATCGATCAGGGCAGTGGTGTAGTGGAGATTCTGCATAGGAGGGACATGGTAAACAACGACAAAGGTAGAAATTTGAAAAAAAACATCTGAGACGATGCTTACCCACAGCACTGATTTCACTGACTTGCCGATGAGGGCCTCCGAAGGGAGCGTGTACAAATCCCGAGCCATATCGGGATGGAGCGCCCCTCGGAGGTAGGCGGCCGAGGGATTTTCGCCTGTCCACACCTTGTCCCCTCGGGACAAACCACCCCATCGAGCAACCAGAGGGTCGCTCGCCCCTCCGGGAGGGATCTCACCCATTACCCGGGAAAGGAAGGGCTCATCCCTGCCCGGGGGGACCCGGCACAAGTCCTTCATGGTCGGAGGGCGAGGGCCTTTCCCGGTCGCCCCCTGGCTGGGCCCAGCACCCTCGATTGGCGCGGGCGCATCCGGTCGGTCGGCGTGCTGATCGGTCGCCCCTGCAGGAAGAGTCACCGATGCCTCAAGGTCCAGAACTTCCTTCGCCTTTGATCTCTTCTTTGGTCGTCCTCCCTCGACCTCGGCGAGAATCTCCCCGCTCGGCAGGACTACCGGTGCGGCGGGGGCGAGCTCTTGAAGTACCCGCACCGTGGAACGATCGTAGGTTCACAATTTCTGTAAGAAATAAAAGACCAGTCAAAGTGAGAAAACGGCCATAGCCCCAAAGCCATGAACAACGATAACCTACCCCGAGAACTCGAGCTAAGTCCCGCTTCCACAAGCCACCGCTCCGACATATTACGAATGGCCTGAGAGGAAGGAAGGATTGCCCTCAGCCTCTCCATGTGTTTACGCTCTTCCGCATTAAGATTCGGGGCTGTGTTATCAATGGTCCTTGAGGACTATCGAACCCCGAAACCCCAGTCTTTTTCACATCGAACGTAAAAGAAGCGCCTCTTCCATCCCTTGTTATTGGTAGGGGCGCCGCTAGCTGGAACCACTGCCGAGGCGAGGAAATATCCCCCTGACCCCTTGAAGAGGCGAAAACACGAGAGGAAAAGGTTGCGGGTCGGGGTGATATCGGCGTAATGGCATTCCCCCAGGAAAGCCACCAAATATCGCCAAGAGTTGAGTGTTATTTGTGACGATGAGATTCGCCACAGAGATATACAGGACACGATGACAGGATGTAGGGGGAGATGCAAACTGGCCTCCAGGGCGTCGAGTCAGGGCGAAGCCCTTGGGAACCGGTCGAAGGCCCGTTGCCCCGCTTCTGGGGCCGCAAGGATGTATTCCTCCGGAATGCTATAGCGCTTCCGGAGGATCCCTACGGAAGACTCGCCTGGGGTGGAATCTTGATCGTGCAGTCACATTATGGCCTCCAGCGCACGCGTTGCCTCCCCATCTGAAGAACGATTGGAAGGCGGAGAAGGTGGAGGGGCAACAACACGAGTAGTGACGGAAGGGGAGGAAGAAGAAGAAGTAGAGGAGGAAGAAGTAGAAGTAGGAGTCATTTTTGCGCGACCTACGGGAATTAGGAGTCGTGGAGGGTGGCAAAGAGCAGCAGTCAAGGAGAAAGCTCGAATGAAGGAAGCAGCAGGACCGAGGGCGAGAAAAACTCGATAAAAAGTTGTAGAAATTAATAGCGCTGCTATTTAAAGGAAGAAGGCTCGACCTTTCACCTCCGAAGTGGGCGACGACATGTAACGCCGTACCGCGTACCACCCAACCGCATCGTCGCATCAGGCGATCCAAGCGGCGTACTGATATTAATGGGGACATGATGTGTCCATCATCCTGACGGGTAACTTGTCCGGCACGCCAGTGACCCCTCGATTCCCGCAACCGCGCTTGTGCGAACGATTTTCGAAACCACCGATTTTCTGGGTCTTGAGCGGCGGCTCGACCCCTCATCCCGAACGGTGGTTCGGTTTTCTAGGTCTGGAGCAGCGGCTCGACCATCGGTTTTCTGGGTCTTGAGCGGCGACTCGACCCGTTATCCCGAACGGCGGTTCAATTATCATGGTCTTGAGCAGCGGCTCGACCACCGGTCTTCTGGGTCTTGAGCGACGGCTCGACCCCTCATCCCGAACGGTGGTTCGATTTTCTAGGTCTTGAGCAGCGGCTCGACTACCGGTTTTCTGGGTCTTGAGCAACGGCTCGACCCCTCATCCCGAACGGTGGTTCGATTTTCTAGGTCTTGAGCGGCGGCTCGACCATCGGTTTTCTGGGTCTTGAGCGGTGTTGGGGGAAACAACTTTTTACCGTGACCCCGGGGCGCGCGGCGTGGGATCCGGGAACCGGGGGTTCGTCTCGGTATGGTTCGGGCCCGTCGATGGCTCCTGCTCCCGCCTCCCGACCCTCAAAGGCGGCTCGCTCGCTGTCGAACGACTGCGGCAAGGCGGTCGATGCTCGCCCACCCTCCGACGCTTCGGCCTCGCGCCGACCAGCTCCCCCGAAATGTGTCAGGGTGTTCGAGTCTACTCACCTCTCGGAGCGTTCATCCCCCATGCCTGTCTTACCCATTCGGCTTAAATAGGTCGGACGGATGGCATGCTTCCGGCTGCGTCTGCGGGTGGCATACGGGCCTGACCTCGCAGGCCGGTGCCGTGGTCAACTTGGCAGGTAGTTGGGGCGATGCAGAGGAGAAGCGACGTCGGGCGATCAAATCGTAGGAGTAATGGAGCGCAGAGGGGCGATGACGTCATCCGTACGACCAGACCGGTGTCACGCCATACTTAATAATTTCTAACAAGCGGCTCGACCCCTCATCCCGAACAACGGTTCGGTTTTCTAGGTCTTGAGCGGCGGCTCGACCCCTTATCCCGAACGACGTTTCGGTTATCATGGTCTTAAGCGGCGGCTCGACCATCGATTTTCTAGGTCTTGAGCGGCGGCTCGACCACCGGTTTTCTAGGTCTTGAGCGACGGCTCGACCCCTCATCCCGAACGACGGTTCGGTTTTCTAGGTCTTGAGCGGCGGCTCGACCACCGATTTTCTGGGTCTTGAGCGACGGCTCGACCCCTCATCCCGAACGGCGGTTCGGTCTTCTAGGTCTTGAGCGGCGGCTCGACTATCGATTTTCTGGGTCTTGGCGGCGGTTCGACCCCCCATCCCGAAAGGCTGTTCGGCTCTCTTGGTCTTGAGCGGCGGCTCGACCACCGGTTTTCTGGGTCTTGAGCGACGGCTCGACACCTCATCCCGAACGGTGGTTCGATTTTCTAGGTCTTGAGCGGCGGCTCGACCACCGGTTTTCTAGGTCTTGAGCGGCGACTCGACCCCTTATCCCAAACGGCGGTTCGGTTATCATGGTCTTGAGCGGCGGCTCAACCATCGGTTTTCTGGGTCTTAAGCGGCGGCTCGACCCCTCATCCCGAACGACGGTTCGATTTTCATGGTCTTAAACGGCGGCTCAACCATCGGCTGGTCTTGCGTGGCGTGGTTAATTATGTGGACGCCAATGTCTCGGTCCAGTGATCTCAGTCGTCGCGTCGTTTTCCTACCCCGCCAGGTCATTCCGAGTGGCGAGGGGGTAGTGTTAGGAATTAATTATGTGAGCACCCGGTCCCGCCCGAGTATTACGCCTGGTCGCCTGCCCGCCTACGCCCCATTATTTACTCTCTACTAAGCGCCGCCCCTACGCCTTCTCTCTCCGCTTGCACGGGAGGTGATTGGCACGACCTCGGCACTGCACTCCCGGCTGATGTGTCCTGTCCGAGGCCACCGAGCCACGCACGAGCCTTCACGCCATATTTAAGCTACCAAAGAAAGAGGTGATAAAGGGATCCAATTGACCATGGCGGAGGAATCTTCTTTGGCGCGTGGACGTTGCTACCAAAGGGGATGAGAGGAATCGGGGAAGAATTTGTTCTCTCGTGTCAGCACTCACACACGCGTCGATGGAAGAACATTAAGGGATTGGGAAATAGTTAACCATCCATGTCACGAGAGGGGTTCGGTGGTCACGCGACGCTACAAGTGGGGCCTCACGCCCATGATACGATTGACTGATTATGATTGACCACTACCCCTCTAACCGAGTCCATCTTTCATGTACGACACTACAAATGTAGTTGGCGGCCGATGGGGTCGCAGCCAAGCCACGAGACTTTGCGTCCCATTGGTTGTCGGGGCAGGACCCCACAGGCTAAAGCAAAGCCGCCTCAAGCTGCGACCCCTGTCGGCTCTTCTCCTGTGGCTCGTCCGCGATACTCGAGTCACGAACGGGTCTCAAATTAAGCAGTATAACGTGCAGCGGCAGCAGTCAGTCATTAGTTAACACACGCACACACACTCTCTCTCTCTCTCTCTCTCTCTCTCTCTCTCTCTCTCTCTCTCTCTGTATAAGCTGGCTCCATCTACTTACTCAGATTCAACAGCTTCGCGAGTCGAGCTCGAGGGGGAAACCACAAGAACTGGAGGTTGGTTCTTCGGGATTCTTACAAAAGCTAATGCCACAATAAAGCAGCAGACTGTGAGACGAACATACAAAGAGACAACCAGCCACCTCGGACCGATCGTTTGAACGTTGGTTTGGAAAGACCGCAAGCGAAATCTTTGGAAGGGCCGGCCCATTCCGACGGTTCACCGGCCTAAATTCCATCAGCAGCACCGATCGATTCTTCTTTTCTTTTTCCCCCTTATTTCTTTTTTTTTTCAAAAAAAATAATAGTTTCGCCTTTTCTTTTTGATTTACTGCTTTACCTCTAAGATTAATCTATCATTCCAGGGTGATGGATCGGGGCAACCCTTACTTCCACCCCAAGTCACTAAATAGCGCTCACCTCCTGCAGATTCAGATTGCAGGGAAGCTTATGATATCCGAAGATGATACCAATCATCTTAGCGGAAGCACAAACCAGCGTCCGATGACCGAGAAAGGCAACCACTGCTCCTCCCTCTGTTGAACCTACTCGCGACTTATGCGTGAAACTGATCCTCAAACTTGAATGGCCGGGGTGGGTCGGACCACGCGAGATCAGAAGCAGCCGGCCAGGAACAAACAACTAGACGGACCACCGTCGTGACATTCCAGCCTGACATCCGAACGTACAGTGGTCCTCGGACGACGTCGCCGAAGATATGCCAAGGATTTGTTTTTCTTCATGCGTTATGGATGACTGTCGCCTCGACTCCAACGCCTGCCTGCTTCGACGGGGCCCATCGATCGTTTCGCTCCTTTCGTTCGGACAACTGACGCGCCAGCCGGCTGTTGCATGCTCCGCAACGTTGATTCCATCCGCATGCTTCTTTTCCCACTCGCCGTTTCTCCTCCTCCATCTTTTTTGTCTCTCTTCCGTTTGACGTGACGACGACGACGACGACTTCGACGTCTTCTTCTCCGTCCGGGAGGTGAATGCCCGGAGTTAGCAAACAACATGTGAAATGCGTGTCCTGGTACGAGAGTCTAAATTACCGGCCGCGTCCGTCTGAACGGACGAAGCCTAATCGGGTCCCACACGGTGTTCATCTTATGAATTATTCGCATATATATAATAATTATTAATCAACATACTAATATCCAAATTCCTACTGGCTAAAGCTAAAAGCATCCTTTGGATATATGTACATATTGTATAGCAGAGGCTGTTGCGAGTTCTTCCGTCGGTGTATCGTCTCATGTTAGACCAAAATAATGTAAACTCGCTCAGCAGACCATAAAGACATACATGGACAGATGCTGCCAAAGGCTTGATGCATGCTGCCCCATGCGACAGTGCTTCACGGTGCACTAAATTGATGATTCCAGCAAGACGTGCAGATGAAGACACTAAATCTTGTCGGTGCATCTCCACCGTCCATCATCTTGATGTGCATGCAAAAAGCCCATCTTGGCGACATTAAGCCTCAGCTTTGCCTGTAAAGGAAAAATAAAAGAGTGCTTGTGTCTCCAATTCGCGCATGCATGAATGTAATGGTTGATGGTGGAAGAATCATCTGCATGATCATCATGAAATGATGTACGGAAGGAATGAAAAACCGATTATGTTGGTCGCTTGTCGCCGACGAAACAATGCATGGGCTGCCGGCGTTCGAGGTTAATACCGAGATTGACATGGATTTAGAAGGCAAGCATGAAGAATCATTTGGACACAAAGGCGATGGACGTGGAACTATATATATATATATATATATATATATATATATATATATATATATATATATATATATATATATATATATATATATATATATATATATATGCATCCCTCCTCGGTCGGTCTTCGCGTCCGCCGATAGTTGACGACCTTCTCTCTCAAGCCCTCTTCTCGCTGGTCGCCATGGTGAAACCTTCGTCACGCCAAAAGCATGCAGGCCTCATCTTTTAACCACCACGTCGTCAAAGGCAATGACAGAGTTATCGTCCAGGATTAGGAATCGTATGGTGTGGATGGATGTATCACAAGCACTTAATCTGCATTAATTAGTATTAGTACTAGTACGATGACGATGAGCACGTACGTACAGAGAGATGGCTGTTCCTCCCTCCTCCCCTCAAATGCATATTTTACTTGTTTCCGAATGACAACACATTCGATGCTATCTTTCAATCGTAAAAGTGTTGGAACAATAATACTAAAATATTTTTTGTTTAAATAAAAATAAATTTAAATATATTAAAATCAAAAAAATAAAAAAAAATCGGAGACATATAAACATTGTCTCAAACGTATTTTTCAACATCGTGCAAACATCATCGAGGAGTCATTTAAAATTCTCATACAAGTATGATCGTAAAAAATCTGAACAAAAGAAAATGAGTAAAAATTAAAAAAAATTCTTGCTGACTCTCTAATAGAAGTAATTTATTTATAATTAGCAACGCAACAACATAAGCGTCATGCAACTTATCAAAACTAAATCATAGATTTGAGTTAATTATATTTTTTTTAAATAGAGAATAAAAGAGGTTGAGAGAGAAATCTATCGAATGTTGAGGTGAGACTAAAATTTCTGAAGAAAAAATTGAATCTTTTTTCCTTGAGTTTCAAAGAGTACTCATTAAAATTAACGAAGACTCTCTGACGTCTACTCATCAATGCGAATGAAATTGTGAGCATGGAATAAAAAAGAAAGAGGAATGCCCGTCCTTTTATCTCCAACACGCTGATTGGACCCGTGAGAGTCAGTGGGAACCTGCGCCGAGATTTCCTTCCCCCCTCCCGAAGCAAAAAAGATGGGGAATACAAGACACACATAAACGGGTGGCGTACGTGACCGGCCATCCGCCCCACGCCGCTTCAATGCGGCTCACGTGTTTTCATTACTTCCGTTCCGATGTCGTCACATGTGTTTCACCCTCCTCACGTGTCTCGGCTGACCCCAACTGCAACCACCACTGTGTCGATGCCATCGTCGACGCTCAGCAATTGGACGGTGGAGATTCATAGCACTGTCGGCTCTCCAGATTCGCGTAACGGATCAAACGGCAAGCCGGAGACGGACTCGGTCGCAAACCCACCGGCCTCCTTCCATGGGCCCCATGAAGCGCGTGGGGACCGGGGCAGGAGCGGTAATAAACGACTGCGTTCCGGCCTCGTTCTCGTGGAAATCAATGGCAACGAACGAGTAGACGCAACTTGCACGCGTTCTGCACATTGACAGCTCCTCCTTCACGCCATTTATCCCAAACATCTTAAAAGAATCGATTACGCCATGGATGAATGAACATCGGAGCTTGACCGGGTAAGAAGCATTAAAAACGACGCTCTTGGACTCGTGTTCGAAGATGTGAGGGGAGGAGTCAGACGCTATCACCTCGCGTCTTCGCTGCTCCAACCTGTTAAATGGCGGTGGACCGCAGACGCATGCTTCCCACAAGATATGTGTTTCTTCTTGTTTGGGTTGGTCGACGCTGTCACCACGCTAGCACAAAGACAACCTGTCAACGCAATTTGGCAGGTGATTCAAAGCTCGACCCCACTCCAGATTGGCTCCACCGGACCTCACCTTTCTTTCACGCTCGAACTTGTTACGCTGCCTCGTCGTTTCAAACTGCAACTCCCTGTATCATATTCGTACCTCATGGTCGGACTTTCACGGAGGCAACGATCGATTTCTACTACCGGGTGGTACGACTGGTTCCTCTTTTGCTGCCTCGCATTGGAAATGAACCTGAGGATGAGCACTAACCAGGACTTTTAATTCACCATCACATTGACCCAATAGTAGTACACTTCTGCGAGGGACCGCAGAGGGGGGGGGGAGGGGGGGGGGGGGGGGCGAATCATGTCGTCGATTACATTCGGATCCACCGAGAATGATTGATAGGATGCTTGGGTCGGACGTCTGGTCCTTCCAGCCGAGTCGGAGCCCCTACCTGACTTGATTAAGCCCCACCAAACCCCTCCGTTCTCGATCTAATCGTTCGTTGTTGTCGCCGAAGCGGTGGGAGCTAATTGCCAATGGATGGCTCGGATGCGGTGTCGGGTGATGGGTGATTCCGATTTCAAGTTTGATCGCAGAAGATCCGCCCAGGGCCGTACCTCACGTGTCTTGTCCTTTGGGACTGCACACAGCTAATGATTTCGTAACGTCCCCGACTACGTTGAAAACCACGTCGTCCCATTCATAAGCGTACCACTCTCCCCATTTCTACCTCAGCCTCGAGCTCGGCTCGGCTCGGCTCGGCTCTCTCCCGCACGTTTTACAATAGGGTCCGTGCTTCCGAACGTGTAATTTAACGACTCTGCCCCTGGCCTCTCTTAGCCCCCCCACAACAAGAGTTCCCTTCGCTGCGCGTTTCACCTCCTTCCTTCCTTCCTTCCCTCCGTCCCTCCCTTCCGCCCCACCCCCGTCTTTTCCAAACTCTTACGCTCCGTATTCAGTTCCTTGCCCCTCTCTCTCGTTTCCTTTCTGGTAATTTGGGAACATCGACTTGCGGAATGAAACTCTTCGGCATCGGCGTCCCCTTCTGGTCTCCAATTTCATCTTGAAGGCGAGATCTGGGGAGGGAATGGTGCAAGTGGACTCGCGAGATCTCTGAATCCGTCCAAGCCAGGGGCTGGCTGCGTTGCAGCGGGATGGGTTGGGCTTCGTTTTGGTCCGATGAGGACCGGCAGATGGCGGTGGCGGTGCTCGGTCGCCAGGGTTTCGATTACCTCAACGCCCACCAGGAATCCTCCTCCGATGGACACCTAACCGCCATCGGCGGCAGCGACGCTGACCTCCAGAACAACCTCCAGGACCTCATCGAGGGCCAGACGTCCACCTGGGCCTGCGCCATATTCTGGCAGATCTCGCGGTCCGAGTCCGGGGACTTCGTCCTCGGCTGGGGCGACGGCTACTGCCGCGATCTCGGGGACTTGGAGGAGGAAAGCGGCGGCGGCGCCCGGAGCCACCCGATCGACGCCGCCCACCAGAAGATGCGGAAGCGGGTGCTCGAGAGGCTCCACGCGCTCTCCGGCGGCTCTGACGACGAGAATTACGCGCTGCGGCTGGACCGCATCACCGACGTGGAGATGTACTTCCTGGCGTCCATGTACTTCTCGTTCCCTAAAGGGGAGAACGCCGCGGGGATGGCTCTCGCTTCGGGGAAGAACATATGGATATCGGAGGTGGGGCTGACATCACCGGCGTGTGGCAATTACTGCGTCCGGGCGTTCCTTGCGAGGTCGGCTGGCTTTCGGACGATCGTCTTCTTGCCGTTCGATGCGGGCGTGCTCGAACTGGGTTCAGTGGATCCCGTGCCGGAGACCTTCGAGGCGGTGCAGAGGATTAGGGCCATCTTTGGTCAAGGCCTCAATAAGAAGGCTGCGGCAGCAGCAGTCGAGAAGTTAGGTGAGAACAATGACCCCGTTTTGGCTTCGCGCTTCGGGGCCGGCGGCCACATAGCGGAGTATACTAGGATCTTTGGGAGCGATTTGAATCTTGGGCACGCTCAACTTAACGGTGGAGCAGCGTCCATCGTGAAAGCGGAGAAGAGGCGGTTGGAGATGAACGCGAAGCGTGGGGATCACCACCAGAAGAATCCGCCGGCGGATGGTGGGACGACGCTCCAATGGAACCAGAATCACATCGTAAATTCTCACCAGAAGAAATTTGCTAATGGTGCAGCATACGTTGGACATGTGACAGGGGTTGTCGGGGAAAATCCTCCTAGGCCGGCAAATAGGTTCCGGCCTCAGGAGCAGCGGCCGCAGCGCCAGCAGCTGAAATCACTGCCGCCATCTGGGCAAATTGATTTCAGCGCAGATGGGCCGAATCCTGCTTCCGCCGGCGTCTTGGTTGGTCATTTGGGTGGGTTGGATTCGGAGCTCTCGGACTTGGAGGTCCCGTGCAAAGAAGAGAAACCGAGCGCGACGGAAGAGCGGAGGCCGCGAAAGAGGGGCCGAAAGCCGGCCAACGGCAGGGAGGAGCCGCTCAACCACGTGGAAGCGGAGCGCCAGAGGAGGGAGAAGCTCAACCAGAGGTTCTACGCCCTGAGGGCCGTGGTGCCCAACATCTCGAAGATGGACAAGGCCTCCCTGCTCGGCGATGCCATATCCTACATCACAGAGCTCCAGAAGAGGCTCAAGGAGATGGAGGCGGAGAGGGAGATGTGCGGTGACTCATCATCCTTGATGGATTACAAGTGGAAAGCGCATTGCCCTGAGATCGACGTCCAGGCGGCACAGGACGAGGTCATCGTTCGTGTCAGCTGCCCATCCGAGACGCACCCTGTCTCCAAGGTCATCCAAGCTTTCCGGGAATCGCAGGTGAACGTGGTGGACTCAACGGTCGCCGCAAGTAATGACAGTGTGCTGCACACGTTTGTGGTGAAGTCGTCGGGCACGGAGCAGCTAACCAAGGAGAAGCTAATCACCGCTCTGACTCATGACGGCGTCCGCATGCCCCCCTCCGATCGATAAGTAGCGTTGGTAATCAACTCATCTAATGATTATCCATAGTTAGATTTATAATTACAGACAGCTATAACCTCCTGGCAAGCATAGCCTATCCGTATTTATGGTCGCTCACCATCTACTTAGGAGAGTTTGCATGAGTGGGGTAATCTGGTAGTGTGGCCAATTTTTCTGAGAATTTTTACCGTTCGAATTTTGGTTGATTGCTTGGCTTTTGGTGGTGGTCATTTCATCTTCTTCTCGACCCTTTGCAATTTATCTGACTTCTTTCTCACATGTTAGATGCTGCTGCCTGCAGTTGTCTTGAATGTATTGCCTGTTTGATTTCGTACGCTGTGGCCTTCTTAACTCGAGATAGGTATCCAACATTTTAGATTGGGAAAATCCGGTCCTTTGGATCAGCTCATGGCCACAAATAAAATGAGGATTAATTTTAAACGCTAGAAGAATAAAAAGTTGCTCTCGTTCCCAACCATCACGTAGAAGATGAAGTGGTTTTCGTCGTCGGACTTCTTCCGTGTTCGACGCATCGGTGGGTTCTCTGGGAACGAGAAGCGGGCGAGTTTTTGCTTGAGAAAGCAGGCCCGTCCCCGTGTAAGGCAGGTAGGTGGCTTTAAAGCTTCACGCTTTGGGTGATGACTTTTATTGTATCGATCACCATAAAACTTCATGCGTGCATTTCATTTCACGATTTTGTTAGTATGCCCAGGAATCTTAGCCGCAATGCTGATGGAAAAACAGTGGCTTAAGATTTCATCAAGAAAAGGTCTGCGTAAATGAAATATACCTCTTAAGCTGAGTGTTAGGGGAAACAACTTTTTTACCGTGACCCCGGGGCGCGCGGCGCGAAATCCGGGAACCGGGGGGTCATCTCGGTATGGTTCGAGCCCGTCGATGGCTCCTGCTCCCGCCTCCGACCCTCCGAAGCGGCGCACGCTCGTCGTCGAGACTGCGCCGAGGCGGGTCGGATGCCCCACCCCTCCGACTCAATCCTCGGCCGTCGGCCGAGCTCCCCAGAAAAAAAGGTGGCAGGGTTGTTCGAGTCTCCTTACCTCTCCGAGTGTTCATCCTTATGCCTGTCTTACCCATTCGGCTTAAATAGGTCGGACGGATGGCATGCTTCCGGCTATGTCTGCGGGTGGCGACGGGCTCGACCTCAGGTGGGCGATCAACTTGGCGGGTAGTTGGGGCGCAGCAGGAGAAGCGGCGTCCGGCGATCAAATCAGAGGAGTAATGGAGCGCAGGGAGGCGATGGCGTCATCCGGTGTACGACCCAAGATCGGTGTCATGTCATACTTAATACCCCTAACACTACCCCCCTCAAAAGCCACTCGCGGTCGATCTTGAGGATTGGGGGTGGTGCTTGAAAACCCAGTTGTCGATCGAGATCTCGGCGGAGGTTCGTGTCGTGTCATGATTGATAGAATCATGGCAGATAAGGGTGGCGCGCCGCTCAAGACCCGGCGATGATCGAGGAAGCTCGAGATCATGTAAACCGCTGCTCGATAAAGGGGGCCGAGGAGCCTCAAGACCAGAAAACCATAGTCACCAACCGCTGCTCGGTATAGGGCCGAGCCGCCGCCAAGGCCTAGAAGCCGATGGTCGTTGCTCAAGACCATGTAATCAACCGCCGTCGATAAAGGATCGAGGCGACGCCATCCCTCGCCAATCCAACGTTCGGTAATCGGGTCGAGACCGCGCAAGGCCCCGGAAACCAATGGTTGAGAACCTTCGAGACCATGTGGCCAACCGCCGCTCGGGGTAAAGGGCAGCGGCGTCAACTCCTCGATCCCGTCGTTTGGTAATAAGGGTCGAGGTCCGCACAAGACACGAAAGCCATAATAACCGAACCGCTGCTCGGGATATGGGGCCGAGCCGCCTTAAGGCCCGAAGACATGGTCGGCCAGCCGCCAAGACACAGGACACCACCTCGTCCGAACCGCCATTCGGATAAGGATCGAGGCGACGCCAATCCGTTGCCAATCCGTCGTCCCGTAATCGTGGGTCGCACTCGCAAGGCCCTGAAACCAATGGTTGAGGAACTCAGACTATGTAACCAACCGCCGTCGAGGTAAAGGGCGGCGCCCAACGCTCCATACCGCCGCTTGGTAATAAGGGGCCGAGGTCCGCATAAGACCGAAAGCCATAATAACCAACCGCCGATTAGGATATGGCCGGCCGCCAAGGCCCGAAGACCGATGGTCGAGCCGCCAAGGCCAGCCGGTCGCCAAGACCGGAAAGCCGATATCGCCAACCGAAGCCGATTCGATAGGGCCGCCGTCGCCGAGCCCGAAGGCCGAGCCGCAGCTCGCCAAGACCGCCATCGTGCCGCCAAAAATGGCTCGCGATAGTGCGGTTGCCGGAATCGAGGATACCGCGGCCGGGTAAGTTACTTACCCGGGCGGTGGACACGCTACCTCTTCATTATGACGTCGGCGCTGATGCCGTCACGATGCTATTGGGCGGTGTTGTGTGTCATCGCCTCGGAGGGCCGAGGCCCCTTTCTATAAATAGCGAGCTCGCGACACTCTATCACTTTTATCGGAGTTTTCCTCTCTAGTCCTGCCGCTGCCTTCCTTCGAGTTTCCTCCCTTGGCTCTGTCCTTTGACTTCTTCCATTCCTTCCACTATAGGTTAGTGCGTGATGGCTCTTCCTTCCAACCTCCTCCTCATCCGCTTCTTCCTCTTCCTCCCCTCTGTCACAACCCGTGTCGCCGCTCTCCTCATCTCCTCCTTCCGCCCTTCCTCAGTGGAAGCGGCGCGCTAGAGGCCATAATGTGGCCGCACGATCCAGGATTCCACCTGATGAGCGCATGGTAGGGATTCTCCGTGGCGCACGGCATCCGGAAGAATACAGCCTTCCCCCGGGCAGCGGGCTTTCGACCCGGTTCCTAAGGTTTTGCCCGACCGCGATGCCTTAGAGGCACTGCGCCTTCCCCGCATCCCAATCATAGTATCCTGCATCTCCCCGTGGCGATTTCGCTTCACAAATAACTCCCAACTCTTGGCGATATCCGTGGCTTTCCGGGAATGCCATTACGCCTAACATCGCCGCAACCTCTTCCTCTCGCTCGCCTTTTCAAGGGGGGGATACTTCCTGCCGCCGACAGTGGTTCCGGTTAGCGCGCCCACCAATAATAAAGGGTGGAAGAGGCGCTTTTTCGCCCAGGCCGTAAGGACTGGGTTTTGGGGTTCGTGGTCGCTGGCGACCATTGATAACACCGCCCAAACTCAATGCCGAGGAGCGTGCTCACTCGAGCGTTAAGGGTAATCCTCCTTCCTCGCAAGCCATCCGCAACATGTCGAGAAGTGGCTTGTGGAGGCCGGACTTAGTCCGTGCTCACGGTAGGCTATTGTTGTCTCGCATCTTTAGGCTTGCCGCCGCACTCCGCTTTCTAACTCATCCTCATTCTTTGCAGAGATGGTGAACTCGCGGTCCTTCCATGACTCGGCGCCCGACAGACCGCCTCCCGCCTCCGGGGTTCCTAAGCCGGGGGGTGGTTCCCCGCGCACCACTGAGGAGGGGCGCCCAAAGAAGAGGGCCAAGGCCCAGGTCGTGGTGGACCTGGAGGTGCCTGTGGCTCCATCCGCCGAGACGAACGCCGGCGCCCCGCCTCGCCGAGTGCCGGGCCCACCCAGGGGACGATTGGGAAGGGCCGCCCTCCGCCATGAAGGACTTATGCCGAGTTACGCCGGGAAGGATCAGCCATTCCTTTCCCGAGTGATGGGCGAGCGCCGAGCGACTCTCCGTGGCCCGGTGGCATGGTCTCATCCCGAGGGACAAGGTGTGGGTCGGGGAGAGCCTCGGCCAGCTACCTCCGGGGCGCCCATCCCGACATTGCTCGACCTATACACGCTCCTAAGCACTCATCGCCAAGTCACCAAGTCGGTGTTGTGGGTAAGCACCGCTTGCGGTACTCTCTTAGCTAAGCACTTGTTCATCTTTTCAGCTTTTCCTTCTATGCAGAATCTCCACTACACAACGGCCCTTATCGATCGTGCGGACGGGACGGTTGGTGTCGGGCGAGCGCAACTCGAGTTGCGCTACCAAGAGGCCCGAGCGGGTCCGACTCGAGGCGTTGCCGCCGAGCGGCGGCGGCCGACGTGGCGCGGAAGTCACGCTACCGACCGAGCTCGAGCGCCGCGTCGAGGCCAAGCGCGCAAGCATCTCCGGACGGAGAAGCCGGAGAACCGCCTCCGATGAAGGAGGCGAGTTGGCCGCCAAGCCGACTTCGAGAGGCCGAGAAGGCCGCCAGAAGCTCTTGCCGCGGCGAAGGGGGCCACGGAGAGGGACCGGAGGCGCCGAGGCGCATAAGAAGTCGGAGAGGGCTTCCTCCTCGGGCCGGACCGGACGGGCAGGGTATCATACGAGTATGGGTACAAGGTTGCCCTGGCCCGGTTCCGAGCGTGCCCTCCAGGCTCGGCGGTCGAGGAGGATCCCTTTACCTCCTGCCCCGAGGACCAGGGGGTCGACATGCCCGGCGAGGTTCCCTTCGACGACAGCCTTCCCGGCGCTGCGGCCTGAAGAGTTTTTTCTTCTTTTTGGAGGGCCTTCCCTTGCCTTTGTAATACTTCCTTCCCCTCTAGGGGCCCATTTTTGTACTCCAAATCTTTTGGTAATACAATTTCCTTTTTCATGGCAATATAATCTCCAACTTCATTCCAATGGCCCGCGTCACATATTGGCCTGCTTCTGTTTTGTCCTTAAACAAAATACTTCTTAAGGTTCTGGACGTTCCTGTGTCCTCGGAATTGCTGCCGGTCATAGTCGTGAGTCGAACGCCCGGTCGGACGACTTTGATTACGCGGTAGGGACCTTCCCACTTAGGTGCAAACTTGCCCCTCGAGTTGGCGGGGTCGCTTACTTCCGCCTTGCGTAATACTAAGTCTCCCATCCCGAGAGGTCGAGGGCGCACCTTCTTGTTATAACTTCTGGCGATACTCCTGTTGTACGCCAGCATCTTTACGTGCGCGTTGGCCCTGCGTTCTTCCAGCAGGTCTAGGCCAGCCCGAACTCCCTGGGTCGAGGTGGATTCTCATGTTCTCCACCCGGAATGTTGGAATGACCAACTACTGGTAGGATCGCTTCCACGCCGAATGCCAGTCAGTAGGGGACTCGCCTGCCGCCTTTGGGGTAGTCCGCAAAGACCATAGGATGTTCGGGAGCTCGCCGACCCACCGATCGGGCTTCCAAAGTCCTTTTCCTAAGTCCATCCAGATAGATCGGTTGGTCACCTCACGAGCCCGCTGGTCCGGGTGGGCCACCGAGCTAAACCTCAATCGATGCATAAGTCGCACGTAACTCGTAAACCGAGGCCGGCAAACCGGGTTCCGTTATCGAATGATAACGTTGGGCGATCAATCGGTCAGTCACGATGTTCTTCCATACGAACTGTTCGACCCGCTCGGCCGTAATGGTTGCCAGGGGCTCGGCTTCCACCCACTTAGTGAAATAATCTATCCCCACGATGATATGTCTCCGCTGGCCGGACGCCGGGGGGAACGGCCCTAGGAGGTCCATTCCCCATTGAGCGAAGGGCCAAGCGCAATCCATGGAGGGCGGGACCGCAGGAGCTGCGGACACGGGCTCGGCTGGCAAGTGTCGCACCGTCGCACGAAAGCCTTGGCGTCTCGGTGCAACGTTGGCCAGTAATAGCCCTGGCGTAGTATTTTGAAGGCCAAAGTTCGGCCGCCCATGTGCTCCCCACAAGTCCCGCCGTGAACCTCGGCAAGAATCACTTCCGCCTCATCGGGATCTAAACATCGCAGTAGGGGATGGGAAAACGACCTTTTGTAGAGCCGGTCGCCAATCTCGCAGTACCACGCCTGGGTGCGGCGGAGCCGCCGTGCCTTGACCTCATCCTCAGGCAGGATCCCATCGCGCTTATACTTCAAAGACTTCCCGAATCCACGAGGTGGAGAGGTCGAGACTCGGGTCCCCTATCTCCATGATGGCCACCGATCCGTGTGTGAGCTCTTCGACTCGGATGTTCCTCCGGATCGGCTCGAGGCTAATTTCGCTGGTCCGCCCGCCGCTTTGGGACTCGGGACCCCGGACAGAGTGAAGCGAGGAAAGTTAGAGGTTTGGGCTTTTACCTTGATCGAGTATTTGGACATGGTCGAATCTCGCGTCCGATACTCTCCGCCAACTTGTTCGCGACGAGTTGGGAATCCGTGAGAACATGGATCGCTCACCGATCTCGGCGCTAAACGGAGGCCCGCCAAAGCGCCTCGTATTCCGCCTCATTGTTCGTGGGCCTCAAAAAAGGCGAGGGAACGCTCGAATGCGTGTGTCCGGGGTCCTCCAAATGAGTCCGGCGGCACCTGAGCCGAAGACCCATCCACGCAGGTCGATCCTCGGTGGATTTGCTCAACGCATTCCGTTTCTGGCTGTGTCAACTCCGAGATGAAATCGGCCAAGGCCTGGGCCTTGATGGCTGTTCTCGGCTTGTAGCAGAGGTCGAACTCGGATAGCTCCACCGACCATTTTAGGAGACGCCCTGCTACGTCAAACTTAGAAAGAACTTGACGTAGGGGTTGGTCGGACATTTCTTCAATCGTATGGGCTTGGAAGTTGGGGCGTAGCTTCCAGCCGCTTAGGACAAGTGCCAATGCCAACCTTTCAATGGAGGATAGCGCCGCTCGCCCGCGCAACACATGGTCGATGTAGTAAACCGGATGTTGCGCGTCGGGGCTTCCTTCAAAGAAGATCGAGCTCATCGCATGCTGAGATGCCACCAGGTAGAGGGTAAGCTTTTCTGGCACAGACACCGAGATAAGGCGGGGAAGCTCGGATAAGTGCTGCTTCAGGCTTGTGAAAGCTTCCTCGCATTCTGCCGTCCATTGGAAGTTCTTCGGATCTTTGAGGGCTCTGAAGAAAGGAAGGCACTTGTCTCCGATCGACAAAACCGGACAGAGCCGCTTATCCTTTAAGGCAATCAAGCTCCTTTATCGTTCTTGGAGATCTCATGGGTGAGAGCTGGATCTTCGGGGTTGGCATCAATTCCTCTCTCGTATGATGAATCAGGAACTTCACGATGTCACGCCAAGACACACTTGGCCGGATTGAGGCGCATCCCATATCTTCTCAACAGAGAAGGTTTCCGCAAGTCGTCAAGGTGTGCAGCCCCCGTGCGACTTTTCACGATCATGTCGTCAACATATACCTCCATGTTTCGCCCTATTTGCTGGGCGAACACCTTGTTCACCATCCTTTGGTAGGTGGCGCCCGCGTTCTTTAATCCGAACGGCATGACCTTGTAGAAGTAAGCTCCTTGGGGCGTATGGAAGGCCGTATGTTGCTGATCCTCGGGGGCCATCCGGATCTGGTTGTAACCGGAGTAGGCGTCCATGAAGGAGAAACGGGCGTGCCCCGCGGTTGAGTCGACCAGCTGGTCGATCCTAGGCAAGGGGAAGCAATCCTTCGGGCAAGCACGATTTAGATCGGTGTAGTCGACACACATCCTCCAGCTTCCATTAGGCTTCTTGACGAGGACTACATTGACACCATCGAGGATACCGGACTTCCTCAATGAAGTCGACGCCAAGAGCTCGCCGACTTCCATTTGCACACTGTTGGCGCCGAGGGACCGAGGCCGGTCTCGCCTTACCGAGCGCGGTCGGGGAAATGTGCGATGGTGTTGAGAAACTTCGAGATCGATTCGAGATCGGCACGCCCAGCGAAGACATCGGTGCTTTCTCGAGGAGGCGATGAGTGGCCCGCTCTTGATCATCCAGTCCGGCCGATTCCGACCGTCCGGGACGGTCATCTTGCAGCGAATATTAACCGCCGGGCTTTGTCGGCCGGATGCTCGGTCGGGAGTTGCGCCCCGTGGGTCTTCGAGGGGCTGTTCCGCCTTTTCTCTTACCTGTGGAGGTTGTCAAGTAACACCGCTCGACTCGAGGATCTCCCGAACCTCCCGACCAGACCGGGTCGGAAATTCAACGTCCGGTGGTATGTGGATATAATGGCCCTTGCTTTGTTGAGGGTGGGTCGGCCCGGTGATGGCGTTGTACGCAGAGGGAGGTCAACCACCGGAAAAGTCACCAAGAGTTTTTGCCTTCGGGAGTCCCGAGAGTCAACGGTAGGGTCACCGCACCCGCGGCGAAATCGAGTCGCCGAAAGCCGGTGAGTGCCGAGTGCAAGGGCTTGTGGCTTCCTTCGCAACCCTAACTTCAAAAGGCCTCAAATAAAGGATGTCAGCCGCTGCTGTCGACCATATAATCCTTCTGGACCGCTTGGCTATTCGGGCCGACACCACCAGCGTCATCATGCTTCGTCGCTCCCATGTCCCCGAGGGGAATGTGATCTCGCTCGGAGGAGGGTGGTATTCCCGGCCGCAACGGGCGCGTAAGCTCTTCGACCGGCGCTTATGCCCTCCAAATGGCGGGCCCCGTAATCACGTCGATGTGTTGCTCGCGGTGGCCTTCGGACGCAGGATGGTTCCCGTGGATGCCGGAGGTACCGATCTAAGTGACCTCTTCGGATCGCTCTCAATTTGTCGCCTACCGTGGCATTGCTTCGTATCATGTCCGCTTTGCCGATGGAAGCGGCAATACGTATGATCGGCCAGCTCTCGTCGGCCCTTCGCCGGCGGCGGCCTGAGCATTCCCCGCTCCTTTATCTGGAGGAATATTTGCGTCCGAGACGCCTTCAAGGGGGGAGGTGGCGGCTCGGGCGCGTATGGGTCGGGATGGCCCATGCGGCGCCCTGGGTGCGGGGACTCCCGCCTAGTTGTCGTTCCCGATCGGGATGGATTAGAATGCCCCCTCGGTCGTTCTTCCTTCCTTCCCGACATCCAGGACTCGGCCGCCACATATTGACTTGCCATTGAAACATCTCCGCGATGGACGCGGGGTCGCTTCCACCAAGGACCAAAGAAACCTCGACGGTCCGCAGCCCCATCATAAACGCCGCATCAATAACAATGGGTGAGCATCCGATAACTCCGTACCTCGTGGTAAACCTTCGCACAAAGTGGGAGAGGGGTTCGCCTTCTTTTGCTTCAAACCCGTGAGGAGTGCGAAGGCTTTGGTCGCGCAAACGCCAAAAACGAGCTCAAGTCCTTGGCGAGCCGTTCAAAGGATGTCACCGCCTCCGCTTTTTAAGGTGCCGTACTCACGACGGCGGATCCTTTCAGCGTGGTGGGGAACGCCGCACATCAAGGCGCCCGAGGTTCCATATAGGGCCATTTGAGCCCGGAAGCGGCGGCGTGATCCGGCCGATCACCGACTCCATCATAAAGGTCGATGGAGGGGAGACGGAAGTTCAAGGGCACCGGGTATTCCCTGCATGTCGGCGAACGGGGACTCCTGGGACACTTCCTCTCGCTCTTCTTTGACTTACGGACGCCCTTTGCACCTCATCCAGACGCTGCGCGATGGAACGCATTTGAGCCCAAATAAGTCCGCTCGACCGAGGACACCGCCTCGGTTCGACGCCCAGTTTCGAGCCCGGTTCCGTCTGAACCGGCGGAGGTGGGGAAGATGGTACCGGCGGAATTGCCTCATGATGCCGGGAAGGGGTTCCGCCTTTGGAGGGTCGGCTCGCCGCCTCGGAGTAGGCGGGAGGACGGCCGACAAGATTGCGGTCCGGACCTTGGGAAAGGTCTGAAAAGCCTCCGCCGTGACGGTGGGAGGGAGCGGGGGAACCCGATTTGGCGGGTAGAGTCCGTCGTCGCTAAATATACTCCAGTAGCGATCTGCAGTTGTGGCAGGATCGTCCCTCCAGGGTTCGGAGGTCTATGGGACCTCCGCGGAGGTGCCAGCCGGAAGCGACCTTTCGTCCATGTCGTTGAAGCGGGCGAGTAGACCCTCGGCGAAGGGCCTCCTTCAGCGTCAATCTGTTAGGGGAAACAACTTTTTTATCGTGACCCCGGGGCGCGCGGTGCGGAATCCGGGAACCGGGGGGTCGTCTCGGTATGGTTCGGGCCCGTCGATGGCTCTTGCTCCCGCCTCCCGACCGCTCGAAGCGGCGAAAGACGCTCGTCGTCGAGACTGCGGCGGGTCGGATGCTCCGCCCGACCCCTCCGACGCTCAAGTCAGTCCTCGGCCGTCGGCCGAGCTCCCCAGAAAAAATGGTGGCAGGGTTGTTCGAGTCTCCTTACCTCTCCGAGTGTTCATCCTTATGCCTGTCTTACCCATTCGGCTTAAATAGGTCGGACGGATGGCATGCTTCGGTGTCTGAGCGGTGGCGTCACGGGCACGACCTCGCTGGCCGTGCCGTGGTCAACTTAGCGGGTAGTTGGGGCGACGGAGGAGAAGCGGCGTCGGGCGATCAAATCATAGGAGTAATGGAGCGCAGGAGGGGCGATGACGTCATCCGGGTGTACGACCCAAGACCAGGTGTCATGTCATACTCAATACCCCTAACACTGAGGCATGATGTTCAAGGTTCCGAACCTTTTTATCTGATCCTAACTATGATTCAAGATATACATGAGAAAGAAGATATCCATGAATATTTTTTTTGATAAATAAATAATAATAATAATAATAATAATAATATTATTATTATTATTATTATTATTATTTAAATAATATCTCAAGCTTAAAAAATTATCATAGAGCATTATTTTTTTTTTCAGAAATGATCGTTTTGCTCTAGTCGATCATCGCCTTTCATCGCCCCTTTGCTCATACTCGACTAACTGTGTCTCTGGGTTGGGTGCTCAAATGAGGATGGAGGTACGATCAAGATTGGAACCGTGATGGAAACTTTTTAGAGATATAAGTATAAAATAATTTTTTCATGTAACCAATGATGCACTATAGAAATTTTTTTAACTTGAGATATTATGTGACTAAAATTAAAAAAATCTAATCTGAGAATTCAACCAAAACACATATCCATCGCTACCAAAGTCCATACGTACCCTCTCTCAAAATTCTTCACCACAGTGACAG
This sequence comes from Musa troglodytarum, assembly GCA_023547065.1. Classification (NCBI taxonomy): domain Eukaryota; kingdom Viridiplantae; phylum Streptophyta; class Magnoliopsida; order Zingiberales; family Musaceae; genus Musa; species Musa troglodytarum. The sequence continues at coordinate 19,175,813 of CP097510.1, forward strand.
AAGTTACTCTCGCATCGAAAGGTCGCAACCATGGACAGCATGCGTAACACATGCCAACTCCACCGTGAGAACTTTTTTTCCGACAATATGCCCTATGTTTTTCTTCCCACCTGACCACTTTAGACTAACCAAAGAAAATAACGCAAGCTTGACTTTATCTCACCGTCGGTCTTGACGTCTGCAGAACAACTATAAAAAAGGAACACACGGCTAGTCTCAGACGACAACTGGTGATCGTATTCGCAGGTAAATATAGATAACATTACCATTTCAGTAGTAGGTTGCTTGTGCAGTACATTAATTAACGAAGCTTCTGGTCCTTGTATCCTCAAATATTAAGCATATTATATTTATGTCGAAACCTTGAAAGAGGCATCTTCAGTATATGTTTTTCTCCACGACTGATTGTTTTCTGTGGTTCTGAATCGCGCTGCTGTTGTTAATAATAAATATATAATTGCTGATTCTCATCAATGTTGCAGTTCAGCAGTCGCTCAAGTTGTTTATTATTATTATTATTATTATTTGTTCATAGCATTGCTTCTTAGTGCAATTGCTTGCTAGGGAACCCATTTAGGTTCCTGTTTTGTGGACTTTAAGTTGTTGTTTGTGTTAGGCCATGACCATAACATTCTGCAAATAGTTTTCCAAGTTGTTTCTGCAGAGTCGATCTCCTGCCGGAGGGACTGGAGTTGCTCTTTTGTGGGCTGTCTTTCTAATTCGTGTATAATGATGTTGATAGATATTGGCTTGAGATGCGTAACATCCCAGATACGTAAAGCATCGCACGGTCATGAGAGCTCGCAGGGCGATTGATCTCCCTTAATTATCTAGTGACCAGTGAGTCCCCGATACAACTACATAAGAAACATGTGATATCGAGTCTCCTTCGATACTAGCGGAGTACTACTGGTGCATCGAGATTCGAGATGGATCGTGTTGTTGGGCTGTGGTTTCTCTCACATTCAACCCTAGTAAGTCTTCCGCACTGCTTGCTTCCCGCGGTGTCTCAAGATGAGCACTCGTTGCAGCAGCAGCTACGGGGAAGACTATGACCAAATCAAGAGGCAACCGGTGAGGATGCTGCTGGATCGATCATGCACGTCATTGTATGCTTTCAGAGGCAGGCGGAACTGATGGGACCTCCGACCTACTCATATGTCATCGTGTGCAAAAGAATGAAGGTGGGCGCCCGGTCACACTCTCCGGTCGCGTGCCACCGGTTTACCTCTCCATCAATCTTCTCCTCGAAGCCGACTTCTCCATCAGACGTGGGGTAGGCGTAACATGTGACGCATATTCTCTTATTGTCACTATTTAATTTGATCAAATGCCATTGAAATCAAAGCTCTTGACCGAAAAGGACTTAACTGAATCCATCAAAATACCGGAAATTCGACTAGGAGTATATATATCCATGCATATCTGACAAGCATCTACTCCTTTAAATAACTATTAATTCATTCAACGACAGAAGGTACGAACGAAGAAATAGGTAGGAGAGGATTCTCGATGCCGGCTGCGGGAGCCTTCCTTCCCCTGCGAAAGGTGTCGGACTAACAAGTTTCAGTTTTTGTAATGAATATTTCTCGGAGTAAAAGATAGCGGCTGGTCATAATTAGTGATAGCCACAGGTGAAGTCACGCATGAGTGTGCCTGCATCACAAGCAATGTGCGGAAACAAAACTCGGGATGTGTTAGGCTGGATGACCATTCGATCGACCGCAATCAATGTGCAGGGCTCTTGGGATACCTAGTTCGACCATACGGGTGATGAAGCTGCCAGTTGCCGCTACGATTAGTTGCTTGAGAATTCCTTCCCTCCTTCAAAGCCTGAGATCGGTTTGTGCAGTTGGTGGGACTCTCACGTCTTCTCTCTCTCCCTCCTGCTCGATCTGCCATTTCCTACCCAAGTGAGTGGCTGCTGTCCTGTGTTATTTAATGAGATGACGCACATCTTTCTTGATTGAACTCCTCAGTGCCGGTTCTCAGACATAAATAAACAGACTGGACCTACTCCATCCCAGAACATGAAGGATCTTTCGACTGAGTGTCCCACGCAAGATATATTTTTGGCATCCGCTTCCTAAAATAATAATGAAGACGAATGCTGAACCCCTAGTCAACTGCACGGAAATAGAGCATTATAATACCCTTCCCTTCCGTATTTTACCAATTTGTTGATCCGATTATTCATTTCAAATAATATTAATATTTGCGGTGACTTGGACGCCACGTTTACTCCGAATTGCCTGTCAGTCACCACGACGAACGTCGGGCCTGAGAGAGAATGGAGTTCCGAGCGTGGCAAGTCTTCATCACGGGAGGGTATTCTGGGAGGAACGAACTCTACAACAGCGAAGGCGGCGCCCCACGCGGGACCGCTCGCGACCTGTCGGTTTTCTTCACCAGCTGTCTAGGACAGCTGCCCGCTGCCCGTCTCCTTCCTCTCTTCCCCTCTATAAACGCCCGCTCTTCCTTCGACCCACCCACCGTGCCCCACCATCGCTCGCAGAAACCGTAGTCGACGCCATGGCGACCTTCGGTGCCAAAGCCCTCGCGATCTGCATCGCTTCGGGGGTCTCCGTCGCTCTTCTCGCCGGCGTCGCCTCCGCTGCCGACGCTCCCGCCGCTAGCCCCACCTCTGCAGCCGGAACCCTGTCTCCCCTGCTCGGCGTCACCCTCCTCGCCGCTCTCCTCCTCGGGCCCCTCCGCCGCTGAGCGCAGTCGATCCTTTCCTTCCGATCCGGTGATCGTGCGACACTATGTTAGCTATTTGTGCTACATTGTTCGATGTGCAGGATGGTTTTGTTGATAAATAATGGATGCATAGGAGAGTATGGCGTGTGATTTTATAGATGTGTAGTAGGTCGATGTAATTTGGATTCTATTTCATCATTATTCCGCTTATTTTCCTGTGTGATGCGGTTATCGTGTTTGGTTTCTAGACGCTTGTCGTCGTTGCATTTGGTGGGTTTCTCATGGACGGGCTGATGTGCTGCTCGGGGGTTTCTTTGGGTGGCTCAAGCTTCTGATTTCGCGACGCACTTGTCCTTTTTTTCTCTCTTGTTCCAAGATGTAGTCAGCTAAATGCAGATTACTGCGGTTCGATTCCTACGGAGTTTTATTTGATGTTGGTTCTATAGATGTTCATCGAAAGATGGATTCAGGAGGGTCTTACGATTGCCTCGCTGAGTTTGAGTTGTCATGTTAGGGATTTCCACGTTGCCTGTCGTATTTTATCGACAAAATATAGCAACTTTCTCCGTTACATTTAAACTGAACAAACATCAGAGCGCTCCAGAAAGAAGCAGAGAAAGCAAAAGGTGCTGCAGCTTTACCAACGAAGCGTCGACGAACAAAGAAGTATTGTAGGTCTGTTCGGCGCGGGTACTTCTCCGGCGTCTTGTCCCGCCCACGAGAGTCGTCGAACTCAGCTGCGAGGCTCTCACCCGAGCCGCAAGTGCCACGGGCTTCTGCCGGCCATCACTTGTTGGGCTTGGGAAGAGTCGGGGAGAAAACGGGGGTGGGATGGCCCATGAACTGAAGCCTGGGGGACAGCTTGTGCTCGCGGCTGGGCCGGGGTGAAGGGATGGGGGTCTTGTTCCCAATGGGCGAAGGAACGAGCCTGGGTGAGAGGTTAACTTGCTCCAGTGCCTTGAACTGCAGATCGGCCGGGTAGTCCCGGACGCACCCGATGCGAGCACCGGCGCCGGTAGTCCATTTGCACGACAGGCGCCTCCCCAGTGCAAGATCCACTTCCTTCTCCATGCTCTCATCCCTTGCATCCTCTTTGCTGTCAACTTTAGTTTCACTCTCAGCTATCTCATCCACCGCAGCTGCCTCTGCCTCTGCCTCACCATTATCGTTGCTGCAGGCAGGTATCTTATCATCGTCGAATGAGCGTCTCTGAAATGCAAAAAATTGTGTGTTTTGGTCAGACTTGACCGACTCTCATTGTCATACATGCAAGCGGACGACACTATGCCGTCGATCATGCAATCTTTGTTTGCTTGCCGAACATCCGTCTAATTTAGTGATAAATCTTCCAGTTGGATGATCCTAGATGACCTCTTATCCGGACTACCTACTACAATATTCGTCAAAACGACCACCACAAGGGAAGACTGCAGAGTTACCTGGACATTGGTCAGATCTACATGGTTGTCCCTGAGGAAACTAATGAATTCCCCAAAGTGATACTCGGTCGGGAGGTAATGACCGCTGTACGGCCATACAGCCTGAGGCAATCAGCAACTTGTAAGAACTTAAACAGGAAATATCAAGGATCACAATTAACATCAAGGTCTGAAAAGTTCAAGCGGTTTTGCTGCTGCTTTCCTGGACTACTCAGGTTGTGTGCAGCTATGTGATCGTACCTCCAGTACGCCCTCTTCGGCAACGATCCTTCCGGCAGCTGTTGTAGCTCCCCCAGCCAGGAAGCTCGAGTGTTGGAATGTGCCCTTCTTCTTCTGCCATGGAGAAAAACACCAGAAGGACTTGGTAAGCTCAACATGAAGTTTCATCTAATTGGATATCCGCGTCCAAACCATGTCTAAACATGTTACTCTGCCAAAATATGAACAACCATGATGCATGATCTTTTTCACCTTTCCCACATATAATGATCTTGATGTGCTGAGCACGAATATCCACTTGGATCCTTGCGTAGTGTTCAAAAGCCTCTCACTTTGCTTATAGACAAGTTTCCCGTTCCGGACGGTGACCTCATAAGCTTCTCTCTCTTTCTGCAAGGAGATGAACATAGTATGCGATCAGGGAGCATACACATCTGGAATCAATTTGGCGTAGCTGTCACAGTGATAACTCCAGACAACCAAGTGTCCTTGAGCTAGACAAAGGAGCTTACCGGACCAAGATAAGTGATGAACTGCTTTTGAAGCGTGCTTCTTGGGCACTCGGCAATATTTACTTCTCTTCCATCTCCGACATCCAACCTTGATATTCATCAAACGGGATGAGCAAACCAAGGCTCCACATCATACAACCATGAATCACCAAATGAACGACTTGCATGCATGGTTCTTGTTTTTACCAGTAGAAGAATGGTTGGGTGCTCTCACTGGCGAACCAGACATCATAATATAAATGCAAATTGTGCCCATAGCGATGCCGTGGATCAATCTGCAGAGCACAACACGGAAGGAATCATTGTCCGTTGAACCACTCATGTAAAGGTCTAACTAGGTTCCGTGAGACCATGCTTACAGCTTCTAGCCAGTGCCTTAGTGCTAGTTTCTGAGCTTTTTCATCTTTGGACAGACCCTTACCAACCTGAGAAAGATGGACTCGTGCATCAATTTGATTGAATTGTAGATAGAAGCAAACAACCCAATTACCTTGGCTAATCTTTTTTTCGCCCTTGTCCATTTGGAAACTGCTGTTTCTGGCTTCTCGACGCGGAAGAACGAGACGGAGCTACGCTTAAGAGATGCAAAATCCAGTGCCTTCCACCTACAGTCAGAGGAGGAGGAGAAGGATTTAGAGTAAGGTAAAGGAGCAGCACAAATCCTGGAAGTGACAAGCGGTGTTATGTGAACTCAGAGGCCCACCAGAGTTCCTCGACTACTACTGCACAATCTGCAAGATTTCTTCTGGTTCGATAGCCCTTGTAGACCTTTTGCAACGTAGTTGCCGCAGCGTCGAGCTCTCTCAAAGGCCTCGGTGAGGAAAACGCAGCGAGCTGCTCCGGAAGCTTCACATGAGGCAGCACGAAGTTCGCCGGGACCTTGAGACAAGATGGCTGTGGTGCCACATCATCTGTGGCTTGTTCGGAGAAAGATCGATCGAGCTCAGTGACTCCAGGTTCCCAGTTCTTGAAGCTTAATGACCTCTCCATGACTGCACGACCGGGCACACCAGATACCATCACGCTCAGGAATTATGCCTTCTGATGTTGAGCGATTTCGGGATGATGATTTTTGCCTCTGCCAGAAAAAGAAAAGGATTGTGTTTCTCATGTCAGACAAACCATGATTCTATAAAACCAAGGAAAACAATAAGCTCATACTATCGCTCCAAATCTCGCCTGTAGAACAATTATACTTTTAAATTTTCAGCAGTGAGCATCACACGCAGGTTTAGCTCGGTCAACCTTCGTGAAAGAGTTTAGAGGTAGTCTAGAACACAAAGAGCACCCAAATACAAATGGTTTGGTCCAAAACTCATGCTTTCCATATGATAAATCTCGGATTTTTGGGGGGCAAAACAGAGCCCTCTCTGTAGGAATTTTATGTTAAATCCGAACCAAATTATTCAGGGATCAACCATGCAAAATCCACAGCTTCACATGCAATACTTCAATGATCGGTCGCAAAACCAGCATCTAACTTCACCAAAATCACAACAACAAGAGGTCCTAAGTCAATCAAAGCAGCATGTTCCGCGCAGAAGCCAGAAGAAAACGAGAGGAAAAGAAAAAAGAAAAGAATTCATCAGATATAATTTCGAGAAACAAAGCATGCAGCGAAAGAAGAGGCAGAATTAAAAAGGGAAGGGAACAAGTTTTGGTCACCGTACCCGACAGATCACGGATGGAAAGTAACTGCTCTGCAGTAGCAGAAGGGGAAGAATTCTACTGGTATTGCACAGCCTCCAACAGCTAATGTTGATTGCGGCCAACCACCCCTCATCGTATATATAGGGAGACGGTTTAATATCTATGTGCGGAGAAGAGAACACCAAAGGACACGAAATAGACTGGACTGGTGCTCTTACTAGTCTTCGGATCAGAGTCCAGTTGCCGTGTGACTTGTGGAAACTGGAAACTAAGCTGGGATCGGGATTTAAGGTAGCAAAAGACGATTGCAACGGTTGTTCTTCCGCGGTTGCCGTGGAAAAAAGAACTTGTGGAATACCGAAACCCTCCCCTGCATGGACTTTCCGACTTCGCCTTTGTCGGGAGCAGAGGAGAGAGAGAAGGGACGATCGATTCTTCGCCATCTTGGAAACCTGCGTCGGGGTAGGCGAGAACCCAATCATACATGTCCTGGGGCACAGGCTGGATTAGATTCTGGCCGGCTTACCGAGTCAACCCCTCCCGTCCTGCCAGCTCATGTGGTACCATCCATGGAGACTTCTCTAACTGACATTTCTACTGTGATACTCGGAGATCTGGGAAGTTTGAGCTCGTCGGCCGTAGGAGTGCCATTGACTTCGTCTTTGCGAGCTAACAAGTCACTTCTAGCGTACTTGACTATGAGATGACTATATATCTTACGATGATACTTGTTTTTATCGACGGATACAATAATTATTAGGTACGTCATTGATGGCGTGGTGATGATATTTATCATGGGTCTTGAAGTTATGGCGGCTGGCATGAAATGTGTATGTCCGGTCTCCCATGCCGTTTTGGTTGTTGGGCTTTTGACGTCAGCTGCAAACCTCAAGAGTTAGCTGTGATAGCAGATCAAATCGATTTTTTCAAATTGTATGAGTAAATTTCATTGATTCGTTGAGGGAAATTTTTTCTGATTATCGAGGAAAATCCTTCTGATTGTTGAGGAAAATTCTTTCTTCTAACATGTATAAATATAACTCATATTATACTAATCAAAATAAATTTTTACGATTATATTTTTATTTTAACATGATATCAGAGTCATTTGCCTAAGAGCAAGTTCTTTTTCTGTTTGTCCGACGACAGCAATTGATCGGTGTCATCTTCCAAGCTCGGCGAAAGTTGCAGCATCCGAGGAGTCTTTCTTTCCTCCACTGCGATCGGTGTTCTGCTCCTTCTCTGGCGGTATTGCTCGCTGCCTCCTCTTGAGTCGCAACTGTAGACACTCTTCGCAAGCTTCCTCCTCCTCCCTGGCAACCGCGACACATCCTTGATGGACAACGACAGCTTCTTCCCCTCCACCTCCTGCCAGTCGCTCCCTGCAAACACAGACGAACACAACGTCTGATAGCGGATAAGATTTCCTTAAACTGTATGAGGAAATCCCGTTGGTTTGTTGAGGGAAATCCTCACTGGTTGTTGAGAGAAATCCTCCTGGTTGTTGAGGAAAATCCTCTCTCATAACCTGTATAAATATAACTCATATTGTACTAATCAAAATAAGTTTTCACGATAATATTTTTACTTTAACATGGTATCAGAGCCACTTCCCTAAGAGCAAGCTTTTTTTCTCGCTGTCCGACGACAGCAATTGATCGGTGTCATCTTCCAAGCTCGGCGAAAGGTGCAGCATCCGAGGAGTCTTTCTTTCCTCCACTGTGATCGGTGTTCTGCTCCTTCTCCGGTAGTATTGCTCACTTCCTCCTCCTCCCTGGCAACCGCAACACATCCTTGGTGGACGACGGCAGCTTCTTCCCCTCCGCCTCCTGCCACTCGCTCCCTGCAAATGCAGACGAACACAGTGTCCTCTACGCTCACCTCTTCGGTGGCCACGCAAAGGGAATTCGGAGTTCCACCGGCTGCCAGCAACCGTCGCTGCCGATACTTCTCTCCTCTAATTCCGTCGAGCGACACCAAGAAACCTCTCGGCGTAACCCAGGAATCTGCCTCTTTTCTTCGTTGTTGACCCAGGAATCACTGTAGTTTCCTACCGCTGCCTCTGATCAGTGATCGGATCATCCAACGATCAGTTCCACTGAATTGACATCGAGAATCTTCTCTCCTCTACCTCGGCGCACCTCCGGCTGTAAAACTGCAGCTATAGTGCCTCCGACAGAAGCACTGCTCCACGTCGCAACTCTATTCCACTTATAGTCGACAACTCCCTCAATTGTGTATCCTCAAAATGTCTTTCTCATCTACATCTGACACTCATGTTATTATTCCTATAGGGAACCATAGCACTTCTCAACCTACAGGTCTTATTACCATCAATGCTGCAGCGCTCATTCCCTTTAAGTTATCCAAAGGTGGCAACTACGCATCATGGCGTGCATAATTTTCTAATATCCTATTTGGATATGATTTACTAGGCTACATCGACAACTCTTTTTGTTGTCCGCCCGCATTGATCAACGTCACAGGAGAACTCCATCCAATACCAAATCCAGCCCACAAGCTATGACTACGTCAATATCGTCTCATTCTTCAAGCTATTCAAGCCTCAATCACTGGGTCCATCGCCTCACTGATTTCTTCATATACGATTACTGCAGAAGCATGATACAAGTTACAAACCACCTTAGCAAATTGCTCGCGTACTCGCATGCTCGGACTTCTATCCAGTCTAATGAAAATGAAACAAGAGGGAAGTACTATTGCTAATTATCTACAAAATATCAAAGTTATTATCGATGACTTGGCTTTGATAGGTCATTCTATGAGTGATGAAGAAGTCCTAGTCCATATTCTTAATGGCCTAGGAGGCGAGTACAAAGAACTAGCAGCAGTAATTCAGGCACGCGACTTACCAATATTATTTGAAGAACTCTATGATAAGTTGACTGACTATGAGAAGTATTTGAAGTACCATGACAAGTCGTCCGAACCAACTATCACAGCTCAGGTCAGTCAAAAATTCAAACAGAAGAGCAACCAATACAATACACAAGTTAACAAAAGTCTGGCTCAGCTGCCTCCTGCCCCTATGGGTCCCAAGCAAACCCCCTCTCATCCACATCATCGCTTTCAAGATGTTAACTTCAACACTCAACAGCCCTGGCGTCCTGATCGCATCAGCCAACAATGAGTTGTCTGCCAACTATGTGATAAAGTCAGACATTCTGTGAAAGTATACTGGTCTCGACCCAAACTCCCTGCTCCATCACGGTGGCCTCAGGCGAATCTCATGACTACTCCAACCATTAGCCAATCTAATTGGCTTATGGACTCTGGAGCCTCTCATCATATCACGTCTGATCTTCAGAACCTGTCCATCCATAACAACTATGGCGGCAATGAAGATATCATTATCGGTGATGGTAAAAGAGTTCCTATTACTCATACTGGTTCCACAACGCTTAATTCACTTACAATAATATTTACACTCAATGATATCTTGTGTGCACCTCACATTTCACGAAATCTTATTTCCGTTTCTCAATTCTGTAAACAGAATAATACCTCAATTGAATTCTTTCCTGACTCCTTTCTTGTCAAGAATTTGAGCACGGGGGTATCCTTAGTCCAAGGCTAGAATAAAGACAACAATTATGAGTGGCCATCAGTTTCGCAACTTACTCAGCCTACTGCTCACTCTTCCGTTGTAGCTCCAGTTGATGTGTGGCATCGTCGTCTTGGTCACCCCTCCTCCTTTATCCAGTATAAATTACTTTCTCATTATTCTCTTCCTACTTTTAAAACCAGTAGCATTAATATGCATTGTGATGTTTGTCTTAGCAATAAAAGTCATCGACTACCCTTTGGAACATCCTCCATATCTTGCTCTAAACCGTTTGAAATTATTTATACAGATGTTTGGGGCCCTACCCCAACCCCTTCTTTTGACAAGTTTAGATTTTATGTCATTTTTTGTAGACTATTTCACCAAGTACACATGGTTATATCCTCTCCACCACAAATCTGACGTTTCAATAATCTTTACCAACTTTCGGAAGTTGGTCGAGAATTTCTTTCAGTCTTCAATCAAAACGGTTTACTCTAATGGCGGAGGCGAATATCAAGCCCTCACATCTTGTCTCTCAGCTTGTGGTATACAACACCTCAAGTCACCCTCGCATACTCCCCAATTAGTTGGTTCTGCTGAATGCAAACATCGGCATATAGTTGAAACTGGCCTCTCACTTCTATATCAAGCATCCATGCCCTCAATTTTTTGGTCAGCAGCTTTTCAAACTACTGTTTGTCTAATTAATCGTATGCTCATTCCAGTCCTACAGTACCAATCACCATTTGAAAAACTTTTCAATAAGCCTCTAAATCTTCATAAACTCAAAGTCTTTGGCTGTTTATGTTATCCATGGCTACGGCCTTATACCTCATACAAACTAACACCCCGATCCAAGCCTTGCACCTTTATAGGATATTCTCTGGAATATAATGCTTTCCGATGTTACGAACCCCAAACTCAAAGAGTCTTTATATCACGTCATGTTACTTTTGTGGAGTCTACTTTTCCTTTTCACAAATCTCCTACCGTGCAAGCTATTCCGACAAACATACGTCACTGGAGTATCCTTCCGATCCCATCCCACGAACGTCCTATGACACCATCCAGTCCCTTGCCTCAGGATCCGCACTCTCTTATTCTCCTGGTTCAATAACTTCTCACTCCCTCTATTTCTTCTCCTCTCCCTTCTTCATAAGCTTCTCCTACTACTGACGTAATGCCCTCGGAAACACAACATTATTTACTCTCTTCTGAACACAATGATGCTTAAGTACCTCAGCCTGCTCCAACCCGTGTCAATGTCTCTCCACTACCTATACCAACAACACAAGCTATAGCTCCTAAACATCCAATGACAACACGCTCCAAGAGTGGTATATTCAAACCACGTCAAGTCCTCGACCTACATGCTACCACAAAATCCTCTTTTGAGATCAATGAACCTACCACAATTACTCAAGCCCAAAAATCTCCACACTGGCGTAAAGCCATGTGTAAAGAATATGATGCTCTCCTCTATAACTCCACGTGGACCCTTGTACCCCCTCATCCTACATAAAATATCATTGGGTGTAAATGGGTCTTTCGAATTAAGCGGAACCCAGATGGATCTGTTGCTAGATATAAAGCACGTCTAGTAGCCAAAGGGGTTCATCAATGACTTGGAGTTGACTTCACAGAGACTTTCAGTCCTGTTGTTAAACCCACAACAATTCGACTTATTCTAAGTTTAGCCGTCTCAAAAGGCTGGCAGCTACGACAACTAGATGTTAACAATGCCTTTCTACAGGAGACTCTAACTGAAGATGTCTATATGCAGCAATCCCCTGGCTTCATTTATCATCAGTATCTAAGACATGTGTGCAAACTACAAAAAACTAAGACATATGTGCAAACTGAACTTGGCTCATTTCTGACATCAGTTGGTTTCATCAATTCCAAGTCTGATACCTCGTTATTCTTACGACAACAAAATAGACACATAATATATCTTCTCGTATATGTGGATGATATTATTGTTATAAGCAATGATCCCTTGGAGATTCAAACATTCTTAAAACAATTGACTGATCGATTCTCCCTCAAAGATCTTGGACCCTTAAGTTACTTTCTGGGAGTTGAAGCAACATTTACATCTTCAGGTCTTCTCTTATCACAAAGGAAGTATATTCAAGACCTATTATCCAAAACAAACATGTAGGATGCAAAAGAAGTTACAACTCCTCTCTCTATTAGTGAATCACTCAAATTATGTGATGGAAGTCCTGCTTTGGATGCTACTCAATATCAACAAGTACTTGGCTCCTTACAATACTTGGCTCTCACCCGTCCAAATATCTCATTTGCAGTTAATAAATTATCTCAATTCATGCACTAGCCATCTACTATGCATTGGTCTGCCATCAAACGAATTTTGCGATATCTTAAAGGAACCCTTCATCATGGCCTGTTTCTCCGTAAACACACCCCACTTAATCTCCATGCCTTTGTTGATGCTGATTGGGTAGGAAATTTTGATGATAGAACTTCTACGTCAGCGTATATTATTTTTCTTAGAGCTAATCTTATCAGTTGGAGTTCTAAGAAGCAAAAGATAATTGCATGGTCTACGACTGAAGCTGAATACCGTGTCATCGCTATAGCTACTATTGAACTCAATTGGGTCACAAATCTCCTTAAGGAACTCAACGTCAACTCTACCTTTCCTCCTACAATATATTGTGATAATATTGGAGCTACCTACTTATGTGCCAATCCAGTATTCCACTCACACATAAAACACATCGCCATCGACTTTTACTTCGTGCGAGATCAAGTTGTCAGACATCAACTACGTGTCTCTCACGTATATACGGTTGATCAACTAGTAGACTTACATACGAAGCCTCTTACCCGTAAACTATTTTCATTACATCGATCCAAGATTGGTATCCTTGATAGGAGCACCATCTTGCAGGGGCATGATAGCAGATAAGATTTCCTCAAATTGTATGAGGAAATCCCGTAGGTTTGTTGAGGGAAATCCTCATTGGTTGTTGAGGGAAATCTTCCTGGTTGTTGAGGAAAATCCTCACTCCTAACCTGTATAAATATAACTCATATTGTACTAATCAAAATAAGTTTTCATGATTATATTTTTACTTTAACAATATCCTCTATACGCTCACCTCCTCGATGGCCACGCAAAGGGAATTCGGAGTTCCACCGGCTGCCAGCAACCGCCGCTGTCGATACTTCTCTCCTTCTCTAATTCTTCCGAGCCGACGCCGAGAAACCTCTCGGTGTGACCTAGGAATTTGCCTCTTTTCTTCGTTGTTGACCCAGGAATCACTGCAGTTTCCTACTGTTACCTCTAATCAGTGATCGGATCATCCAACGATCAGTTCCACTGAATCGACATCAAGAATCCTCTCTCCTCTGCCTCGGCGCACCTCTGGCTACAAAACTGCAGCTATAGTGCCTCCAACAGAAGCGCTGCTCCACATCGCAACTCTATTCCACCCCTTGTCTACAGTCAACAACTTCCTCAATTGTGTATCGTCAAAATATCTTCGTCATCTACATCTGACACTCCTGCTATTATCTCTGCAGGGAACCATAGCACTTCTCAACATACAGGTCTTATTATCATCAATGCTGCAGCACTCATTCCATTCAAGTTATCCAAAGGTGGCAACTATGCATCGTGGCATGCATAATTTTCTAATATCCTATTTGGATATGATTTACTAGGCTACATCGATAACTCTTTTTGTTGTCCACCCGCATTGATCAACGTCACAAGAGAACCCCATCCAGTACCAAATCCAGCCCACAAGCTATGACTACGTCAAGATCATCTCATTCTTCAAACTATTCAAGCCTCAGTCGTTGGGTCTGTTGCCCCACTGATTTCTTCATGTACGACTGCTGCAGAAGAATGATACAAGTTGCAAACCACCTTAGCAAATCGCTCACGTACTCGCATACTCGGACTTCTATCCAGTCTAATGAAAATGAAATAAGAGGGAAGTACTATTGCTGATTTTCTTCAAAATATCAAAGTTATTATCGATGACTTGGCTTTGAGAGGTCATTCCATGAGTGATGAAGAAGTCATAGTCCATATTCTTAATGGCCTAGGAGGCGAGTATAAAGAACTAGCAGTAGTAATTCAGGCACGCGACTCACCAATATCATTTGAAGAACTCTATGACAAGTTAATTGACTATGAGATATATTTGAAGTGCTATGACAAGTCGCTCGAACCAACTATCACAGCTCAGGTCAGTCAAAATTTGAAAGGAAGAGCAACCAGTACAATACGCAAGTCAACAAAAGTCTGGCTCAGCTGCCTCCTGACCCTATGGGTCCCAAGCAAACCCCCTCTCATCCACATCATCGCTTTCAAGATGTCAACTTCAATACTCAACAACCCTAGCGTCCTGATCGCATCAACCAATAACGAGTTGTCTGCCAGCTATGTGATAAAGTCGGACATTCTACAAAAGTATGCCAGTCTCGACCCAGACTCCCTACTCCATCACGGTGGCCTCAGGCAAATCTCATAACTACTCCAACCACTAGCTAATCTAATTAGCTTATGGACTATGAAGCCTCTCATCACATCACATCTGATCTTCAGAACCTGTCCATCCACAACAACTATGGCAGCAATGAAGATATCATCATCGGTGACAGTAAAAGAATTCTTATTACTCATACTGGTTCCATAATACTTAATTCACTTACAACAACATTTACACTCGATGATGTCTTGTGTGCACCTCATATTTCATGAAATCTCATTTCCATTTCTCAATTCTGTAAATAGAATAATACCTCCATTGAATTCTTTCCTAACTCTTTTCTTGTCAAGGATTTGAGCACGGGGGCATCCTTAGTCCAAGGCCAGAATAAAGACAACATTTATGAGTAGCCATCAGCTTCGTAACTTATCCAGCCTACTGCTCACTCTTCCGTTGCAGCTCCAGTTGATGTGTGGCATCGTCATCTTGGTGACCCCTCCTCCTTTATCTAGCATAAATTTCTTTCTCGTTATTCTCTTCCTACTTTTAAAATCAGTAGCATTAATATGCATTGTGATGATTGTCTTAGCAATAAAAGTCATCGACTACCCTTTGGAACATTCTCCATATCTTGCTCTAAACCGTTTGAAATTATTTATATAGATGTTTGAGGCCCTGCCCCAACCCCTTCTTTTGACAAGTTTAGATTTTATGTTATTTTTATAGACTATTTCACCAAGTACACATGGTTATATCCTCTCCACCACAAATCTGACGTTTCAACAATCTTTACTAACTTTCGGAAGTTGATCAAGAATTTCTTTTAGTCTTCAATCAAAACGGTTTACTTTGATGGCGGTTTACCATTATCAAACCCTCACATCTTGTCTCTCAGCTTGTGGTATACAACACCTCAAGTCACCCCCACATACTCCTCAATTAGTTGGTTTTGCTGAACGCAAACATCGACATATAGTTGAAACTGGTATCTCACTTCTACATAAACATCCATGCCCTTAATTTTTTGATTAGTAATTTTTCAAACTGTCGTCTATCTAATTAATCGTATGCTCATTCCAGTCCTATCATATCAGTCATTATTTAAGAAACTCAAAGTCTCATTGGCAAATCTTCTAATAATAATGGTGGTCACTCATTCGATCCAGTTATTGCAGGACACGGAGGCTACTTAATTATCGTTCTCGTTTGACGCTAACAATCCAAATTGATGCATATAACGTATGTTAGAGAAGATAAATGTTAGACATCATTGTCCATAAATCGATTATCAATAGAATGGAATACGGGTGGGTTTTAAGAAGAGAAAGAACAGTAAACTACGTACGTCCGTCGAGCTTCGCTCTTCAACTTTTCGGGTTAGTCGAAGAACACCTGATTTGGGGAGAGAAATTATACGTTTACGAACCCAAGGTCCAAGGCATGGCTGGTGCATCGAAGCTGCCTCTGCGAAAGCATTTCCACAGGAAGGTGGAAGATACAGAGACCATAATATTGTATATGAGTTGTTTTTGACCGTGCCAACGTTGTCCGGAGAGTCTCCGACGGGCCGATGTTGTCAACTAAATCCCAGGTCAAAGTCTTCACTTCCACAATTCTGTGGCTATGCAATGCCGTAGCACGGTGCATGGTCTCAGGCAAGCTCTCCTGCATGACATAGATGCTTTCGTCTTGTGGCTTGCCCGCCTATATCTTTTCTTTTAATTATAAGGAAATATAGGATTGGAGAGAGGTCCTCGATCATCCCTCCCCACTGTTGTGATGGATTTAAAATCAACCACCCCCATTCAATATATATAATATTATCGACGACGATAAGTTGGATAGATGGGCCCGTGTTTGTTTTCGGGCTCAGATTAGGCCGACGTGGGTGCGAATGGAATCGGTCGGGCCCCCTCTTCTTTGCTTCCGGAGCCCACATGGGAACGAGCCATTTTACTCCGTGCGGAACAACCCGCATAAACACACACGAATCCATCAGCCGCGACGACGGCCGCGGAACGAGGTCGCATGTACCGTTCGATTGCCTCGATGAAGTCCGCACCGTGGCCGACCGATGCAGGGATTCTTATCCTGCGTATGGCATCCTTTCCTTATCCCCAAACTCTTATTCGGTCTCCGGTATCCCCCCGTGATTAGCGCTGATAAAAGAGGAAAGCGCTGAGGATTATAATTGGGGCGGATCGTTAGCGTAGAGGAGGCGGAGAAGTTAGTTTCGGAGAAGCGGAGGCACCCTAATTCCACCGCCTTTTTTCCTTTGCTTCTCCGATTCTTCTTCGTCGTGGTCCCGATCGCGCCGGGGTTTCGGAGTCGTTGACCTCGTATGGGAATCGGTGAGATCGTCGTCGATCCATGGGATTGATCGATCGCTTCTAGAGTTTTTAATCACCTCGCTACCAGTTCTATCTTTGTGGATCCCAAGATCTCCTCCCCTGTTGATGTATCTTCTCCTCCCCGGGGCCGATTCGGATGCGAAGGAACCCTACCAGTTTCTTGGCATTCGCCCCCCGCCTCCGCTCTCCTTCCTTGGGAAAGACTTCTTCTTTTGCCTCCCCAGAGATCGATGGGATAAGGAGTTCGCCAAATTGCAAGCGGGGTAACTAGACATCTACGTTCCCTCCGCTTTTAGTTGCATATATAGCGCTATTTAGGCTCTGGTTCCGTTTGGATTGGGAATATGGATTCTTCCCAAGGATCGACGATGACATCCGCAGCAGCGGCTGCGAAGGTGGATGTATCTGTGGTGGATTTGTTGCCGGTTTATGTTAAGGAGTTGATCGCCGGTGGAGCCGCTGGGGCGTTCTCGAAGACTGCTGTAGCCCCCCTTGAGCGCATTAAGATAATATTGCAGGTTTGTTATCTCGTCCCTTTGCTTGCTATAAGTTGATGACTGTGTTATATTCCCACGTCTCGTCCCAAGTCTTGTTTAAACCTTTCTAGAATATGATGTAAGAGGTGTCGTCTTGATTTATTCACCCGACTCTGAGCCTAATCTCGCAACTTTCGTTTAGCTTGTAATTTCTTGGCTGTTGTGAGGTGTCCCTAGAATAGCTTATGCCTTTGTCATGAATTTTTCTTCAACTGCGGTTCTTTAAAAGTTTGTTCTACCGAATATATCATTTGTTGTTCATTATGAATAACATTTTATAGACATATATTCTTTTTTTTCCTAAGTATCATGAACCATGTTGGTGCTGTATGCAGTAATTAATTTCTCCTAGTTTTAAGAGTACAATGGTATAGTATTGGTGGTCTTTAATTTGATGATTCTTTTAGATGCTATTTTGTTTTTCACCACTTGTTTGGAGTTCTGCTTGTTCTTTCAGTGATGCTCTGTACTTTTTCCAATGGGTTGATTTTTTATGTATTTCTGAATTGTATATCCACACAAAATAAATGGGTAAGATAATACACCAAGGATTCTAGGCCAAGTATGAAGCTCCAATCGGTTGGTTGTCTTGTTATGGTTTTATTTGACCGTTATGTTCATAGTAGCTAGTTACTGTTATATAGATATACTTTTACGCTTTGAGATAAGGTATACCACGTGCCCAATTGGATTTTGAAACCTTTCATTAATGATTGTCTGTTGTTTGATTTGCTAACGCTGAGGTTTCTCTACAGTCATCTGTTCTTTTAAGTTCAAATTGTGTCAACAAGTGCCACATAAATTTGTGCTATTTTAATTCTCATCTTGTTTCTTGAGGTGAAAAATGATGTTAGCATCTCATCTGTTTTCTGTATCATTCTCGTGACAGTTTCTAGAACTTCTTGAGGACATATGATAAACAGGAATTTGTTGAAAAGGCATATATATTATTAGATTTATAATGTTATTTATGCTTTCAATGTTACTTTGACAGACAAGAACTGAAGGGTTTAAATCTCTTGGGATTTTACAATCTTTGAGGAAGTTGTGGCAACATGAGGGCTTCTTTGGATTCTATAAGTAAGTAGAAACTAATGAAACTGCAGAGTTACATTTTAAACAATTATTAGTTGTTTTTACTTTTTAATATTTGTCAATTTTGTCTTTTAGAGGAAATGGTGCTAGTGTGCTCCGAATTGTACCTTATGCAGCACTACACTTCATGACGTATGAGCAGTATCGTTGTTGGATTCTGAATAATCATTCTTCATTAATCTCGGGACCATTTGTTGATCTTCTAGCTGGTTCGGCTGCTGGTGGGACTGCTGTTTTGTGTACCTATCCATTAGATTTAGCTCGGACTAAGCTGGCTTATCAGGTAAATGCAAAGTCTAATTCTTATGCTTTTATGGATATTATTCTTCTTTTCTTGCCTGATTTCTGATCTTCTCAAACTTTGTTTCTGATGTTCTGCACGTGCATTTCCTGCAAGTAAGGATTTTGGAGTATTTTGTTAAGACAAACAAACTAATTCTAGGCATTAATGTCAATTGGTTGATAAACTAAGGTCACTCAGCCATATTTCAGATTATTGTAGTAATTAGTCATGTGTTGATTGATTTTGTTCCTGTCAAAAATTTTGCCCTATTTGTGCTATCATCTAAGCCCTGAGTAGCAGTATAACCAGGGTAGCATTGTATTTTCTTCTTCCTTTTTCATGTCTTCTTAGAACCTCTTTGCTATTTTTGTATGTTGGACAGTTTTGTTTGTATTCAATATGATCGTGGTGCTTTGGTTGATGTTCGCTTAAACTATCGTTTCAGGTAAACAGTCCAGGGAGATTGAGTAGTGGTCTAAGAATGTTTAGTCCTCAGCCTGCTTATACTGGTATTGGAGATGTGTTTAGGAAGGTCTACATGGAAGGTGGGATACGTTCTCTATATCGAGGAGTAGGTATGTTAAGCTCTTGTATAATCTTTCAAACAACCACCCTGCTTCTTTAGTTTGTGTAATTGGAGTTATGTTTATCCTTCCCTTTGCCTGTTATTGCACAAGCTTTCTATTGATCACCCTGCTCCTTAACTTTGAATAATCATTTATCAGCTTCAAAAGAAGCTTAGGCTCTCAAAACATGTGGTTTATGCCAGTTAATATTTCTCTGTTTTCATTCTTTTGGAATTGCACATTTGAATGGACCGTGCACTGATGTATGCTTGATGCCAGTAATCTCTCAAGTTGGTGCTCCAATATTTTGCGTTGACATTAGCTGTGATCGTAAAGGATCTCCATTAAGTGATTCAAGTATGGCAGTATGATAACTATTGTGTTATGTTGATGCAGGTCCTACGCTTATTGGTATCCTTCCTTATGCTGGTCTGAAATTTTATATATATGAAGATCTCAAGGCTCGGGTACCTGAAGAATACCAGAAGTCTGTAGTTCTACGCCTTTCATGTGGGGCTTTGGCTGGTTTATTTGGGCAGACTCTCACTTATCCACTAGATGTGGTCAGGAGACAGATGCAGGTATTCTACCACTTGATGTTGTCCTGTGCCTTCTTTTAGTGGTTTTTCTGTGATAACAGTAGGATGGTTTTTTCTTCCAATCGTGAAGGATGTAGTTTGTGATTACTTTCTTTATGTTCTTAGGTTCAAAATCAGCAACCGCTAAATCACCCAGGTGCTCCACTCATCAGGGGAACAGTCCAAGGGCTTTCATTCATCCTCCAGACTCAGGGATGGAGGCAACTATTTGCTGGTCTGAGCCTCAACTATGTCAAGGTAAGTACATGTACTGTAAGCATGCATTTATGAAGTTGGTAAGTACATGTACTGCAAGCATTCATTTATGAAGCAGGTAAGTGTGTGTACTGTAAGCATGCATTTAACGTAGTGGCAACCAGAAACCGCTAAATATTCTTTTGTTCAGATGGTCAATTTTGAACTCGTCCTTATATAAGGGGACAAAAAATTATGACTCACCAGAACTTGCTGTGATCAAGAACTATTCCCTTCTGTAAGGACTGATCTGTTGTTATTGGATGAAGATCTGGCAAAGATTAATTTTTGATAGACTTAGTTGTGTTTTGGTAATTGAGTCTAAGTGATGCTTCTCATTTTTATTTTAAAAATTGTCAATTTTGAACTCATCCTTGTACAAGGGGAAAAAAATTATGACTCACCAGAACTTGCTGTGATCAAGAACTATTCCCATCTGTAGGGACTGATCTGATGTTATTGGATGAAGATCTGGCAAAGATTAATTTTTGATAGACTTGGTTGTGTTTTGGCAATTGATTCTAAGTGATGCTTCTCAGTTTTATTTTAAAAGTTGTCCAAATAAAAAGATCTATGAGCTGAATTTCTGCACGACGACAAAGGTTGGACAAGTACTGCCATGTCACATGGAAAATTCCATTAGCTGTTTCTTTCTATAAGGGAAGCAATTTTAATGATCAATTTAGATGTTTTAGTGTGGAGGATGCATTTCTCCAGCAGGATCTGACCTTTCTGTACCTTAGTGAAAAGTGGAATCATAGTGAGCCATGGGATTGGCCTAATATATGAGATACTTTGTTATCTAGCTGGGAATATTTTGCTATATAGCTAGGACAAAATTATGAAACATGACCTTTTATAAATCTTATCCTTTTGTTGTTTAATGGATTGGAAAGTAATAATTTCAAGGACGTCTTTCATGGGTCTCAAGCTATCCTTTTCATGCGTATATGTAGCAGTTAATTATCAGCTCATTTGAAGGGAACCTGAGAAATAGTATCTTGCTATAGTTTTGAAGTGGAGGAAGACAGTAGTTTGTTTCCATGGTTTCTGGACCAATGATAAGAAGTCTACCTCCTGTTGATCAGAAGTGAAAAATTGAAAGAAAATTAAGCGACATCTGAGGGCCAAATTCCCTCGATCAGTTGTTCTTCTCAATGCTTAGCTTCAGGTTATGCTTAGTTGATGTCGTTTATCAAGATGTGAGTTTGAATGATTATTTCTTTTGCATTGGTACTCTCTTAAGCTAATTTTGTCTTGTCACAAGTTTACTAATTAACTAGCTGTAATGCTCTGTGGTGCGGGTTGGATTATTTAAGGTTCAAAGAAACTGTCCTTGTTATAATCAGTCTTATGTCTCACTTTTACAAAATCCAGTTATTGCCTCTATTAGAAACATACTATTTGTAGTGCAATACAATATTGTATTGTGCAGTCAAAAATAACTGCACTTGCTCTTATCACTAAACCCAAATTTATTTTTTTTTTCAATTAAAAATACTTGGTGATTATATCCGTTAATAGATGGCAACGATTCACTAATAACTGCATGTTTGATGTATGCAGGTTGTTCCTTCGGTAGCCATAGGGTTTACAGCATATGACATGATGAAGACTTTGCTAAGAGTACCACCTCGAGCAAAATCTTCGGCTCCTTCGTCTGCATAAAGGATTTGTATCTAATATTGATGCTCTATGCTGTCACTTAAACAATGGAACCATGGCACGATGATTGGCTTAACCATTCGGAGTTAGCAAGTATGCATTTGCGTTTCTCGGGATAAAAAAAATATGCATGGTAAAGTATATGTCTACCACATATTGATGGCATATATGAATATGTGACAGCGTCAGCTAAACAATTGTATTCATATCTGCTTTAATATGTATTCGCAACTATCATGGAAATGTTGAATACAGAACGAACTTAATTGATTTGGGAACAAGAACCTTTATCCTTCAGGACCGGAGGCTTCAACCTATTGATTTGGGAACGAGAGCGGCAGCTGGTTTGATTGGAACTCTCGAGCATGGCCGTGCAAACGAGCCGAGAACCATACATTCTGTACCGGACAGACAATCTCGCTAGCTACCATCAGAAACATTACTTTACTGGTCATCGATGAGTGTTGATCGAGTCATAATTTCCGTATGTGATGGATTTCTTGTCAAATTCACGTTTCTTGATAAAAGATGCGTTTGCTTTGGTTAGCCTTTGGTACTAGGAAGTTTCCTTCCGTTCAAAAGATTGCAATTTAGTGATCTGCCTCTGAATCCATGAAAATGAAAACTTGGATCAATCGGGCGGTTGCAGGTTGTTGGGAGATGTTGATGACATGTATCTGAGAACAAAAAGGATCAAGCAAGCAAAGCATGAACGTTTGTCGATGGAAAGTCTCGCCAAGTACAGTAAAGTAAATACCCGAAGGAATGTCCAACCAACAGCTTTAAAATCTGTCTCCCTAGTTTTTTAAACCCGAGAAAGAAACGTGTAACTTATATTTGAAGTCTTTAAGATCCACATCTTGTGGTATATAAATAAAGGGGGCAGGATGGTTGATCCGTCCTCCACATATAACATCTGGCGACCCAACGACAGCAGTACAAGTCGCCGGCTCTTGTTACCCACCTCGCAATAAATTTTCTGGACCGGGAATCTCGCCCAACTATTAATTTACTACAAATACATTGAAGCGTAACTTCCAATTAACCTTTCCATTACTTGATTTATTTATAGACTAAAGCCAGATTAGAATAAACGAGAAGTCCTGCTCTTTTGATTCCAAATATCAGTATATGTATACATGTAATGCGCTAATGACTGCTTGAATCCTGTCAACATTGGAGTTGGGAAGATTTAATATAATGGTATAGGGAGGATGCTTTCACGACTCTAATCTGAATCATCATCCAGATAGCAAAGAAGCAACTCCACTTTTAACTGTGGATAAGATATCAGACAGGGAATGGATTGCTAATATGGGCTGGCTCAGTTTCTTCTTTATGGAAACAAATGATGGACGGGAAGGGCGAGAGAGTCAGGTACGTGCACCTCCAACATGATCCCAATTAAAATTAATTAGGAAGGGTCACACACACACGCACGCACGCACGCACACACGCACACACACACACTCTCTCTCTCTCTCTCTCTCTCTCTCTCTCTCTCTCTCTCTCTCTCTCTCCTCTGCGATGTATTTTATGATGTGTCACGAAGAAATGGTCGTCTCGTACAACATGATCCGAATTAAAATTAAATAGGAAGGTTACACCCTCTCTCTCTCTCTCTCTCTCTCTCTCTCTCTCTCTCTCTCTCTCTCCTCTGCGATGTATTTTATGACGTGTCACGAAGAAATGGTCGTCCCTCCAACCGATCTCCGCTCCCGGCCATTCCTTCCTCCTCCGCGCATTTCAATCGATGGGCGGCTCGGCTCCTTTTGCTGCCCACTACCGATCCCATCGGTATCAGAAATAACAAGAACAAATAATATTCGTCTTCCTCTTCCTCCTCCTCCTCCTCCGCTGAGCGAGTGAGGCCGGCCGGAGCCGTAGGCCCAGGACCTGTGCCACCTTCGTCGCCCCACCCCTCGATCTTATCATGATCGCTGGCACCGCATCCCATACAACTACCACCAAAGCAGGAAGCAGCAAGAACACCTCCTCCCGCCTTTCTTCCTCCTCCTCCTCCACCTCCTCCTCCTCCCAGGCCACCGCAACCCAGGCCTGCGCCGCCTGCAAATACCAACGCCGCAAGTGCAACCCCGACTGCACCCTCGCCCCTTACTTCCCGGCCAACCAGCAGCACAAGTTCCTCAACGCCCACCGCCTGTTCGGCGTTAGCAATATCCTCAAAATCATCCGCAACCTCGATCCCTACCAGCATGCCGAAGCCATGAAAACCATCATATACCAGTCCGATATGCGTGCTCTCGATCCCGTCGGCGGTTGCTACCGCATCATCCGCGACCTCGAGTACCAGATCGAGCGCGATTCCAATGAGCTCGCACTCGTGCTGAGGCAGCTCGCCGTCTGCCGTGCGCAGGCAGCCCAGGCCTCTGTCGCGTCCGACCTGGAGGTCCACCCTAATCTTCTGCTTAACACGGCCACGTCCGAGGATGTGGATAACGTGATTTATGGTGGTAATATTTTCCCTACGATCAACCAGCAGGATCAACAGCAATACTATAATTACTTGTGTTACGACGATGACATCACCAGAGATCATCAGAACAACCACCCAAATACAAACATCATAATCAATAATAATAATAACGATAACAATGATCTATCGAGTCTCCAACACCAGCCGCACTTCAACTGCATGGTGGAGGACGAGGACGTAAAGCCTTTGGTAGACATGTTCGATGTCAGACAGACGTCGATCGGAGGGGACGAGGAGGCCGGTCCTCCACGCTGCAGCAGGTAAAAGTTTTTATTTATTTATTTATTTGTTTGTTCGTTTATTTTCCCTTGAACGTTTATATTCATGAATTGAATTCTAAATCACGGGAATGGCCTCGGTGGTTGGATTGGACAGACTGAGACGTGGGAAGAGGCAATAGCTAGGTCACTTGTCTGTGTGTGTGTGTGTGTGCGTGTGAACTCATCAGGTTGGTTTTGTTTGATGTTACAGCACCCAAGTGCCGGAGCTAAAGGATGAGACGAGTCCGGTGGAGAATGCGCAGGAGGAACATGATCTGAAGGGTGCTGCCTCGTTGTTCACCCTAACCAACTGTAGTTAGTTCCTCAGCTCTATATATGATGTGTTTTCGTGTGTTGTTGTTTGGCTCTTCTTTTTGTACCCTTTTTTTCTTGTTTTGTTTTTCTATTCTTAAAATCTCGTAGAGATCGCACGAGGACAGTTGTCGAAACTTGTCATGCGAAATGTCGGAGCTTGCTTTCTTCTAGACAAAAAAAGGGTGCAAGTATGGATCATTTCACAAGTCTTAAAAGGAAACATGTGCTCGGTTCAAATCAGATGGCATTAAAATTCACATATGTTCTCGGTTCAAATCAGATGGAATTAAAATTCACGTTGACATCTAATAGCTGTTTGCATCGAGCAAAGTAATTCTCAGATGGCATTAAAATTCACGTTGACATTAATTGCTGTTGCATCGAGCAAAGTAAGTAATTGTCAGATGGAATTAAAATTCACGTTCACATCTAATAGCTGTTTGCATCGAGCAAAGTAATCCAGGTCAGGATCCAATAGCTTATGAGTCCATCTTAATTGCACTTGCGTCGCGGGTTTCATGGTCTTCGTTTCCACTTCCCTTCCGCCGTTGGTGGCCCTCGATCGCCCGCAAAGGTCTTGGTTAATATCGCGTCATCGCCTCCTCCAACAAAACTATATTGGATTCGTCCATTCGCATGGCACCGTAGTACGAGATGAAGAGAGAACTACCATTCATTCATTTTGTAGCAGGTACTACCACCATGGACGTGATCGCCGACGATGAGACGGTGAAGCCGATGTTCAAACCAGAGGATTTTTATTTATTATTATTCAGCGAAGCACGTGCTTCGCTGGCGTTTCACTTACTGACCCAATTACACACATCTAGTAGAAACTGATCACCACACCAAGTTTGAAGCGTACGTACGTGACGGCTGCATGCATGCACTAGTTCTTCTTGCCACCCCTCCCCCCCGCCCCCCGGGGGGACGACGACACAGAGTGAGAGCAGGGAGTGACAGCTTTATTTAGGGTAGGCAGGCAGGCAGGCAGGGGAGCCATAGGATCTTTAGAGCTGGTGGCCATTACTGGATGACTTGCAGTTCCATCCAGGTGTCTCGGACCACTCTCCATCCTCATCCAGTACCATTCCTTTGTTCTTCTCCACCCACCACCCCTCCGGTATGAGCAACTCATCCTTCAAGTTGCCGCCCTGCTTGTTCACCAGCGCCAGGCTCCTCTTCACCTCCAAGTGGAAGTCAGCGCCCTCCCCGTTCCACCCGGCCACCGTGTGGAGGACCACTTGCAGGTCGTGGTAAATCAGAGGCCTTACCAAGGAGAATGGTTTCAAGTAGGGAGACTTGTTGGCGGCTATCACCAGAACTGAGCTGGTGTCAACGTAGTCGGATGAAAATGGCCAATATGGAACGATGTCACCGTCAGTCCGGACACGTAGAGCTCGAAGTTTGGGCAGCTCCTCAAACCTATCTTTGAAGGCCTTGTTCCCAACTTTGGGGTTCTCAAACACCATGGCACATACTTGGAAGCACTCCTCCGCCTTGCCTTCTTTCTTGGACAGTCCTTTGTTCACTATATCGAAAGAACTCAAGATGGCGAGGGCGCCTCCCAAGCTGTGGCCAACGCACACTATGCTCAGGCTCTCGTTCTTGTATAGCTCCACTAGCTCGTTTAACTTACTCAGTAACTGCTCCCTTGCACTGGTTGCGTTGCATGGAAATTGCGGATCGCTGTCTTTCAACGTGTAGATGTCGTTCCAGCCTTGCATGACCTGCACATCTTGGTTGTCAGGGTCCAAGGGCACGAGACTGAACGTGAAGTCCTCCTCCCACTCCATATTCCGCCCCGTGCCGCGCCATACGACGTAGATCTCGCGACGCCCGGTAAGCTTCGTGTATGCGTCCTTGGAGACGGCGATGCAGCCCATCCAATTGGACTCCTTGGACATCTTTTGCGAATTTTGCGACATGGCGTAGAGGTACTCCTTGACGTCGTAGTTGGCTGCCTAGGGGAAGAACACTTGGTCGAGGAGGGTGCTGGGGCGGTAGCGGCACATGCCACGGTACTTGGAGTGGTCGTCGCTGATGAAGGAGTCGGCGGTGACCTGACACATGTCACCGCATTGGAGGAGGAAGACGCGAAGGGAGTGGTCGAGAGGGTCGAGAAGGCCGGACCAGTGCTTGGATCCGAGGAGCTCAGGCCAGGATGGTGTTTTCGCGCCAATCTTTTGCGCCATTGGAAGAGGAGGAGGATAAGAGTGAATGATACTTTGTGTGGAATATGGTGAGGTGCCCAGTATATATACAAGGAGATGGTAGCACGAACATGAAGGCCCATAGGGATTTCCAATAATTTAAGCTGCTTGCCAATGAATGCAAAGCTCACCCCGTGTTTAATGGAATCAATGCCTAAGGTAACTTGTTTCTGGGTGCTTTTTTCTTCATTTTCTTATTCACGGGCCCCCACAGTATTACTGGGTAACTTGTTTCTGGGTGCTTTTTTCTTCATTTTCTTATTCACGGGCCCCCACAGTATTAATTAGGCATGATGTGATTTCCACGTTGGAAACATTTTGGTAGTCTGTCTTTTTCATGTAACAATACAATTGAAAATAAAACACAAATTACACAGTAGAAATATGAATCTGTATATGTATAATACATGTTATTCATATATGAAAAATTATATAGAAAATTATTTACTTCTTAGATTAGTATAGGCAAAGCAACGGCTTTAGATATTCGATCCCATCAGGTAGTCGAAATAAACTCTGATGAATAACAGAGCATCTTTGTGTCATCTTCTCATCGTAATATGTTTTAAATTTTTTTTGATTTGGGGGGCTGATGGGTGACCCGTTCCGGAGAGTAGCCTTTATTACTGTCGACTCGTGTTTCACATGTTTGCAGCATGTTCCATTGATTAGCATGTCATGACTTTCACATGTTTGCAGCACGTTCCATTGATTAGCGTGTCATGACCGGTACAAAGTGTGTCGAGACATCATTGTTGAGACATTCATTATCATACTTTATATATTTTCTTGAAAAATAAAATACCTCTGACAATAATATTTTCGACATTTTTGGTGTAAATTTAAATTAGCGTTGATTTTTTTCTTAAGTATAAAGTTGTTGAGACAATATTAGATATATCTATTGGATGATGGATATGGATTACAATCTTTCTAATTTTTTTAATTATTATTATTATTATCGATATTTTTTTCATATCTTTTGTATAGAGTTATTAAGACATCAACACAATAGATAAACATATATATTGAGAATGAAAACAGATTATATTCATATCCATATCTTTTTTTTCTTACAATAAAAACCTAACAATGGTATTTTCACGTCATTTAAGTAGCTGTTTTTGTTAATATTGATTTGTTGAACACTAGTTAAAAGTTGTTGATATATCATCATATTTTGTAGGCATATATATTATTGTGGCATCCTTTTTTTAATTTTTTCGTTATTAATATCAACTTATTTTTCTTATGTCTTTTGTATATAGAGTTGTTGAAATATTATTACAATAGATAGGTATATCTATCGATGATGGATATTGATTACATTCATATCCATACCCTTTTTACATTCAATGTTCTCTTCTAATTTTTTCACTATTACTATCGACTTATTTTCTGCATGCCTTTTATGTATAGAGTTATTGAGACATGGTAGATATATTTGTTGACAACAGATATTGATTACATTAATATTCACACCTTTTTTTTATTATAAAAAAAATCACCCCCTTAACAAAAGTGTTTTCCACATCTTTTGCACAACTTCTTTTGTTAATATTGATTTGTTTAAGTATAAAGCTGTTGAGATAACATTGATAGAAGATCATGATAGAGACAAACATTGTATGACATCTTGCATTCCTTACATTCTCAATCAATCTATGATCTGAGAATCAATCATAGATTTGAGCAATTGATTTGATTAGATAATTCAAGTGCATGATTAAGAGAAATCTCTCTCAAAACTTATATAAATTTATATTATCTCGATGAATGAAATCAATATCTTTCACAACATATTTTTCAATTCTATAATCATCACATTTCTAGGCATCACTATTGAACCACAGTGTCCTCTACTAATTTTTCCACCAATACTATAGACTTGTTTCTCTCATGTCTTTTGCGTACAAAGTTATTGAGACATCATCACAATAGGTAGGTATATCTGTTGATAATGGATACCAATTACATTCATATCCACACTTTTTTTTTCTTTTCCCTTGGGAAAAAAAAGACACTCCCCTAATAATAGTGTTTTTCACTTCTTTCACATAGCTTCTTTTGTTAGTGTTGATTTGTTTCATATGCCTTCTAAGTACAGAGTTATTGAGATATCATCATATTTTGTAGGCATATCTCTTGGACGACATATATCGATTACATTCATTCTGGTATCCTCTTCTAAATTTTTCACTATTACTGTCAACTTGTATCCCTCATATCTTTTACATACAAAGTTATTGAGACATTATTAGAATAGGTAGGTATATTTATTGATAATGGGTTCTAATTACATTTATATCCATACTTTTTTTTCTTTTTCTATGAAAAAAAACTACCCTAACAATAGTGTTTTCCACATCTTTCACATAGATTATTTTGTTAGTGTTGATTTGTTTAACATGTTTTTAAATATAGAGTTGTTGAGATATCATCATATTTTATAGACATTTTTATTGGATGATGTATATTAATTACATTCATTTTGGTGTCATCTTCTAATTTTTCTATTATTACTATTAACTTGTTTTCCTCATGCCTTTTACGTATAGAGTTGTTGAGACATCATCACAATAGGTAGGTGTATCTATTAACGATAGATATTGATTACCTTCATATTCTTATCTTTTTTTTCTTTTGCCTAAGGAAAAAAAATGCCCCCCTAATTATTGAAAAATCTAAGGGCGACATCACATGCACAGTAGAAAAACAGGAAAAAAAATATTAGATTTTCACAAAAAGGCTTCGTTGTCATACGAAGATTGGTGCACAAAATCCGTGAAACAGAAAACTATAGGAAAAGATGAAGGAGGTCAAGCTTCTTCCTCTCTAGCGATGATCCACACGACAGGGGCTACGAAGATGCTCCTCAAAGGGAGAGGAGAATAGGAGGTGGCAGTCATGAAGCCCTAGCCTATTGGGTATTGGATCTCTATCCAATTATCCAAGCCTCTTAGATTAGTGGATCTCTACTCAATAATCTCTTATTAGCTCTTATTGGATATTATCCATAGGATCCAATCAGGGGCTTATTGGATAGGATATTCAATAAGATAAGGGCTCCGGTGGATATCTCATATCCGAACCTCTACTCATCATAGTATCTACTAAATGTGTGTGACCCTCTAGGCCCAATATCGAGCTGGCCATGAGTCGTACTTGTTAGAACTCTTTTTGTCTTAGTGTATTATTATCTCAATAATAATTTATTCGACTTATCGACTATAGACGTACTACGCCGCAGTCCCCGGATGATATAAGAGAATCTAATCCTTTGGACTTATCTATCCTTAGTTACCATGTATCTATAGTCTCTCAGCTATCTAATATCTCAAAGATCGTATTCCGAGCATAGTGTTGTCAGACCCATATGATTTCTACTCATCTCGCTCTAATCGGATTCTCTTAGAGAACTCTTTTTCTCTCAATCTGAACGACCTTGGCTAGGGATTTGTCTGAGTAAGAATACATGAGATATTTTTCTCATGATACCAAGAGCAAATGATCCTCTATCGACACTTAATAGCCATCATAAGATTGGCTACCACTTCCGATAACTGATTATACTAGATATGAAACCTCAAAACCTATAAGTATGATATTAAAGAGTGGAGTACTCATACAGGAAATCCTTAATGTCTCAAGTCTATGAACCAGATACACTACTAGGACTACGAAATTATTGTTTGACAATAAGGTATCATCAACCATCTAACATTCCGTGAGCGGATCAATTGGTGAACTTATTCTCCAATGAGCATATGCACTGTATCCTTAGTGTCCCCACACGAGCAGTTATGGGACCAATTGCCTTCATCATATAGACGGATATATAGCATACCAGTCTGTCAGATTATCTCGATGTCTCTCTCAAGTAATCTATGATCGGGATTATTTATGGTCTATAATTAAAGGCGAATCGGTCTTATTATCGTGATCTCATCACGATCTGATTCCTGTTGCATAGATCCATAAACATCACAATATATGTAACATGCAAGATAAAATGATAAAATACTAATAGATAATAAGTAAAAAATATATATTATATCATATATGTCATCACTTATTTGATTGGCTTATAGAGCATCTATGATTAGCACTAACAATTGGCTTGCAGAGCTTCTCTTGTTAATGTTGATTTATTCCACATGCCTTTTAAGTATAGAGTTATTGAGATATCATCACATTTTATAAGCATATCTATTAGACGATGAATATTAATTACATTAATTCTGGTGTCCTTTATAATTTTTTCATTATTACTATCGATTTGTATTCCTATTAATAACGGATACTGATTATATTCATATTCACACTTTTTTTTGTTTCCTTCAGATAAAAAAAACACCCCATAACAATTATGTTTTTCATATCTTTCACATAGCTTCTTTTAGAAGTATTGATTCGTTGAACATGGTTTTTAAGTACAGAATTGTTGAGACATCATCACATTTAGGCATGTGTATTGGATGATAGATATTCATTACATTCATTTTGGTTTCCTCTTCTAATTTTTCTACTATTGCTATCAACTTATTTTCCTCGTGTCTTTTGTGTCTTTTGTGTACAGAGTTGTTGAGACATCATCCCAATATATAGGTATATATTGTTGATGATAAATACTAATTACATTAATATCCACACCTTTTTTTTTCTTTAAAAAGAAAAACACCCCCCTAACAATAGTTTGTTGCGCAGCTTCTTCTGTTAGTGTTGATTTGTTCAACACGTCTTTTAAATACAAAGTTGTTGAGACATCATTGATAGAAGATCATAATAGAGTTAAATATAGAATGATATTCTTGCATTCCTTACATCTTTAATAAATCTATGAATTGAGGATCAATCACAGACTTGAGTGATTGATTTGATTACATAATTTGAGTGGATAATTGAGAAAAATCTCTCTATTAAGACATGAATAAATATATATTACCTCAATGTATGAAAACAATCACTTTCATAATATATTCCTCTATTATATAATCATCACATTTGGTAGGTATATCTATTGGATGACGGATACCGATTATATTCATTCTGGTGTCCTCTTCTAATTTTTTTATTATTACTATCAACTTATTTTCCTTATGTCTTTTGCGTATAGAGTTATTGAGACATCATCATAATAGGTAAGTATATTTGTTGATGACAGATACTGATTATATTCTTATCCACACCATTTTTTTTCTTTTTTCTTCGAAAAAAAGCCCCTCCAACAATAATATTTTTCACGTAGTTCTCATAGCTTCTTTTGTTAGTATTGATTTATTCAATACCTCTTTTAAGTACAGAATTATTGAGATATCATTAATCAAAGATCATGATAGAGGTAAATATGGAATGATATCATTACATTCCTTACATCTTGAATTAATCTATAAATTGAGGATCAATCACAAATTTGAGTGATTGATTTAATTACGTAATTCGAGTGTATGATTGAGAAGAATCTCTCCCTCAAGACATATAAATACACATTATCATTATGAATAAAATCAATCCCTTTTATAATATTTTTCTCTATTATACAATCATCATATTCTATAAGCATATCTATTGAATGACAGATAATGATTGCATTCATTATGGTGTCCTCTTCTATTTTCTTCACTATTACTATTGGCTTGTTTTTCTCATATCTTTTGAGTAAAGTTATTGAGATATCATATAATAGATAGATATATCTATTGATGATGGATATTATTTATATTCATATCTACACTTTTTTTCCCTTGGAAAAATAAAATACCCCCCTAATAATAGTATTTTTCATATCTTTCACATATCTTCTTTTGAAAGTATTGATTTATTGAATATGTCTTTTCAAAGTTATTGAGACATCATCATAGGCATATATATTCGATGATAGATATTGATTACATTCATTCTAGTGTCCTCTTCTAATATCAATATCTTGTTGATGATAGATGCTTATTACATTTATATCTACACCTTTTTCTTTAATTTTTTCTCAAAAAAAAACCCCATAACAATAGTGATTTCCAAGTCATTCACATAGCTTCTTTTGTTAGCATTGATTTATTCAGCACATCTTTTTAAGTATAAAGTTATTGAGACAACATTGATATAAGATCATGATAGAGGCAAACATGGAATGACATCCTTGCATTCCTTACATTCTGGATAAATCTATAAATTGAGATCAATCACAAACTTGAGTGATTGATTTAATTACGTAATTGGAGTGCATGATTGAGGAGAATCTCTGCCTCAAGACTTGTATAAATATACATTACCTCAATGAATTAAATCAATCCCTTTCACAATATATTCCTCTATTCTACAATCATCACATTCTATACTCTTATGTATTGGATGATAGATACTGATTATATTTATTCTGGTATCCTCTTCTAATTTTTTCACCATTACTTTCGACTTGTTTTCCTCATGTCCTTTGCATACAGTGTTGTTGAGATATCATCACAATATGTAGGTATATCTATTGATAACGAATATCGATTACATTTATATCCATATCTTTTTTTTATCTTTAGGAAGAAATAAACACCCACTAATAATAGTATTTTTCACATCTTGCATGTAGCTTCTTTTGTTAGTGTTTATTTGTTTAACATGTCTTTTAAGTACAAAGTTATTGAAACATATAAGCATATTTGTTGGACAACAAATACTTATTACATTCATTCTAGGATTCTCTTCTAATTTGTTCACTATTACAATTGATTTGTTTTCCTCATGTCTATTGTGTATAGAGTTGTTGAGATATCATCACAATAGGTAGGTATATCTATTGACAATGGATATCGATTACATTCATATCTACACCTTTTTTTTCTTTTTAATTAAGAAAAAAAACACCCCCCTAATAATAGTATTTTTCACATCTTTCACATAGCTTCTTTTGGAAGTATTGATTCGTTGAACATGTTTTTTAAGTACAGAATTGTTGGGAATCATCACATTCTGCATATATATCTATTGGATGACAGATATCATTTATATTCATTTTGAGTTCCCCTTCTAATTTTTTCACTACTACTATCGACTTGTTTTCCTCATGTCTTTTACGTATATGGTTGTTGAGATATCATCACAATAGGTAGGTATATATATTGATAATGGATACTAATTACATTCATATCCAAACATTTTTTTTTACTGGAAAAAAAATAACCCCTTAACAAAAGTGTTTTTTTATGTCTTTCACATACCTTCTTTTATTATCATTGATTTATTGAACACATATTTAAAGTAGAGTTTTTGAAACATTATCACATTTTATAGGCATATATGTTAGGCAACGAATATTGAATATTTTTATTCTGGTGTCCTCTTCTCATTTTTCCACTATTACTGTCGAATTCTTTTCCTCATATCTTGTTGATGACAAATATTGATTACATTCATATCCACACTTTTTTTTTGTTTTTCTTGAAAAAAATAAAAACCCATAATAGTAGTGTTTTTCATGTCTTTCAGGTAGTTTTTTTTTTTTTTGTTAGTGTTGATTGTTGAACATGCCTTTTAAGTATAGAGTTGCTGAGATATTATCACATTATGCAGGCATATCCGTTGGAATACGGATACAGATTATATTTATCCTGGTGTCATCTTCTTTTTTTTTCACTATTACTATAGTCTTATTTTATGTATGTCTTTTGCATATAGAGTTATTGAAACATCATCACAATAGTTAGGTATATTTGTTGATGATGGATATCGATTACGTTGATATCCATAACTTTTTTTTTTTGGGAAAAAAAATACCCTCGTAACAATACTATTTTTCCAAGCCTTTCACGATAACTAGCTTCTTCTATTAGCTTTGATTTATTGAACATATCTTTTAAGTATATTATTGTTGGGATATCATCATATTCTGTAGGCATATCTATTAGACGATGAATACTGATTATATTCATTTCAATTTTCTCTTCTAATTTTTTATGGATACGTTCATTCTATTGTCCTTTTTTTAAGCATCTTTTGCATAGCTTTTATTACTATTGACTTATTTTTCTCATGTTTTTTTAATACAAAGTTGTTGAGAGATCATCACGTTATGGTTGTCGACCACATTTGAAATTCATATGTAAAGCCCAGTGCACATTTCAAATATGAATTGGCGCTTGATAAAATTTTTTCAAATCTCATCAGCCTTAGATATTACATTTAAAATGCTCAAATGATATGTCATAGTAATATTAGCACTTCAATATTTACAAGATGCTAATATAATATGACTTTATATAAAATTACAAGATTGCCATGATGATTTAGTGAAAAATCAACTTGATTTATATTTGCTATAAGATTATATTTTAATTATTTATTTTTAAAAATTATATTATATTTAAATTTATGATTGTATTTTTATTTATTATATATTTGGGCCATACAAATTTTTTATAAAATTTTATTTATTTATTTTAAAATAAATATATAAAAATTAGAAGGATAAATTTATCACAAAATATTCAATGGACTTTTGACTTATAATTTTACCAATGTGTATTTAAAATATAATTTTAAATATAATAGATTGACAAACCCCTAAATATAACAATACATTTGACTCGCAATTTTTTCTTCCACTACAGACATATCCGTTTACGACGGATAGAGATTACAAATTATATTTTCTTTTTAATTTGTCAATATATTTTCGAATGGACCGGCAATTACTCCTTCGATGGAGGGACATTAATGTGACCAATGGCTGCCTTGACAGTGTTGTACATTGCAGTTCTTCAATCACCCATCCCTCCCCTCGTGGGCTACATGTATCGTAGTTTCTTTTTCGAAAAATCTAATGCCATCATCTTCGTGGGTTGGAGGAGATTGGCCGCATGCATACACCATCTGCGGCTGTTCACTGAAACGAATATGTATTGAAAGCTTTTGTTTACCACGTAAGAGCAATTTATTTAAAAAAAATCCTACTAATTGACTTGGCATCCACATTGAAAAATTATCCATGATACTTCTTTAATGAAAAAAATTCAGTTTCATCCTCCTATTCAAATCAATTTTTTTTAAATATTCTGAACCGGTTCAGTGCCTCGCTCCTCCACCACCTCTTCTTCTCTCCTCCCTTCCCTCCTCTCCTTAACTTCTCCCCCTGCCTCCTCCCTATAGTCACAATTAAGTATATACCAGTTAAGAAATTGCTAGTGTTGGAAAGACTTGGCATAAAGAGTTAAACAAACTTGCATCTACAAGACCGTCAACATACAACAAAAGATTAACCTTTTGAATGTTGCTATTGTTGCTTCAATCGCCAACTACATTACCGACAGAGCATAGACAAATGCAACTTCTAAATGTTTGGTGATGCAGCACCCTCGTACTACCTAATAATAGACACTGAGCATTCCCAATAGCAGCCCAGAGCTATTCACCAATAAATACAACCGGAAAAATAATTCACAAAAACAAATCAACAAATCAAACACAAATACTAAAATGATAATCTATCATCTACCCTTGGTTCACCAGCCAATTTGGCACGAGTAGAATAACATCATATTTACGAGATGAGTATGCACATCTTGCTGAATGGTTGAGAACTGGAACACTTGGTGACGAGAATTACTATTCCTTTCTCTGTAGCAAAAAGGCAAAGCCTGAATTCTGACGAATCAGAGGTGGTGGATCAACATCTGCTATCTCTATCTCAGTCATTGACTTGGAAATATCATCCACAGAGAAAGGTATGCTGCATCGACAAATTGATGAAGGACAAATTCAGCTTAGATTTTCCTATTCCTGAACCACCATCACCCACCCGCACCCCCAAAATATTAAAAAAAGAACAGAGAACTTAAACATGTTTATTAAAAAATGACCTGGAATCATCATCCAACAAGAACGAACTGCCAACTGCACTATTTGAATCCTCTGTCATCATAACTCTCATGCTTGAAATAACCTAAAAAGTAGTATATAAATGTTTAGATGATAGTCTGACCACATCAGTAAACTGAACACAAAACTTACCTCCGACGATACACTGTGTGTTCCATATTTGTCGTCCCAGTACATCGTACTGATTCTGTATAACTGTTGTATGCTAAGCACCTGAAAACAGAATCAGATAATAGTTCAAAATGGGTATGATAACTAAATGATTCCATGTTTTTAACATCATAACAGGTCAAAGTAGTGGCCCAAACTGGACATAAATCATTGGTTATCTCCTTCAAGGTCTTCTTCGGCTTCTGATGTATAACCTGGATCAACGAATATATTGTGTGATGTTTCTCAAAATTTTAAAATAAAAAATATTGAACCTTCTTCAATAGCTTTCAACAGCCGTGTTCTTCATAAAAGACAACATACCAAGAAACCAACAGCCTGCCTAATATGCTTCAACTCATCCCAGGCAGAACCTGCATACTGTGTGCAAATGATATTTTAGTTCAATGCCTTGATAAAAGTTGAATGAGATCAAAGGATACCACCTCTTCGGTTGCATCATAGCACCAGTGTTCTAACTCAGTCAATCCTGCTTTAAGATATTCCCCATTGCTAAATGAACAGCACTCACGCCTCAACAGAAGGCTATATAGAGAGCACAAAAAAGAAATTATTCTTTTCAATAAGAAAGTTCACATGACTACAAAAATAGTAGCATGGAATTCACATTTAAACTTTACGTACCTGTTAAACAGTTGAACATTTATAAAAGAAAAGATTTGGGTGAACACCTTGCGGACTAAAAATGGAGGGACCTGAGTGGTGAAAAAGGGATAAGGACCAAAAGTTTTGCTAAACATGTATTAAATTAAAGAGACTGCCACTGAAAAACTTACATAATTGGCTTTCAGTATTTTCAGGTAGTTAGTTAAGCTTTTCACAATGCTCTGCCAATGCGCGATTCGTGCCTGCTGGGCCATAGCATTTGCTTGAGATCGTGACCCTTTCAATAAGCTTGCACGAGATGTTCTTGGTGCCTGCATGGTTAGCAATATTAACAAAATTTCAAGCACAACTATTTGAAAAGTTCCTTCATACCTGGATACACAAGGCAAGCAGTGAAGATATTTCTTTTTTTAGATTGTCTCTGATCATTCCATAAATTTTCTCGAGAAAAGCAGTAAGCTGCTGCTTGAAAAGCAGAGCAGGATATTTTGCTTCAACTTGACGCAAATCGCTCAATCCACCCATCATGCGGCCATTAAAAGAAAAGAGCCCAGCACTTTGAGGAGAAGATCGAATCCCCTTAAAATGCAGGGAAATTAATAAAAACACATTAAACAATGAAAAACTAGAAGGAAACCATAGTGAAAACACTCATCATCTTCTTCTGGGAAAAAGGTTCTGCTGCCTTACTTGAGACATCCT
Organism: Musa troglodytarum; assembly: GCA_023547065.1. NCBI lineage: Eukaryota > Viridiplantae > Streptophyta > Magnoliopsida > Zingiberales > Musaceae > Musa > Musa troglodytarum. Next base: position 19,214,330 of record CP097510.1, read on the forward strand.
CCCAAACAAAGCTGATGCTCGACGCCTCTGTGAAGTCAAACTTGCGGTTCCACTTGCTTTTAGTGTCCGTTGGAGAAGCAACAATAAAGTAGATGAATTGGACAACCAGTAGGATAAGACATCAGTGTTATCCTGGGCCTGTCAGATATGCAAGTTGAAAATTTAGTTAAATAAAAAACTGGCAAAGGAACTATGAATAAGATCACGTAGCAGTTTCACTAGTATGGGTTAGGTAAACATGAAAGATTGTTGACGTTGCATAGAGTGGTCACAAATCTAACACAAAATTGTAAATGCATTAAATTCCTTATTCACATATGACGAAACACAATAAAGTCCCAGAAACAATTAAAAAGGTTTGTCATACCTCAATAGCTGAGCCTATTGCTTGGATTATACGGTCAAAAATACTAGTTCTTTCGACTTCGAAGGATCTCCAGTGAAGAAGGCATCTGTAGATGAGACAAGCAGCAATAGGCCTACCCTGAGAGAATCCTAGGTCCTTAGAGATGCATTCAATAAGCGAGTCCTGGTTCTCCTGGAAAACAGCATTGTGAAAAAACAGATGGATGTAATCAGCATGATCGAACAAGAAGTGTGACAAAATTCAATATCAACAAGATGCACAAATATTAAAGCATCTTTACTGAATGGCTTCTAGTTAAAAATTAACTAAAATTATACCTGCTGCTTTTCATTGAGTGACTTCTGTGGTTTATCATCGTTCTGGAGCTCCTTGGAACTAGGTATACCAGGACTAAGATCCTACAGTTTTTATGTAAGGAGAATCATCCAGGTTAATTTCCCTATCTTTTTGGGGAATGACATTCTATATCACAGAAACCAAATGGTCATTAGAATTCAATTATAATGCTTACCAAAGCAAGTTTTGATTCACCATTCAGAATATTCCCATTTTCTGTGCTTCTCTGTAACAAAGGCACAACAATATGATAGCATAAGCAAGATATCCAATATACACAACAAAACAACAGTATAAGCATTAAGTATGAAAGGCACCTGGACGATATTTGTTTTTGAGCGTGTAGTTAATGCTCTGGTGGTTGGTGAAATGGCAACTGCCTGTTGACGTAGTACTTGATTTTCTGACTCCAAGTTTGATACTTTCTCTTCAAGCCTGTGCTTGGAAAGAAGATACAACTATTACCTCATGTTATTGAAGCAAAACTTCAGGAGGACATATGACTGATAACTGGTTTTAGCTTCTTATAGTATTTATAACATAAAAAATTTAAAATTCTCATGCATTCCATCTACATTTATCCAAAACAATACCTAAATTGCTGGAGATAAACCCAAAACAAAAAAAGATCACTAAATCAGAAACCTTTGAACAGTGTCTTGAAGTTGCTCAGCTTTTGCCTCAGAATCTTCAACTTTCTTGAGTAGTTCATTATTTCTTTCCTGAGCTTCAGCTAATGATTTATTGGCTGCATCAGTTGCCTGCTTTTCTGTTTGCAATAAAGCCTGTCATGATAATAAGAGAATAAAAACAAAATTACGACATAATTCAGAGTGAACAACAAAGTAATTCATTTAATAAATACAATAGAGGTTCTCATTAATCAGCATACAAATGTCCACAATTCCTGGTTTTCCTGTCTTTTCTGGCTCCTAATGCACATGGTCCTGATTCAGAACCCAGGACACCACATATAGAGAGAGATCTAATGTCTGTTGGAGTTTGTTGGTCCTACCTTCAGGTTTTCAATTTCAGCAGTTAATGCAGTGATCTTTTCTGTATCTTGAACCAAAACAGGGGTTTCCTTTATGACAGGAGGTGCTTCCTCGATAGCCTTGCGTGCAGCCTCACGTTCCTTAATAACCATGGACTTTGATTCTTCTACCTGCAGTTGCGTCTCATGCAACATCTCTTGTAGTTTAGAAATTTCTTGTGCCTTTGTCTCCTCCAGATCAGTCTGCATATTGGAGTCAAGCAGGTTATCTCGCAGCTCATCAACAAGCACAGAATACTAAACAGAAGAATAGATAAAGTGCCAACATATCGCATGGAGAATTATTTAGAAAGGATTATTACTCTTAGTCGTTTCTCAAGCTGCAAACGCCATGTCAATTCCTCCACACGCTTTTCAAGCTTGTCTTTTGCTTCTTTTAGGGCTCCTGTTTCCCTAGCAGCCTGCAGAAATTTGAGTTAACAACTAGGTTACGTATGAGCTTCATTTTATTTGGAGAAATTCAGAAATCCAGAGTTAAGAAGAGACCATTCTTAGCTTTCTAAGCTCTTTTCTTGCAAGCCTTTGTCTCCAAGCACACTGATAAGTAAGCGTTGCCTTCTGCAATCTCTTGTAGTAAGAATAATCTCTGTGACAACGCCACCGAGCCTGAAGCAGACGACAAAATATGTTTAAATCATAGTCCAAATGAATTGGTCGATTAAGAAATTAAAAAACATACATGCCAGCACATTTATGAAGTGATGTATTATAGATTCTCTTTCAGAACAACATAAAACCATGTAGCTAAAGTTTTAGAAGCTGTTTCCAGCAAAGAGAGAATAAGACACCTGCATACAAATTGAAGCTTTAGTTTGCTTTTTAAATCTAAAGTCATCGCGTGCAGTCATTGCCCTTAAGCCTGTTTGCAAAATAATTGCTGATGATCGAAGTGTTGTATACAATTTCCTTGCAAAATATTGATGCAGATTCTTCTGAATTTTGACTGCTGCTGCTTCACGTCTCATATACTCATAAAGCTTACAGGCCAATCTTCCTGAATTTAACCAAATTGAGAACACAAATGAAGACTTTTTTTACTGGTGCACAAGAAAAAAATCAATATCCAAACGATTCAGACTTAATAATTAGATCACAGGACTTCCAAATGAATGATAGCACATCCAATTGAAAGAAAGAACATGCACAACTTAGTCTTAGGGTAACCTTTCTTATGATAAGGAAAAGATGTACCAGTCTTATAATATCTCAACCATACCTCTCCATAAAGACTGCAGATGAATAGCTGCTCTCCGCAGTTTAAGGAACTCTTTACGAGCAATATATGTACGGATTTGCCTTTGAACTGTTCTAGCGGCTCTTCCAAGTACCTCTGCTCTTCTAGCATCCAGTTCAGCCATCTGGCCAGCTCTCAGAAACACTTTGCTCTTGCCTAGCTGCCATGACGATGATACACAATGTGAGAAAAGACATGCCCAAATAAAAATTCTCAATGAATTTGGGTAGAACAAATAAAAAGATGTAAGTTGATAAGAAAAAGCATTTTCAATGGAGAAAATTTGTTATTCTCTATATTTTTAAGGAGAAAGGGACCCAAAACATCAGTAGCATTTAGTGTATAACTAAGAGAAGATGTAATGCAGTTCTTTTTCCTCATAGATTCTGCCCACTCTTATAAATGTCTAAAGAGAATTTTCTATGTTACATTCTTTGACATACTCAGCTTACTAAGTTAATCCAAAAGCTGTCCCAGTAGAGTAGTAATTGGACATGATAAAAAAGAAAACAAAAAACATCTGGTAACAATGGTCTTACCTGGTAACCTTTCAATCCGATTTTGTCCAGAATCTTTTGGCAAGCAATCTTGTCATCAGAGCTATCCAGATTTACAAAGATCAAAAGCAGGTGTGTTAAAATATTAAGCTCAAATACATACAACACCACGTAATTTAGAGATAATTCAAAATTCATTTTACAGATTTATAGAGGCTTACTTTCCTTCCAAAACATCTGGGGCAAGAAGACCAAATCGAAGGAGAAATTCATAAAACGTTCTTCGAGTCGGATATCCAGCACAGCTGATCCGGATTGCTTCAAGAACACCCTAGATGTGTGAAGGAGCCAAAGCAAAATGGTAAAAGATTATGTGATGCTTGAAAATAATATCAAAAAGAATTACAAGTCAATTGTAGTAAGATGGGACTTACTCCACATCGCAACTGTTGGATAACATTGAAGTTCTCAAAAATAGCAGGTTTGAGGACATTATTTGGCTTCACGCATCTGATGTAATGAGGTTGTGTTGTGTTCAAGGTTTCCATCAGCGATTGAAGTTGTTGCTGAGATTTTGTAAGATCAAAAAGTCAAAAAGAGAAATGTATTTGTAACTAATTAACTAAGCAAATCAACTTAAAATTCATTATACACATCTTTCTTGTAGACACTGAAGCACAAAATTTTTTAAAATATTGCAAGTTTATGCATGTCTACACTTCATATATGTCTTCCCATGGATAAAAGCACAAGGTTGATGATCCTATTCTATGACAATAGAAAATCTCACCTATTACTCAATCAGTATAAAAAATTTCCATCTATAAAAGCAAAATAAAAAATTCAAGGGACACCAGAAATAATAAGTTAACTCATGTGTAGTTATGTGCCATGCAGTTTCTACTTGATGACAATTGTGCAAATCATGGAATCACAGGGTGACATTCACTCGTAAATATTACCTCTGCACAAGGATTCACTACTAAAGAAGAGTAAGCAGGTCATTTCACACATGAGTTTAAGAAAACAATTACTAGAAAATTAATATTATTTGTAACATACAGAAAATAATATATGAACAGCAAAAAATATTACTTTAAAGCGGGCCCCGATGGAAGAGAATTTTGAAGATTTTGATGTCTCTTCAGGAAGTGGTGGAAATAAACCCGAAACAAATGGGCACTTGGAAGCATTCAATAATTCCTGATGTTCTGCCACAACATAATCTTTGTTCTTGTCCAAGAAGTAGTCAGCTTGATATGTTACCTAAGTGGATAGTATAGATATATTAATCCAATCAAAGGAAGATTCAATAAAAGTACTTCAGCATAACCATAAAATGAATACTTACCTCTCCAGCATAATGGCCAATTGTAAAGTTTGTGCGAGAAAGTTTTGGTTTTATAAACCTCTTGTTGTTTTTGAATGTCTGATACAATTTTTGAGCAAATGTCTCATGTGTTGACTTGGGAAACATGCTGAATCAAGCAAGAATGTGGAATAAATCAAAAGTTACTTTAAAATAGATGCATATGGGTATATAAGAATCCTACTGTTACTTGATAGAAATTTCCTTCCAAGTAGAGAAAAGGTTTTGTACCAAAACAAGAGAAGCAATCAACACATACCAGGCTTCATCAAGAAGTGCAATTATTCCTCCAGGTTTCTGAAATAAAATATTTGCCATCATCGTCATAATGACAAATAAGTTGGTCGCCAGAAGCAAATTTTTTATAAAAAATTGAAAGCAAACTCAGGGTCATATATTTTGTGCCTTCCAGCTTTACTTACAGCCAATTCTACAATTCCACATATAAGAAAAGACTTATGATAAATAACATCAAGTAGTTGAGTTCAATATGCATCTGAACTGACATGCTAAAGTCTGGGCATTAAATGTTGCAAATGCACTCAGGGCCTTGTGTTACTACCTTATTACTTCATTCACATTAAAACTGTACCACAAAGAAACAACATATCCACATTCGTTAAAAGATATTTGGTATAGATTGTCAAGTAGTTGAATTTGATATGCATTCAAATTGACATACAAAAATCAGTAGTATCACAGTTGTCAAGTAATAACATTGGCAGATTGCACTTACAGACTTGTATCATCCACCAGTAACAGTTTTGTTGAAGCTAAAGACATATTGCAGGAAAGTTGGAGGATTATCCATCTGGTTATACCAGATAGTACAAGCTTTGTGTTCAACAAAATGGGTGCACCAATAGTTATTGTAGAATAGAGACAGAACACGATAAAGTAAGGCTAAAGCTCTGTCATTGGACATAGTGCAGCTATATGTTAGGGCTAGCACTGTCATTTGACTAAAGAGCAGCATGATCATACTGGTATAGAAATTGAGATTTTTGATACTAGAACTGCACTGGGTTGATAAAGTGGATAATTAATAGCTATAGTATATAAAGATATCTGGTAATGTTAACATCCAATCACTTCTATATGATCAAAAGAATGTTTTTATTAACAGAATGCCACACATTCACATTGGCATTATACCGAATGGCATATTATTGAAACTTGAAAGTACATTAAGTCTCTTGGATTGACTAGAGATACAGTCATCAAAAGAGCTCAGTGGCAGGGAAAAATATCGAATAGAGCTGAAATCAAATAGTGTTGCATCAACCTCCTACTCAATGGAATAAACCAGTACATGAGCAGTTAAAAAGAACACTTATCTTTTCTATGTTTTCTTGAGCAAATTATATCACCACAAAAAGGATTCACAGCTGAAAGGATGTTTTCATCCATCCATGAAATTTATGTGCATCCTACTGTTCCCCACCAGACACTATTATGATATTATCAATCTTATACAGTTTCATGGTTAACAAAGATGAAATGCTTGGGCTGAAAGCCTGAAACTAAATTGATTTTCTAATACAGATATGTTCTTCGAGGTTACCAAACTCATTCTTGACCCATATGTTCTCTGGACATTGTCCAAGAAATTTTACCCATTAAAAAAAGTATAGTTGTTGTAAATGCATAAATAATGAAACCGATTAAGATGCTACCAAACAAAATCACCAATTTCTGCAAAAAATCACAAATCAAAAGAAAATTATGATAAAAAATGATAAACCTTCTCAATCAAATCCAGAACATCTTGGTTATCAACAAATTCTATGTAGCTCCAGTTAATCTCCTCCTTGGTATACTCCTCTTGCTCCATCTTGAAGACATGCTGGACATGGCATCATGTGTTAAAATTGAACCTATAATTAATTCAATCTACAAAATTATGTAAAAAGCTTTAGGAAAACCTGATTGAAATGTTGCTGCAGCTTTTCATTTGTATAATTGATACAGAGCTGTTCAAAACTGTTTTAAGCACAAGACAAAAGATAAGAATCACCAATTATCATGTTTAACCATCCGTAATCCCTGAAAGCAAAACTGTGATTGCATTTTCCTATTGATGGATTACCTATTACATTTGAAACTTTCAAAGCCATATATATCAAGAACTCCAATCAGTGACTTTGAATTTGAATCCTGCCCAATTGATACATTTATTTTGTCTACAAGCCTGTATACAGTGTAACCAATCAAATGATTAATTGCACTATCATAAAGGATCATTGCCAGGATTTTCACAAGACACAGCTCTTACCAATCAAATAGTCGGGAATAGACGGTTTTTGCTAAACCATCCCTGCTGACAATTGCGGAAGCAGGATCAAGAGTTCTTGTAATAACTTCTTCAGGGGTCACCATGACACGTTTTATCAATGCATTCTCTAAACCCTTGACGTCACACCTGACATAAATATTTCATGCCATGTTGGTACAAGAATAATTTTTCACAGAACAGAAACAGATAACTTGGGCATACATCAGGAGTTCAGCTGCCATGTTAAGATGAAATCTTGACTTCTCATCTTTGATAACAGATGAATCTATTTCTGGCCCTTTAGCAAAATCAATATTTCCAATATGAAGTATGGCAGCTACAACCCTGAATATTGCCTCCTGAATATAAACAATACAATCAAATAACAATGTTCAGAATTAAAGAACCAACTTACTTCAGAATAAACTAAAGAAGCATACCTGTTCTTGCTCACTGATCCCAACAATATCCATGGCCCTTCTGGTAGATTGATATTCTTGAGCTTCATCAACCCCGTCTAATTTGAAGCATTTGGATTGGTTAAGATAATGAAATGATTGCGGACTCCCCAACTTATACTTCTCGATCTCCTGCCACATAGGTAAACATTTTATAGTGTCCATTCCAAGATTTAACATAACCCATTTAAAAACAATGGCAGGGCATACATACCACATGAGGTGCAGCACAGAGAAGGTAAAAACAATGATAGTTTCTCTCAGGATCATTAATTTGGCAGACACGAGATCTTTCAAGTAAGTATGTTCTAATAGCAGCACCTGATATCCTTCCGTTATTGTCAAATTGGATCTCAACAAATTTACCAAACCGACTAAATCGATATTGGATGAACAAAAACAAGAAAGACAAATTAGATATTTGAACATAGCAAATATGGTACCAAAATGATGTGAAACATATTATTCACAGCTGATCAAGCATTTGTCTCAATTTTCGACAGATGCATCAAAGTTACTGTTAATATGGTACCAAAATAATGTGAAACATATTATCCACAGCTGATTAAACATTTGTCTCAATTTTCAACAGATACATCAAAGTGACTGTTGCTCGAACGCCACATTATTAATGCTTGACATGAAAAGAAAAAACTTGTCCAAAAAGGAAAGAATACTAAAATAGTGTTACCTTGAGTTATTGTTTCGAACAGTTTTGGCATTGCCAAAAGCTTCAAGAACTGGATTGGACTGAGAGAATGATGACAGATATCAGTCCAAACTACACCTATCTATGTACTTTGCTATGAGTAAAATAAGGAGTAAATGTTAATAATCAAACACTGGAAAACAAGTTTATCATATCTTACTTCCAAAACTTGTTGTTCGACAGTCCTTCCTTCTATTCCAGATCGTCCACCCAAATATGCCAGATATCGCATAAGCATCTTAGTTGTTTCGGTCTTACCAGCACCACTTTCTCCACTGACCAAGATGGAGTTGCTTTTCCCTTCATTAATCATAGCCCTGTTGCAATATAGAAATAAACCCAATTAAGAGAAGATACTCTCTTTATTATGTTGTGAATACAATTAATATCACCTGTAAGCAACATCTGCAACTGCAAAAACATGAGGACTTAACTCCCCAAAAGCTGCTCCTTGATATTGCTCCATCATGTGGGTATCATAGAGATGAGGTAATCTTTGAAATGGGTTCACTGCGATAAGGATATTTCCAGTGTATGTCTGACAAAGCCAAAGAATTACGGAGTTAGAGAGTATAGACAACTTTTATTAGTCAATAGCATTCAACATAAAAACAGTGAATATAATGAGCAGCTCACGTATATTTCATTAAGTTCATAACGTGTCGCAAGATTCTGCAATACTCCAGGTTCATGCAAGTATGATAATTTCGTCATATCATCCACTCCAGCAGGTGGAGCTTCTGTATCCTTGGGAAACACTTTAGATATGTTTGCCACAACCTGCATGTGAAGAAATATAATCACAATTCAGTGAATATTTAAGTGCCAATAGTAAAAGAACAACTGAAGAACTACTTAGATTAGTAATACTGCCAAAACAACCAAAAGTAGAAGTTTGAAATCAAGGAACTAATAAGATGTATAGGTTTGGACTCACACAAATACTATTTCCAACTTTGATAGCATGCATTGAGTTCATCTTACCATCTAAAATTATAAATCTCTAATCATACCAGTAATGTCATACCATGCTGGCATGATACTGACCTGGAGCCTCTTGTTGTGCTGACACTTACTTTTTTCATTGTGCACATAGGCATATACCACACATGTTGGCATGTGACTTAGCAGCAACACAAAGAAACTCTTGTAGAAGGGAAATCTTGTACATAAAAATGCTAACAGAGAGCATTGTCTAAAAAAATACAATGATAATGAGGCCAAAGTATGTTAATCACCTCATTACTTCCTCTGGCTTTACAGTGTTCAAGAAACAAACCCTAAATCAGACAACTAATTTCTAGAAACCATGGGAGTCAGTATACTGCTTGTTGATATCAGAAAAGAGTAAAATAAAATTTAATGGCATGCAAAAGAGTGTTATTATTTTGTGGAAGTAGTTTATGTCCAAGAAGAGAGAACTATGTCCAGGTAGAGAACTACAGATGGTTCAATATATTGTCTGGAAATATAAGTGTCTAAGTACAGAATTAGAGATGGTTCTTGAGCTTATTAGACTGTCTGCAAGCAAAAAGATAGAGCAGCAATGGGCATTGAGAATTCTTTTTTGGTACTGTGGTATAGAACGCACAGAAGCCATGGAAAAATCAAGTTCATGATTACAGCAACACCATGCTATTTGATGAGAAGGCAATATAAAAACTCTTATCAAGGTACAAAAGTTATTGTTTTAGTAAGTAGAAATGTGTTATCTAAGAAGCACTACTAATAGGAGCTTCTTAAAACAATTTTTAAGTCCACAAATCTTTCCTAGTTGACCATTATCTGCACCATATAAAAGTCGGATCATTTTATTTTTATGGTCATGATTTAGCTTAAACAACAAAATACAAGTAGGTAATCAACCACAAATCAGTTAAAATCAACCAAAAACTGAATCTGGATGATGAAGGGGAGATACTAGATAGGCCAATGTATGTAAAATCCATTACCATCTTCAGGTGGAGCTGGATATGTTTACATTATTGCAAGATCCTGGACTCAAAAATTTTTACCTCTATTAACTAAAGAAATTTTGTTATCTGATTTCTATTTCCTATGTAGTAATTTTTTTTCTCATTTCTCATTTTCATTTTTGCATTTGCTTTAAAGTTGTTAATCAAATAAACATGATTGATAGATTTGAATTGATTTCTTTTTTGTTTATTTTCATGTTTTCTTTGATTTCTATAGATTGCACATCTATATTGACCTAAAACCCAATTCAAACACATCCATTATATATCCAATACATATCTTTACGAATCCAAATTTATATGGTTACTAAAAGATTTTTGTTTGGTATTGCATCTGTTGGTTAAAAATAGATAAGGATGTGGTTGTTCCAACATCAAATCCATTTTCACACCTTCCAAATCATCTCCACTCTTCTCAACTGCCACCAGCTGACAATACTAGCCACAGTGCATACCTACCAATCCAGGTCCCTCCTGGCAAATCCAATTGATTGATCTGATTTAGTTGACTAAACAGAGTTGACATGAGTCACATGACTATAACTCTAAATTCTACTGTTGCAACTAAATTCCTCAAACCTTGATTCAAGTTAATTACGATTCTCCCACTTTTCTATTAAACTGAAATTACTTCCTCATATGCAAGACAGGTTATCACTGCCATCTTCTTCATTCTCTCCAGTGTCCCTAGAGATTGTTGTCCATCCAACCCCTCCCTTGTTACCCACACAAACCAAATAACTATATCACCAATTAGTAATTCACCTAGGTCAACATAGACACACACACACACACACACATGTAAACACAACAAAAAGGAAAATAATCTAATAAATAATATAACCTAGAAATGTTATAAAAAAAGATAGTTATTTACAAAGTAACAATGTAATAGAAGACATGTTTAAGTCTTGCAGCAGGACAAATTACACGAATGTATTAATTAGGTTATAAAAATGAATAGATGGGCTAATATCATATTCTTCATTAGAAAATAAGAAATTTGAAAAGAACTGACACAAGTTAGATAGGCACTCCACAGGTGTCAAAGGCTAGTCAAACTTTACATTGACACAAACAATGACAATATTGATGACAAGGATTTTCATGAGAGAATAAAATTAACCGAAAAATACTTTGCAGTTTGCACACATACCGTTTTCCCATTAGTTGTGTGCACATGAACCTCATTACCATTAATCTTAAAAACCTCTCCATCAATCCAAGCCAGAACCGGATCTTCAACCCAGACATGAGATCCCACAATGATGTTATCTAGACTTGCCTGCATATGCATTATCGGTCAGATATATAAGTCAAAGGCATGTACAGATTCAGCATCATGTGGCATGAAAACATGAAATTCAGTAACCAGAGAACATATACCTTTTCTAATTAATCATATTGCATGATACCATACTTTTTCCAATTCTGAATAACAAACATGTAAACTATATATCAAACAAAAGAATCTGAGGTCATTAATTCTTAAAAAGCTTAAGTATTTACATCTGAAATTTATAGAAAAATTGCTAGAAGTTAGTAAAGATCTAATAAAATATTTGCTTCCTTTGACTGTACTGAAAAGGTGGTCCAGGTAACCACATATAGAGCCAATGGCACTTAGCCAATAAGCAGAGGACTGTGGATGCAGCTTAACCCACTATTAGTTTACAACCTATTAAAGACTACTAGAAAGCACCACCTTAGCTAGAGGCAACATGGGCAGGTCCTGTGGTCAGGCAGAACTATTGAGTTAGTGTAGCTGAAATTGGAAAAACAATCATCTAAAATTAGGCAAGTTGGTAGGAGTTTAGGTCACATAACCACACATCAATTAGAGCATTTTGGGAGAAAAATGACAGAAAAAGACTGTTGAGAATGTCAGCAGCTAGTAGATGACGATTCCTGCAGGCAGAAAGGCCAGTGGTGGAAATCTAGAGGCAGAAGACAGCAATTCAACTAAGTTATTCTTCTCTTGTGCAGAGTAGACCAACAAACTGCATATCTATCTGAACAGCTCGCAAGAAAAGAAAGCGAAGGCAAAACCTGCACAGAATATCTGCAGCTAGTGCATGATGAATCCTATGAACAGAATGGGCAATCAAGGAGATCAAGAAGCAGAAGGCAGCAACTCGACCATTTTTTATTTTCAGTTATCTTAACTTATTAATTCCTTAACCCACCTCTTGGTTTGCATCATACTGCAAATCTTAGGATCATTCTGAATAAAATATCGTAAAAGTTCTTCATTATTCTCTTGCATTTTATACAATCTATTAAAATAACAACATGCTCCCATGTAATTTATATGCTGAAAATTGTCAAGAAGTGTCTTTTGCTTTAGAATTCATTTGTTCATTCGAGTATTTCTAGGCCCACTGAACAAATCTTTTTTTATCATCAAGTACAGAAATCAAATCACTTTAATCCCTATCCTGTTGACATCTTGAGGTCAAAATATATGCAGTTAATCCTTTAATTTATCTCCTTGAATTCTGATATCCTTGAATCTATCTCCATTTTGCGAGAGAAATTAAAAGAGATACAGGCCAATATCACGATGGCATGTTTCATAATGCACCAGTTAAGCCCATAATTTAGTGGCATAATGGATCAAATGCCACTATAAGCAAAGTCGCTCTCTCTTCATTTGTCAAGAACCCTCAAACTTTTTGTCAGGGCTTATTGAATCTGATAAAAAGTTGCAGTTGATGAACGTACTTCAACATGATCCAACATACCTACCTCATATCCTCATATCCGAGTCTCTGAGCTGGTAAAAAAGACCTGGTGAACCTAATGACGAGGAACATTAGTCTTCCCTTTATAAGCAATTCAGCAGCAATTTGTCCCTACAATTTCGATTTCCAAACCAACCTCCATGCATTTCTTTAGTGGTTACCGATTGCCGCAATAGTTGTATCCTTAGCTTCGTCAGTTTTAGGCATTATTATCATTGTATCGTGATCGATATTTTCCTACCTTAAGACCAGTTCATTCGACGGGTATAACCAGCGAATTCCACATCGAGACACGTTATCTAATATGCTTATATCATCTAAGACTACAGGTGGACCAAATCATCCTCTGATGAGCCGTTACACTGCAAGCATAAGCCCTAGAATCACGGAGGCCCGTTATTCCTGGGAGGAGTACACAAGAAACTGAACCCGAGAGAAGGTATCCTCGGTCCTAAATAAATTTGACTTATCCAGAAGAAGGAAACGAAGACATAGAAGATCAGAAAAGAAATTAGAATTCGAGAAAACATAAAGAGTGGACGGCGACTCCGCACCATGGATCATCGGCGCGGGATCGGGCGATTCAGATCGGAACCTCCTCCTCCTCGAGAGACGATCGATGAGATCGGAGGCGATGGAGGACGGGGAAGGAGGAAACCCCGATAGCACTCGGAGGATTCGGAGGCGATCGCTTTCCCTCTTGCCCCCTCACCTCCTCCTCTTCTTCTTCTTCTTTTTCTTCTTCTTTATCTCGCTCGCTATGCTCGTCGGGAGAAGCAGAGGCGTCGTGGTGTGCACACCAACAAAAACAGGTAGAGCCTACAACAAAAACTCGAGCGATGCGACCATTGCTTCCCTTCTAACAGCGAAAAGAAATAAAATAAAAGACCGCCACGGTAATTAAATTCGCTTACTAGTTTGTTGTGTTTTCTTCTTTTCCTTTTTGTTGTTGCCTTTCGTTTCCATTTCCTAAAACACACAAGCAAATGTCGGAAACGTGCTCGGATCAGTCGGCGCCGGGACGTGCACAGGACCTCAAATGACTTTTTTGCCCTTCCGTGACCCTTTCCTATGCTGCCGTCGTGTCTCCCGTTTCTTACCAGTCAAATTGTTCTCGAGCAAATGGAAGCCATTGGCGTCGCTTTTACTACCCCTTCGTTTCTTAGCCGCGGCCCCCACGTTTCCAATTATCCGCCCGCGAACGCATGTGGGCCCGTAGCTTCCTTCGATGACAAAGCAGGTGGATTCACGAGTGTTTAAATAGTTGCTGGACGAACGAACACAGCCGAACTTGACATTTGGGGTCGAGCACCCACCGAGTGTTCCGTTCGCTTTGCTCCACCCACCCGTGCAGGTAGATTCTTTAGGCTGTGATTTTTTTAAAAAAATACATCTATATTTTTGAGTATTTTTCATAATTACTTTTTTTTTCGCCAAAATAATTTAAAATACCTAAAATACATTTCAAAAGTCTTTTTGTCAAAATTTTTATTTATTTTTTTTTATCGATTTCTAATTATTATAATATTTTTATTTGACTCATTTATTATTTTTACTAATATTTATAATATTTATTAATGTACTAAAAACACTATAAATATTATTGAAGAACACCATAAGTGACATCATATCGTGGTTCTACGATTGTCATTGCTTATAGATTATTGTATTATCATATTATTATGTTTATATTTAGTTTGATTGATATCATGAGTCTATTTAGATCATTTATCATGTTTTCAAATAGGCTTTCTAATAATTTTTGTTATAATTATAAAAAAAACACGCAAAAAAATTTAAAAGAAGGTTTAGCTATTTTTTAAATTCGGAATACTATTTAGAAAAAAAATAAAACGGTAAGTTCCAATTGAAAAATATTTAAAAATATAATTATTTTCTTAAAAATCATCCTAAATCTATGTATGAACGAGTTGGATTTGTATGGAGGGAAGAAAGGATAAGAAAATAGCTGTTGATGACATTTAATCTATCCTCCCCTCCCCAAGTTCCAAAATCTAAATGTGCATAAACTTATTAGCATTTCGAAGCTCCTCGCACTCAGATCCATCCAGAGAGTTTGGAGGAGGAAGAAGATGAAGGTTTTGAGTACTCCTTTTACTTATTTTTCGTTTATTTATTTTAAAATGACGATTGACAAATAATAAATATCTAACTATTATTTTTAAGATATCACACAACGAAGAATTGGACGATATACCGACAAATGACTATTTGTTTTCGTGGATATTTAATTAGTGCCAAGTAAAATGTTCTCTTCAAAGAGGGTCCACCACCTAGCAATGGATACATGGCTAATTAAACAGAATTTTTAATAAAAAAATCTGATTAATTGAAAATGTTTGTGTTGCGTGGTACTCTTGATCACATTTCAATGATTTCAGATTTTAGTCTTAATTATCATTTTGTGTTGGTCACACAACGTCACTACCATTTGACAAATGCTGTAGGAATATTGAGGATGATACATCATCAATCAACCAATAGTATGATTGTGTGATTAATAATTTTAAACAGTTAAGAAATGACCCGATTTATATTAATCTTTAAAAAGAACTCTTTTTATCCCAACCTAAAAAAAATTACTAAAGAAGGTCGATCCTGAGATAGAGATCCAAAATATAGCCAAATGTTAGGTGTGATCACTTATTTGTGTCTTGAATTTTAACATTGGAACGAAGGATTGGTAGCACCAACGGTAGCAATGTGAATTTAGTCTTTAAATATAGCTGTCTACTTTATGCTATTATCACTATTTTTATCCTCATTTTTATCATTATTTTATTTTTATTCAATTTTTGTTCGATCCGGAGTGTCTTAAAATTTTTAATATTGATGGTGATGATTATAATCATAGAAGGTGGAAATAGTGATGATTTTAATCAAAGAGGACACGATGACAAAAAAAAAAGAGACTTCACTATAGTAATCACAAAAGTTATAATTTTTATCGCTAGCATTTTAATAAGGAGAAAGTCTATTATATATATATATATATCATTTGTCCATCTATGGTATGGTTTCATTGATCGAATGGTTTTGTGGAACTAATCATAGTCGATTCTATGTTTAAGGAATTTCGATAATACCTCATTATTTTGTTATCGGGCTTCGGAGTTTGAACACTCACTTATAACACAAACAAAGAAGAGATATCAAAGATTAACCCTTCAACGTTCAAGTTGTCCTGTTGCTGTTCAAGATGAAACAAAAAGGAAAAACTATTTATAATAAGGTCGAGAGGTAGAAAGAAATATTTTTCTTGCTATTTTTTATTGGAGTTATTGCCTTCACATGGCAAAGGTTTATCCTCGGGATGATAGGCCACTATGCCCTTTTCAATAGATTTTTTTATCCTTTTGTTCTAAGAAGATATCATTTATGAAGAAAATAGAAGGCTTAAATCCGTAGTCTAATTAATAGCCAGAGGAAGAGGAGATAACTTTCTTGTTTGATGCATAAGAGCTTCTTATATGAAGATGATTACAACCAATATGGTAAAGGAATCATGATATATGAGGATCCTCGATAAATCACATGATATAAGTAGATGCTGCATCATGACATATATCATTGGAGTCTAGGAATGTTGTAGTAGCAAAACAAACACAGCATGAGTGAATGGTAATTAGCATCTTCTAGCATTGAAGTTAAGTCGAGACAGTTTTATCATTGCCTCGGTGATAGAGCCACGTAAGTCATGGAATATCGTTAAAAACTCATGGTGCATCCCAATGTGTCACAAGGAGAGGCATGACAATGAGGTAATGATGCCGCGTTAAGGGAACTCAGCTGGGCACATGTGGACACCTAACTTAGGCCACACGTTCTTCCCTAATCATATTATTAAATGATATATCCATCATATATATATATATCACGTCTGATAAAATTAAATAGTTATTCCAAACGGCATGTATGCCTAATTTAGATAAATGATCAACGAATTAAGGTGTTAAAGCACGAGGATTAAATCTACAGGGACGAATACAATAGCATAGAACGCACCGATACCATAATCTTGACAACAAACGAGCCAAGCTTCAGACAGAAATCCTTTTCTATAATTTGTATTTTTTTTATTTTACTTTAGTCATCTACACTGCAGCAGCAGCAGCAACCATACGAAGCGACTCGTCTGCCTCCCCCCTCGATGATGGTGTGTCGTGTCTGGCTACAAAACCAGTCTAAAGACGCGCGGGTCAACTAAAACAGATGGCCAGCGCGCAGCAGCAGCTTATCTCCGTGGCACAGTCCATGTCATCGACCAGGGAAGCGTGGTCAACGTCGATCAACCGTGATCTATCCACGTGGTTGACGGTACAACCGAGCAGGAAGTACTGGAACATCGGTTGGCCACGGAAGCCGGCTGCCCGTGTTGGACTTGAATACTCGTACGAGTGGCGCGGCAAGGGCAAGACGTTGGCGGGCGTTTCGTTTGTGGTAATTCCAGCAAGTCACGCCAGCGTTCCGGGATGGATATGCTGGCCGTGCAAAGTAAAGGCTGGCAGAGCAGGAGGAGGACGATTACAACAGGTCACCAACGGATACAGTAACCCCAGTGGAACATGGAATACGTTATGACGGAACTGCCCCTTCCTCTCCCCTCTTCCCCGTTCCACTGGGATGGATGCCGTGTTCCCCAGGATGGTGGTCATGAAAGAAAGATGTAGTCGTTTGGACCAGTCGCTGGAGTTATGGTTGGACATCCTTGTCCGCTACGAATGGACGATGGGTGGATTCAGTCAAGGATACGGTGGCCGCAAGGATGGAGTTGTATCCAACAACAGTGGCTTCATCCTGGAACTCTTACGTATTTTTCTTTCTCCGGTAAAATGATGGCGATACCAATTGTTCTGAGATATTTAAGCTGTGCGACAAAACGTCTACTTGGTGCCATGGAATCGAATGAGCTGCTTGGAATCCTACCGTTTGCGTACGTATCTCGAGAGAGCTGCTTGCCAACTCTTCATGAAGCATGTAGGAGTGGGTCACCAGAACTTTGTCCTTGGAAACTACTGCCAAATCACGACCGCATGTGCATTGGCTGGACAAGAATGGGTTCGATTGGTTTCCTGTGTACCTCGCATGAACTTGTTTCGTCGTGCAAGTCGTCGATCGGCCAAGTCTACAATTCCCTGTTCTTCTGCGTCATGGGGGCCAGAAAGATCACTTCTCAAAAGCTTTCATAATGAAAACAAAAAGCATCGCCTTTTGGATCCATTGGTTTGATGCCGAAGGCCTAAAGGAGGAGCCGATGCCAGAATACGATTGGACTTCAATATTCTCTTGACCAGTCTGCGCCTTGACCTGTGTATTCCATGCGGCCTGCTAGGAACCAGTTGATTGACTCACGAGTCAACCAAGTCTTTGCCCCCAAGCCAACGAAGGTCCCCAAGAAAAGGCCGACGGACTTGGCGCAAGAAGGATCGCTCGGGCTTCGGCTGAATGAAGTTTCCGCCGGTCGAAGTTTAGTTTATGCTCGCACTGCTCACCATGTTTTCCTCTTCCTCTTTGATGCCGTCCAATTCTTCTGAGAACGCTCTGCCAGGAGATGGGGCGTTTGAGGTCGACGACTATCTCATCTTCGCCGATAACGTGCACGAAGAGGCCTCCTTGAGCCATCCATCCGTTCACCGGTATCCTCTTGTGCAGGCCGACGACTGCGCCGCCAACAAAACCAAGATCACAGATTGCAACAAGCAAGTGTCTAGGCCAAGTCTTTACACTAGTTGGCTTGGGCCTCGACCCATGGATGTTTAACGATATTTACTTTACTGTGTTTTTGGTATTTCATATGTGATCGATCATGCAGAAGCAAGGATGCCGGAAAGAGATCTTCGAAGAGGAGCGGCAGTTTTAAAGTTGCATTCAAAACAAAATCAGAGCTTGAGATATTAGATGATGGATACAAGTGGAGGAAGTATGGGAAAAAAGCAGTGAAAAGCAGCCCAAATCCCAGGTAAAACTCTTAATCTTAGATATAATATGGCATGTCAATGTACAAAAACAAGAACCATACTCTCATCAGCCTCTAAGATGCACTTATCACTACAAGTCAATTTCAACCTACGAGAACAGAGTTCGTTCCACATCCACAGGGACTTGAATGAAAGGACCTTTCATTTTTATTAGATGGGTGAAGTGCTCGTCTTTCGAAGGTTGCGCACATACACTACTTTCAAAAGAGCACTTACTGCTTGGTTTGCAATGACAAACTAATAAAGTGGATTGCAGGAACTACTATCGCTGCACAAGCGAAGGATGCCAAGTCAAGAAGAAAGTAGAGAGACACCGAGACGACTCAAGCTTTGTGATAACCACCTATGAGGGTACCCATAACCATCATGCCCCCTACCCAGCAGTAACACAGCATCGAGCTGTCGAAACACCTAATTCCCATGACCTCTCCTGCTGAACTGCGTTCAGGATGACACTCGAAGAAGTGTTAGGACAAGTCAATGCTGGCAGAGGTAACTCCGAGTTAAAGAGCTGTATTTCCACTGTCAGGACCCTAAAATCTTGGTAGACTTGTGTTCTTGTCAATAAAGTTCTATATTCATTGTCAGAAAGAACATATAAATGTGTCTTAGAACACATTCCTGGCATGTATGGCTGGTTGGTTATCAGGTTACAGATATCACTAAAAACTAAAATGACAATTTCATGCCAAAAGTCTTTTCAAGAAGATAGCACTTACATGCATCTGCACCGACTGACCCTGTCTTCTTAACCGGGCATGAAATCAGGTTGGCTATGTACAGGCTGCGGATTTATATACCAACCCCGTCTACTGAACGCTGAGGTCCTTCAGATCGGCTATATGCTATGGCCAATCGAATCCTACAAAAAAGGGTTTCAAATTATGATAAGGATGTTAGAAATTGATTCATAGTAATTATCTAGATAGTTATCATATTCTAGATGATTATAAGCATGATCTAAGAAGTGACCCATGATCTAGGAGTTATAGGGTAGTTCCTATAACTACCTCAATCATGGTTGACATGATGGAGGGAGGTAGTTACCACTAGGTCCTATAAATAGGATCATAGTTTATGAAGCAAGGTAGAGAGGTGCATTTGGGTAAATCCTGTAAGTGTTCTATATCGTTCCTTTTGTTTTTAATACTATATCGATTTTCTTGATTAGGAGCATTCTCTCTTGAATCGTAGTATTCTGTTTTTTATTATTTTCCTTACTCCTCCAACCTCAACATTTGTGGTATCAAAGTTTGGTTTCAATCTGAACTAGACATTATGGCTTTTAATGGTAATTCCATGTCTCAACCCCTTATTCCTATCTTCTCGGGAAAATGCTATGAATTTTGAAGTATTAAGATGAAGACTCTATTCAAGTCTCAAGATCTTTGGGACTTAATAGAGAATGGATATGCAGATCAAGGAAACCAAGCTGAGAGAGAATAGAAAGAAGGACTAAAAGGCATTGTTCTTCATTCAACAAACTGTACATGAGACAATCTTCTCAATAATTATAGCAGCGACAACCTCAAAGCAAGCTTAGTTGATACTTTAAAATGAATTTCAAGGCTCATCAAGGGTGATTACGATAAAGCTTCAAACTCTTCGTTGTGAGTTTGAAATTTTGTTCATGAAAAGCAATGAATCGATGCAAGATTTTCTTTCTCGAGTGATTGAAATTGTTAGTCAAATGAAATCTTACAGTGAACATCTTCATGATCATATAATTATTGTAAAAGTTTTGAGAAGTTAAAATTTGATCATGTTGTTGCCACAATTGAGGAATCAAAAGATTTATCTACATATTAATTTGATGAACTAATGAGTTCCTTGCCAGCACACGAAGCAAGGTTGAATAGGTCACTTAAGAAAAGTGAAGAAAAAGTATTTCAAGTTACAGGGGAGTCTTCTACTTCAAAAGAAGACAAAAATTCAACAGGAAGAGGACGTGGCAGAGAAGGATTTCGTGGTAGAGGAAATGGAAGATGAAGAGGAAGAGGACACTTTGATGGGCATGATGAACAAAAAAACTACAAGAGCAGAATTCAATGTTATTATTATAAAAAGTTTGGTCACATAAAAGCATATTGCTGGAAAAAAGAAAAGCAAGCAAGCTATGTGGAGGAAAATGAAGAAAATAGTAAGTTGTTTATGACTCATTCACAAGTTAATAATATCTCAAATGATATTTGGTTTTTGGATAGTGGATGTTCTAATCATATGTCAGGCATAAGATCAATATTTAAAGATATTGATGAAACTCACAAGTTGAATGTTAGACTTAGAGATAATAAACAAATCCAAGTGGAAGGAAAAGGAACAATTGAGGCGAAGACAAGTCAAGGGAAGGTAGAACACCTTGATAATGTTTTCTTTGTTTCTGGTTTGTCACATAACTTATTGAGTGTTGGACAACTGATAGATGATGGATATTCAATTATATTTGATGATGGTTCATGCACTATTAGAGATAAAAAAAAATCTGGTTTGATTATGGTAAATGTTTGCATGACACAAAACAAGATGTTTCCACTTGATGTTTCAAATATTGAAAAGCATGTTCTTATTGTAATTCAAAAGAATGAGTCTAATTTATGACATTTAAGATATGGACACCTTAACATTAAGGGGTTAAGGTTGTTAAAGCAAAGAGAAATGATTTTTGGATTACCCAAAACTAATACATTTGATGTATGTGAAGGATGTATTTATGATAAACAAAGTAAAAAACTATTTCCTGTTGGAAAATCATGAAGAGCATCTAATTGTCTTGAATTAATTCATGCTGACTTATATGGACCTATGAATACAAAATTATTTGGTGGAAGTTGATATTTTCTATTGTTTACTGATAATTATAGCTGCATGAGTTGAAACTGAAATATGAAACATTTGATAATTTTCAAAAATTCAAGGCACTGGTAGAAAGACAAAGTGGTAGATGCATAAAGACACTTCGGACTGATAGAGGTGGTGAATTTCTATCTAATGAGTTTAATTCTTTTTGTGAAGAAAATGGTATTCGCAGGGAATTGACAGCACCATATACACTAGAACAAAATGGTGTAGCTGAGCGTAAAAATTGAACAGTCGTAGAAATGGCAAGAAGTTTGCTTAAAGGAAAGCATCTTCCAAATTAGTTTTGGGCAGAAGCAGTTGCAACAGCAGTTTATTTATTGAATATTTCATCAACAAAGGCTGTTATGAATCGAACTCCTTTTGAGGTTTGGTATAGTATAAAACCAAGTGTAAGCCATCTAAGAATTTTTGGTTGTATTGCTTATGCTTTGGTAAATTCACAAAACCATCACAAGCTTGATGAAAAATCTGAAAAAATACATTTTAATTGGTTATTCTTTACAATCCAAGGCATATCGATTGTATAATCCTGTTAGTGACAAAGTTATTATTAACAGAAATATTGTGTTTGATGAAAGGGCAAGTTTGAATTGGAAGTCCAATGAAGGTGAAACACAGACTCAGATTTCAACAAAACTAAACACTCCACAGAATCAAGTAACAGATCCTGCTCCAACAAGTTCATCGTCAACCTCACCTAATAGCAGTTCAAATTCTGATTCCTCAGATAAAGCCCCTCTAAGAAGATTCAGATCACTAACAAAAATTTATGATTCAACATTTGCTTTATTTATTTCAGATCCTACAATTTTTTAGAAAGCAGTTGAAAAAGAGGAATGACGAAAAGCAATGAAGGAAGAAATCAAATTAATTGAGAAGAATAAAACCTGGGAGCTAATGAATCTACCGATGAAAAAGAAAACTATTAGATTGAAATGAGGATTTATATGAAGAAGTTTTTGTTACTCAACCTAAAGGTTTTCTGGTTAAGGGACATGAAGAAAATGTGTGTAAGCTAAAGAAAGCTCTTTATGGGCTTAAACAAGCACTAAGAGTATGGTACAGTAAAATTGATTATTATTTTTATCAAAATAGATTTAAGAGGAGCAATAATGAACCTACTCTTTATCTAAAGAAAGAAGGTGAACATAATATTCTAATGGTTTGCCTTTATGTTGATGATATTATATATATGGGTTCATCTAACTCTTTGGTGACAGAATTTAAAAAATCCATGATGAATAAGTTTAAAATGTCAGATCTAGGTCTACTGCACTGTTTTCTTGGGTTAGAAGTAAAGCAAGGATCAGATGGAATTTTTATTTCACAAAGAAAGTATGCAATGGATCTACTCAAAAAACTAACATGATTAATTGCAAAGTTGCAGCAACGCCTATGAATATAAATGAGAAACTGAAACTTGAAGATGTAACATGTTTGACAAATACACGATACTATAGAAGTTTGGTCGGAGGTTTGATTTATCTAACTCATACTCGACCAGATATTACCTTTTCTGTTGGTGTAGTATCTAGATTTATACAAAGCCCCAACAAACATCATCTCGGAGCTGTTAAAAGAATTCTGTGTTATATTGCGGGAACTACCGATTATAGCATTTGGTATTCTCATAATTTTAAATATAAATTATTTGGTTTCACTGATAGTGATTGGGCAAGAGATTTGGATGATAGAAAAAGTACTTCAGGTAACATTTTTAGCCTTGGATCAGGTGCTATATCTTGGAGTTCAAAGAAGCAAACAATAACTGCATTATCGACATCGGAAGCAGAATATGTAGCTGCAACATCAATAGCTTGTCAAGTAATATGGCTTAGAAGACATCTTGAAGATCTTCATCAAGAACAAAAGGAGGCAATGGAAATATTTTGTGACAATAAAGCTACAATTGCAATAACGAAGAATCCAATATTTCATGGAAGAACGAAGCATATAGAGATACGCTATCATTTCATCCGGGATCTTGTAGCAAGTGGAGCGATAGCAATGAAGTATTACGGCACAAATGAACAAGTTGTGGATATACTCACCAAGTCATTTTCAGTTCAAAAGCATGTTTATTTTATGTCTTAAATTGGTGTATGTAACTATGAATCAATTTCTAATATTTTTTATTCACTTTTAATATGGTGGCTCTACGTTGTGATGAGTTCACTTCATCCACAGGTAGTCCTTTTCTACTCAAGTCTATCTTACCATACTCGAATATTAGATCGGCTCTGATACCAAAAGTCATGACCCGACCTGATGGGCTAACTAACCTATCAACTTCGTTTTGGCCTATCAACCATTGGTCAAAATGCTTAAGCTGAAGTTATAGGGTAGTTCCTATAACTACCTCAATCATGGGTGACATGATAGAGAGAGATAGTTACCACTAGGTCTTATAAATAGGATCATAGTTCATGAAGTAAGGTAGAGAGGTGCATTTGGATAAATCCTGTAAGTGTTTTATATCGTTCCTCTTGTTTTTAATACTATATTAATTTTTTTTATTTATAACATTCTCTTTTGAAACGTAGAATTTTGTTTTTTTATTATATTTCTTACTCCTCTAATCCCAACAAAAGATGTGTGGTCATGGTTGTAGAGGAGCCTTTTCTGCCAATAGGAGAACAATGAGGTATACCCCAAACCTCCGAGAAACCAATCCTTCAATGCCGATGTGGAAATGAAGTAAGATTTGTCCTAAATAGTAATTAGATTTGCTGATTCTGTTCCTACAAAAACGCACGATGTCAAATCTATCAAACTAACAACCAGTCTAATCTCCTGCAGATAAAATCATAGCACCTCAGATACTTTGAGTTAAGCTCATGGTTCTTTAACTAGAAACCATGTCCTGTGTGCCATTGCTTTGCAAGCAACAGATTTAACTTACAGATGTATGTGGAAATAACAATTCATCGAAGCCTTTCGTGAGATGATTACATGGGACAATGAGATTCTACTGGAATCCTAACAGCTTACTCCTAACTCGCGGGTCAAAGTACATAAAAAAAAAAAAAAAGAAGCAGGCTGGAGATGGAATTATCTCTTTATGCATATTTCACTGTGGCAACAGAAGTCAAAGAAATAACTTCCAAGGCTACTTACTGGCAGCCTGGCGAGCTTCATATGTTTCAGATTCAATTTCTGAGAGAAATTGAAAAAGCTTATACTGGTAAAGGGGGCTCCAAAGCACCGAGTCTTCCATTCCAGTGACGAAGGTTCAAAACACTGTTAAGTGGCCCAAACAGCAGCGGTATAAAGTGCTTCTTTTTAGCCTTAGAAAATGTTATGATCTCGGGTCAGAAAGATAGCTTGCACTTGATGCACCGAGTCTTGCTTGGAAACAGAAAAAGGTAAAAATTGCTCCATCGTCTGGTTAACACCAGCGCAAATAGGAGGATAAATACGGAGTAGGCAGAAGAAGAGGAGTGGGGTTACTGCTTGTGATGCGCGATCGGGTCGCCCATCGTCTCAGCACCGACGAATCTCACAGCGAGAAGGCCGAAAAAATCGTGGAAAGCTTTCATTCCGGGTTTAGTATTCGACCCGGTAGCATAAGGTTCGATGTCGACAAATAATTGAATCCGAATCCGACGCAACTCAAACCTCCAAAAAGATTCTGGTCCTTGAAGATGTTTGCGCCGTGAAGATTCGTGTTGGTCAGTACCACAGCATTGGGATTTTTATTTCCATTTGTTATTAAAAAAATAAATTAAAAAAAAGTCCCTAAGTTTCAAATCGTCCATCGCTTGTGTGAAGACAGACGAGGACCACTCCTTTGTTGGTCTAAAGGGTGTGACGAGGGTCGTTGTGCCTTTATCACTGGGTGGGTTGATGGTCATGAAAAAAAGATGTTGTATGAAAATTTTTAAACTTAGAGTTATATATATATATATATATATATATATATATATATCTCACATCTCATGTTTTTAATAAAACAAATTTGGCTATATTCCTTACCCACTAGATGAGCCTTGCAGCTTACTTATTCGTTGATCTTAAAAATCTATTTGCACAAAACTAGCTATTGGGTAGAGGCTTTACCAATTCTCAAATATGAAGAACCAATTCTCAAATATGATTCTTCGATAGTGAATTTAATGACAAGCGATGTTAATTTTTCGAGTTTAGACCATCAAGAGTCTCTTTGTATAAAATTGACTCTTTTGTACTATGCAACTCTTTAGCAGTATAGTTGATGACATTTGTGTATTTTGAATTTGAATGTGATCCACAAGGTGGTCGGTTAAGGGCAAAACTATAAGGGCACTCCTAGGTTAGTTGTTGTTCCTTCTCTTTTTCATCTTTAAGAGATATATGGGTAACGATAAGTTCTTTAGGTGTAGAGATAGATTTTGGAATCAAAACTCCTTGTTCAGTTAGTTCTGTATCTTTCGTGGCCTCCTCATTATCCTTTTATAGTAGCACTTGTTCATAAAAAATAATATCTCTATGTATCTTAGTTTTGAGATTCTTTGGGTACCAAACTTTAAAGCCTTTTACTCCTAAGAGATAACCTAGGAAAATATAATATTTTGGTAGGAAAATATATGTTTTGTTAAAGATGATAAACTAGAACCTAAGTCAAAATGTTATATTTTCCTAAGTTATCCCTTTGGGACAAGAGACTAGAAAGTTTGGTGCTCATAGAATTTCAAAATTAAAATATACAAGTATGTAATTTTTAATGAAGAAGTATCATTGTAGAAGGATAACGAAGAAGTATCATTCAAAAGATATAGAACTAATTGAATAAGGAGTTTTGATTCTAAAACATCCACCGCACGTTATGAAACTATCATTACCCCTACATCTCCGAAATATGAAAATGAGAAAGAACCACAATCCATCGAGGACTGGTCATATCGTGGATCATATTCGAACCCAAAATATGTAAATATTATTATCTTTGCACTCACTATTGTTGAAAAATTTTAGAGCGTAGAAGAGCCAACTTCATACAAAAAGACCCTTAATAGTCCAAACTCGAAGAATCAATATCAAGTTTGAATAATAAGAATTGGTGAAGCCTACATCCAATAAAAAGTTAGGTAGATGTAAGTGGCCTTTTAAAATCAAGAAAGAGGTAGCTATAAAGCTCACTTGGTGGCCGAAAGATATAACAAGTATCGATTATAAAGATATTTTTTTTATCAAATTGTTAAACATACTTCTATTTAAGAATTAACAGCCTTAGTTGCTACATTCAATCTGGAGTTAGAGTAGCTAGATATGAAAACACTTTTTTCATAAAGACTTGGAAGAAATATCTATGTGGAGCAATAAGAAAGTTTACGAAAAAAGAAAAGAAGAATCATGCTTGTTTATTGAAGAAATCTCTCTATGGTCTCAAATAGTCTCCAAGATAATGATATAAAAGATTTGATTAATTTATACCTAATTCAGGATATAATAGATCATAGTTGCATGCATTTGAAGAAAATAAGTAATTTATGATATATTTATTATTATACATTGATGATATGTTTGTTAAGATTTCTTAGCATGGAGATGCGTCACGTCAAATCTACTAAGAAATTGTATCTATTTCAATGGTCATATATTTTTAATCGTTAAGAGTCATCATGCCTCGAAGATAAGAAAGAAGCAGAATAAATAAATAAAAAATTCTTATGCAAATGTAGTGGGTAGTTGGATGTCCGAGTTATAGTCTGTATGCATTCAGATCTTGCTCATACTATTAGCATATTGAGTTGGTACACAACAAACCTGAGAAAAGCTTGTTAGAAAGCTATTAAATAGATTTTTGGATACATGTGAATAACTCAAAAGACTTGTTTACTATGTGGGGGAACTAATGTCTTGCTTGTAGATTTTTTACAATTTTGATTATGCAGGGATCTTGACAAAAGGAGATTCATTATCATCCTAATATTGTAATGAATTGGAAAGTCGAGCACCAATCTACTATTATGTTTTCAACTGGAATATATGATGATAACTAAAGCAACAAAGAAAATAATTTAGTTGAAAATACATGCCTTATGTTATAATGTCTATATTAGATGGATTTAAAAATACATGCATTATATTATGATTGTCCATATTAGATGGATTTGAGAATACATGTATTTTTATTATAATTGTCTATATTAGACATCAGGCAACGACATATAGAGCCTATTGCCTCACTTGGGGTAGGTTTCGTAAGGCAGACCCTGTGTTGCGCTTGTCCCGAACAACTTGTTCATCCCAAAACACAAACATGCAATCGTGTGAATTCCCATTAACATTTTACCTCCGGATATTAAACGATAGAAGAAAATTCAATTCAATACATCCGAGAGTGGAGTTCCTTTTTTGTGCTAGCGAGAGAGACGCGAGAGCAGCTCGTTTCTACGGATAATACACGAGAGGCTAAGTTGCAGAGGTCCGGTACACACGCGTGCACCCTTCGTCTGGCACGCGCACGTGAGTCCCACGCTCGCATGGTGTGGTTTCCAGAAGTCATCTCTCTCTCTCTCTCTCTCTCTCCAACAAGCAAGCAGCCGTGGGAAGTCGTATCTCACCTTGTTTATGCGGACGCACTCCCCACAAAGGCTCTCGTGGCAGTGGTAGTGTCAGTCTCGTGCCTCCTCAACAGATTCACTACTTCACTCTCCAACCTAGTCTTATGCCCATACGAATGAATACAGAAAAATAAACATCTGTGAAAAGAAAGAAAAACCAAAACCCTACCAAACCATAATCATCTGGAAACGAACCCAAGGACATAATGGGGGTGTTTATTGCTCTATGTATATATCGATCATGGAATCAAGAGATCCTCTGAGGGTGATGAACAAGACAACTACGTGGTCCTTTCTCCTCTTCTCCGAGCGTCATCACCACCGTCTTTCTCTTCAACCTTGTTTGTTTGTTTATCTTTGCTGCAACAGTCACAGCTTCGTCGCCAACCTACAAATTCAGTGGTCGACTATTCTGGGGCCCTTGTATTCAGCACCGCGTACCACCAGCTCATCAGGCTTGCTTCCCCTTTCTTCCAGCCATGCATGGTCCTCCTCCCTCTCCCCACACAGCGTTGGCCCTTCGCCTGAAACAAGCAGCCATGCATACCATACAAAACACTTTCTTCGAGGAAACGAAAAACCAAACAAGCAGCGCATCGCCTATCCGATCCGACGACGACGTATATTGGATCATTGTAAGTAATATAGGGAGAACGGTGACCGGCATACATACCCGGAAGATTGGAGTACGCATTCCCCCGGTAGTAAGTGCAAGCCCTCCCTTGTTCATCGTCGTATGGTGGTCCAAGAACATCCAGCACTGCGCAGGAAGTCACTGCAGTAAAGCAATGCAAGTTACCCGCAGCGGCAGGGTACAAAACAGACGTCTCGCAGGGAGCAACAGAGATGGCATCGGTGTGCAACTTTGCCAAACTCGCGCCTGCGGTTTTATAAACATTAACCATCACTCGTTAATACTAGCAGTAGTACATCAAGTCTTGAGAGGATCATCGATCAAACGCTTCGTTAGTATTTCATACAAACTCCACCAATCCGACAGAGCATGGAGCGGCACACACCGGTTGAGGATTTGATTCTCTGGTTGGAGACCCGCGGATCATGAACCCAATCGTATGACTTGATGTGCATGGAGCCCATGAGAAGTTTGCTAAAAACAGTCATTGCCGGGTGATCATGCAGTGGAATTACAGCTCCTTGCGGGAGGCAGAAGATACAAATCTGCAAAAAATGCAACGAGAGACTTCAAATCAAATGCGTCGGGCAGCAGAATCCACAGAATGCAGCAGGATACCGAGAACTTGGGGCACTCATATAGGTGCAAATATGTTACTGGAGGCGGTCCACCCGTCCCGACATCTCGAAAAAATGGCAGGTTTGGACTTAGACCCACATCTGCTGGCATTACGGCATCTGCGTGGGGCGACCACCGCATTAGAGAGACAATACGACTGCATTCGGATCAAGAATCAATATGTGACGAAAGTAAATTTCCTATATTCAACTAATTGCTACTCAAATCTTCCGTTTCCTATTATATCTCATTCATGAAGATTCCATAGGATTTAGGAGATACAGAGAACAAAAGAAGACCGTGGGCAGCGATATCATGACTGCCCCGGGAGCTAGCAATCAAAGCGCGCACAGAGGTGAAAACACATTCACAAGTTTTACAGAAAGACACTTAATGGTATGTAACTATATGCTGGCAGAGAAGATTCAGTTCAGTCTTGCGATGTAATGTCATTTGTTATCGCGAAATGAACAGTGTCCTAAGAAAGATTGGCGACCTCACTTACAAACTACACAACAGTCTCGGAAGAGCAGTGGGCATCAACTAATATCTTCTCTTTCCGATCCAACCAAAGTCGCCACGTTAAGCTGTCTACGGTTCTTTCATGCCTAAGATTTAGCGTACGGAAAAGTTCGAATTCACTAATCCGATCTGTTTTACTTAACGCCGATGTGCAACTGCTGCAAAGCAATCTGTTCCAATCCATTCTACAGAGTAGGCAAAAGAAAGAACGAAAAATCCGGCCTTGGCGTGTAGTAGTACCGAGAACGGATCGAAGGCGCTCCACCTCATCCGGCGACGGGACGATGCCAGGCCCACCATCGGCAAACACCTCCTTGCATGTCTCAAACACCCTCTGCACGGCGCTCGGCATCGCCGCCGACTTTTTCTGCCGCCTCTTATTCTTCTTGGAGTTGGAGGAAGACGTGCTTTTCCCCGTCGCTACTTGGTCGCTTCCCTTCCGGTCGGCCAAGCTGCCGTTGACCCTCATCCAAACACAGAAAAGCCTGAGACAAGAAAACCCGACCCAGGAGATCCCGGTGCCGATCAAATCAAAGCCGGGAGTTCGAGCGACTCGAGAAATGCCGGACTCCCAAGACTCGGATAACGGGAAAAAGATTGGATTTTGGCAGGACGAAAAGAAGAGGAAGGCAGTTGTCGTCGCAAGGTGGGCAAGGAAAGGAAAGGATAGGAAAGAAGGGCAGTAGGAGAAGAGGGATGGGATGATGGATTTGTACACCCGAGTTCTAGTTACTCATGAGCGAGCAAAGTCTATGTACTTTGCTTTTTTCAAAGGAGGAGAAACGAACGGTCTCCTATGCCTCTTTTTGGGAAGAGGAAGGGTGGGGATATCCTCCTCCTCCACGAGAGCGAGGGAGTCCGGGACGGGGATGATTGCGGTTGGAGGAAGGTGACGGGAGGCCATTTAGGTGGGGATGCTGGCGGAGGAGGAAAGGAAGATGCTCCTCGGGTCGACCGAACCACCCTGCAAAAGTTTCCCGGTTTACGTGAGCCTCTCGTAGTCCGCAATCTGATTACGGTGGGACCCGCACCTAGGCGTCTCTGAGAAACCACGTCACCCGAGAAACTCTCCACCGTGACTAAGTCAGCCAGCCGAAGAAGCGGTTGCCCAAAGGGAAAACCAGGGGCGACGGCAAAGCATTCCGGTGGGCGGCTGCATACTGCCTGTCATCGTCTTTTATCTTCTCTCCGTCTTTGTTTTATATGTAATGTATACGGATAGACTGGGTCGATGTGTTTGTGTGCGCTACTTCTCCGGTATGAGGTGGACCAAAGAAGAAGACCACCCAACCTGTCTCGAAGTTTTACAAGTGGAGGACTTCGATTCAGGGATGCTTATTCTTCCGACGGTTACGCGCGTTTGTAGCCGATCGATCTCTTTCTTTCGTCAAACAAAAAACCAAAAAAGGAGGAAGAAGAAGAAGAAGAAGAAGAAGAATTGGAAAAGAATAGGAAAAGACCGGATGGCAGGAAGAACAATAGGTGGGAAGGTGGAGTATAGATCGCGGTAACGTAGACCGCTCGCTCACCAAAGATTGGATGCAGCCGAAGTCATGTGCCGGAAAACATACCTTTAGCCTTTTAACTCTTTTCTTTGATAGACGATAAAGCAAGCACGAGTTTGGGTGTCTCAGTCTTCGCACCCATCGTAGCTACTCTTTTCTTTGCCCATGACAACCACTCGCGTGCTTTGCACCTCTTAAATAATTGCCAGTGAAGGAAGATATCTTGGAGGTTTAATAATCAATTCAAACTTTTGAAGGAATTAAGACTTGATTACGGGATCGCTTAAATGGATTGATTGTATGTGATAATCGTACAAGAATCGGAAGGATTGGCCATCGTATGTAATTGATCATTCTAGAATCCTTGTTTGAATGTTCTCATTACGGCATGACTATCTGGGATTGATGATATGAACTGATATCGTTTGAGAATTACATATATGAGAATCGTAGAAACGAGGAATCCTTGATTTTTTTACCATGCATGAGGAGAGATCGAAAGCTAAGTAGAAGTCTCATCGAGTACACCATCTTAAACATCGTTATCATGTTACGCACTCACTACTCGCGCGACTGGTATGCTCGGATTGGTTTGGCACACTTCTATCCGGAGGTGTCAAGGACATAAGATTATAAAATTATGTTTCACTTAATTATTTAAATTTATAAACCTTCGGATGCAATTACTATTCCCAACAAAAAGATTATATATTCGTGACCCCAATCTCCCTTCAAATTTCACATGTCGAGCTAAACCATGTTCGAATTCCCTCTTAAATATCATCAAGCTGGCGTTAATGATAAAGATCCTACGTACGTACGGAACTTATTCAAACTCTACTTGCCCCCTCCCCAAAAAAAAAAAAAACATTGATAAGAGGTGATACTACCCTTGATAATAATCAAGATTAACTTGCAGGTCCATGTTCACAACTCATTCGGAGCATATGCTTGTGAAAAACACAAAATCATCCGAACGAGATGATCAAGAACTTAAAAAGAGGTGATCTCGTTGTTGATCAAGAATCTCATACAAGATAGGCGATGCACATACAATTTTGTCGAAAGCCCATCCGTAGTGGGCCTTGCAAGTGATGCACCCAAGTTCTATGAGAATTTCTTGCTAAATTGTTACTATTTTTTTCCTTCACGGTTGTCATCGGCATCATGGAGAACTTATACTTAGGGAAGCAAACGCCACCGGCCGCCTCGGAGTGAATTCATCATTTCATTTATTGGACTTCGACGAATTCTTTTTCCTTAGGGATTTTTATTTGTGTATGACTTCATGGTATGCTTCTTATCTACATTGACAGATCGATCCCGTTCGTTGATT
Organism: Musa troglodytarum; assembly: GCA_023547065.1. NCBI lineage: Eukaryota > Viridiplantae > Streptophyta > Magnoliopsida > Zingiberales > Musaceae > Musa > Musa troglodytarum. Next base: position 19,247,367 of record CP097510.1, read on the forward strand.
CACCGCCTCCAGTCAATACTCCTTTTTGTTCTTCGGTTTCCCCCCTATCAGATATCGTGTTGGACGATGACCTACTGGATGCCCCTTTATCTACATTTCCCAGCATTTCCACTTCCTCGTACGCACTTGCAAGAATGCATCCTTCAACAAGTCATCTGCAAGCCAAGGTATGTATCATGAACAACAACTACTACACGTTGACCTACCACCTCTTCGTGCAAGCCTTACATGTCTTGGGCCTACTCTTTTTAGGAGGGAAGATATATTGCTGCCAACAGCATTCTTTCTTTTGAGTAGGTGACTGCCTGATTTCCCCTGTTACCACCAACTCTCTTGGTTCGATTGCTTCCCCTGCCCTGCTGCCCTTCCGTAAGTTATATTTTTCATATTTCTGTTGATATCCATATAAACATATGTCTAAAACACAACTTAAATACCAACATGTTAATTCTCTGGTCGGGTTTCGGCCAAAAAAAAAAAAAAAAGAAGCTTTTTTCCGCGCCAAGGTATGATAGTTTTCTTATCAGAAAATGCTTTTCTGCAATACAATAGGAATTCTTGGTCCAGATATTTGATCCTTGATTAATATGTAGTTTTTCTGGGTTATATGGTAGTTTGTCCATTAGTTTGCTGAGATAATTGAGGAGCTTTGGAACGTCTGGCTCGTTTTATTCAATGTCTTTAACCTGTATCAAGTTATCTAAACCTTTTTCTTCACCCGGTTGTATTTGATAACTTGTAACTCTTATTGGTGGAAGTTGCGGGAGTCTCTACATGTTCTTCACGTTCAAGCTAGATGTAATGTTTCACAAAGCTTCATTCCAAGTCCGATCTTTTAAATAATTGTGTCACCATCTAGTATAGAATTCAATTTCTTTTTCCTTAGAGTGCAGTCTAATTTTGTTTAAGCTACTATCAGCATTGTGTGCATTGTGCTAAAATTTGTCTCGTAGAATATATTACATATGGTCAACAAAATGTTGTATTCTCCACTCTAGTTGGCTTAGAATCGATAAATTATGCATTGAGTTAGATATAGAATATATATTCTGTCTGAAATTCAGGTTTGACTAATTCATCACCTGGGATAATGAGCGATAAACCATGGGGCAAATGCTTTGTTGTGTGCCAGTAGAACAATCCACCGTTGCAATAAGGGAGCATTTTGGAAAGTCTGATGCTGTCTTTAAGCCAGGATGCACTTGTGTGCTTTGGTTTCTCGGTTAACTGAATAGCTGGTCATCTTTCACTCCGATTGCAGCAGCTGAATGTTAAGTGTGAAACAAAAACAAAGGGTCTTCTCTGACCATGATTATGCTAAAAGTCTCTGGCCATGATATTTGAAGAATTTATCTTTCAAGAGTTTATCTCTGGCCATGATATTTTTCAAAAATTGTATCGGATCGCCTTCAAACAAAAGTATTTAAGTTATTTACTTATTTCAGTCCTCTTTGTCTATAGTTCCATGCTTCTTTTGCTTCATGGCTTTGTGTTGGTTGACAATATTATATATGTTCTGGTGTTTTCTGTCACAGCTTCACGTAACACATCTATGAAGGAAGCCCCAGTTCATGAAAACCCGAAGCACCTTGGTTGGTTCTTCACATAGCTATATGTATCACGTGTCCAAGTTATGATTGACACCTTTAGTGGTTTTATATGTGCTGCCTTCAGACAGTACTTTTTAGGGTGTCTTCCTATTATATCTACATGTCTAGTCTATTTTCTCTTATAGATCAGTTTACAAATATTTCCAACTTCTATTATAAACTGGCTCATCCTGGAATATCCACTAGCAGGAACCTTATGCACTAGATTGCCTACTCAATTCATTTGATGAGTAACACATGCGTATATCACGTTTGTGGTCTAGTTCTCCAGTTAAATTATTAAATTGTCCAACATGTTCACTCTAACCATTCAAATATGCCTCATCATTGCAGGATAATGTTTTTGCAAATGTTGTTGCATCATGACGATACTGTGCTCTGGCTTCCAAGGCTAGTGATGCTTATTACAAATTGACTGATACAAAATCTCATATTCGGGCTTATGTCTTCGATGGTATGAATTCAACACCTTTTGTATTCATATGTGTTACATAGTGCACACAAGCAACTGAAACAATTGCTGTCGACTGTATTTTTTTGGTTTATTTTGGTGTGTTTCTCATATTGTTTATGCATAGGTACATCCTCTTCGCATCAACTTTCTGAAAGTGGCTAGTGTCAGTGGATCATATGTCAATCTTATATTTTTGTTAAAGCTAAATTTAGTTATAGGAGGCTAACGTTTGGCAAGCTTGACATATCTTCTTTGATGATTAGAGCTTCTTGTTGATGGTATACATCTGTGATACAATATTAGGAAAAATTGTTTGGAGGATAATCAGATAATCAAGCAATAACTATCTGTTGATTAGTTGATAAATCTGCAGAGTTACCATTAAGTATAGTTTGCAAAGTATATCCTTTAGGACTTGTTTTCTTGTGTGAATATTTGCATTAGATATTTTGAGTAACTATTTTGTGTTCTGTTTCTGTATTCACTAATAGAAGTGCAATAGGAAGGTAACTAATTCTTACATTTCCTTAGTAAGATATGGGGACATCTTGTTTTAATTTCAAGACCAGGATGTAATGTGTGAACAGAAACAGAGACACAACACCATTGTGTGTGAATAGAAAGAGATATGGTTGAGATGAGCCTTAGTGGAGATTAACAAGCATTAGATACAGTTTTATGTAAATCTTCAACTGCATTTGTGTGCTGGAACCTTCTTGGTGGATTTGATAAAACTACTAATTTTACCATCTTGCTCTGTAATATTGTTGATAAGTTCTTATATTGTTAGTCTGAGACATTCAACATATTTCTTTTACCTTTTGCCCTATTTCTTTCAAACACACCTATAGGGAGATTAACATTCCGGGCAATTGGTTGGCTAATTATGCTAGCACTTTCGAGTCCACTTTTTTGTGGAAATAAAATTTTCATCCTGGTCTTTCTATGGTTGTATCCTTTGATGAAAAAGATAATCTTATGTATGACACCATGCAACTGAATAATTCTTAAGCTACCAACCTGCCTGGTACATTCCAATTTTACTGGTACATAAACATCATCTTTCTTTGGTTGAGTGATGTGGAACTCAAGTCTGCTTTTATGTTTTAATCAGAGCTACTGTGCCAAAGCTCAATATGGATATATGATGCTTTTGAGCAGAAGAATGATATTGCAAAAGCTGTTGAAGAGGAGCTTGAAAAGGTTATGTCGGCTTATGGCTATGAAATAGTGCAGACACCAAGTGTTGACATTGAGCTTTGGCCATGTCAACAATAAATGTGGGTACTTCTTCTGTAAGTCTCTGAGAGTTGTTAGCATCAATACATCAACCAGGCCTTTGTCTCTGTTCATATATATGCATGCTATTTTTGTTGTGACTTGTGAACTGCAATGACCTTTCAATATCTCTATACAATCAATTGCTCTGAAATCCAAATAAAATGGTTTCCCACTATAAAATGATCTCCACTTGATTTGGATGATCTCTCGAACATGAATATTGAGAAATGAAGCAGTAATTTATAGAACCCTATACTGATGATACAATACTCTTACAGCAACTTGGGTACCTGTTAAACTCTTTGTTAAATCTTTATAAATGGACCAAGACTAGTGAATTCTGACCATGGCATTGACAAAAAGGCTGACTACACTGATCATACACCACAATGGCCCACTGGTGAATCATCCCTCTCACATGATTGATTATTGATTTTGTCACTATACTTTTTGAGTGACAAAAGATAATTTGACATGTGCAACTTGTTTTTATTTTGACCTTTCCAATAGTCAATGTTAGCAGCATCAGAAGCACATTTCTAATCAGTCACACCATCTTGTCAAATTTATGGATATGGCATCATGCCTTTTGGAAGTCTACTGTTTAAGATCCATATACAAGGTCCTGAAATTTGTATGCTAGTCTTCTATTTTCTGGTTGTTAATTGTTAATATCAAATACTATCTCGAAGGCATCGACCTTGTAGATCAATAGTTATAATTTCTCGTCAGTACTTCTTACACTTTACCATTAAAGCTTGTAGCAGTTAGTGTTTTCACTGTTCTGCTACAATTCTTCCCAACTGTTTTGCTAATTAAGAAGGATCAAGAACACAGTGCCTGCCCAAAGAGTGTCTGGTTAGCGAGATAATCAAAGAAGTTTATGCTATTTACTGTTTGCACGGAATGTCTGACATGCCTTATTTTGGGATATATGCATGTCCATGTCAATGTCCATAGCAGATATTCAACTGGTCAACAATTTAGTTTTCGAATTTGTTTTGAATTTTTAAAATTTCGTTATTCTTCAGACTTCTCACTTGCTTCATAGTTAACAATACAAAACACACAGAAGTCAGGCTAGCTGTAATTTTCCTTTGCAGTTATGTTCTAAATATGTGCAAAAATTAAAGAAATAAATAAAATACACATGACAAAACCAGATTAACTCATTTTCTCTGACAATAGGATAGATATGCATTATATTATTTAAGGAACATGACAGTCAAGCTTGATGTTAGCTGTGTAGTTTTATAGAAACTTCTGTGACCAAGCATGGATATAGGCCTCCCAGAGTTTATGAATATACGAAACTAACTAAATCAGAAAAAAAATGTCACACTAATTTTTTTTCAAAATTATGATTTACAGCCTCCCTCATCATTAATTACATCTCACATTGTTTCATAGACAACTACATTTTCACATCTTGTGGTTGATATATGCTAATCAAAAGGGAATATTACCTGGATATTCTCTTAAGAGTTTGAATATTTCTGTTGAAAGTGTATTGACAAAATCTCAAAATAGCCTCCTTCTTGCACAAGACTACATTGCCTCACCTTTTTTCTTCCAACTTTCACCTTCAGTTTCCTTTTTTCTTAATTAATATAACCTATCCTCTTTCTCCTCTTTTACGTTAGTAACTCATATTCAATAGTAAGGTGCACCCTCCTATTAACAGTCAGCCATGGATGAATGTAGCAAGCTGTTTTTATTAGGTGAATAACTAATTACAGGGGATTTTTTTTGATATTTTCCATTTCAAGGGTATTTTTGTTCACTGGCAACTCATGTTATATTACCTTAGGGGTTACAAAAGCTTCGGGATTCTAATAGCAAGGAGCAACAAAACCCTACAAGAATTGCCTGATACCAGGGGTGATTATCCATGAGGGTGTACACTATAATTTCACTGAAATTTAGGGTTCAAAATGTAAATTATTTATTAAGTTTACACAATTTTCTGACCACGAATTGTAGCCAGCATCATGGGGATGTGACATTAAAGTTATGCCAACTACTCAGGGAATTGTTCTAATAAAAAACATAGGTGTTGACAGTGTTCATTTTCTAGACATCCATATTAATATTTAGTTTTTGCCAAGGCCTTAGCCTAGCGGCTGTTTTCTTCTTCATAGTGGAGAAGTGCCTGAGTATTTTGCCTAGATAATTCTTTAAACAGAGGATTACCCCCTCTGTTATCCTCGGAAAAGAGTGAGTAATTAATTTGTAGTTCACAGTTTCCTTTGTTTATTGTATTGTGTATCAAGCTCCTCCTTTTGAACATTCTGAGTATAGAAACCTAAATGATTCCATTTATTATCTGCAGAAAGCTGCTAATGATAGAGGGTCTAATTGAGGAGAAGGAGAACTTGTATTGGCTGTGAATTCTCCACTGATTTCTGAACCAGCACCAGGGAGTGGACTTATCTCAACTTTGGACAAGGAGGAACCATCAAAATTAGGTGGTATTGCACTGGTCACTTCACGCGTAAGTCAAGCAGTCATAGGATCCACCTCATCAAAAGAAACTAGCAATGTTATAGAAGAACAGGCTGCTACAAAGGCACAGGCAGCCTTCTGTGGTTATCTGGTAACTTTTTTTGTTATAACTATTCTATCTTAGTCAAAATGCAAGAAGTGTATACTTTCTATTGGATGAATGATCTGTGACTCGTTCAACAAAAGCTGCTTGACACTACCACTGAACGTTAGCTGGGAGATTCATAATGCTTTTACATCCCTTAATACAGATTTTGCTGCAAATGAATCACCTACTTTATGACTTGATAATTGTTGCGTATATTTGGTGCAGGCACACAGGGCCTTTTGTGCACCAAAAGGTATTATCAGGTTGCAGACGCTAATTCGTGGTCATCTGGTTAGAAGACAAGCTGTTGCAACTCTACATGCTATGGAGGGAATTGTCAAGTTACAAGCAGTAGCTCGTGGAAGAAGTGTTAGATGTACCTTTACTGGACTATAAGTTAGTAAGAGTTCAATCAAGTGAAGACTGTGGTAAATGTCATATCCATTGATATTCCTTTCTGTAAACATATCTCGGCTTTTTATTTAGTCATGTTGATATCTCTTTAAAGCTAAATATCCTTGTTTAGCATGGTCTATTTGGATGGAAAATCTACTTTTTTTGGTGTTGAATTTGCAATTCTCAAAATGCTGGTTAGGATGGTAGAGATTCTGATGCACTGTCATTTTTTTTATAGGACCAACTTAAATTGTGTCTGAAATCTTCCCTGATTTTTCGTAATTAGGAATCAATGTTAAATGCAAATCATAGGCACAAGAGAATGCTATTGGCCTATTCAAAAGTTTAATCTTTAATCTGTAATGCAATGTTTTGAATTTCACGTCAGGATCTGCCATCAGGAATTGGTTAGAAATCAGATTCTAAGCTGAATGTGCCCTAGATCTATGATAATTTTTAAAATTCTTATTCTTCAAAGAAATTCATGTATTCCATAATGGACTAATTTTGTGCTGATAGAACCATTGCTCGAATTACCAAAAATATTATATATGGAAACTCTTTAATAACTGAAAATATAATCACTTATACGGTTGATATGTCCTTTCTTGTCCAAATTTTGGGTTATTATTATCCAAAGTTTGATAGTTCCAGCATAAATTCAAAGTACAATGTCCGAAATGATTAGGTCAAAGAATGCAAGTTTTAAATGATTGCTTGTGGTTTAATTGTTTGCTTATATAATATATGTTATATAGGTTATTTTTAGCTCATCTGTTGGCTATCATTCATATAAGACCCATGTCATAACAAGGTTTATATTAAGGTTTGCCATCTCCTGCCGATTAGCTTGCCGGTCCCAGCTCAAACCGGTATATACCCGTTGGTACCAGTATATTGTATGTCGGTGGTACGTCGGTATGTAACAATTTTTAGGAAAATTGTCCAGAAAATGGCTGAAAAATTCCTTTAATCCTTTTTATCCTAATTTAATGCAAATTCAATTCAATTTCAATGAGTAAAGTGCAAATGAGTCATAAATGGATAGTAATTATAGGTTTTTAGGATAAGATAACAAATTTATTTTTTTGGGACCATTGAGGGGCAATTTTGTCACACAGTCTGCCTTTGCTTTTGTTAATCTTGAATCATCTACAAAGATACAAGTTGAGATAGTAGATTATGAGTCGAAAGTAAGGTAAGTTGTATCACTTAATACGGTATGAAATGGGTGATACGTTCTAGTCCGTCTGATAAGTAGTATGTGGACCAGTCTCGATACATACCAAGCAGGGTGTGCTGCTCGATACACCCCTTGTATCAGGCGGCGATATAGTCAAAACTTGATCGTTATGAACCTATATCAATCGATAATGGTTAGATTTCGACTATATCAGTCCATTGTCGCCCACGAATGATGTCCTCGTTGCCTCCCTCAACTGTTTCACACTGCGATCGTGAGTGGAGCTGTAGCGATGTGGAAACCATTGGCCATCATTCCTCTTGCGGGTAACGGACAGTGATGAGGAACTAATGAGGAAGGCGAGGAGCCGTTGGACCATCTTCCTCTCCACTCATGAACCTTCCCTCGCTCCTATAAATGTAGCAGGGAACATGGCAAAGAAGGGATGAGGAAGGCTGTGCGAAGAAGTGATGAGAGATCTCCCACTCTAGCCAATTGATCCTCGTCTTTGACGTTGAAGCTTCTCCGACGAGACCTCCAATCACCAATCTCCATCATTGGTCGACCATTGTTCTCAGTGCAGCAACTACGGAGAAGAGAGGAAGAGAAGTTGACTATGGTCAACTCCAGTCAACATTGATCAAAATTTGGTTATCAAAGCAAGTTTTTTGGGTTTTCTCCGAGGAGATCGTCATTGTGTTGTTAAATGGGTTTTTCGGTACCTATAGGGAACTCAAACTTGTTTACTATTTGGGGGAACTAATGTCTCGCTCGTAGATTTTTTAAATTGTGATTATGTTGGGGTCTCGACAAAAGGAGATCCATTACCGTCTAAGTCTTCGCTATAGGTGATACCGCAATGAGTTGGAAAGCCAGGCTCCAATCTACAATTGTGCTTTCAACCACCAAAGTGAAATAAATGACGATAACTAAAGCAATAAAGGAAACAATTTGATTGGGAATACATGCATTATGTTATAATTGTCCATATTAGATGGATTTGAGAATACATGCGTTATGTCATAATTGTCCATATCAGATGAATTTGAGAATACATGCATTATGTTATAATTGTCCATATTAGAATTCAGGCAACCATATATAGAGCCTGTTGCCTCATTTGGGGTAGGTACTGTTGCCGCAACAAGAGCGATTAGGTAGACCCTATGTTGCGCTTGTCCCAAGCAACTTGTTCATCCCAAACACAAACATTTAATCGTGTAATTGCTGTTAGCATTTTAGCTCTGAATATTGATCAATAGAAAAAATTTAATTCAATACATCCAAGAGTGGAGTGCTTTTTTGTGCTAGCAACATTTTGACACATGGGAAATTGCACCAAGAGAGTGAATCCAACATGTATGCAATCCAGGGAGGTTAATGAGACTAGAGAGAGAGGAGAGGCGAGAGCAGCTTGTTTCTACTGTTAATCAACGAGAGGCCAATTTGCGGAGGTCCGGTGCACATGCACATACCCTTCGTCTGGCGCGGAGGTCCATGCTCGCATGATGTGGTGTCCAGAGGTCCTCCTCTCTCTCTCTCTCTCTCTCTCTCTCTGCTTCAACAAGCAAGCAGCTGTGGGAAATCACATTTCACCCTGTTTATGTGGACACACACCTCACAAAGGCTTTCGTTGTAGTGGTACTACCATTCTCGTGCCTCCTCAATAGATTTATTACTTTTTTAAGTTGGTTAAGTTGGATGGACTTTGTATACATAAGGGAAGAGGATTTTGGTCGAGGAATACCTTTAAGCCTTCAGATCTTGTATAACCAAGACAGACGCACAAAAGGAGTTATTAAGTGCTTGAGTAGTTATCTTGTAAGATTACATGGCTAACTAATTTTTTTAACTTTTTGATGTCTGTGCTGATTCAAGTGTCATGCATAATTGATTGTTATGCTAAACTGAGGATAACAAAGATGAAGATAATAGTGAAATCATACAATGCACATTGCTTGTATCATATTGGCATATTAGGAATTTCTTTGTGTGACTTTAATAATAGCATAAGGATTATGCTCTTCCAGCAGTATATGGAAAGAACAAGCATGATAAATAACAGATCCCTTGGATCATTTTTGGCTGGAAGCTTCAGTACTGATTTAAAAACATCATGAACCAGTAGTTATGAATATCCATAAATGAAGATATTTTTATATCAACTGGAATTATAAATTATTTGTGGGAAATATATAAGAAATTTAGGCAATGAATTAAAGACTTGAAGGAGTGATTTTAAAGCTTTATCAGTTTTAGCCTAGAATGTGCTGTGGTTGTTGAGGTTCAAAGGTTAGTTTCTATAGGCAAAATCTTTTGTATTACCAAGCTGTCACGAACTTAGCTGGTTTTGCCTAAGCCGTGCGGCACCAATGCGTATCACCGCAAAGGTCAGCCTCCCCGAAATCTCCTAGAATCCCTTAGGACCTACGAAAGAGAGAACGGGACAGAGAAAGCGCTTCACACGGGATCCACAAGCCACTCTTTTAGCAAACACTTTATAGCTAATACACATTCCAACCATGGAAATTACAAGCTCAGAACAGTTACACAACAAAGGTATAAAATTGATCCACTACAGACCGAATTCTAGTACAAGTATGCACTCGACACAAGCTTTATGTACAAGCCTACAATGGCTTACAAACTCGCTCAAATGAGGCATTTTGCCTTTGGCAAGCCCTTTACAAGTTTTACAAGTGACAACCAACCAAAAGGGACACGGACATGCATAAGCATTACAAACAAGTGTTTACAATTTTATGCGTGACATTCTCCCCACTTTTCCTTTCGACGTCGAAGCCTTTGTTGACGCAACTTCTTTTCTTTGTTGGATCTTCGATCTTCCGCTTTGCGATGCGCCTCTTGGCTCCCAATCGCTCTCACTTGTTGTTGAGTCGTCGAACTTTAATCCGCCATGCCGCTCAACTCGCCAATAACTCGACTGGGGTCGCAAGTTGTCCTGATCCTTCAAGTCTTGGGATTCATCGATGAAGGAAAAGACCATCTTTGATATCGCGATCTTTAAATTCTTCATGTCTCTTGAACCGGATAGATGCTTGTTGGAGCTTTAACGAGCATCGCCGCAACCTTTAAAGTTTTCGTGTCCTTCCTCCGCAAAATTTGCCCATCGAATCTTCTTCCACTTAGTTGTCTTGCCCAAGTAGGCTCGCATCACTTCCGCTTTCGATTTGCATTGATTGGGAAATGAAGCGCAGCCTACTCGATAACGATCACCGTGGTGAGGACTTGACAATTTATCTTCCATTAGTTACTCAAGGGTCTTCGTGCAGAGCTCCTCGCGGATAACTAAGAGTAGTACTCGATTCCGCCCCATTCTCTTGAGAGTTGAGAAGGCAAAGGTTACTTGATTTCGCGCCTCCTCGAGGTTGTACTTGCATCAAGTGGTTACTAGACCGTCGCTAGCTCACACTTCCAAGCACTTGAAGTGTTTGCAATCCTTGACCGAGTCACTATGATTCGCCTTTCTCATTGCCCTTGAACTCGGAATGCAAGAAGTTATCACTCCAACTGGAGTAAGTCTCCGATAGATCCGTCGCCTTTGGGATTGTACCGCCTTCTCCATCATTTCTATCGCGACTCCTTTGAGTAGCAAAAGACCACATACTGCCTACTCCGATCCTTGGTCATGCACTCTTGCATCGACCAAGTCCTTCACTCACGGCTATCTTGATGGAAAGTCTATTGACACCGGTCTTACGGTTTCGCTTCACGCCTTCGCCTTTGTCTTGGTACATGGAGTTTGCCAAAGCATTCTCCTCCTCCACACCATATCACGACCAAGTGCTCTCTATGAAACAAGGGATTGATGACTCTAAGTCCCGCCTCTGCGGTACCATGGCACCGCAACGCCATGGCACTACTATCCGTTGTCTTGCATCTACATCCCTTCTTCATGATCAGATTCGCCTCGCATTGTGGCACTCCTTTGAGTCCACCTTCAATCTAACCGATGATTGATCTTGGGTAGTCGAGTCCCTCTTGGACTCGTCATTGCTTCTTCGCCTCTATTTCGACCATCCGCTTCGACACCTCGTGTTCTCTCGAGCGATTCCACTTGGTCGGAAAGACAGACTACAACACTCATGTATGGCCACTATCATTCATGTTACAGGGCTTGCACCATTTCTATTCTCCTTGGCTTCATTGGCTGCAATGTTCGCTTACTCGGCCTTGTCCACTGACTTGTCGGGCTCCCTTAAGCGAATGTGAGCTCTAAGGCAGTTCCACTCTTCAACCGCTCTGATCATACCTCTGCATGATCCACCCCCCATGGGACTCCACGGTACTACATCTAAACTTCTTCCTTTCATAAGTCGATATCCAAGGCTTCCATTCTATGCAACATTCGATGCATGCACGAAAGACCTGCCTCTACGATACCATGACATTCACTACTTGAATCCATAGTTCTTCTTGTCGTAGTGTTATTCACCAAAGTGGAGCTCTGGGCGCTCGGCCATACTTCCGGATGACCATGTCCTCATGGGATGAACTGTGTGTCGCCTTGCCACACGAACCATTCCACCACGATCCGTTGCATCATGTCGCCTCCCGTGACATCTCCTTGCATTGTGATCCTTATGGTATGAACTCGAACTACGATATTTCCATGTGTGGACTCCACCAACACATCGTAGGGCCCCCGCCACCTTCTGCCTGCTCGCTACTTTGGCAATCGGCCTTCGTCCACCCGCTCTTGGGTCACACTCGAACGAAGCCTAACTCTAGGATAATCCATCGCCTAGAAGCTCCTCTGAAGTCCCCTGACTTCGTAGAAATTAGTGCATCATTGTCTGGATCCTGGGTCTCTGCCCCTACCAGCACAATCTCCGCTGTGCACCGCTTTCCTCATGGCAACTCGAATGACAACACTGTGGCATATTATTCAAGAGTAACTATCTCTGCATCCTCTTGCCCCGTGTCAAGGCCTTTTGACACCAACTTTGCCTCAGCAAACTGCGTCGCCTTAGAATCTTCCCCAAATGCTTCATCGAGATAAGGTGCATGTGCCTCAAAGCTCCCTTTGTCTTTGGCACCATGCAAGATGAGTCTGCTCCATCAGAATAGAGAACTCATGGAACGACATGATCCTACTCTTGTCTCTGCAAGAGTCCATGTCCTTGACTTCTGTCTAAGGAAAGCTCCATGCCTCCGCTCCACGTTCTATCTTCTTTGCCAACTCCCTTCATGCGGTTTGGGTACATCAACAAGTTACCCCCAAGTTGTTCCGCTTCTCGATTTGCATTACGTTAATGGTGGCCCTCACGCCCACCATTCCACGGGTCAGCCCTTTGTTGAGTCCGATCTCACTATCGGCTCCAAGTGTGCCTTCACTTTGTATTGCCTGGGTTGCTCCCCCACTTGATCTCGCTATGCGTCCACCAACGCATCACCACTTGCGAGATCATGCAATGACTCCTTACCACTCACTCGATCCATCGAGCTTCGACTTGAGGTACTCCTTAACTAGTGCGATTCATTGCACAAGATTATCCCTATGGAGAATCGGGACTTATCCCTCTGGATATCCGTCCCGTTGGAGCAACTTTCCCCTTCGCATCCTTCCCCCTCTAGAAGTTTCGGAGACCACCATCCCTTTGGACTACTTCGCCTACCGAACAAACTATGCCCAATTTTGCCTTCGCAAATGCACTTGCTAGATTGTGACATTTCACCAATACACGCCTTTGCACTCCTGCAGGTCTAGCAACATGCCGAACCTGCTGCACACTTGACCTCTTACGAAAGTATCCCGCACATCTCAAGAGAAAGTTTTAATGCTCCATAGCGCCGACCTTGGCCGCTTGGGATGGCCGCGAACAATCCATCGTCCGCATGCAAGGCCTTGCATGAGTATCAATTTCTTGAGTTAACAACTCTTTCGATCGTTGAACAACCCACTCCACCTTACGGTCTCATCCTTTGCCAAGCACTCGCTTGCCTCGAGCATTGTCAAGTCCGGGTGCTAATGTCGAGCCACCTTTGCTCGAACTCACCATCCCGATCCTTTGTGCGCTCCGCAATTCCTCTTAGCTTGTTGTACTCGTGGTGCCTCGCTAGGTCCCCCACGTTTGCATGCTAAGTGTTTGTAAGTGGGCTTGTCCCGCTCTGATACCATATGTCATGGACTTAGCTGGTATTGCCTAAACCGTGCGGCACCAATGCGTATCATCGCAAAGGTCAGCCTTCCCGAAATCTCCTAGAATCCCTTAGGACCTACGAAAGAGAGAACGGGACAGAGAAAGCGCTTCACACGGGATCCACAAGCCACTCTTTTAGCAAACACTTTATAGCCAATGCACATTCCAACCATGGATATTACAACCATGGTATAAAATTGGTCCACTACAGATCGAATTCTAGTACAAGTATGCACTCGACATAAGCTTTATGTACAAGCCTACAATGACTAACAAACTCGCTCAAATGGGGTATTTTGCATTTGGCAAACCCTTTACAAGTTTTACAAGTGACAACCAACCAAAAGGGACACGGACATGCATAAGCATTACACCAAATAAATCGTTTATAATTTTATCTGTGACAAAACGGCCAATTAATTCATAAACTCATATCTAGATCTTTTAAGTTCTGATCACAAATGTGGCTTGCTGCACTTCTGTTGAGAGGATAAGAACTAGATGAAGCACACTCATCACATATTGCTTTCATGTATATATCTAGATACTATCTCTTCCATTGCATCTTTAGTCATCCTTTATGTTCTTCAGAAATGTTTCCTAACATCATTAATATAATTTGCTAATGAGCAACTTGCTGATTCAGGTTTCAGAAGATTTTGTCCGAAGAAAAGAAATACATCATGGTGTGGATGATGATACTGCAGAACTAGGCCAGCCATCTTCTAGTCCAAGTGAAACATCACAGAAAAATTTAAAGGTACTTCATTGCTGTATTGATCAATTGATCTCTACTGTCTCTCTATGCAAGAGCGCACAGATGTATATGCCATTTCGGCATATACCTATGCATAATTTACTGCGCCACCGTAATAAGTTTCTTTTGTAATTGTTGTCAGGGGGGAGGGGGGAGGGGGGAGGGGGGAGGGGAGCTTATGTTGATCTGGTTTTAGATTTATATACCAATTCTGCATCACACAAGTTGTTGGAACATATGACAATGGATCTGGTGCATTTGACTATAGATCTGGTGGGATGCTAATTTGTACCTAAATTGCCTAGGGTTGTTAGGGTGCTAAGCTATAGCTAGTCCTTGTTTTGGGCCATCCTGTAAAATCATAGGAAGAGCTGACTGTCTAAGACTTGGTCTGCCGTGCTCAGGCCTAGATAACCATAAACAAGTTTTTTTTAATATGATTTTGACCAGCTAACAACACCTGTTGTTATGGATATTCAGTAATTTGTGGCCTTTGTTATGCTGAGATGGCTGACGTTTCGTGCCGCTCTCTGTGATCACCGCAGCATGTGAAAACGGCCCAAAAACAAGTTATTTTTGGCCCCGCGAGTGAGCGATGAGTGGCGGACAACGAACGAAGCGATGGGCTGTATCTTCCCTGTTATCCGAAAGCCCCATCCAGTCCTGTGCCACCCATGGGGTTCTAGGGTGCTGAGATGGCTGACGTTTTGCGCCACTAGCCACGTCAGACACAAAATGGCCCAAAAATAGGTCGCTTTTTGGTGCGGCAGCGGCGGACGACAGCGAAGCGATGGGCTGCATCTTCCCTGTTATCCAAAAGCCCCATCCAACCTTGTGCCACCTGGGGGGTTCTAGGGTGCTAAGATGGTTGATGTTTCGTGCCCCTCGCCGCGGTTGCCGCAGCACATGAAAACGGCCCCAAAACAGTCGCTTTTGGTCGCGGCGCGACAACGAGCGGCGGTGGTGCACCTTCCATGTTATCAAGCCCCATCTAGCCCGTACCCGGGAGTTCTAGTCGAGATAATCGACGGCGTTTCGCGCCGCTAACCACGATCGCCACAGCACGCGAAAACGGCCCAAAAACAGGCCAAAATAGATCGTTTTTGGCCGCGCGAGCGAGTAGCAAGCGACGGACAACGAGCGAAGCGGGGGGCAGCACCTTCCCTGTTATCCAAAAGCCCCATCCAGCCCTGTGCCACCCGGGGATTCCAGGGTGCTGAGATGACTGACGTTTCGCGTCGCTCGTCGCGATCGCTATAGCACACGAAAATGGCCCAAAAACAGGCCGTTTTTGGCCACGCGAGCGAGCAACTAGTGGTGAGTGGCAGACAACGAGCGAAGTGGGGGGCAGCACCTTCCTTGTTATCCGAAAGCCCCATTCAGCCCTATGACACCCAAGGGGTTCTAGGGTGTTGAGATGACTGACGTTTCGCACCGCTCATCGCGATCGTCGCAGGACGCGAAAACGGCCCATAAACAGGCCAAAACAGGCCGGTTTTAGATTTATATACCAATTCTCTATCACACAAGTTGTTGGAACGTATGACTATGGATTTGGTGCATATGACTATGGATCTGGTGGGACGCTAATTTGTACCTAAATTGCCTAAGGTTGTTAGGGTGCTAAGCTATAGCTAGTCCTTGTTTTGGGCCATCCTGTCAAATCATAGGAAGAGCTGACCGTCTAAGACTTGGTCTGCCATGCTCAGGCCTAGGGAACCATAAACAATTTTTTTTAATATGATTTTGACCGGCTAACAACACCTGTTGTTATGGATATCAAGTAATTTGTGGCCTTTGTCAATAAGAAGCAAGATTATTCCAATGCATTGGGGAAAAAAGTAACACATAGTCTGCATAATGTCCAGAGAACAGTAGTTCTGAAGCATTGTGCCAGGCACTGGCACAATGTAAACCAAAATGAGTTGATATAGCCTCTTATACTCTGATCATTCTTGAGACACAAGTTTACAAGCAAAGGAATTTTGAAAAAAATTACTCAGAAAAACCTTCACTAATTTGATTTTGCCGGATGTCGCTCCTCTTTGAAGAATTCATCGAGGGACCTTTTTTTTATAATATGGACAAATATGTTCTTGATCTTTCAGTTTTATTGGGTGATTTTGTTATAACGGATCGTACCAAACTGGTCCAGTTTGACCTTCTCCCCTCTTTTCTTTTTTCATTCCTCTCTTCCCTATTGTGCTATCCCTAGAAGATGAGAAAGAGGTGAAAAACAAAATTCATTGATCTGAACTGATTCAATGAATTGATATAGAGAATTTTAAAAAAAATGATTGGAATATGAGAGTAAAATTGGGATTTATAAAAATTGAATAAAAGAAATTTCAATGGAGGAGAAACATCTGAAAAAAACCAATTAATATAAAATTTTCTAAATAAATTACCCCATATTCTGACTAGTCCTGTTCTGCTTTTCTTTTGTCAAATTTGCTATTGCTATGCAAAGTATAAGCACTCATTTCTTTTTAACAGGCAAAGGTGCTATTTATCAGCAGTCACCCGTGGGGGAACAGAGGAGCATTACGAGGCAGCGCAGACCAGCAATTAGGAGGAGGAGAGACTTCAGAGGCAGTGTGAGACGATGGTGGCAACACAAGCGGAAAGGCCGGCGGTGGAGCTCTTTGTTACTGCCGCTGCTGGTGGTAATTACGATGGATACGGCTTTGTCGGCACCAAGAGAACTTTCACAGGCGGATGATCTGAGGGATGGTCGAACGAGGAGAGTCGTTGAAATGTCAAGGCGAGGCAGTTGGCTAATCCTTTAGTGACGCGACAGCGATGGCAACGCTCGAGCGGCTCAGTCCCGTCCCATTCAATTGGCTAATCCTCTGTCGCCGCCTGCTTTGTTCTTAAGTGCACCACGCTGGTGGAAGAATGAGAAACTTGGCTTTCTTCTGCTGTGGTAGTGGGAGTAGTAGTTGTTGTCTGGATTATGTTTTGCTTACAACAGCAGTTACGGTAAGGATGCCACCTCCTTTCTTTACTCTGTTGTTATTAATTTTTTTGTCTGCAGAGATAAGGTAGGCAAGCATGCATGCAGGCAGGCGGCTGCTGAGCACATTTATGTATGGGGTTGGACAATTTTGTTCCCCACCGCATTGAAGAAGACCACCCACCGAAACACGTCGAGTCGCCCTGCTCCAACAAAAAGTTACACGATCATTCCATGATCATCTACACGAAGTGGCCCCGACATCGAAGATGCTTCTGTAATCCCACCGCTAAAGCTGCTGACAAAATCTCAAGTCGAGTGACGCCGTCGTTTAAGATGCTTCTGCAATCTCACCCTTAAAGCTGCCGTCATGCTGACACATCCTATTGTTAGGATCTCAAATCGACTGCAAAGTCATCCTTCACATCAGAGTCCCGCTTGGGAGATTAGGAGTTCCATCAACGTACGCATTGATTTGTTGTTTTCTTCTTGGATTGAGATGGGAACACGTGGTTGATTTTTAATCTCAAGGGAATAGGGATGATCAGAACCGAGCCGGAGAGCCACCGGTACGAGGACTTACGAATGAGTATAACGAGGCGGCTCTGCTGAGCCTGCATTTTGTTCCCTCCGAGTCCGCCCCCGCCCTGGCCCTTGCCCTTGTTTTGGTAGGTAGGCCAAGCAAGATGTGTGACAGCCAGGCTGCATGGTTCCTCCTACTCCTCCATCAGCCACCACCACCTTAATGAGATTTATCACTGTTAGCTGGTTCCTGCTTTCGTAATGGCAACGTTCGAAAACGACACTTCACTTCGCGCTGCTGACCTGTGGCTGCACGTCCGTCAAATAGATTTCTCTTTTCTTTTGTGTTTTGTATAATCCGTCCCCCGCGGGTGCAACCTACCTAAGGTGCATATTACGCCACGTCGGATGAGTGAAATTCCAAGTATTAGATTCTGGTCCAAAAATGATAGTTGGGGGGCTGTCGGCCAGAAGTTGGGTTCACCTGTCTTTCGACAAACACCGATCTGCTCGCGTATTTCACCTCTGATGGATCCCACACGAACTCAACGAATAGTGGCTCGACACATCGCCGCGGATAAGATGAATCCTGACTCAGCAGAACAGCAGCTTGGAGGTGTGTGGCGTGCTTTTTTGTTTTTTTTTTCGTTTCTTTATTGCTCTCCTTCCCTTCCCTCTTTCAAGTCATTATTTCTTTTGGTGTCTTTAGGATAAGCAAAAGACCGTTCTGTCCTTAATTATCTTCTCAGTCCGCGGTTTGTCTTCCACTTTTCCTTTGTGGCCTCGCTTTTTCCTCTCATCCTTCTTCACTCTTTGACGGGAGGAGGAATGAAAGAGGAGGAGGGGGAATCGGCGTGCTAGAAAGAGAGCTGAGGCCTGCGATACGGTCGTCGCTGGAGAATTCTCCGGTGAGTTTTCCAAGATCTGGCCGGTATCTTTGATCCCTTTCGATACGCACGCACTTTCTTTGTGGACGGCGCTCCGTGTGCATTTCTTTTTCTTGCTGAATCTTGATCTCATTTCCCTTTTGCAGTGGCTTCTCGGTTGCTAGGCTGAGTATCATACCGCTGACATCAAGATTAGGGTTGCGTTTCCTCCTGGACTTGGCCTCTGTGGTTGCTTGTTCTTTGACTCTTAGGTTTTTCCTTGCATTCTCAAAGGGTAAGCGGATGCGATGTGGTTAGTCTAGGTGCGGGGACTTCTGAGATCTGCTTGGGTTGCCTTTTTGTTTCTCGAATCTAAAGTCTGACCCCGCTTCTTCTTCTTCTTCTTCTTCTTCTTCTTCTTTGCTCTGGTACCTATTACTTGAACACACGCCGGCAAGCTTTAGCAATTAAAACATACCAGTTTCTCTTTGGCATTAATCGTTCTGCTGCTAGACCAATTTTCTCCGACCCTTCGTACTGATCCGGTTTCTTTCAGGGTATCTGCGGGGTTTTGAGATCTTGGTCCTCTGGTACCTATTACTTGAACACACGCCGGCAAGCTTTAGCAATTAAAACATACCAGTTTCTCTTTGGCATTAATCGTTCTGCTGCTAGACCAATTTTCTCCGACCCTTCGTACTGATGGGAAAATCTCCTGGAAGGTGGATTAAGACACTTCTCTTTGGAAAGAAATCCAGATCACATGCTAAGGGAAGGGGTGCTTCGGTATGCATTTTATTACTTCAACGGCATTCTTAACTGTGCATGGGGCGTTCCTTCTTTGTTTATTTTCCGTGGGGATGTTTGAGGATGGCATTATGAGGATCTCTCTAATATTGTATTTACAGCAACTTGGGTACCTGTTAAACTCTTTGTTAAATCTTTATTAATGGAACAAGACCAGTCAATTCTGACCATTGCATCGACAAAAAGGCTGACCACACTGATCATACACCACAGTGGCCCACTTGCGATTCGTTCCTGTCACACGATTGATTATTGATTTGGCCACCATACTATACTTTTTGAATGACAAAAGATTTTGACATGTGCATCTTGTTTTTATTTTGACCTTTCCGATAGTCAATGTTATAGGCATCAGAAGCACATTTCTGATCAGTCACACCATTTTGTCAAATTTATGGATATACAATCGTGCCTAATACATAATCTCCATATTTTGGAAGTCTACTGTTTAAGATCCATATACAAGGTCTCGAAATTTGTATGCTAGTCTCCTATTTTCTGGTTGCTAATTGTTAATATCAAATACTATCTAGAAGGTGTCAACCTTGTAGATCAATAGTTATAATTTCTTGTCAGTACTTCTTACACTTTTACCTTCAAAGCTTGTAACAGTTAGTGTTTTCATTGTTCTGCTAAAATTCTTCCTGACTGTTTTGCTAATTAAGAAGTATCAAGAACACAGCGCCTGCCCAAAGAGCATCTGGTTAGTGAGATAATCAAAGAAGTTTCTGCTGTTTACTGTTTGCATGGAATGTATGACATGCCTTATTTTGGGATATATTCATGTCCATGTCAATGTCCATGGCAGATATTCAACTGGTCAACAATTCGGTTGTTGAATTTTTGTTATTCTTCAAACTTCTCACTCGCTTCATGGTTAACAATACAAAACACACCAGAAGTCAGCCTAGCTGTAATTTTCCTTTGCAAGTTGTGTTCCAAATATGTGCAAAAATTTAAGAAATAAATAAAATACACATGACAAAACCAGATTAACACATTTTCTCTGATAACAGGGTACGTGAGATATGCATTATATTATTTAAGGAACATGACAATCAATCTTGATATTAGCTGTGTAGTTTTATAGAAACTTCTGTGACTAAGCATGGATATTGGCCTCCCAGGATTTATGAATATGCAAAACTAATTAAATAAGAAAAAAAAAATTTGTCACCCTAATAATTTTTCAAAATTATGGTTTACATCCTCCCTTATCATTAATTGCATCTTACACCACATGTTTTCCTATACAGCTACATTTTCACATCTTGTGGTTCATATATGCTAATCAAAAGGGAATATTACCTGGATATTCTCTCAAGTGTTTGAATATTTCTGTTGAAGGTGTATTAACAAAATCTCAAAATAGCCTCCTTTTTGTACAATATTACATTTTTTCAGCCTCATTGCCTCACTTTTTTTCCTTCCAACTTTCACCTTCAGTTTCCTTTTTTCTTAATTAATATAACCTATCCTCTTTCCCCTCTTTTACGTTAGTAATCATATTCAATAGTAAGTTGCACCCTCCTATTAACAGTCAGTCATGGATGAATGTAGCAAGCAGTTTTTATTTGGTAAATAACTAATTACAGGGAATTTTTTTTTGATATTTTCCATTTCGAGGGTATATTTGTTCACTGACAACTCATGTTATGTTACCTTAGGGGTTGTAAAAGCTTCTGGATTCTAATAACAAAGTGCAACAAAACCATACTTGAGTTGCATGGTATGGGGGGTAATTATCCACGAGGGTGTACACTATAATTTCGTTGAAAATTAGGGTTCACAATGTAAATTATCTATTAATTTTACACAATATTCTGACCATGAATTGTAGCCAGCGTCATGGGGATGTGATGTTAAAGTTATGGCAACTACTCAAGGAATTCCTCAAATAAAAAAAATGTAGGTGCTGACAGTGTCCATGTTTTAGATATCCATAATAACATTCAGTTTTGCCAAGGCCTTAGCCTAGTGGCTGTTTTCTTCTTCATAGTGTAGAAGTGCCTGAGCATTTTGCTTGGATAATTTTTTTAAACAGAGGATTACCCCCTCTGTTATCCTTGGAAAAGAGTGAGTAATTAATTTTTAGTTCATAGTTTCCTTTGTTAATTGTATTGTGTATCAAGCTCCTCCTATTTAAAGTTCTGAGCATAGAAACCTAAATGATTCCATTTGTTATCTGCAGAAAGCTGCTAATGATAGAGGGCATAATTGTGGAGAAGGAGAACCTGTATTGGCTGTGAATTCTCCACTGATTTCTGAACCAACACCACTGAGTGGAGTTATCTCAACTTCGGACAAGGAGGAACCATCAAAATTAGGTGGTAGTGCACTAGTCACTTCACACGTAAGTCAAGCAGTCATAGGATCCACCTCATCAAAAGAAACTAGCAATGGCATAGAAGAGCAGGCTGCTACAAAGGCACAGGCAGCCTTCCGTGGTTATCTGGTACCTTTTTTTGTTATAACTATTTTATCTTAATCAAAATGCAAGAAGTGTATACTTTCTATTGGATGAATGGCCTGTGACTCGTTCAACAAAAGCTGCTTGACACTACCAATGAACATTAGCTGATAGATTCATAATGCTTTTAAATCCCTTACAACAGATTTTGCTGCAAATGAATTGCCTACTTTATGACTTAATAATTGTTGCATATATTTAGTGCAGGCACGCAGGGCCTTTCGTGCATTAAAAGGTATTATCAGGTTGCAGGCTCTAATTCGTGGGCATCTGGTTAGAAGACAAGCTGTTGCAACTCTCCATGCTATGGAGGGAATTGTCAAGTTACAGGCAGTAGCTCGTGGAAGAAGAGTTAGATGTACCTTTACTGGACTTAAAGTTACTACACAGTTCAGTCATGCAAAGACTGTGGTAAATGTCATATCCATTGATATTCCTTTCTGTAAACATATCTCAGCTTTTTATTTAGTCATGTCGATATCTCTTTAGAGCTAAATGTCCTTGTTTATCTTGGTCTATTTAGATAGAAAATCTACTTTATTTTCTTCGTGTGTCAAACCGTACTTAGGTTCTGAATTTACAATTCTCAAAATGCTGGTTAGGAAGGTAGAGATTCTGATGAACTGTCATTTTTTTATAGGACTAACTTAAATTGTGTCTGAAAGTCTCCCCTGATTGTTTCTTCTGCTTGCTTATCATGTTTGGAGGTGCAAGAATGTTTCATAATTTTGGTTATGAACTATGATAAGAACGTTTCATCATCTGCCATCAAGTATTGGTTAGAGCTCAGATTCTAAGCTGAATGTATACCCTAGATCTATGATGATTTTTAAAAATTCTTATTCTTAAAAGAAATTCCTGTAATCCATAATGGACTAATGTTATATATTGAAACTCTTCAGTAAGTGAAAAATATAATCACTTATACAGTTGATATGTCCTTTCTTGTCCAAATTTTTGGTTATTATTATCCAAAGTTTGATAGTTCCAGCATAAATTCAAAGTTCAACATCTGAAATGATTAGGTCAAAGAATGCAAGTTTTAAATGATTGCTTGTGGTTAATTGTGTGCTTATATATGCTATATAGGTTACTTTTTGTTCATCTACTGGGCTATCATTCGTATAAGACTCATGTCATAACAAGGTTTATATTAAGGTTTGCCATCTCCTGCCGATTGGTGTGCCGGTCCCAGCTCGAACCGGTATATACCTGTTGGTACCAGTATATTGTATGTCGGTGGTACATTGGTATGTAACAATGTTTGGGAAAATTGTCCAGAAAATGGCTGAAAATTTCCTTAAACACTTTTCATCCTAATTTAATGCAAATTCAATTCAATTTCAATGAGTAAAGTGCAAATGAGTCATAAATGGATAGTAATTATCAGTTTTTAGCATGAGTTAACGAATTTATCTTTTTTGGATCATTGAGGAGCAACTTTGTCGTACAGTTCGCCTTTGCTTTTGTTAAACTTGAATCATCTACAAATATACGAGTTGAGATTATAGATTGTGTGTCAAAAGTAAGGTAAGCCGTATCACTCAATACGGTATGAAATGGGTGGTACTTTCTAGTCGGTCCGACAACTAGTACATGGACCAGTCCGGTACACCGCAGGTGCTTGTATCAGGCGACACAATCAAAACTTGATCGTTATCAACCTGTATTAATCGATAATGGTTGGATTCTGATCATATCGGTCCACCGTCTCCCGCGGCTGATGTCCTCGTTGCCTTCCTCGATCGTTTGACACTATGGTCGTGTGTGGAGCTGCAACGATGTGGAAACCATTGGCCATCACGCCTCTTGTGAGTGTAGTGGATGGGGACGAGGAACTGACGAGGAAGGCGAGGAGCAATCAGACCATCTTCCTCTCCGCTCGCAGGCCTTCCCTTGCTCTTATAAATGTAGCAGGGAACAATGCAGAGAAGGGGTGAGGAAGGCTGTGCCAAGAAGACATGAGAGATCTCCTCCTTTTGATATCTCACTTATTCCATATTTCTGTGTTCTTTTGATAGCCTTTTATGAGATTCCACAGCTACAGTTAATACATATTTTCATGAAACATAGATACGGAGTCCTCATTTCTGATTGTATGAATTTTTCTTTATTTCTCATCTGCTGTTAATTAAGGATGCTTGCTCAGCTTCTTCTTATGTTCCTTTGACCCAGGAAGCTTGGAAAGTGAAATTTTCATCAAATGCATTTGTATCGAAGGTACCTCGTTCAATTCTAACCTTTTTAAAGCAATTTTCTATCACGTTGATATTTGTTTTTGTAGCCCATCCAAACATATTTGTTCTTGTAATAATCGTGGATATATGATTATGACTGCTCATATTTACTAAGTGCAATTCTAACCTTTTTAAAGCAATTTTATTTCACGTTGATATTTGTTTTTGTAGCCCATCCAAACATATTTGTTCTTGTAATAATCGTGGATATATGATTATGACTGCTCATATTTACTAAGTGCACGACTGTTTCATGTAAGACTGTTTCATGTAAGGACCACCGCCCAATGATTTGGCATGGCTGCATATGCAGTCCCATATACTCAGCTGGCCACATACAAGTAAAATACGCAACCGCATGACTGTTCAGTCTCATATAGAAAATGCCTGCATGTACTGCTGTTGTCTCATAAGGCCTGCACATTGCTAGGATTCTCTTTTACTAGGACACATGGTATGTAATTTCGAATCATACCGTCCGGTACAGGTGGTATGTACCGCCCGATATAGGTGATATGTACCGATCCGACAGGATATCGATATGTGGATCACCCGCTACTGCTCTATCACGTGACCATTACTCTCTTCCCGCAAAATTGGTCCGAGCAGAGTGCACAGCGGAACCACACATGAGGAGGTCGTTAACGATCCGGACAGCACTGGCATGAGATTACGAGAGAGAGTCCCCCCTCGAACAGTAGGGGCCATCGCACCCGACACAATGGGCTCCGGAGCCACTTGACTCAAGGTGAGTCTTAATGTCACCCCACTAGAACTGGTCCATTGGGGTGTACAGCGTCAACACTTGTAAGGCTCAGGATCTCTCCTTTCCTTACCAATGTGGGATTAAATGCATCTTGCCTATCCCTTTTGGGGTGCTCGACGTGATACCCTCTCTGGGTGATCACCGTGACATCATTGAGAATTCACACTACCTACCCTTTCTGGGGCGCTTGGTCTGACAACTCGATATCGTATTTTTTATTTTTTTTAATAAAAATTATTTTTTGTTGATCGTACATGCGATGTTTGAAAGAATGATATATATATATATATATATATATATATATATATATATATATATATGCGATGTCGATGTCACCCAAACGGTATATCGAAATGTACCATTCGGTATATCGTACCATACCGTACCAGAGAATTATCGAAACTCCGGTACGATATGAAATTGCATACCTTGATTACAACTACTATTTTTTTTTTTGTTATGGTGTTACAACTGTTGTTACTAATATATGTTCCATAGGCCACAATTAATAATTAATCTCTTCGAACTCTACCTATTTCTTGTGAATTCAAGCAAGTTTTCAGACTAGCAAAATAGCATCCCTTAAATAATACTATTATCTATTTATTTGAAATAAGAAATAGATAGCTGGTTGCATATTTAGAATGGTAATTTTAGTTGGACCATTTGATATCAGTCATTCATGTAGCAGCGTATATGCCCATACATTATATGCAGCATCTGACCTCTTAATTTTCTGTGGTAAGTTTACTTACCAAAGACTCTGCTTATGCTTCTTTCATCTTCCCTAGCTTCTTGCGTCATCACTCCTGGCAAAGTCTCTGCAAATTCAGTATGATAAAGGAGATCCCAATTCAGTCTTCAGCTGGCTAGACAGATGGACATCCACCAGTTTCTGGCAGCCAATTTCCAAGTCAAAAAGGGTTGATTCAAAAGGACAGACAAATCGGGACAACTGTAATATGGGCACTGAATCTGGCAAATCAAGGCGCGGTGTACGAACCAATCCTGCTTCGAACATAGGAGGCGGTCAAACAAATCCCAAGTATGAGCCTGAAAGAACGAAAAGGAACCTGAAAAGGGTGCCTAAGCTTCCTGGTGAAACAATACAGCGACATCCACAGTCTGAGCTTGAAAGGGTAAAACGCAACTTGAGAAAGATAAAAGATGCATCTGAGCAACCAGAGGTTGAAACTCAGAAATCAAATATATGTTTGAAAAAGGTGGACCAAGGAATTGAGGAGTCCATCGAAAAACCAGAGGAAAATATTAATCCAACACCTAATATAAAAGCTGATACTGAAACTGCTTTAGAGCCTGTCACAGCTGGACCGGTTGATGTGCTGATTGATGATAACGAAGACAGCACCTTAGTGACGAACGGGGATCTGAGCTTGACGGAAGAACAGTTCTGCCATGAAAACCAGAAAACCAGCAAACGGAGGTCTTCCTTCTCGGTAAAATCAGATGCTCCTGTGCTTCCCAGCTACATGTCAACAACGGAATCTGCCAAGGCAAAATTGCGGGGACAGGTATCGCCCACTGTTGTATTGGAGTCGGATGACAAAAATGGTTTTATCCGTCGTCATTCATTGCCATCTTCTACCAATGGTAATATGAGTTCGTCTAGGACAAAGCGATTCATCCAAACTGGTGGCAAGGGGGAAATCGGCACAGATGTAAATGGTATGAAATTTAGTCCTTTTCTTCTAGCACTTTCATTTTCAAATTACTATGTAGTTATTTTTACGACTCGTGCAGACAGGGCAATCAAGGTAGGATGGAGGCGATGATGTTTGTGTGGCGCAGTGCAGAAGGTATTTTAATTTCTTTTTTAAATTAATTGTCACGTGTTATATAAACTGTTGTAAACGATCGGTGCGTGCACTCCAGTCGTAAACATTTGCTTTCTCCTTGGTATGCGTTGTCCTACTGCTTCGGCCTATGTTAGTGGTATTCTACGACTCGGTCGAGAAAGATTGCAAACTTGTTTGGCCACCCGTGACGAAGCCGCCCGTGTAAGATTACCAAGAAGTCATCCAAGTAAAACATGAAGTCATCGAAGTCCTAAAACCCAACTAACGTGAAACCATTCTAACACGTTGTGACGTTTTATGTTTAAAATTGATCCTGCACGCTGCTAGCCGTCTAAGTTCCAAGGCGGCTAGGAAGCTCCAAGACGAAAGAATCAAAAGTGCATCTAGACGAAAGATCAGTAGTTTGTTATCACATAATGTAAAATAAATATTGCATTTAAATGAATTTCATTTATATTCTCGGGAGGTTTTACTCAAATTCTCGACTTCAAAATTAGAAAACTATTTTGTATTGAAAAATCGATAGTAGTTTCATGCTCACCTGAAGGCCAGGGAGATGCGGAGCCATTTAGTTGATGTCGTAATCCAGGGAAAATCAGCATCAAGTACACATGATCTACTATAGACTAAGCACCTAGCTGGTGGGCACAATTGTTACGTACGTCTTCCTGGTTCCTACAAGAATCAGCATCAGTAATGGCTTATTGGAATGCCCAAAGCTGGTCAAGTTCATCTTTTCAATTAGTCTTTCGGACTCACTACAAGTCAGAACACTCATTAAGCTGTTAATTGCTCAAGGCGACAATTTCACGTTCCTCAAGAAGAAAGAACGGCAATGGAGAAATCCCTGAATAAGCAACTCATTATCAGACAAATTGTCACTTTGAACAACACACCTATATGATAAAAGTGACAGCCAACAACTTGGATTAAACAATTACTGAAAATATTATCCGATGCAATGTGAAATTCATGAAATAGAATTTTAAAGTGTCTAAACAGTCAACTGAACCTTAGCAAGTAATTCATTCATTCATTTCCTCAACATTATTGGTTAAAATTTATAAGATGACCATATGCATATATGGCATTCTGTGCCTACCACAAATGATGGCAATGTAACCAAGTTCTTAATAATAGAGGATACAACGTGACATAATCTTGCCAACATGCGTTGTTTAATTAGTACACTTGAATGTCCACTATATATATATCTTACAGCGGAGCCAATATACTTGGATAAACTTGTATTTTCTTATGTATTAACATGACCACTCCAATCATCAGACACAATAAACTAGCCGTTCTTCTCTTCTCCTTTTCCTTTATTTTAGCAAATAAAACTCACAGGCTATATCTTTTTAAGATTAAGTACCACAGAATCATCGCCGGACATGTCTGTATTGGACAGATTGAAAAGCAATATTTGGAATAAAATTAGGTTTGTTTTAACCAATCAGAGAAAGACTTACATATGAAGAAATCAAGCTTTGAACTACTAAACCATTTAGTTACTTAATGAACAGGAAAAAGTATATTTAAATTCATGAATGCATTTAAAAGCCTGAAAGGAATCAATAGCATAGTGCCCAATGGGTCCGTTTTAGGTTATTACTTTTAACTAATTCTCTGAAGTGAAACAAAGTGTATATAAACATTTGAAATCCTATCTCACAAATCACAATATTGTCAAAAATAACTTGGGAACATCCAAGAGGATAAGCCACAAGTAGAAAAATATTAGAAGATTGAAAGCTTCAAAAAAATAACCTTTTGACTTCTAGCTCGTCTCATGGTCTAACCTTGATCTGGGACCCTTTAGGACTATTAGAAAGCTTCAAAAAAAATATTGGTTGCAGGGACTTCATGATTTAAGATACCTGCACCAGCAAAAATTTAGTGAGTTAGTGATAATTTTCCCATCACATAAACCAACCAAGAACAAGGTTCTTGTATAACAAGAAATTGTAAAGTGAGAAGCATATATTCATCAACCACAATGAGTTCCACAAGTAGAATTATCACTACATGCAATGTAAAATCACATTATTCATAATGCTAGATTCCATAATAAAGTAAAAGTTGACGCTTAAATCCCCACCAATTCAGCAAAAATGGAGCACATCAAGGATAAGGCATAAGACACAACTATGACTATAGTTTATGACAACTGCTTAAAAATGAAAAGCAAATAGTGTATGATAGTTGTCAATGATTTTTTGGAGGATACCAACCAGTTAAGCAGATAAAGGCTCTACTGTAAGTGATGAAATTTAGCCTCTTTAACTTTAACTGTTATGTTAATAAGAAGATCAGGTGATGCGTGTTGATATTAAATGCTAGAGAATTGGCCAGATGATAATGGCCATTTGTGTTAGTACAGAGAGAAAGAGAAAAGGTACTTAAAACCAGCTGATAGTTGCCAATTCGACCAAAGGTTATTTTGGTAAATATAAGTCAAAGACAAACATGGTCTGATGTCTTGATCAAAAGAATTTCTGAATATCTTTCGAATACCTCAAATTTTAATTTATGCAACTGGGGCTCCTAGTCAAATTGACTGGAAAGATAGATTAGGTAGAAAAAGTACTAAATGTAAATAGTAAGCACATATTATGTCAGAGGCACGATGAGCAGTCTTGAGAAAAAAACTCCTACTAAATAACAAGCCTGTCCATAATATGAGTATTAAAAAATCATGACAGACAATAAGGAAACTGAGATCAAAATGTTGTATATAAAAGTTATTAAGGAACAAAATAAAAACACTATAGAAAAGTTTTGCAAAAGATTGAGGAAGGCCATTTATATAACTTTCTTGAAGAAGGTTAAAGAAGGTTCAGCAGTACATTTTCAATCCTAAAGAATTTTGATGTTTATATAAAGAATTTTAGGGTCAAATAGTTTGCACAAACTTTGTTGTGGCGGCCATGATTAACAACTTTTGGCTGATTATAATTGTAACCTTTGCTAGAATGTGTGTTACCTGATATGCATTAAGATTGACAAATGGAAATCTTCACAAGGAATGAGAACTATAAAGCGAATTAATTGCATGTACTTCTATGAGGTATCATGGTTCCAATGATAATGTTGCAAATCAGCAATAACATTGCATTCGTCTGGAACATATTCTGACGTAATCATTGGCAAACGATTTGCTCAGATGAAAAAGGTATACCCATCCTGAATGTTCAAATAAAAGTGTTTGTGGAATATAAAATTCATATACCTTAGCATGTAGGGGCAGTACACACAACTTTATGTCATGTTGGTCGGTAATATCTTCGCCTGGGAAACAAAGGGTTGAAAGTAATAGTTGTATTTGCATGAGCATGGTTTGCTTTTATGTACACATATCATACATGTGAAGCTCTGGTAAGTAATCATCCATGAAATAATCCAAGTATATATCACAAGATTTAAAAAATAGGCTGGTAAAAATGATTCAACCACACCAAAATTTGGAAATCAGAATATTGCAAGACATGCCCTCTTATCTTATTTTCTAAACATCATAATGTTTTCCTATGTTTCTATCTCCAATTTGAAAATGAGTCACAAGAAAATTCAAAGAGATCTATCAATTTCATCACTTGCATTCTCCTCCTCTTTTAGAAATTAACAGAACTGAATCGTTTATGAGTACCAACAACTACTACTGTCTTACAGCCACCCTTTTCTCCTCACATGATTATAAAATTCAAGCCAGGCTAATGCTAAGCTAACAGATGTAAAATAGCAAAAAAGAATTCCGAGTCCGAGTTAAGAAGAATGAACAGCTACGGCGATTGTGTGGCTTAGGCATTTCAGGTCGTCTCCTCGTCCAAACACATGATCTCCAGGTGGGGCATTTGAACAACATTACCAGAAACCAATTACCATATAGGTTAAAGATTTCCATCACGAAGGATTTAGAAACATGATCAAACAAATCAGAAAGCATGGCAAAGACAATCAAAGAAGCAGGGAAAAAAAAAAAAGACAACAACAACAGCAAAAACATCTTTAAATTCACCAGAACCGAAAGATACACGCCGCCACTATACTCGAGAGTCAAGAATCCGTGAACATTCACAAGATTTATCGTATTCACAAGCATGAAGCCACCGCACCGCATGTTGAGCCAAGAACTAGCAAAATACAATCAAGAAACCATCACCGCGACCCTAAGACAGTATTTACAAGCATGAAGCCAACGCATATTTAGCCAAGAAAAAGAAGACCACCAAGAAACAATAACCAAGATCCTAAAACACACAAAAGATGCAAAGATTTGGAGACGAGGAGTAGGGTCGAGGATTCCGTGCAAACAAGAGGCATCAAATGGAGCGATCCAAGCACTGTAATCATTCAGCAACTCACCGCCACCAACGCAGACAAATAACGCCCCGCGTACTCGCAAAGCCTGCGGCTAAGGCGCCAGAGAGAATCCGCCCATCGGTAAACAACGCCGCGACGCCAAGCGTCCCGAGGCCGGAGGCGGGCCGATCGAGAAACGGCAGCCACGACAATGGCGACGGGTGTGGAAAGAGGGAAACGGCTGGGATGCACGGTAGAGGAAAACGGAACGAACCAGGAAAGACACGTTTGCCAGAGAGCTGTGAAGTGACGAGAAGAGTCGAGAAGGGCCTCGATTTATAGAGATGCCCATCATGGGCGATGGAGTGCTAACTGGCAAGTGAGGCTCCTCGACATCACATATACCGTGGACGCGTCATCGGACGGATAGGATCGGGTCTTGGAGCGAGGGAGCCTCGCTTACCCGTTTAGTGGGGGGCCCGCTAGGATAATAAGGTAAAAACGGATCCGATATCCTTCTCGGGTGGAGCCTCTCTCGATTCGACCTGGAAGGTCCTTCCAACCGACCTTCGCCGATCGCGAAACCCCCCACATCCCAACCAAGAAGGAGGAACCAGAAGGAAGAGAGTGAGGGAAGAGATGGCAGATTGGGAACGGAAACCGGAAAGAGGGAAAAGGGTGACACTGTTTGTGAAAGGAGAGAAGATATGCAAGAGCAAGAAGACGAGACGGAGAAGTACAAGAGGGAGAATAGACGGCGGAAGAGAGAGGGACAAAGGTTCTAACCTCTGGAACGGAATCCCGGTGTAGCGATTGACAGAAGCGTAGAGCGGTCTTCAAAGAACCGGATGAGGGGAATGAAGTGGCAGTGGTGAGAGTCGCGGGGCTCGACGCCGGCGATCTTTCTGCCACGGCCTAATAAGCGGCCGCTTCCTGTTGGTATTTGCGGGCGATCGCACCGCTTCCGGTGACAGCTGGATTGCGTCGGAAAGGGATCCGACCCGATAGGGTGTGTAGATTAGCAAGAAAACACGTCCGGTGGAAGTCGGATCGGATGTTGTTGTGCAAAACGCTAATTGCTTATAGGGTCATCGGATGTGAAATAGTTGGCATATATCTTTCGCTTTAAAATTTGCTATATTTTTGTAGATCAAGGTTGTTGTTTGGTTGAATTTAAAGCTTTCATGGGATCATAATTAGTAATCATCAATGTGGGAAGAAGCCGATTATTTGAGGTATCTCCCAGGTGAAAAAAAAAAAAAAATAGAAGTCGAAAGATGTTTTCTAATCCGATTATCTAAATTAGTAACATGATATATATAAATAAGGACGTGAATAGTAAAAAAAAAGAGTATGTATCTCTTTTCATTATATGGGAGGTGAACTTTTATAATATCATAAAAGAACTAAATAGTTTATAAAATATTCTATAGGGAGATAACCTCTAACTACCTTCGATAATCTCCTATTGATAGTTTTTTCACATGAGCAAGGGAGGGACAACTCATAGCCATCCATCTACCTTGGACACATGCTCATATGAGCAAGTGGGTAGAGAGTGACCTTTATTTTTTTTTTCTACCTTGGGCATCATGTGATAGTTGTACGTCGGATGATAATTAATCAATGACATACTATCATTTGTCTCTCCCCCCTTGGCTTCTTATTCATATGGGCAACAAGAGTGGGCAGCCTATAACTTGTCTTGGATCCTTGCTCATATAAGTAGACGGTTCGACCCTTGCCTCCACCCGAGGCATGGGGGTTAGTGAACCTGACCCCTATTTCCATCCAAGGCATGGAGGTCGAAAAACTCGACCCTTGCCTTCATCGAAGGATGGAGGTTGGGAAATTTAAATTTTACCTTCGCTCGAGGTGTGAAGGTTGGAAAATTTGACCTCCTCTGGTTAATATACGCCCTTCGACGATACGAGGAGCAAGTCAATAATAGATCGCCACCAGCAACGTTGGAGGAGGTGATCCCAAATGGACATGCCAGATGAACTCGTATTGGACGATGTGCGATGTATGATGAACTAGATGTGTGTGTCAGTAAACTAAACATACCACTAAGTCTATAATTAATTGAAGAGGTATAATTTTGACGTGTTGGATGAACTAGATGCTACACTTCGGACCCTCTTGGCAAAAGCCCCAAAGCATGTCTTAGGGGGCTCAAATGATAGAGAGAATGTCATCAACAAATTATTATCTAACATGCAATCGTCATATTGTCACGGACTTAGCTAGTTTTGCCTAAGCCGTGCGGCACCAATGCGTATCACCGCAAAAGTCAACCTCCCCGAAATCTCCTCCAATCCCTTAGGACCTACGAAAGAGAAGATGGGACAGAGAAAGCGCTTCACACGAGATCCGCAAGCCACTCTTTTAGCAAACACATTATAGCCAATGCAAATTCCAACCATGGATATCACAAGCTCAGAACGGTTGCACAACAAAGGTATAACATTGGTCCATTACAGACCGAATTCTAGTACAAGTATGCACTCGACGCAAAATTTATGTACAAGCCTACAATGGCTACAAAACTCACTCAAATGAGGTATTTTACCTTTGGCAAGCCTTTTACAAGCTTTACACGCTATGACAAACCAAAAGGGACACAGACATGCATAAGCATTATACCGAACAAGCCGTTTACAATTTGTCCGTGACATTCTCCCCTACTTATTCCTTCGACGTCCTCGTCGAAGCCTTTGCTGACGCTGCAACTTCTTTTCTTCGATCTGATGCAGCTTTGCTGATCAGCCTTTGCTGACGCTGCAACTTCTTCGATCTAATGCAGCTTTGCTGATGCAGCTTTACTTGTTGGATCTTCGATCTTCTGCTCCTGCTACGATGCGCCCCTTGGCTCCCAATTGTTCTCTGCTTGTTGTTGTTGAGTCGTCGAACTTTAATCCGCCATGCTGCTTCAACTCGCCAATAACTCTAACTCTGGTGTGGGGTTGGCGAGTTGTCTTGATCCTCTTGATTCTTGCGGGTTTATCTGATGAAGGAAAAAGACCATCTTTGATATACGCTAGTCTTCAAATTCTTCTTGTCTCTTGAACTGGATAGATGTTTGTTGGAGCTTTAACGAGCATCACCTCGCAACCTTTAAAGTTTTCAGGTCATTCCTCCGCAAAATTTGCTCATCGAATCTTCTTCCACTTAGTTGTCTTGCCCAAGTAAGCTCGCATCACTTCCGCTTTCGATTGGCATTCAATTGAGAAATGAAGCAAACAATCTACTCTCAGTAGCATTGATCATCGTTGGTGAGGAATTGACAACTGTTGTCTTCCATTAGTCTCTTCGAAGGGTCTTCGAATTTGTGCAAAGCTCCTCTGCTAGATAACTAAGAGAGTTGGGGTATTCGGTTTCGCCCATTCTCTTGAGAGTTGAGAAAACAAAGGTTACTTGACTTCGCCTGCCTCCTCGAGGTTGTACTTCGTACGTCAAGCTGGTTACTAGATTTCGCCTGCTCTTAGCTTACCCTTCCAAAGCACTTGAAGTGTTTGTAATCCTTGCGCTAAGTCAGCTACTATGATTTGCCTTCTCATTGCCATTGAACTTCTGAAATGCAAGAAGTTATCACTCCAACTTGGAGTAAGTCTCCGATAGATCTGGTCGCCTTTGGGATTGTACCGCGCCTTCTCCATTATTTCTGTCGCCGACTCCTCTAAGTAGCAGAGGTACAGCACCGCGTACTGCCAGCTCCGATCCTTGGTCATACACTTTTGCATCGACCCGAAGTTCTTCACTCATGGCTATCTTGATGGAAGGTCTATTGACATTGGTCTTACGAAATTCTCTGACTTCTGTCTTTCAGTTTTGTCTTGGTACATGGAGTTTGTAAAAGTATTTTCCTCCTTCACAGCTCATTTTAATTTTTGTTATGAAAGCATGGGTGTAGTGCAAACACGTCAACCATACAATTTGACCGCGGGCACGCAATCATGTTAAATAGCATAGGCCGTCGTGTCGCGCGGCTGCGTCACGCCTCCTAAAAAATCCCTGGCCTGCGCGACTCCTTTGCGTATCCGCTGCCCAGCTGCTTCCTTTTGTGTCGGCCACCGATCGAGAGGGAGAAGAATGGCCATGCCTTTAGCCA
Source organism: Musa troglodytarum (assembly GCA_023547065.1). Classification (NCBI taxonomy): domain Eukaryota; kingdom Viridiplantae; phylum Streptophyta; class Magnoliopsida; order Zingiberales; family Musaceae; genus Musa; species Musa troglodytarum. Next base: position 19,282,659 of record CP097510.1, read on the forward strand.
CGGTTACTCCTAGCCTAAGTCTTCGACGACTCCAAGCTCCTCGAAGCAACTGTGACGCAGCCGCCGCCGCAATACGGCTATCGGGCGCTCGCGAAGCTGCTCTCTTCGGTCCTGAGTTCGCTTGTTGCCGAGCGACGGTCGTATGGGATCGACGTCCGAAGCCGTCGCGAGCCCTAATGATGGAGGAAGGAAGAACGGCCGCGGCGGTGAGGATCGTTACGGTGGTTGGGGACGGAAGCGTTAGCCCGTTGAAGAAGACTCCCTGGGAGCAGGTCATGCGTCATACTGTGAGTGATTCGATGTCCTTTCCGTGCTAAATCTTGTTTATCCGTGGATTTATTTATAATCATTCCATCGATTTACTCCCTTCAGCCGATTAAGGCACAAACTCTGTTTTGAAGATATTGGCATGTCTCTTCATTGAGAAAAATGATGGGATTATCAACCCTCCCTTCTTCAACCGAAAAAGAAGAAACAAAAAAGTGGAGGTGGGTGTATGTCCCTACTGGCACAGATTAGCATTACCAATTGAGAAAAGTTGCCTGTTGTGCTGATATACCTCTTGCTAAGAGAATGATGCAGATTGTGGCCCAAGATAACAACGGGGAACATTCAGTTACAGGTGGCGCACCACCATCTATATACAAATTCAAAATCAAGATGTTCTCTGGCTACGTTTCCTTGTGCAATTTCAGGCGGTACTTCATGTATTGGCTGTTAGATCTGGTTGACATGTGATATATGATAAGAACTCGTTATAATTATTGAAATGGCTACAATTAGTTCATCAGATACATTATTCTGATATGATGAGAAAACGAATTTCATTTTTTGTTTAATAATTGCTAGATGAGCGATTAAGATTGCACTGATGAGGTGGTTTACTAAATAATCAGTGAGGGTTTGATCAAATAGAACACATAAATTCATCTTCTGAGTGATTGAACCCTCCCAGGAGTAGTGAAGAATAGTAATAGTTGAATAGAATGAACAGCCAAGGAAGGAAAGTCTTTTCTTTTCTTCTTCTTTTTTTTTCTAGCCTAACAATCTCATTTACATGTCAGGGAGAGGAAAGTAAATTTGGCTAAGATTCTATTTAATCTCCTTGATTGAACCTTTTCTGATACAGATTTTGGATTCACTACCAACCTGGCAAAACCTGACATGAACTTGTGACTTATGTCAACCTAGAATGGATTTATGTAATGAAGGCACTAACACAACTGAACTGATTGAATTCAATGTCGACTGGGCAAGGCTTAGGGATTGGATTTTTACCATGTTCTTAGAATATATAGTCACAAATTCTTGCTCGACAATTGTCTATCTTGAAGATACTGAGAATGTTATCAATATAAGGAATGAGTTAATGTAGTCAGGTCTGATTAGGTGAGACCAAAGTCAGGGTTGAGTTAATAGTAGAATTATGTTTTAGTACTGTCATCAAGGTACTTAAATAGAAAGTTTCATGGCAATGCTTATTTGTCAGTAAAAAGGTCTACAAAATGTTGAATCATAATCCATTTTTAATTTCAGATAGGAGTTCGATTGATGAGACTGTCAACTGTTGCTTGTGTCATACTAAGGAGTTTTAGTTGGGTGAAGAAATGCTGTAGTTCACCAAAAGATAAAAGGTGAATTTGAGCAAATAAGATTGTGTGTGAGTGTCATAAAATCTTATCCTATCTCTCTTTTTTTCTTTCTACCTATTATCTTGACTTTCGTGCCATGAGAATAAAACCAAAAAGCTTTCTGTATTCTTTCCTCTACTGTTGACTATTTCAGTTGACTGCTAGAAAATAATGCCACTAATCTATGTATTATCTAATTCCATGTTAATGTCTTCCCAAGCAGCCCATGTTCAGTCAGACCTGATATATCTTTTTTGTACATTTTGATCGTTGGGCATTCTAGTTTACGTAAAAAAAAGTCAATTTGTAAACCAGCAGATGTAATATAAAAACATCGATTAGTAAAAACTCTGCCTTGAGTAACCAGCAAAAAAAATCAATTGTTAATGAAGCATTTAGAAGCTCATGGGGTTTTAGAAGCTTATGAATTTAATAATGTGGTAACTTGCTTTATATATATATATATATATATACACATATATATATACATATATATATACATACATATATATATACATATATATATACATACATATATATATATATATATGTATATATATATGTATATATATATATATGTATATATATATATATGTATATATATATATGTATGTATATATGTATGTATATATATATGTATGTATATATATATATATATATATATACACATATATATATACATATATATATACATACATATATATATACATATATATATACATACATATATATATATACTTGATTCAGGATTTATTTCTCAGTACTTAAAATCACTTATTCTGGTATTTTGACGACCTGAGTTAACCAAAACAATCTTGTAATTTGAAGCAACTGAGCTAGTCCCTTGCCAGCAATAAAATCTATGTCCAACATATTTTATATTGTAGGCAGAGTTTAAAATTCAACCAAATAATACTAGCTAAATGGTGAATACCTTAACAAAGTTTGATCCATTTCAGTTGTACATTTATCATGAAAAAAGAAAAGTCTGATGAATTGTCTATCTTGCACTTATTGCAAAATATATTTTGATGCATATTGTTTTCAACGATTTCAACTGTAAAAGGCATGCATTGGTTGTAGTATTATTGGAAATAATGAGGCATCCAACATGATAATTGCCTTTTTACTTAGTGGAACTTAATATAAATTCTCAAAACAACTAGGTGGCTTACTGATTGTCTTTTTTCTGTTGGGTCTTCTTGTAGTCAACTCGTCTAAAGTGGGTGGATGAAGGAATTGAAATGGTTGTATTTAGTGATAAGGCAACTCAGTTTAGTGATACTCGGCATGAAAATCTTGTGAGGGCACTGCTATGTTCTGATATGTTGGTTCATGTCGCAATAAATGATCAGGAATCCATTGAATGGCTTCACAAAAATAGTGATAGTGTTCCAAATATTATATGCTTTGAATCATCACCAGAACTAAGAAACAAACTTGGAGGATCATTCATTCACAAAAGAGCAGAAGAAAACATGTTCAACAGACTGGTCAACATTGCAAAAAAAGGAAATAGAAGTGAATCAACAGAAGTGCTTAAGACTGTATCAGGTGCTTGGGAGAGGTATAATGCTGATGATATTAGGTTTTGTTTGCTTGTTATAATCAATTCTTACATAAGACCTGTTTCTGTACTAAAAAATTTGAGGGCTAAAGGACTATCCACTCTTAATTGTATGATTAAAAATTGCGGATCTCAGATGCTAAACTGTTTATTTGATCCCAACTGTAGAAAAGCTGTTCAGTGTTTGAACTCCTGTTCTCCAGCAGATCAGGTTTGCAACTACCGCTGCATTGCCTCTTATGAGAGCCCATACCTGGAGGCATTTTCTTTGTGTGTGTTGCAAAAGAACAATTGTCTTGAGTTAGATGCAGAGATCCCAAGCAAGCCAATTGTAACTCCATTGTATATGTTTAGAGGAGAGTTGTTGAGCCATGAAGTTGCGGAAGACCTTTTCATCGGTTGGTTGGATAATTTAGAATGGAGCTGGCGAGTCATAGCCGGCCAAAATCCTGCATATGACCAATTCCCTTGTCAGTATCAATTGTTTTACAGGGGAAAGGCTAGAGGGTCATTTTGGTATGAACCAGTGTTTCAGGTCCAAACTCAAGAAGGGACATTCGTATGGAGACGAAGAAAGTATCGGGTTAGAAGAGCAAGTGTTCCTGGAACATTTTTTTTCAGCGTATTAGATAATGGGGTAGTTTCTAAAGAATTTTGGACAATAATAGATGTCTGTGACGATCTCAGCTGGGGTTTATTTCATTACAGCGGGGCAGCTCAGGCAGCTGGACTGTCATATACTGGGGCTGTGCTTGTTAGTCCAGATGGAAATTTTAAACCTGAATTGGGAGGACAAAGGCTAGTATCTGCCTTGGAGAAATGCAGTATCATGGACTGGGAGCTATATAGAGTTGATAACTGTTCATGCAATAATCCACCATTAGGAATTCCTGAGGGTTCACGTCTGCACTCAAAGATTGAACTGAGGAATCAGAGGTGGGTCTCTCAGCAACATGGATAACAAAGCGTTTAAAGCAGTTCTAGAGATATCAAAGATTGAAAGGAGGAATCAGAGATGGGTTTCTCAGCAATTTGGACAAAAAGGGTTTTAAAGTAGTTCAAGAGATAACAGTAGAGTTTTTACCTCAAAGCAGAGTTAACAGTTTCCTATATCATCTGAGTCATAAGGAGATCAGTGGTTTTTGGCTCATGAACTCTTATCTTTGAAAGGATCGAGTGAAACTTTTCTGTGTTCCTTGGGATATTTGCAGTTATGATGCAAAAAGAGTCTTCTCTCAAATGAAGTATAAAGGAGGCTCTTCCTGAAACCCTGCCATTCATCATATTCTTTCAGGTACTTGTCCAAACTCTTACATTTTCTTTTTTACTCTGCCTATATTAATACATTGAAGCATATAAGTAAACCAATGATGTAAGTTACGTGAAACGTAGAGGAACCTGAACATCGCTTTGTTAATTTTTCTCATTCTGTTTCAGACTTGAAAAACTAGATTGAGCTTTGGTAAAAATAGATGCATGACTTATTTGCCAAAAATCTAAATTTAAAGCAAAGGGCTCAATCGAATGCCGTTACTACACCTGCTGGTGCAAATTGTAGAATGCCATCTATGTATGGTAAAAGGCATCCTTCAGCTTTGGAATTAAGACTCCGAGAACAGCTTTATGTGAGCATGGAACCATATGCCAACCGCCCTGCTAATGCTGATAACTGGCTTTATACGTAGATCATCATTCTTAGAATGCAGGCATCTGCTGAGGCACCGCAGCGTGTTAGTCATACTCCTTCCATATATACAGAGGAGGTTAGAGGGTTTATGCTGGGCAATTTAACCGGAACTAAAGGCTGCTATCACGAAGAAGCAGAACCAGAGATGGTGGTTTGTCGAAGAATCTCATCGAGCTTCTGGCCGCTTTTTCTTTCTGCTTACTATGTACAGATTGACTACTAAACCATTAGTTCATCGACTACTCTTTCAGTGCGAAAAAGTGACTTTGTATCGCCACTTGACGCAATGAATTTAGTCGAAGTGTCGTCTCACGTCACCACCGATTAACTGAAGCTGACACGGAGACATGTTTATGTGCAATCGCACTGTTTTCTTGGGATAGTGTTGTGAACTTCTCTGAGCGACCGTAATGCTTGTTCAGACAGCAGTGTCAAAGCTGATCGACGACAGTTGTGTACTGTGACATTTCCAATCTGCTTTATGCTGGGCATATATATATATATATATATATATATATATATATATATATATATATATATATATATATATATATATATATATATATATATATATATATATATATATATATATATATATATATATATATCTTTTTTCGGGCGCGATCTCAGGCTGTGTATGGTTTGCCCTCTTCTGTGCGAACGGGTTGGCGGCCATCGCCAATACGGTCGGTCGGCAACAATTCGATCTCGCGGCTTGTGTTATGATGACTGAATATGAAACGACCCTTTTGAAATCCGAACACCAATTGCCTGTGAACCACAGAGCACGCGTATGGCTCTGACTCTGCGTGTCCACCGACCGACACTCGGTGCAATCGGCTCATTAGTTGCAACATCACTGTTTGACGCGGAAGCTTGCCACTTTGTTGATTCCCAAACCTCACATTAAATGGGCTGCAACAGACTCTCTAAAGCACTTGACACGGCCTCTCTCTCTCTCGTCACACGCTGCAGTTTAAAGGGGGAGGGCACCTCCTCTTGCTCCAATCTCGATCCACACGTCACTTCCGGCTTCTTCTGTTGACAATATCTCACACTCTCGTTCCGATGTCAATGGCTTCACCTGCCAACTACGTCGATTCTGACTTGATTTACGTCTTCTCTTTTCTCAGCCAACAGTGTCCTGCAGCAACTATAAGCAGAGGAGTTGAGCTTATTGCTCGTCCATCACCTTGCAGCTAATTGGAGTTTCTCTCATCTCCCGCCAAACCATGTTCATAATGAGTTCCGTGGGACTGCCGATTCTTCTTCTCGTGTACTTTATGTCATCGATGGTTGTCTTGCGCCCATGTCTGTGTGGAGAAGCGACGACGATTACCGATGCTCAGACGATCAGCGATGATGGTATGTAACCCAGTACTGTACTTGCGAGTTGTTGAATTGTGAGATTAGGAGCTAATAATGGATGTGTTTCTTTGGATGCATGCAGCAAAGGCTGTCGATCAAGGCGTAGCGTATGTGCTTATGGTTGTGGCTCTCCTTCTTACCTATCTCGTCCATTGACAACTGGTCCGAAGGTCCTCCTGCGATCATATCTTGTTTTGCAGATTTGACTGCTGTAACATGACTTCTCGGTGGGGATTTAGGTTGGTTCTCCGCGAATATACTCGTGTAATTTACCGAATAAACTTCAGGCATGGGAGCATCCTACGTACAGCGTTTTCTCGACACTCGATACGCATCGGTTCATATTTTAAACGAGGCTGCACTCGTTGATTATTGCAGTCTCGTTTAGCACAGAATCGGTTCCAATGCATTGCTGTAAGAGGGCCAATCACAAAAGCTTCAACTTACCAGAGATAAAGCTTACTAAGCTCTTCGTTAAAGGCCAGCTCATGGCATAAAGCATACCCTCTTTGATAAAAGTATTATCCTTTTTTCGTTTCTCTACTTTAGTTTAGATAAACCGATTGATGAAAGCATTTGATAAAAGCGTAACCTCTTTGACAAGAGTATCAAACAAGGCATGGAGCTGTCCAAACCGACCCGCTTTTGGACCCGAAACTCTTGCGTGACATTATTTTCCTCCTCCTATGGCTGGAACGGAAGACGAGTGGCAAGCACTCCATATGCTTTTTCTTTCTTGGGATGAAAAATTAGGACGAAGGTAAAAAGCTATAGCAAGTTAGACGACACACACAGCAATGGCATGCCACACCCACCAAACAAAAGTAGCAGTCGAAGGCTGTATGTGTGTTGCTTGGTTTGAATCTTATTAACATGCCACGCCTCTAAGTTTAGTTTCATAGTGGGTAAAATTTTAAGTAATGATTTAATGAGTGCATTGCTATTAATCTGAACCTAGACATTTTGGGCTATCGACAAATTAATGAGCGTGCAATTTAATACGAACATGTTAAGACCCACCATGTGTTTGGGCCGAAAACGAGAAATCCGCTCAAGGTGCGACACCGGGGCTATGCGTCGGTGTCGCATCAGAAACCGCACCATGGACAAACAGATACTTTGTTATGTCAACCATCGGAAGCCAATACAAACAAATGACCAACTTCGAGACTAATCATGCAAATACACCTCGTCATGAAACTCTAGAATCTAAACGTTTGGGTAAAATGGGGAGTTAAATAGGATGCCAATGAGCTATTCAAACATAATGGAAATACAAAGCTTCCTCAGCCACCCCAACAACATCTAGTGTCCAATTTACGGCGGTGCAGAATCTGTTATTTCCACACCAACTTAACCACTCCTACTCCTGTTTTAGAACGGCACGTGGAAGTGGGTGCGCAGAACCAATCCAAAGCAGCCAATGGATACTCGGGAATCACTCTCCTTCTCAGACAAAGGCCGTCAGGTAAAATGAAGCAGATACGAACCTACAGAACAAGAAAAGCAACAGATTTTGATACCCGATACAGAACAAAAAATAATTAACAAAAAGCACATTACTGCACAACTTTTATCAAGTCGCTGGTTAAATCAGTTCAAGACAACAATCCAAAGGAGTGCTAGTGGAGTTCTACAGGAGGCCCCTCTCCAGCCCCACGAGATTTAATTAAACAAACACACCCCCACCCCTCAAAAGCCCTCTAGCATCGATAGCAGTCATCTTGAGGGAAAGCAAACTTTCAGCCCACAGAGGCCAGAGCGGGCATGATTAGGGAGCACATAATCTAATACCCAACTCATATTCTCAAGTAAAGGCCATCTTGAGGGAAAGCAAACTTTCACCCCACAGAGGCCAGAGCGGGCATGATTAGGGAGCACATAATCTAATACCCAACTCATATTCTCAAGTAAAGGCCATCAACTTAATAACTTTTACAACAAGACACAACAAACGAGACCACAAAATGCACGAAATTGCTAATAGTCATGCTAACAACACCTTATACCATGCAATACTCAATGGTATTGTCTTCATCAATCAGTAGTTCTTTCAAGCTCCAAAGACTACAACAATAACAAGAAGCCGAAATATCTGAACTATCTGGGGACAACTCAATGGATTTTCTTACAGCCACTGACCACTGATAAACATGATATCACTAGTCAAGCTAAGAGTGACCTGGTCCTATACAAAAATATTAAAGTCGATCCTCAAAACATTTGAAGGGATCTTATGGCGACTATCAAGTACCTAATGAACCACTCTTTTTTCAGGCTTGGGACCTATAGTGAAAAGATTCAACGATATGTGGGCAAAGGCACATTCTACAGTGAGACAATCTAAGATATGACCAAAAAATAAGAATTTCTCAAGTAAATATAAACACAACTAGCATGGACCACTTGATACACCCCCCAAGGGGATATGTCCTCTGGCTTGAGAAAGTATAGGACTTTATTTGTTTATCTTTTTTAAGTGCTGGAGTTACTACCCTTCTTCTCCACATAAACTTTTTCGGGGGATTCACCCACAATGTTGCAGGCTTGTATCTTATCCCAAATACTTGAACGAGTACGTAAGCATGTCTAAAATCAATTAATGGAACAGATGCCAAGTTCAAGTTGGGAGTCCAATGCGGCGCAAGCACTTCCACAGGTGAGTTCTTGCAGTATTGACTATTGAGTCAGGGACTTGTACTCATTTGTAGGGCAGAAATCTTGTACTTTCCTCTCAAGACTTGTATACTTTGAAAGCGAACCTACATCCTTTCATTATAAAAGTCCCAGATCCAAAGCAACCCAATTTCATTGAAAGCTAACCTACATCGTTTCATTATAAAATCCCAGATCCAAAACAACCCAATTTGATAATACACAAACATCTTCCATAAATGATAAGTCTACCAACAACATCCTAAAATGCTTTATGACAACGATATAAATTTAAAAGATGCTTCGAGAAGTGTCAATCATAATGTTGCTACTAACAATACTAAAATTAACTCAATTAAAGATATTACCTAGATGATAGCCTAGTATATTTTTAATAAAGCCTAACTGACATACTAACAAGTGAAAAAATAACAATCATGACATCGATTAAACTTTAATATATCATCTCTCAAAATAACAAATTTCTTAATACAATCATCAGCATGTCAGAGTCCTCATTCCATTTTACTATCCCAGTCAGTAACGTAACTCCCCACTTCACTAAAACCTAAAAAGGCATCTGTAAAAATAAGCCACAAACAGTAGCCAACACTAATGGAATCTAATGTGCCATGCGCATTTTAAGATTTCCAACATGAACTACTTCATTTGATCATTTTGACAGAATAAGAGTGACGACTATAAAATATTGACAAAAAATATATAATTCTGTAGAGACAATCAATAATGCAAAACTAAGTCAACAAGGTCACCATTAACCTACCCGCTAAGGTTATCAGCAGAATCACCATCATCACTGTCTTCCTCCTTATCTTCCCTGTCCTCTTCATCATCTCCCCTACCCTCCTCTGTCAATTTTGCAATCTCCTCTTGTGCCTTCTCCAAAATCTGCCTTTTCTGCACCTCCAAATCCCTTTGGAACTCCTTCCTCATCCTTTCCAGCTCTGCCATCTGCTGCCTCTGATGAATCTCCATCTTCTCATAGATGTCTCCAAACTTCTGAATTGACTCAGCAAGCATCCTAAAAGAAGAATCCGAGCACCTCAAGACATTCATCCTCTTTGGTGGGAGCCCATCGGAGTCGACATCCTCCTCATCACAATCACCCTCGTATCTGGTGTTCCCCAGACCGTCTCTCTTCTCATGATTGCCACTACAACGATTCTGATAGACGCTGGAACTAGAAAAGAGATGTGGCTGCTGCCGTCCTGGCAGCGGTGACGGGGATGACATCAAAGTGTCCATCTTCTTAAAAGAAACCCATTTGCTTCCAACATTCCCATCCTCTGCCGTGCTCGGCTTCTCCTTCTTGTACTTCTCAAACCGATTCCCACGATAAGCGTTGGTTCGATTAGCCTTAGAGGCCAGCGAGACTTTCTTGGCGATATCACTGCCCTCATCCGCTCGGCGGCTCCTCCGACCGTTCTGAGCGAAGGGATCACCCCACGGATCGAGGAGGTCGAAGGTCGAGGTCCGGGCAGCAGGCTTGGAGGATGGAGCGGAGACTTCGGGGTTTACACGCGGGGCGAGTTCGAACCCCAGGGCGAGTTCATCGATCCTCTTCCGCTTGCCACGGCTCTCGGATGAGGAGTCGTCATCGTAGTCGTCGTCCATGGGCTGATGCATGTCGGAATGCTCCTCCTCTTCTTCTCCTTCTTCGTCCTCGTCATCGTCGGGGTAGCGACGACCAAACGGGGATGAAGGCGGGAGGTCGCGGAAGGGGGCCTTGGAGCGAGGATGGGGAGGGAACCGGGCATCGTCCATGGGCAGAGGGGGAGGGGGAGGGCCAGGGCGAGGGCGAGGGCGAGGGGAAACCCTAGACTAAGCGATCGATCCGGGCATTCTAGGAGGTGACGCCGAACGAATGTGACACACGATCGATGGCCCATATGAGACTCGCGGGCCGGGTCGGGTTTACGACCCGCGGTTTTACCGAATTTGGTGGCGGTGGCCTGTCTGATCATCGAGATTGAGTCGTTTTGCATCGCGCCAGTCCAACGTCGGATCCAATTCAGTAGCCCAATTCGTTCTCTTGTTGCGATTCACGCAACACCGCTGCACCAAATAGTGTAAGAAAAATTACTCTCACTCCACGGAGGGTCGAAGATCTGTTATTGCGAGGTTTAGTGTAAACCGTGGGTAATTTGAATCAACGGAATCCTAATTCCACCGCAAACTAGCTAGTTGAACTTGGAATTGTGTCCGAGAGGTATTGTTTTGGCCGTAAAAGAGAAATGAAAAGTTTACGGTAATTATGTAAATGATGATGGTCCTGAGGATCTTTTTGTTCCCAGCTTAAGATTAGGGTTCGGCGTCCTCCTGGCGGGAAGAGTTGTTGGTGAATTAGAAAAGGCTGCCTGATAACGGACGTCGCGGACGCTATGATCCATTTTTCTTTCGGCTTTGCTTCCTTACGGCACAGCGATCAGCAATCTGCGATTGCTTTTGCGTATGTGACGGAGTCTATCACGTGCATTGGCTTTATTGATGATGATAATAGTTTGGCTTCCTCGGATTCGTGAAATCTGCAGTGTAACGAAGAAAAATGTAAACAAAAATAAAAGGAAAAACAAAGCAAATTTCACTTGACGACGTTGGAGCAATAATGCAAAGGCACAGGGTGCTTGTGGACGAAGTTTGTTTAAATTAATAATGATCGTGTTAGGTTATATAGTTTGATTTGATTGTGAGTACGATTATCGATCAATATAAATTTTTTTTTAATTATAATAGAATTATTTAGGAAATTATCGAAAGTCTCTCCTAATTATCATAGCTCCTATGCTTTAACCTTCCATTGACAAAACACCAATTATTGATATTATCGATTTATTTTTATTTTTTTATTCTCTAATCAATCGCTCTCAGCTATCTTAAGAAAGATAAGAAAAAAAGAGAAAGGCGAGTCTCATTCTCTTTACATATCAACATTGTTATAATTTTTACAGATCAAATAAAGATTTTCGAAATGTCATCGAAAAACACGTATCGTATATTTAATCCATTATTATTTGATTTTAGTTTCTAGTTAAAAAAAAATTCATATAACAATATCATAATCATATTTTTTTTATGCTAATAATTAGTATTAGAGTCATGTTTTTTTAAATCAAATACTTTACATTTGTTTATTAGCACCTTTTCCTTACAAAAAATGTTATTTAGTTCTAATTTACGATGCTTAAATAATTTATTTATATTATTGATCTACTTTTTTCATCTAATTTGATGCTTGCGAGCAATGCAAGGTTCCTCATGTCTAATCGATAGATCATTGTCGACTGCTTGCTGTTGATAATACTATTGTTGAGGGCGATAGCCTCTCGTGATTATCAACCCAATTGTAAATAGTAACTATATACATATGCAATGGAAGCTGCATGGGGTGCAATAGCCGAAGGTGATTGCATATAGGTTACTTGTGTGCAACAGCCTTATAATGGTTGGCCTACCATGGTCGTAGGCGATTGAAGCAATGTCACTGCCTATGATGGATGTGACTGCTATAGTAATAACACTATGATAACATTTTTTGGTCATAATCAACATCAATTGGATACTTAAGGTCATGACTCACAACAATTGCATGATGGGCAAGAACAGTTACAATTGAGCGAATACATGAGCATAGTTATGCATCGCAATGACTGTGGGGGGTCGTTGATTAATGCAAGTACATAGATGCACAATGTGATGATCATTAGTAGTGCATGGTAGTAGAGGTGTTCCACTTGTAAGGAACATATGTGTAGTGAGAATAATCACACATATAGACACGATGACAAGGGACGATAAAGGAAGTTCACTTTAAAATTTATATTTATATTAGTTGGAGGGTCAATTTTTTGAAAAAGTCCAAAACAATCACTTATTGTGTCATCAATAATGAAAGCTAAATTTATAATATGATTTAAGGCCACAAATCAAGTTTTATGGTTATAAAATTTTATCCTAGGACTTAGTGTAATCAACTCAATTATCAAACTACTGAAGATTTTTTGTGATAACACCGTAGCAGTTTTCTTCTTTAAGATTAATAAATACTCTATTAATTTTAAGCACATCAAGATAAAATACTTGATAGTTAAAGAAAGAGTCCACGAACAACAAAATATCAATTAAGAATCTAAGCACTACCATAATGATTACTAATTAATTTACTAAAATTTTACGGTCTAAAGTATTTAAAGAATATATTCTTATATTTAGGTTATGAGTAAGTTATAAAAGATATGATGATGCATTCATAGGTGGATGTTATTATTAATTTTTTTTCTTAACTAAAGTTATTTATTTTTATTTTTTGTTTATAGTTATATTTATGCATATTATAATTAAATGTAATAACATGATTGTCTTGATAAGATTAAATTATATAGATCATTATAGAATATATTAAGAAAAACTAACAGTATTGTAGTGCATAGAAAGAAATATGATAAGATGACATACAACTATTATATGTAGCATTTGTAGTCAGACTTAAATATAGTATTATTGTACCTATTGAATTTATTGATTTATTTTAAGATTTATAACAATGCATAAAATACTTTTCAAAAAATTTCTAAATCTAATTAGGAAAAATTATTTTTTGGAAAAAAATTACTTTATTTATTTATTTTGATTTTGAGTTTTTTTTATATTATTAATTAATAGGTCAATTGGGATAATGTTAAATAAAATAAAATGATGTAGAAAGATATATATTATTATTATTATTGTTACTGGATCTTAATTTTTGATAATTTAATATAATAATAAAATAATTGCGAGCATGGAAAAAGCGGGCGAGCGGCGATGATAAAACATCAACATATCAATCATCATCGTATGTGCGGTTCGTCCGCATCATCGCAAGTGGTACCGTTCTTGAATTTACGTGTTCACTGCTCGCTTCATCTTTTCGTTTTTCTGTTTTGACGGCACCGACACCATCGAAGCGGACGCGATCTACTCGTGCCGACGGCGACAAACACGAAAGCCCCGCCGGCCCGCGCGGGGTCCTTCGTTTGTACCGCTGCGCAACTCCGACGATTGGTTGGGCATCCATCCTAGAATGTCCATTTTATTATTGCCCACTCTTCCAACCCTCTCCGGCTACTCTTACCTCAGTAAATATCTTATAATCATCGCTCTGTGCTGGAACATATATCGGACACCGATAGTGACGTTGGCTAATCCTTTCTGTGATATTATTTATAAAGTGCGAACCAGTGGTTAAAATGGTATAGTGGGACCGGATCGAACCCCGCTGACACTTTTTATGGCGAGTCCTGCTGTCTACGGATGTAATATTACAAGATGGACTATTGTTCGCAGGCCACAGTCCCCTGCTGCATGACGTGGCATGTAAACCCAAGTAGCTTTCAGTCCCTAGTTGACGACGGACCACCCGAGCTGGTGTCGGCATTTGAGTGTAGCGGAACGACGAGGAGTTCATTTAGTTTGAGGGTTGGATCAAATTGCATCGAGCAGTGCACAAATGCAATTAGCGATGTGTTCCAGTCTAATCTATTATAAAAAGAAATGTGAGATACAGGAGCAGCAAGTCTAATCAATCCTGCAGTACTCGGTGATGGGTCCAGGAGCAACGAGATCACCGTTGGAAATGTGGTCTTTGGGAGGAGGATACCCAGTTGTTTTTCAAGTTTGGATATTATATATTACAGCTCGCGGTGATAATTGATTTTGATTATGATTCATTTCGAATCGGAATCAAAATTAAATTATTTTAACGATTTATTGATTTTAAATCGAATCAGAATGGGATCAATACAGTTCGATTCTAGTTCCTAGGTTTAAAAAATTGAAATGATCGATTTGATAGTTTTTTATATAAACAAATTTCGATCAAATAGGCTATTGATCGACCATCGAGCTCAAACAGTCGGCCCAACCATCGACTGAGAAGTAAATGACTAGTTTGCCTCTCCCACCAATTATATATAAATGATTATATTTAGGAGTATTTTAGTTATCTTATAATTAAAAAATCTAAAAATATAAAATAATATATTTGCCCCTTCTTAACCAAATACCAACTAGTTTTGAGGGCTTTTTAGAAAAAAAAAATTAAAATCTTATAAATACCTTTCAATCTCCTAATTTTTCTTCCTTACTTTTGATTAAGTACTCATTAAAGCTTAAACAATCTTAAGCTCGAGCTCTCTTGTTGATCCAATAACAAGTGGAAGCCACTACTTCACCATCGAGGAGGCTTTTAAAAATTCGATCATGATAATTCAAAAAAGCCAATACATATCTAGATGTCTGAGTCAAAGGAAATCGATATGACAACCAAACTCAAATCAAACATTTTCAAATTGTACATCCAGAAGGTTTGAAATACCAATGGCTCTTTTCAAATTACTATAACCAAATTAACAAATTTAAAGAGGAAGAAAGATATGAAATATTTTGAAAGCATACGAAGAAAAAACATCTAACACAAGTCAATTCGAAGCAAAGTCAAACGTAAATTCTTGAATCTCCTACTTCTCCCTCTTTTTATTTTTTTGCATTAGCTGTATTGATTTCTGTTCAACATTTATTTTTCAGTTTTGATGAATAAGTTAGATTTTTCTGTTATTGTCAAGAGGCTTTAAATCCTGTCACACAATAAATTTCTCGTACCACCACTCTTACTTGAGCTTTACATAATCTTTATAAAAAAATAAAAAATAATTTATATAAAATTTTTTTAGCTTTGGACAACCGTATTTATATTTGTGTTGATATTTAGAGTGATCACTGCCAAATGGATTGTGTTTATATAAGAATCATTTATCATTGGATAAATAATGACTGGATCATACAAAAATGAATTATTGTTTTTAGGGTTTTCGATGAACAACATACCAGTGATAATGTTTATAAAATAATAAAAATAATTTTAGGATAATATTATTTGTTTTTAATTTTTTTAAAATTTGGTTTTGACAATGCAGTGGCAAATATCATTTCTATCTAAAATTACAAGAAATTTATCAACCTGCTTTGGAAGAATATCAATATGATAATGATTTAAGTATGATAATAATGTCTATAAAATCAAAATTGATAAATTATTTTTATGAAATTCTATTGGTTTATTTAGTTGCATGTGTTTTTGATCCTCAAACTAGATTAGATGAATTAAGGATTATTCAACCACTTATTATGAAACTATAGGAGTAGATATTGATATTGATGATAAAATTAGAGATATTAAAAAATTGATCATTAACTTAGATGACCATTATTGTGCTAATTATAGTAGACAATATAGTACCTCCAACACTTCTCCCAGGTGAAGTTAGAGGAGGTAGTAAAATATGTAAGGGAAAAAATTATTATTATAAATATTAAAAAAAAGGGATCATCGAGCTTGAACGCTTGATATATATTTAACTTCCTTTGAATTTGGTGACAATACCACGTGTATAGAATTTTTTATTATGAAATGATAAGCACAGTACACAACAATATTTTCAATCCTTAGTAATAATTACAAGACAATTATTGGTGACTCGTGTTTGAAAGTAGCCATGGAGCAAATCTTAAATATGGGAGGATGAATCCTAAACAAAATTAGATCAAACATAACCATCCAGTTAGTTAAAGTTCAAGTATGGATCGATAATTGGACAAAAGCGATGAAATGAAATAAAAAAAATTACCCTTGAAAACAATGACATTCTATTCAACATATCAATTGAAGGGACGTTCGAAATATTTGGCTTCAAAAGTGATTGCATATTTATAATTTTACTTAATTTTATAAATTATTTTGGCACATTTACACTCATGCATTTATTTTTCAAAATTAAAAAAATAAAATTATAATTTTTCATATTACAATTATATTTTAATTTAAAAAATAAAACTATATTGATTTCAATGAAACTAAAATCGATCGAATCGTAACCAAAACAAAAGCTAACGATTTCTATTCTAGAATTAATACTTGCCGCTCGATTCTAATTTTAAAGTTTATTAAATTAAAACCACTGATTTCGAAATGGATCGTGAAAATTAAGCACAGGAAAGACGTGGGAGGATCATCGAGGCCAGCCGACAATTGTATGTCTCTCGTTACAATTTACTCCGGCGGACAATCCACATCTCCTGCCCCTTGTGGTGTCCAATCCTCCCATCGCAGCCGTTGGATCATCCACGGAGAGCTACCGCCCGCCAAGGAAGAAGGGGACGGTGCCAACGGAGACCAGATCCGCAACCGACACGGGCGTCCCGTCCCGTTGATGACTAAGGAGCTGCGTTGGGCATACAAACTAATAATAATCATGGGATCTGCAGCGGTGCCCAAAGCTTTACGACGTGCACGCCCGTCGCACGGCGGCACTCTGTTTCTTAATCATCTGAACTACCCAATCCATACTGAATCATCTAAAATACTTGCTTGGTAGTCCCGATGCCTGATGAACGGAAAAGGATTCAAACCCAACCCAGGGAATGAAGTCAGTCAATCTCCCCTCTCTGTTTCATAAATCTAAAACTCACTCGCTCACCTGCAGCTTACTCTATGCTCCTCCCTCCAGTCATCAAGCAGTCCATCATCCCCCGTCGTGTCCCTTTTGACCTATTCCTTCCGCCTTCGGTTTAAGCCCAAACCTGCGATGCAGCAGCACTCACAACAGTCCGCTCCTTCCCCCCGCTTATCGTGATAAAAATTAAAAAGGAAAAAAAAAAGAAAGAAAGAAAGAAAGAGAGCGTGAGATAGGGAGAGAGACTCATCCCAATTGATTAACACTAGAAAACCCCACCGAGTGAAAAAAAAAAAAAGAAAGGGGATCGAGGGGGACAAGTGCACGAAAAAGATGTGATTGTGGCACTGGGGGAGGAAAGAGGTCATCGAGACCGTCCATTTGAGGAGCAAGGCATTTGAGCTGTGATTTGGCTGTTCACCTCGGGTATGCGCCCTTGTATTAGTTCGCTCCTGATCGTTTCCTGTTTCATTCATCGATTCCCGGGCCCCGCCTTTCATCCCCCGACGCATCCTTCGTCCTCCATAAGAAACATACACGACAGCAGCAGCAGCAGCAGCCGCAGCCTCTCTCTCTCAGTGTCTCCCACTCTGTGCAACCAGAGTCGAGCCTTGTTTCAACGTAGGAGGATGATGAGATGAGGAAACATGGCAGAGCGAGTCCGTTCTCCTTTCTTCTGCTATTATCCTCCCTCCTCTTCCCTCTGGCCTCGTCCTGCTCGGGGAGCCATGGCCACATCCGGCGGCTGCGGCAGCTCCTCCATGATGGTCATGGCGCCGATGACTCAGCTTTCCCCAACCCCCACCTCCGTGACGCCTACATTGCCCTCCAGGCCTGGAAGCTCGCCATCATCTCCGATCCCTTGAACCTCACCGGCAACTGGGACGGCCCCGGCGTCTGTAACTACACCGGCGTCTTTTGCTCCCCCCTCCCTTCCGACCCCAACCTCACCGTCGTCGCTGGCGTCGATCTCAACCACGGCGACCTCTCTGGCTACCTTCCCCACCAGCTCGGCCTCCTCGCCGACCTCGCCCTCCTCCACATCAACTCCAATCGCTTCTGCGGCACCCTCCCCCGCTCCCTCCGCCGCCTCGCCCTCCTCCACGAGCTCGATGTCAGCAACAATCGCCTCGCCGGCCCCTTCCCTGACGTCGTCCTCCGCCTCCCTTCCCTCCGCTACCTCGACCTCCGCTTCAACGAGTTCGAGGGCGCGGTGCCACCAGAGCTCTTCGACCGGGATCTTGACGCCATTTTCATGAACCATAACCGCTTCGCCTTCGACATCCCTGAAAACCTCGGCAACTCCCCAGTCTCCGTCGTCGTCCTCGCTAACAACCGCTTCCACGGCTGCCTGCCTGCCACCCTCGGCAACATGTCCCGGACGCTCAACGAGATCATCCTCGTGAACAATGGCCTCAGCTCCTGCTTCCCCCCGGAAATCGGCCTCCTCCGGAGCCTCACCGTGCTCGATCTCAGTTTCAACAAGCTCGCGGGGCCGCTGCCGGGCTCCGTCGCCGGAATGCTCAGCCTGGAGCAGCTGGACGTCGCTCACAATCTTCTCTCCGGAGGGATCCCGGCCTCGATCTGCGCCCTGCCGCGCCTCGAGAACTTCACCTACTCGTACAACTTCTTCACCGGCGAGCCACCCCAGTGCTTGGCGGTGGAATCGTTCGACGACCGCCGTAATTGCCTCACCGATAGGCCGAGGCAGCGCTCGAACCGCCAATGTCAGTCCTTCCTGTCTCATCATCCCGTCGACTGCTCCACTTTTGGCTGCAAGCCCTTCGTACCGGCACTCCCCCCGCCGCCTTCTCCGCCGCCGCTGTCACCTTCTCCGCCTCCGCCGTCGCCTCCGCCGCCATCTCCGCCACCACCGTCACCTCCTCCGCCATTTCCTCCGCCTCCTCCTCCACCACCGATACCTTACTGTGTCCGATCGCCATCGCCACCGCCGCTGCCAGTCTACTGCCCACGATCTCCATCGCCACCCGTCTACTGCGCACGATCTCCATCAACACCAATCTACTGTAAACAATCTCCACCGCCACCTCCGCCGAACTTCCCTCCACCACCTGTGTCTTTTCCGCCACCAAGCCCAGCCCATTCTCCCCCTCAATCTCACCCATCTCCACCACCTCCGATCAATTCCCCCCCGCCGCCGCCAAGTTCACCGCCGCCTCCGCCACCCAACTCACCCCCACCTCCGCCTCCATGTATAGAGTCTCCTGCGCCACCGCCTCCGTGCATTGAGCCGCCACCACTTCCGTGCATCGAGCCACCACCGCCTCCGTGCGTGGACCCACCGTCACCCTCACCCGTATACGAAGTAGAACCAATGCCGGCTGTTGTTGGAATTTCATATGCGTCACCTCCGCCGCCTCCTATCTATTAATTCTTGTGCAGATTTTCTTGGTCACCCTCGTACCTCTCCATCGCTAAAGCCATCATCTCCCTTTTTCTTCAGTTTTCTTGGCAAATCTTCCGTTGAAATATTCCTCCATCAAATTCTACATTATCCCTCTTCTCCTCTCTTCGTCGTCATTCGTCCCATCATCTCATCGCCCGACTTGGCTTCGTTGTCACTCCAATGGCTAGGATATTATTGTGGATCGTGAATAAATGCGTTGTAAGAGACAAGAAAAAGATCGAGGGAGCGTAGGTGCAGGGCAACTGAACGTATAGTGGAGCGTGAGACGCCAAGTAAACAATCTCATCGATGGCGCGTTCTCCTCCTCCACTCTGTTCTTTCCCTTCTCATATCATGCTATGATTCATCGAGAATACTCAGAATGCTACCTGCTGGTTTTGCTTTCCTCCGTTCGTAAGCTTCCTGTACGACGTTGCTCGCTGTCATTTCTGTATGTTTGGATGTGACTGCATGCTTCCTATACAACTGCTGTGCTCTTGTGCAACAAATTTGGTCTCTCGAACTCGATAATTGTGGAGAGAAGTGGTGGTCTGTGTTCTTTAACTAATTATTAAATCTATTTTCAATTCGAATAATCCTTGAGCTCTATAATATGTTAGCTTCAAATAATAATTGTAGGTTTTTTTTTATGAGCGCAAATATCTAGCTGAGAATAGGATACAATTCAAAGCAAACATATAACAATATATTGATTCAATAGTAATGAATGCAAAAGTTTATCATACTGGAGTAAGTATCAACGAAAATAATTAATAGATTAACTAGAATCTCTTTGATGGATAAGAGATATGCTCATAACAAATAATTGATGATCGCTACATATTGGATCATATGTTTATGAGATAAAAAGGTATCATATTAATCAATGCCTAATTATCCATTTATTTAAATCAATTATATGCAGCAAAACCACTTTGATAACGGACACATGATGTTTAATACGTATATATATATGTATATATATATATATATATGTATATATATATATATGTATTTATATATGTATATATTTATATATGTATATATATACACATATACATACACATGCATATACATACATACATATATGTATATATGACATATATACATATACTCATATACATATATATATATATATACTCTCATTCATATAAAAATTGTAAATAATTATGCATCGTAAGTATATATTCCACCTGAGAGAATCAATCATATGTTGTGGATAATATTCTCGATGGACTTTGATATCATTCCATGTGTCAGACCACAAGTTTACTAAGTATATCACCTTTGTTCTTCGCATAATATTCAGAAGTTGGTGTTCCCTCGCACTAGCTATTCGGAAACTTCGCCCTCCTTCCAAGCACAATCTATCATTGTTATGATAGACTATCCCTTCATCAAATCCTCTTGAAGCTCAATTCCTCCGATAGACTTCGCAAATAGTTAGTGAAACTATGAGAGTTCAAAATCTCATACCAACCCCGAATTACTATGAATTTTCAGGCATTGGTTGAGTTTGTCATGTAGATGGCCTATTCAATGGAAGTTATACGAGATTGTTGACCATGAGTACTCAACGTAGACAGCTGAGCCATAATCTCAAAGGGTGGGGCTTTTATGATTTTACATTGTCTTGAAAGAGGTCTTCAAATATGCACTCCAATTTGGATTTTGACCACCCAATAATGAAGCCAAGTACGAGGCTCTACTTATGGAACTCTGCTTGTGTCAACATTTCTTCATAATATATTTAACAGTCTACAATGACTCACATTTAGTGGTGAATTAGGTCAATATTAGCTGTGAAGCCCAAAATCCTGCCACGGCTAAATCTCTGCACAAAACTAAATAACTAATCGTCGACCTATCCACTTTAAAGTTCATGCAATTGCCTTGCGAAATTTAAAAAAAAAAAATGAATGAACTCTCTAAACTAGCTTTGGCAGCTTATCTAATATAGAATAAATTTAGTTCATCACTTATCTACATAAATTTAATTAGTCTAAGGATATTTTGCATATGTAATAAGTTATCATGTGTCAATGTCTACTCAATGAGGAAAAAGGAGGCAAATGCAGAAAATATGAAATAAATCAGATTCAATCTTGATTGTGTGGATTACAAATCTTGAGTGAAGATTTTAAAGATTCATTTTTGTAAATATGAAAATCTATTAATCACTAATATCATTAAGGGAAAAAAGATTATTTTCAAATCAAGTCATAATTATTATCTTCTTCAAAGGAAACACATCACATGTTTGATTTGATATGATTATATTTGTTTATTTATGTTGTTTTTTTTTAATTCTTGGCCATAGGTCTATGAAAAGAGGTTAGAACATTATAATACATCATCATGGTCCAGTCAACATTGACAAGTTTATTTTCAAGGTCCTTCCACTCTATTAAGAGGAGCACTATGATAACTGATGCACCATGGGTTCGATGGAATACCGTAATCATCATATGATGACCTTTAAGTCAAAGATATTGTACCCGAGGAATGGTGAAACTTAACATCATAAAATGCTTGTGGCTTTGATGGGGGTCTATGTCTTGTAGGTAGACAAATCTTTAGAGACGCATAGGTCCAGCACCGACTGTTCATCTTAAGCCCCTAGGTCAACCTTAGAAAATCCTTGGTAAGCTCAAGCCAACGAGCTACCTACTCGCACGTAAAGTTGTCTGGTCTTATTGACCAAACCATATAAACAAAGACCTTGGTGGAGCCACTCGACGGTGGTCGGAATCCCTTGAGATGGTGATGGGTGAACTGGTTTCCTTAGAGTTTGAGGTTTCATCAGTTTGCCTTTGTTGATTCCTAATGGAAGGGGAGTGTTTGACTAGTTATGTGCTTTGGTAACTCTCGTGTCAATGCCTGTCTCTCCTTCTCTAACATTTATGTGAGCATTGATCTAAGGACACAACGAGACCCTTGACTACTCTTCTTGCCTCCTTTTTTATCGATTGCCCAAAAGAGAATTCTTGAGAAGTTCAGTTCTACAAGAATAAAAGCTAAGTCATGTATGAGAATTTAGAAAAAAAAAAAACTCAAGTATAAAACAAAGAGCTCCAAACACACTCATTTGGGTGATGACATTGGATTCAAACAAGGCATGAGAGATTTGGAAGGATCACCCCTTCTGGCTAAGAAATATATATAGAAGAAAAAAAAAATTCCTTTCAACTCTTGCTAGTACTTGGTGCCCCTCGAATCTTATATTTACTTCGGGTTGAAAGGAAATATGTTGAACCCCTATGACAAATGTTATAGCATGAATGTAATAAAATAAGCATCATGTCAATGCTACGACCACGACACTCTCTAGCAAATGATACAAAATAGTGCTATGAATTTGATGCCACCTAAACAAGTGAAAGTTTCTTGTACAAGAAATATCATAATAAAGAAGGGAAGGAAGGAGAACCAAACTTCCACCTCTAGTGTGTCAATATAAGTATAAAAATAATGATTTAGCATATGAAGCCAATCAAAAGATCCAAGTGAAGAATGGAGCTTGGAGATAACTATAATCTTTAAGACTAACACAAGAGTCAGAGTTAAAAGGAGCCTATCATGGACTATAGTGCTCCACTATCCGAAGGAATAGTAATGAAGAGACATCATCTCTCACAACACTAACTCTAATCTTTTTTTGGAAGAAGAGTGGCTAGTAGAGGTCGAGAGAGGCAAAGGGATTGATGGCCAATCTAATTTCTAGAAGAAAAAAAAAAAGAAATAACGATAGAAGACATTTTGGACCTTTCGAAAAGGGTTTGGAGAGATTAGTGAATGCTCAAATTTTAAAGATTCGACATTGTCAAAGTTCTTGGTAAGCGTAAAGATAATGAAAACTCAAAAAATGATCTTTTCTTAGGGGTTGACCAACTATTGACTTTGTCACTCAACTCTTGCTTTGCTCGATGGATCAATTAACGGGCGACATGCCCACCTTTGATTGGACATGGCAAATTGACTAATAGGATCACAATTTCCTTAAATTTATTGCAGTTCGACTAGATGCTGAGGTAGAACTACTTGATTGACTAGGGAAAAATCGATAGTCAAGCAATGATCTCAAACTGTCGGGAATCGATTCACATACAGGCACCATAACCAAGGTACACTAAAGGTGGTTATGCGTACTGACTCCAAGTGCACTAGTGAATCGACGTCTCGACTAATGCAGTCGACTTTGGCTATGAAGCTTCTTTTTATTCTTATGCGGTTGAATCTTACCATGAAAAATCCTTCATCCTTGACGCGATGAAATCTAACCACGAAACATCCTTATCTCTAATGTGATCAAATTTAACTAGCAAGTGTCCTGAATCCAACCATAAAACATTCTTAAACATCCTTATCTCTAATGTGATCAAATTTAACTAGGAAGTGTCCCGAATCCGACCATAAAACATTCATACACTCTGATGCGACCGTACCTAACCACACACCAAGATTATCTTCAACATAGTTGGGTGAGGCCTCCCAACATATCAACCAAGTGCCATACCCACATCGGCGTCGAGTCGGCTCAATGCTACCTCAGTCTTATCTGCGATTGATGACAAACAGTCGGCAGCTAGATCCTACAAAGTACGATCATCCGTCATGGTCCCCGAGGAAAAATAACTTAAAAAGATCACCTACTAGTTTCATGAAAGTTCTACAGTTCCAAGCTGACACAATCCTCAACACGATTAAAGAGCTCAAACAAGTGCTTCGCGCATCTAGGAAACCTGAACAAGCATACAAACACATACAATTGGCACATCAAGCCACGCTTTAGTATATGTATGAAAAGCAGCAAAAAAAAAACCAAAAAACAAAAACAAAGAAAGACATTTGACAGAACCTTCTCATCAAGAGAAGTTCTACCTCTCTAATGCTGTTATTACAGCACATCTTCTTGCAACTGCTATTAAAAATCAACTTGAGACATTCTTCACTGCACCAACCCTTTGGCTCTCCTAATCAGAGAAGTAAGCTCAGACTTTTCAATCCTAACGCCTACCAGGCAATGCATGGAGAGATCCAAGGCATGAACCAGTCAACCGTCTCAATGCATGTTTATCCAAAAGGATTTCCTCCAGGAGGAGCAAATGTACTTGGGGGTTGTGGTTGGTAGTTTCTGGTTGCTAAATGCTGATCGCTCCCAGGTAAATTAAAAGAAGCTCCTTCCATGCTAAAACCTCTGATTGCTTGATGCCTGCAGCCATACAAACAAAACTGAGCCGCTTGTAATTTGTGATGTAATTCAAAAGAACAAAATTACAAGTAAAAGAAATATTATCATATAGTGTTCAGGTACAAACTTGTGATATGCATCCAATCAATGTGGAATGTTATAATCCAGTATTTCACCAGATTTTTTATTAAAATGGAATCTAAGAACAGGTAAAGGAGCCATACAAAAGAAATCACAAGAACCCATGAGCATGACATAATACAACTTTAACATCCCTATAAGTGAAGCACAGATTTCTAACATCTAATCAAGCTTATAACATACTGCATAGATATTGCAAATGAAACAAATAATACGCATGCCACTTTTGACACTCTGACCACTGCACTATTTCTATTGCTTCTGAATCATTTACAACTTCCTGATCTATGAATACTCTAAGCAGGTTCAGATTGATTGTTGGAGAAAATAAATACACAGAAAAAAGCAAATTAACTCCAAGAGACTTACGTCACAGGAAACATAGCTATAGTTGGTGACTGGTGCATAGGACCTGCACCTTGCTGTACCATATACGGACCTGAAGATTGAATTCCACCATTGGCATCAATGAATTATTAGACAATTATGATAACATGCCAGAAAACACAAATTAAAAGATTTATTATTTTACCTTGAGGCGCAGCTGACAGAATTTGCTGTTGGGGTAACCATTGTTGGGTGGGTAAGCTGGATGTATGCAGTATGGATGAATGACTATCCACATTTGGTAATGCTCCTTGCAGAGGTGCCAAATTTGGGAACTAAACGGGAAAGAAGGAATGATAAGAAATGGAACAAAGAACAAGTGAGCAGCTGCAGATCTTATTCCTTTCTTGAAAAGTTGGCAGTCAAAGTAACATACACCCAGAAGAGACTTGAATCATCCAACACACAAGTTGTTTTAGGGCATAATTATGTTATTATGCTTACAAATAATGAAGTTCCCCACCAAAATTACTAACTGTTACGTGAACGTGATGTCTAACATTATATGTGACGATATGGTTGGAAGTATTATAATCTGATGAAAGAATACAACTCATCCATCTGATAACATTGTATACAAAGTCGACAAGTCTGTGCTTGCATGATTCAAGTACCAAGCACACAATTATCACAACAAAAAAGTAATTAGTGAAATTTAGTTACATTATGATCTGGTGGCCATTGCAGATGCCTTGACTATTCCTAGTAACTTAAGAATAGTACATAACAAGCATGTATTTCCCATCGTTGCATCACTCCAGTTCACTCCACATGCTCAAGAAATCAATTGCAAAAAATTAGTGATATTACAGGAGGAGGCAGACACATCAATAAAACAGCACAGAACATGTTGGGAGAATGATGAAAAATCAATATCAGTAAGGGTGTTAAGATCTTGATTCAAGAATTCAGTAACATAGTACAACAAGAATTAAGCAGATGCATTAACAAACAGACAAAAGAGAGGTGGCAAAAGATATGATTACTATTAGTGGTATGGGAAGAGGACAGAGGAAGGCCTAACAAATTTTAATAAAAAATATAAATAAAAATTTAAATACTCTTTACTAAAGATATGACTCTTTATAAATCTTAATGACGGCAAAAGATCAGCGTAGCTGATTTCAAATAGTTGGGACTTTTATGACTTTGTTGTTGTCATTGTAGTTTAGGGGTTTGTTCAAGAACTTATTGTGTGCAATACGAAAGAAAGGTAACGCATGACCTTTATCCCTTTTCTTCCCAAGCTCACATATTGTCCACTTCAGAATTCAAAAAGGACTAATTTATGTTCAGAATAGAGTTGATTAGAATAAACAAGGAAAGATGAGCAATTGATGATATAGTTGCAATCTTATTGCAGCAAGCATTTCTCTGACAAAACATGACAATTTGGTACCTGGATTTCTCAGTTGACAGGCCATACTATCCTAGTACATCAGTCTCCTTGATTTTCATCACTACAATTTTTTCATTCTTCAGTTAAACACATTCAGAAATTGAAATTGTTTAGTTCAGCCAAGATCAAACATTAAACTCAGATTGGGCTGTCCTCATTCCCCAATTCTGAAATCTAAGGTAGCCTGACGTTAGTGTTGTTTTTAGTTGTCATATGCATGTCAGGGAGCCAACCTGGTTCAGTACCTAATTTGGTTGCAAGGTTGGTGTGCGGATATGAGTGGATTCGGCTGGATCCCTGCAAAACCCAGACATGAAGCATCCCAAATCCCTGACGTGACCAAATCTAGACATTAAACGTCTCAAATCCCTGATGCAACTGATTCCATTCATGAAACACCTCAAATCCATGACTGAAATTGACTTGATTAAATCCATCCATGGAGCATCCCAAATGCATGACACAGTTGATTCAGATCATGAAGCATCCTGGGTCTATGACATTGACATGCCAGGTCAGCGGAACATCCCGACCCTATGGTGTGGTCAAGTTGAATTTAGAAGCACCTTGACCACCCAACGAAATGGAAATCACTCAGCAATTTATTTCACCAAAACATTGTGCCCCGACACTCTACGTGTATTGGAGCACAATGGGGCACATGATATGGGAAGTTTACATCTTCACCATCCCGACACTCATATCAGACACTCCACCATGACATTTGAGTGACTCCTCAAGTCTGAGAAATGTCTGCCAAACTCCATGAAACTGCTCTCATGAAATAACTTCCCATGAAATTCTGACGCTTATTTGACCCCTCTTTAAAAGGGCTTTAGGTACGAAAATAACTTCTCTTTCAAAAACCCTATTTTCTCCACACATTCAACCTAAGCATCAGAGGGGCATTCATTGGACCTATCCATACACTCGCTTCATGACATATGTCGACCTTACAACCCAATTGGATTTGGTCCTGAATTAGGTTGGCTCCCACATGCACATAGGACAACCAAAAACAACATTAACACCTGACGTAATAAGGTCAATTGGTACCCACATATCCTTGATCAAAAAATGTTTAGATTCTCTGTCATGCAGTACAAAGTTAAGAAAAATTAAGGTGCTCAAGTGTGTACAATGTGGAAGATTCATTTGGTTCATCAAACTATTGAAGAATCAAATAGAGAATACCCACTATTTATGCAGTGGATCATTACAGAATCCCAAAAAGATAAATTAAAAAAAAAAAGACTCCAAAACATATTATAATCATCACTATAGTTAACATACCGTGGAAGCATGAACTAACTTTGGTTCATCAACAAAAGCAAATGGGTTTGATGATGTCAAAGAATGAGAATAAGCTGGCAGGACCTGCAGTGGAAAAGGTTGCAAGTCATCATAAAAAAAATGACATTGCAGAAAGTTTCCCATTAAAAGATGAGAAGCAGTAGCACATACAACTGCAGTTGGATATTGTGTACCATAGCCCACATAACGATGAGATGTCTGATAATAAGAGAATGGAGCCAATGTTGATGGATAAGTCATGGTAAAAAGATCCTGCAATTGAGTTGATAGTCATGAAGAATTTCCACTGCTTCAAGCATGTGAATCATTACAAGACCCTGTAGTCAAATGATTACCGCAGGAAGTTCTTTTCTTCTACTAGGCTTTGCCTCTGAAAAAGAAGACTCTGGTGAAACTCCAGCAGTGTGTTCATGAAGTGGTTTGTACACTACTTGAGATGATTGACCAGTTAGAGTAGCTGCGGTTCCATGTGAATTTGGTGCAACCTGAAGTGAATTGTGCACAAAACCTAATCAGTTATTAACTAAATAATGTAATCAGGCTAAAATATTGACAAATAAAAATACCTGGTTGCTTGGAGCCCCAATAACAGGTGTGCTGAATGGTAGATTACTTGACTGAACGTTATGAGCTTGAAGTGGAGAAAGTTGGTGCTGCTGCATGGTTGGCCATTGCCCAGAACTAGTCTGGTTGGAAAACAAATTGATCCCAGCAACAGATACGCTTGGAGTCCTAGCAGCAGAAGCAGTCTGCGGAACTGACAACTGGGATAGCACAGATTCCAGTGTGTTTACAGCTGGTCTCACCTGGGTCACCTTCAATTGGGAAGAGTCATCAAAAGATGCCCAACCTCCACTTTCAGCAGGCAAAGAGGCAGTTTGTTGGGGTACAGATTGATTAACAGCTCCAGCAACAGGAGGAACAGGATCTGCATCAAAATCAATCAAACTTCCAGAGCTTACCAATTTCAGCTCAACTGAATTCCCAATACTGGATCCTCTGCTACTTGAAGATGCCACATTCTGAAATATACCCTAACAATAAGTATCTAGCCTTAATAGTTTCCTATAAGAAACTCATGCTCAAGATTCAAGCAGGAAAAGTTACAATCCAGGAAAGAAGTTTATTTCAACTTGCAGTAACCATGCAAAAGAAATAATTTCAAAATAAGAAATTCATGCTCAAGATTCAACCAGGAGAAGTTACAATCCAGGAAAGAAGTTTATTTCAACATGCAGTAACCATGCAAAAGAAGTAATTTCAAATTGTAGTAACCCTGCAAAAACAGGTTCCACAGGTAGATAAATTGGAGATCGGTCAAGAAGTATGACTCAAGCAGACTACATTTCCATCTATTGTATGACACCCATGTATAATATCCATATCCTTTTTGAGTCTCATGCTTATAGATGAGTGGGTTTCATGACATCTCAACAATGCCTACCAAGATATCATCATATACCAGACACAAATCCAAGCAAAAGTGCATATTTCAGGTAAGATTCAATTCCTGATTATGAATTTATTGTGGATGTCTTTTTAAGTAGAATAATGAGATTTTCCAGGTTCTAGCACAACATAATTTACATATAACTAGTAAAGGATTACATGAGAGGTAAATGGATAATCTACTGAAGAAGATTACACAAAGACATTGCCGAAATGGATCAAAAGCAGTAAAATGTATAATATTTGCTTAATATATGGTTATATAAAATTAACAACAAAACAAACCTATCTTAGATGAACTAAGTGACTGTGTCATCCTATTTTAGTTCCACATCCAATGTGGGTGAACAATTGACTGATTTACTACTAACATCCTGGAGGTTTTTCTGGAGTTCTACATTCTCAATGGATATACTCCTCAAATATTGTAGTTGTTTTTTTTATTACAAGCAATAAAACAACTGCAACCAATAATATCAATATTAACAAACATCCAAAACAGGACAAAGAGGCAATCACTTTGATCTTGAATCAAGCATAAGTTTGGGTAAATATTTGAAATTTGAGAATATGATGGTTCATATTTGGTATGAAGAGTTTAAGCAAGTGCGCAAAGCATCACCATATTAATGATAAGACTAAGACACTAATTTCCACCAAAAGGAAAGTGCATAGGTGCATACACATGCAGACAAGATTAATTTACATAAAAAGCACATGAATGTGCCAGAAATACTGTCTTACTAGACACTATAAATTTCACCTGTACATGTGCAGAAGTACGAGGGAATTGAAGTCCACTTGGTTTTGCAGGGTCACCAATTGGAGCAGGTGGAACATTGCTGACTACTCCAACAGGTTGTGCCACAGGAGATTTAGATGCATCAGCATCTTTCTGTTGGTTTTGTGACCTCTCCTCAATCTTTGGACCATCAGGAAACTGCCGGTCCACAATATTGCGCTCTTGATTTCCGTATCCAGATTTATCATCTCTGTCAAAGCGACCAGGGCTTGTTCTGTAGTTGTATGCAGGACTTGCAGAACCAGGTCGTTCACCATAACTACGTCCGTGTGTATCATCATATGGTGGGCTTTTGGAACCCCTATTTAAATAAGAATCTTCAATATCACCCTACAAATTAGTAAAATTTGTCACAAGCAGATATGGTAAGGGATATCATATGCCTAGGTACCACAAAATAAGTATCATAAAAACCAACAATGTCAGAATCACACTATATTCAAGATGATAAACGTAGCAAATATTTTAAGATCTTACAGAACACTCGATTATCACCTTCACTCTTGGAGGTCTGTCAAAACTTCGTTCCCCTGCGTATCTCCGGTCCACATAGGCATGCTTAATGAATTCTCTAAGTCTGTCAATATTACTGAGACCAAATGTTGAATAAGTTTACAACCTAGACAGGTACAAAAAAGAAAACACTAGAATCAGCAGTAAACCTGTTATCAGGAAAGGAATGATGCTGCGGGTCCCACTCTTTGAAATAAATTTCTTTTGCACGCTGCATAAAAAGGACAAAGTTAAAAGATATCACAGGAAAAGTCAGAAAGAACTATTTTTTGAAGAGGCATCAGATTAAAGAAGTGCTTGGATGGGCAGCTCTCCAACCTCATTCCCTCCTTCTTGAAGAGCAGAAACTTCCTGTGAAGTAAATTTGGCCATGGATATAGACTTTACACGGTGTGTGAACTCTCGACTGAAAAATATAGTTGTGAGGTCAGCACAGAAGCAAAGAAAAATAGTATGTCATCCAAGATATTCAGCAAAAGACTCATTATCAAACATAATTTTTGAATAATCTTTATGATCATATATAGGTGCATGCCAATCAAGAAAGAAAACCAGTGACCAACAAAATAAAAAATAACTAAAAGGAGTTGACAAGAAACACTTACTGTATTCCGCTACAATTTGTACATATGAATGTCCAGAAATTTGTGCATACATATTGAGGCCCCTGTCAACAAGAAGTAAATTAACATAGGCCATCTTCCATAACAAAGATCATCTCACATAAAATCCCTACTCTAAGCAATGCAACTTAACGGTGTATGAGCTAGATGATAAAGAAGTCACAAAGAAAAAACAAACTAGTCTCAATATTCAGTCATTCTTCATGTAGTTGTTCTGTTATGCAA
The DNA here is from genome assembly GCA_023547065.1 of Musa troglodytarum. Classification (NCBI taxonomy): domain Eukaryota; kingdom Viridiplantae; phylum Streptophyta; class Magnoliopsida; order Zingiberales; family Musaceae; genus Musa; species Musa troglodytarum. Next base: position 19,314,525 of record CP097510.1, read on the forward strand.
ATTACTATGACCATATTCAAATACCAGTCATCACTATATGATTAAAAGTCCCTAGGGACATTTGTGACGCGACACATTTTGAAGAGATACAAGAAACATTTTTCATTTATGAAAAAGGACTAAATCACCCCACGCACTCCCATCCCCACCTTTTATTATTTCCCTCGAAAAGAGATGCACAGGATGAAGTACTTAGTCGATACACTTGCCACACATGAATATTTGTATTATAAGAACAAAAAAAAATAGCATCCATGGAGAAGGCCAAAATATATTGCAGGACAGCAACAAGAACCTCCAGAATCATATAAATTACTTTAAGACAGTTATGGAGCGAATTTTATGTAGATAAGCATACATCAAAAAGACTCATGGAAATGGAGTATTACTTTGAAACAAGATGGTGTGGCAAAAGCCTAACTTAAAGTAAACACAAAATAAGTAAAACAAACAAAGTTGTCACATGGAAATGGAGTTTCTCCTCTCTGTTCCAGCTGAATACAATTGAAAACTGTGAAAGAAGACTAACATAAAGTAAATATAGAATAAGTAAAACAAACAAAGTTGTCACATGTGTCACTAGAGTCAATGAAAATGTAATGATCAGATAGAATTTTAGTACTAGAATTGTTCCCGTTAAAAGTTTCATTTGTGACCAGTAATGTACTAGAATTTTAGTTTCTCCTCTCTGTTCCAGCCGAATACAAAAGTTCCCAAGCAGATAAAAGGGGGAGGTGGCAAGCAAAGCACATGAAACGCCCATCTGGGAAACAATAAAAAAAGATAAAGAAAATCAAGGTACATCTGTCAATTTGAGTGATGCTACTCAAGGCGGAAAAGAGAAATATAACTGGCATAGAATTTAATTTTTTACGGAATTTAATGTGTCATGTGTCTCTCACTCCACAAAGTTCTCAAGGAGGCTACAGTTTTACAAAATATCATTTGGAACCTATATCTTTTTTTTTGTCCAATCTCTCTGAATGTCTGGTTGATACCCCATGCGTTACTGAACCTACAAGTAAAACGAGAAAGGGTCGCCAACAAATGCTGAAGGAACCAGAACAACTAAATTTTAGATATATCTACATATAGTATGTTAAATCGGCAGAATTAACCTAATTCAACGACATGAAAAAAGGAGGAGAAGTTGAGATCTGGCTAGGGTAGTTGGGGTGACGAAGAAATAATGAAAAAGAGATTGATAAGAAGTAATACCAGACTGTTGCAGTTGATGCATCTCCGATTTGCAGGAAGCTTCAGGAGCCCGCGGATGATCCTTTCGTTCTTCTCATCCTCCCTCACCCGACTCGCCATCGGAATCCCCCTTTTCCTTGCTCCCTCTAGAAGCGACCCAAGTCCAAGAAGAGGTACAGTCAAGTAACGGAAAGAAAGAGCAACCCGGAAGTCCCAAAGAAATTGAGGGGCTATGCTAAGACTCCTCAAGATCTGCAGCCTAGCGAGACGGAAAAGGGAGGCGCAGAAAGAAAGCAAGAAAGGTCAAAGAGTGAGAAACAAAGAGACCTTTTTTGTCGTCACTTTATCCTTTTCTGTGTTCTCGATTAGGGCTTAGGATAGTGAAGAAACTTGGGCTCTCGCGAGAGCAGCAGCTACTAAAATATGGCGAAAGAATTGGAGCGGCGAGAGGGGGCACGGATGACGGAGAATCAGCCGCATCGATCGATCTGTCCAGATTCGGGGATTTTTTGTTGCTTCTGCTTCCCTTCAGATTGGGCTGCTGCTGATGCCGCTGAAGATGGATATATAGTTAATCGATGATAATAACAATAACAACAGTAATAGTAATAGTGACGGAGAGAGAAAACGGGAGAAGAGAGAGGCTCGCACGAATCCTGGTTGACCTCCGCTTCGAATGTCATTAGAAAGGGAGGAAGACGGTCTTCCCTTCGGTCTCTCTGGATTCGAGCAAAATACGTCGCCGGTGGGCGAGGGGCGCCTTTGGCGGCCCAGGCTGCGTTGACGCCCCCGCATTTGTCCTTGAGAACGCCCTGAATTTACACATATGCCACCGGCGCATTTAAGTTTATTGCCACGCTCCCGTTTTACCGAATCGGAAGCGTAGCTCCTGACCATCGGCTGTCATAATTGGCAATCTGATTCTGTCGGCAGATGCATGACCCGTGGGAGTTGCTACATCATCAAAAGTATACTCAGCCGCTTGTTTATCATGTATGCCCTACCTGTCAATCTGCGCTGAAGAGATGTTGGTTGATCGAGTATAAGAAACATGATCTCCGTCACCCTGCGGCTAATGCGCGTAGCAGAGGCTGGCTCTTCTTCTGCAGCGGTGTTTCAAGGAAATTGCGGCGTTCTACACAGATCATTGGCTCCTTTCTCTTGCTCTATGATCACTCCTACTTACCATCTATCTCGAACTTAATGTTGCTTACCTCAGTTTCTTCCTGCTTTGTTTTTTCGGAAAATGATTCCCTCTTCCTATAGTTGAAGTCCACTGGAAGAGGTTCTCCCCGTTGGCTTTCTGCCAGGTTGGGAATCGAAGCACCGAATTGGTTTTTTTAAGTTTACTGTTGAGTACTATTCGTTCCTTCCAAGAATTTTCACCCCACCACCACACACAATCATGACGCCGACTTGGGTTTTTGTCCGGCTGCATGTGATCGATGTTCACGAGCCACCCCGGCAACGCCATTAACGATTGGAAATCAAACAATGTTCTTCTTGTATTGCTAAGTGTTGATACCCGGTCACAACCATCCTCGAAGAGGGGCGGCGGCAAATGTTTCCGAACTAGTGGCATGCAGGGAGGCGGAGGCGGCCTTGTTCGTCCTCACCGTCAGCTCTTCTCGGGCCAAGAACGGAAACCAAGGAACAGATGCTGCATGCAGGGTGTACACTTCTTCGACGTCCATCTCTCTCTCCTGATGCCTGATGGTAGGATTTCCCTGTTGATAACTGTCTTCACTGTAATGCCAGCTGTAACATTTTGTACGAGAATCTAAAATGCAAATACGTACCGCTCGGAATCTGGCTAGAAATTCCCGGGTCTCTTTTCAATTCAACGATCTTCCTGAATATTCCCCCTACTGCAAGAACACATATACATCATCAAATGAATTCGTGTATATTTATAATAAAATAGTATTATATATATATATTGTATTTCTAAATGAAACGTATGTGACCAGAAACTCAACATAAAAAAAATAAAGTAAATCTTGAAAATGTCATGAAAAGAAAAAGAAAACCTTTGGATATATTTTGCAGAGACCATGGTGATGTTGCTTTAGCATTGAAACCAGGAGATAATGGTCTGTGTCAAGGGCTAAGGCCAACATACTGGTCTTTGGCCTGCTTTCGATAAGCTACGAGTATCGGAGAAAGAGAAGAAAAAATATCATGGAAGTAGAAAAGGAGAAGCTAATAGGGGAGAAGGACACGCTAGGTACTCGGAACTCCACTGGGTCTTCGTGCCCGTGCACCGAAGCTGGAGAACGCCACATGCACTATGTAGTTTACTGCCTACTCCCTTTCTTCTGTTTTAGAATAATAGACTTGAAGTATTTCGTGTCCATCAAGATTAATCGATCTGAAGTCTTTCAATTGCCATCAAGATTGTCTGAGAGAACTTATTATATATTTTGCCGAGGACGTGAACGTGGACTGTGGGCAATGCAGAACAAGCTTCGTAGGTAAGAAAAAATTCCCTTTAAAGTTCCTTGGAGCACCACGTAGCGTACACAAAATTTTGGTTGTCTTGAAAGAATGCAATGGGTTGTCTTCTTCTAGTATTCTGTCAGACAAGAACTGCGGCCTGTGGTGTGCATAGGCAGGGGGGGTTGAATGTTTCTGAACTGCTACAGGACAGTGAGTTTGAGCTCTGTGACAAACTTGCATTACTTCATGTCTGAGTTCGTTCTGCAGGCATTTAGACTACCGGAGAACATTGGGCTGTTAAGCATGCCAAGATATCAAGCTCTGCCATTCACTCTGAAAGTTACAAGTCATCTCGAGTGCCGGGCCTTTTTTTGTTGGTCTGCTAATTCCCTGTATACTCACTGCCCTTATCAACCAACGATGCCTCTCACTGCCTGCTGCAGTTGTCATTTTGGAGCTGTGTAAAGGCGGGTTTGCAGCAGGCAGGTGGAGGTCTCATGTTTGAGACAGAAAGTCGAAGAACACTGGACCATTCAACGTACTATGCGCATCTATGATGAATGTAGTAATAATATATCGGCAGAAACAGTTGGTCTCTACAGTTGAATCGACGATTGTATCGACTTGCGTTGTTTCAGTTACGCATTGCGGGGGCCGGCGAGAGACCCGAGCAAGAGAGGACAACATAGCATCCGAACACGAAGAAAAAAGCATAAAAACTATAATTATACTTTTTTAAAAAAATTTATATTATGATTGAAATCAAATAACTGTAGATTGATTTTAAGATATATATTTTTTAATATCATCTTAAAAAAAATCTCTATATAATATGTATATATTTTTTAGACCAAATGTCATTATTAATATGTAAGGAGAACTAAACTCTTTTTCCTCTTTTACTATCCTTTGACAGGACCAATTAAATTAATGACTTAAAGAGGATATGAGAGAAATTATAATCTCTCAACTAATGCCTGCGAGATATTTTTCTTTGATGCAACTTTTAGATGCATCTCTATATAAATTCCTAGAGGTCATGTCTATTTATAGGCAAGAGTAGAGGGTCTAGGATAAATTATCAATGGAGTTCCTTACATCAAGGACATCCCCTAAGGAATCCTACTATAATATGAACTTCTTTTCTATTGGCCAATACTGTTATTATAATCCAATTAGTTCTATCATATATCTTATCCAATTACAAAGGGTTATATTATCTAACATTCTCCCACTTGACCTATTAATTGATAAGATATAAAAGATATTCAAAATCAGAATAAACAAAACAAAATTTGTTTGAAAATAATTTTACCTAATTGGATTTTGAAAAATTTTGAAAAGCATTTTATACATGGCCATGAATTTTTAAAAACAAGCCAATAAGTCCAATAAACATAATAATACTATATTAAGTCCAACCATCAATGCAAGTTATAGCGGTTGTATATCATCAATGTCGTACTTCCTTCTATGTACTATAACATTGTTAGTCTTTCCTAGTATAGTCCATAATGACTCATATAATTTGTTTTGTCAAGATAATCCTGTTATTACATTCAACTATAATATACATAAATATAAATATAAATAGGATAGCAGAAATAAATAACTTTAATTATGCAAGAAAAATAATAATAATAATATTTTAAATGCATCACCATATCTTTCATAGCTTACTCATAAGCCTCATTCTAAAAATATTTTTTAAAAATATTTTATACTATAAAGCTTTAGTAAATTGATCAGTAATTATCATAGTGGTACTTAGGTTTTCAATTGACACTTGTTGTTTCTGAACTCTTTTCCTAACTACCAAGTATTTTATCTTGATGTGTTTGGAGCCACTAGAGTACTTGTCATTCCTAGAGAAGAAAACTACTACGGTATTATTACAAAATATCTTCAGCGGCTTGGCAATTGAGTCGATCACACCAAGTTTTGAGATAAAATTTCACAACCATAAAGCTTGATTTGTGGCCTCAAAGCATGTCATAAATTCAGCTTTCATTGTAGATGATGCAATAAACGATTGCTTTGTACTTTTTCAAAAAATTGCCCTACTGGCTAATATGAATATAAATCTTGAAGTAGACTTCCTACTGTCGAGGTAATTTACAAAATCAGCATCTGAATATCCTATTCCTTCAAGCTGATCTGCACTCTTATGTATGAGTATATAATCTTTTGTCTCCTGTAGATATTTTATTATCTTTTTTGTAGCTTTCCAATGTTATATTCCTGGGTTGCTCTGATATCTACCCAGTATTGTAATTATAAAACTGATATCTGGTCTTGTATAGGTTTGAGCATATAATAGACTTTCAATTGTGCATCCACAATAAATATTTTTCATTTGATCCCTTTCTAAGTCATTTTTCGGGCATTAGTTTTGACTAAATTTTTCACCTCTAACAATAGGTGTATCATTGGCTGAGCAAGGCTGTATATTAAATCTCTCCAAGATATGATTAATATATCTTTTCTCAGACAATTCTAATAATCCTTGAGATCTATCTTTGAATATTTCAATGTCAATAACAGAGGCTGCCTCATTCATATCAACCATCTTAAAGTTCTTGTTGAGAAATATCTTAGTTTCATGCAATAAACCAAGATCACTACTAGCAAGTAAAATATCATCCATATATAAGACCAATATAATAAACTTACTCCCACTTATCTTCAGATATATACATTGATCAACAGTGTTGTCCTTAAATCCGAAGGAAATAATGATATCATGAAACTTTATATACCAATATCTGGAAGCTTGTTTAAGGCCATAAATGGATTTCTTAAATTTACAAGCTCAACTTTCTTTTTTCCTTTTCTATGAATCCTTCAAGTTGTTCCGTATAGATTTTTTCATCTAGATCTTCATTCAGAAATGTTGTTTTCACATCCATCTAATGTAATTCAAGATCATAATGAGCTACTATTGTCATGACGATTTTCAATGAGTCTTTTTTAGAAACCAAAGAAAAAATCTCGTTGTAACCGATATCTTCTTTCTGAGAAAAACCTTTGGTCATAAGTCTAGCTTTATATCATTCGAAATTTCCTGTTGAGTCACATTTTATCTTAAAGACCTATTTACAATCAACTCTTTTATAATTATTAGGCAATTCAACGAGTTCCCAAACACCATTCTGGACCATTGATTTTAACTCTTCTTTCATTGCATCATACAACTTTTCAGAATCATTACTTTTATAGCTTGTGAAAATGATAAGGGGTCTCCTTTTATTCCTATATCATAATCTGATTCTTGTAGATATACCATATAATCATCAGAAATGATATGTTTCCTCTTCCTTTAAGACTTTTTCAAAGCTACCAATTGTGATTGTTCTACAAGATCATCAGCGACGACATCAACATTATGTGAGAGTTCATTAATGTTATTTTGTTGTTCACCCTCATTAATTCTCTTATTGACTTGAGGAACAATAATTTCTCGAATATGAGATTATATGGGAGAATTAACCTGAATCTCTTCAATATCAAAATTAATCCTTTGAAATTTTTCACTCTCATTGATTTCACCATTTTCTAGTAATCTTATATTACTAGATTCTACTATCCTCATACTATGATTAGAGTAATAAACTCTGTATCCATTGGACTTTTCTGGATAACTAATAAAATATCCAGAAATAGTTCTTGGATCCAATTTATTTTCATGTGGATTGAATACTTTTATCTCTTGAGGACACCCCCAAATATGTAAATGTCTTAGACTGGGCTTCCTACCAGTCTATAACTCAAATAGAGTTAATGGAACCGACTTACTAGGAACCCTGTTCAAGATGTATATGGCTGTCCTAAGAGCTTCCCCCACATTGACTCAGGTATAAAGAAATAACTCATCATGCTCCTAACAATATCCATAAGAGTACGATTTCACCTTTCAGTAACACCATTTTACTATGGCACACCTAGTAAGGCATATTGAGCATAAAATACCCCGTTGTTCTAGGAATCTAACAAAAGGACCAATATTTTAATCGGATTCATCATATTTGTTATAAAATTCATCACCCCTGTCAGATCTGACAATTTTAACTTTTCTATCTAATTATCTCTCGACCTCATTTATGTACACTTCAAAAGTATCAACGGCCTAAGACTTTTTATGTATTAGATAAATATAGTCATATCTGGACAGCTCATCTATAAATGCGATGAAATACCTTTCTCCACTAAAACAAAGAATATGGAGTGTCCGTAGATATCAGTATGAATAATCTTAAGGAGTTCTTTACTTCTTGTGATATTTTTCTTTGTATGTTTAGTTTGCTTTCCCTTAATGCAATCTATACAAACATTAAAATTAGTGAAGTCTAAATCTTCTAAAATATTATCTTTCACTAATCTTTTAATTCTTTTTTTGGAGATATGCCCTAATCGTTTATGTCACAGTATAGAAGATTTTTCATTATTGAAACTACGTTTTAATCCAACATTTGATTGCAGGATCAATAATGTCTTTGCAAACTCAAGATTCAAATTAATTTTATACAAACCATCATACAAAATTCTAGAACTAATTTTTATTGAATCATAAAATATACTAAGTTTGCCATTACCAAAAGAAAGATAATATCCTAACTCATCAATTCTAGATAGAGAAACCAAATTTCTAGAAATAATAGGAACATAACATATGTCAATAAGATCTATTAGATGACCCATCTCTAGGCGTAGGCGATAAATCCCTACTGATATCACTTTCGCTTTGAGACGATTTCCCATAATGATGAATCTTTCATGTTCTTTTGGTTTTCGTATTGCAAGAAATCTCTGCATATTATTAGTAACATGAGTTGAAGCACCAGAATCAATCCACTAAGTATTAGAAGGAATTTTTGTAATGTTTGATTCAAAATATACAAAGGTCGAGTTCATAAATTGTTTTGATGGATGACGCTTTAATTTCTTTTCTTGTTACCAACTCCTTGAGTAGTAATCATGACATTATATGAACTTTCTTACCTTAATCTCAATTCTTCCTGAACACACATACTAGTTAACTCATTCAAATCTCACTTATCCTTATTTGTATTATAGTGAATCTTGAATGGGTCAAACTGAGAAGGAAGAGAATTAAGAATGAACTGCACGAGGAAAGACTCATCAACATTCATGTCTAATACTTTAAGTTTTGTAGCTTTATCAGCCATATTGAGGATGTGATCTTGAATTCCTCGAGTGTCATCGTACTGAGCCGTAGTCAGTTTTTTCATTAGTGTGCCAACCAATGACTTATCAATATATTTAAATCTGTCTTTAATAATCTTTAAATATTCTCGTGCACTAGTTGCAATCGGTAATGAAGTCTTTATATTATTTATAATCGTCAATCTTATGAACATTAAACTAAGCCTATCAGATCTTTCCTAGACCTTCATTTCATTAACTTGTTCTACAATACTTTCATCAGTCAAATCTGCAAGCCTTTCAACAAGCAATGTTAAATCAAGATCTAATATGCCTAGTATAAATTGTACATACTCTAACCATTCTGAATAATTTGATCAAAAGAGTACAGGAATACTGGAAGCATAAGAATGCATCGACGGAAGTACCATTGTAAAATATAAAATAACATTAATGTTTTGAGTTTTCAAAATATGATGAACTATTGATATCATCTACATTTCACCTTTGGGTGAAATATTGACATATCTAATGTTTACTTAAAATTATATATGGAAGATTGATATCATCCTTGGGGAATAGTTTTGTTACCTTTGGGTATACAACCTGAAACTGCAAGGATATCCAAAACAGTATCATCCTACCCCATCACATAACTATTTGAAGTAAATTCTCTTTTAAGATTATCTAAATCTCTTAATTATGTATGCAATTATGAATATTATTTTCTTGATGTCATTTTGGACTAGTTCCTTAATGTCATTTTATAAGTTATTGGTCTAGGTCACTTTGGTGGCTACAAGACCAATACAATAATATAAAATATAGTTTAAAATTATTCTATAAATGATAAGATTTTTATTATAATTCACAATCCAAAAGCCTATCATCCTAGACCACTTTGGCAGCTACTAGTCAGATAAAACATATGGAGATGAGTTACAAATAATATTCATTAAATTTCTATAATAGAATAACAACCATAATAATTATTAAACATTAATCAGCAAAGGAAAAAACTCATATGATAATCGTAAATCATGATAATATATAAATCATACCTTCATGTGAAAGATAAATATTATTTCATAATTTCAATTATATACTTGTGAATAACTAAAGAAATATTCAAGAACAATAATTAGATTTTTTATTTACCACATGTAATCAATTAATCATGCGAGAAAAAATCATAAAAGGAACAATAATTTATTTTTTTATATATTAAATAAAACTAATTGATTTTATTTAATTTGGGCAAGTCTAGAATTGACTAAATATTTGCCCAATTAAATAAGTCGATTAAAATAAAATTTTGATCAAAATTTAATCCTTTCTAAATTTGATCAAAATTAAATTTAATCAATAATTAATTAAAATATAATTATGATTAAATTTAATTAAATTTTATTGATTAATTTTATAATTGAGAATATAAATAAAAAATTCTCAATTGCATAAGGGTAAAATCATAAATATGTTGACAGGACATAAGCTAGAATTATTAGATTTATAAATGACAGAACTATCAAAATACTAAAAGTATTAATAGAATACTTAGGGTAAAATTGTAATTTTAATTAAAAACCTAATTTTGCCAAAACTGCCTATGCTTGTGCTGCCGTCGTCGCCTCCTACATGGCTACACCGGCAAGGCTCATGGGCTGGTGCCGCCAGCGCGACGCTACGCTTGCCGGCCGTACCGCGAGGTATCAGGCCGTGACCGTCGCATGGGCATGGTTTCTGCCCACGCGAGGCTGCCGCGGGTGCGGTTGTGCCCACGTGCGTGGTTGTTGCTTGCACGACCATTGCTTGCGGGTGGCTACCGATTGTGCAGCCCCCCTGCAGCACCAACTGGCACGTGGCTTGTACCCGCACGCGGTTGCTGCCTTGCGCGGTCACCGCGTGTGCGCGGTTACTCGTGGCCCCTGTGACCGTACGCAACGAGGTCGACAACAATGTTGCATAACGACCGTCGCTGTTTCGCTAATATTGCCGGTAAGTAGGCGACAAAACATAATCAGGCGATAAAACCAAAGTAGATAGGAATATAGATCGACAGAATACAAATCATCTAAATATCATAAATCAAAAAATAACATATCTAAAGTTTTGATTTCAAGAATCTAGCTCTCATATCAATTGTAAGCATAAAAACTATAATCATGCTTTTTGTAATATAAAAAACTTTTATGCTAGAATTGAAATCAAATAACAATAGATCGATTTTACGATGTATATACCTTATGATGTCATCTTAAAAAGAAAAAAAAAAGATCTTTGTATAATCTGAGTATATTCTTTAGATCCAAAATTTTTTTTTTAAGAAATCTTACTATAATAATTATAATATAATCTTTTATCAGAATCTAATTAGTTGTATCTTATCCATTATCTAACACAGGCTACGCAGGCCTTCAGCGCATTGGAGTAGGCCTTTGGGGTAACGTTGGTTCTCGTCAATCCGGGGTGACCGATGGTGTGTTAGAACAATTCGACCGATGCGGCAAGTCAAAGCTCGCATGGAATCCTTCTTGCTTGAGCATTCCTTCAAGAACGTACTATATGACATGAGCTACTCCAGCTTAAGCATCCATCCTCATCTAAACCACATATAAATAAATATTTCGGCAAGAGATTCCCACATCACTTCGGGAAAAAGCTTGTCTATTTTTCTCGAGTCAGCATAATATCAAATGAGCCGTACCAATACTCAATAGATCGACCGAACCAAAAGAAAAAAAGAAAAGAAAAAGAAAGAAATCAGCTCTCGCCTGTTCTCTAGTCTGACCAGAATTTGGGACACACAACTATCCTCACAGATCAAAATGCTATTTTCCGGAAAGATCAGGTGGCTGTCGAGCCGCTAGCGGTGCACGAGTATGCAACCACTCGGACTGCTGGTCGTCCTTTCAGGCATTGGTCACAAGGGGGTTGCAACCACTTGAATTCTGTCGACCAAAATTTTGACTTCAACGTCCTCTCGCACTGAGCTGGTCAACTGGAGATGACCAACCAGAAGTAATCAAATCTATCTTCCGGGTAACTGGGCCACTCTGATTTTACAATTAATGTTGAAGCTTCGGTAAATTGATCAAGCGAGGCTACAATTGGCTACCTTCATTATAAGTCCAGCTCTCCCAAGGTTACTTGGCAGCGAGTGAATTCAGCATGGTAGATACTTTGAAAGTTTCAGCTGGTTCTTCCAAGCTCCTTGGGAGTTGCAGTGGTTGTAGCTCCGGCCGAACGGGGCGATCAGGATGGAAGATGATAGTGGATTGTTTCTCTCTTGCAATCTCTCCAAACTCATGTGTTTGCGTGAAGACACAGGAAGAAGAGGATGGCCTTGAGAGGAAGTCTCTCATAGAAAGCCATGCGGAACAGGTGCTAAAGATCAAAGATGTTCTCGATGGTGCCAAGACACTGGCTTTTCATCTGGAGCCCAAGGTAGTCGTTGAAGCATTCTTACCTCCATATTCTAATGAGATTTCCTTGGGCTGTTTAATAGCTGAACTCGGTTGTTCTGAAATTTGGCGTATCGCTATATCTATATAATGTGTGTATTAATTTGGTATATTGCATTTTTGTGAATTCTGCAGACTGTAGTTCTGAAGGTCTCGATGCACTGCAATGGTTGCGCAAGAAAAATTGAAAAGCACATCTCGAAGATGGAAGGTATAGATGAATTTTGCTGTTTGCGCATCGTTTATGTTCATTAACGTCAGGAAAAATGGGCAAAAAAAAAAAAAGATAATGTGTCTTGCTCTGCACATACAGTCCTCAGATCGAACAAATACCCTTTCAACACAGTCTTTTCTATGGTTCAGAGACGAAAACTCTTCAAATACATACCATATATCGTCTTTGTGATTTCTACTTGACTTGCTATTCTATAGTTATGCATTTCCAATTTTTCTCTGACCGCAATTCCATCGATATGCATAAATCTTCCGAAAAATTAGCAGGCTTGTCATCGGGGACTGACTTCCCATCATCACATGCTAGGAAGCATTAGCTCTTTCCAAGTCTCCTTAGCTCTCATATCTAGAACTTGTGCATCTTCCGGAATGAACTAGTGCTACCAGTCAGATTCCTTCTCCTGCTATACTTGTTGATGCCGAGGCTGGTGGGATTTTTCATCAGCTAAAAGTTATTTTTTTGTTAGTCGGAGAGAAAGAACTCCTCGCATTTACTTAAAAGAGTGACGTTTTCCACCGTCCTCTTGTGGCGGAATCGTTGCCTTGAAGTGCATGACAGCACAAGGGGCCATTGTTAGGATGGGGAAGAATTCATGGAAGCTTGAGTCGATGAACCATCGGGAGGCAAGAAATATAGATCTGTCTGGGTGACCAAGTATGAACGTGCGGACTTGCAGCTGTTGCCGGAGCAAAGTTTTCATTCGGTTCATATCTGTACTAATTTCACTGTCAATGACAGTGCGAAATAAAGTCGGCAGCATCTAAGAGAAGAAAAAGGAAGCGCTGAATCACCATGATCTACCTCACTCGCTCGACTCTGTGTTCTGTAGGAGTGAGCTCCTTTAAAGTGGACTTGGAAAACAAGAAGGTGGTCGTGGTCGGGGACATCACTCCATTTGAGGTGCTGGAGAGTGTATCCAAGGTCAAATTTGCGGAGCTGTGGTTGGCCTGAGCTACAGTTGTTGCTCAAAGAATACGTACTGTTCTATTGGTTGATGCAGTTTCTGGAAAGAAAAGACAAGGATTGGACTGGTGCAGGTGATTTATTAGCAAGAGCCAGGCAACTCATCTGCAACCCTGGGTTTGGCTGGTTTTTTTCACACTTCAACTCGGATATTATAAGCCCTCATTCCGATTGTCATAACCCATTAACTTGTTGAAACCAAAACATTATCTAAAACACACAGGCACAAGTTAATAGTAATATAACAATCAAGTCTATAAGTTTTCGTCTTCGACTGAAAAAAAGGTGTTACACCTATCATCAAAAGTGTTCCACAAAAGAATACATCACATGCTGCTGGGTTAGCATAAAACATTGAGAAATATTTCCAAAACTGTGATAAGACAAAACCATAAAAGGGCAAGCCAGGGATAAGGAAATTGGCCCATGCTCATAATAAAGAGAATATGTGCCCAAAATGCTTGAGATTACTCTCACAAGCAGTGCCTTCACACAGCAACAACTTCTAGCACCAGTAATTAGAGGACATGACACAAGGAGAGAGAGAGAGAGAGAGAGAGAGAGAGAGGAGCTAAAACACTTGGGCAGAATGAACACCTTTCAACCTATTTCTTCTCATTTTCCACAAACCATTTCTGATCCTTCAACTACGTAAGAGCAGCAGCAATTGGTGGAGCAACTACAGGTACTACCAGGAGTGTTGTGTTTCTAGTTACTGGATGGAAGGCAGCGCTAGTCTCCATATGCTCCCAGATCAATCTCCGTTTCTCCTCCATTGTCTTTTGCTTCTTTTCCTCCTCAAATTTCTTTTTGCAAGCCAAAACTAGCTCTTCGTCCATTTCAGAGAACATTTTCTTCACATTTTGTGTTAAATTCAGAACTGCTTGATTCCAGTGACTCTGGTGGTTCCTCTCTAAAGCTGGCAAAATGAGAGGCATGATTGCTTGCCGGTTTTGTGCCATCAGATTAATCACATGATTATTATTCCACAAGGACAGGGCCCTCTCTGCAACCTGAAAACCATTTAACATCTCTTCAAATTATTGACAATGGAAAAATAATAATAATAATAATAAGAATAAAGGTAGCTGCAAAAAAAGTTATGAATTTCAGTGCCAGAATCTGATCAAGACAAATAGAGTTGTAGTCGAGAACCACTTTGTCTACTAGAAAGGCTAGCTACATATACATCACTCCTCATTGATGTGCAATAAGATAACATCCATTTATGAGGCCTCAACACTTAAAACTTACACACAATTCAAATGGTAATAACAATTATTATAGTGCATTATTTATTGTTTGCTAACCACAAAAATGGAGATAATAAATTACTATGCTTATCTACATCCAAATCTACATACAAATTAGGTAATCACATAGAAGGAAAACAAACTGGAAATATTTGATCTTGACCTTATGATTAAATTGTTCTACACAATTACTATATCTGCTTCCAATTCAGGTTCTCATGCACAGACCATCCAAACGCAAACCATTGAAGAACCCTTTCTGTTAATAATACAGATTTATCATAGAGGCCACTAGAAACTGCTTTGCAACATAGCATTAGCATATTCTTAAAGAGAATACTATTAAATATCGAAGCAACACAAACAAGAAAAGGAGAACATGATAATGGGGGAAACAAAGAAAAAAAGGCGTGACACAACTCTAGCTGACACAACCATCTAAAAGAAATGATAAGGAAGAATTATAAACTAGGATTTGCATAAATTTAGGTATATAGAGAAACGTGAAAATATAAACCTCAATTTCATTGTAGAGTTGCCTTTTATAACTTACATTTCAAATGCTCAAGCCATCAAAATAATTTCCTTCCTTGGAAGGGTATACCTATATACATTGATCCCCCATACCACATATTTGTAGTGAACTTGTGTACCAGACCATGCTTCTCTTTAAGATACCTGTGAAAATATGCATGTGCCTGTTCATATAAATCTCACATTGAATATGCTATTACTTTAGGCTGAACCTTTAGGTGTGAATAATAGGTTCTTTCCAAGAATTTTCAGATGAATAACTAACTAAAATGATCTTAACCACTATATGATTGAATACACAAAATCAAATCACATATTTTAGTTAGTAGAACAAACATACAAAAAGTTTGAGAAAATCTCTGCTCTTACTAGAAGAAAAGAGACATTTGGTGCTATTTCTTTGAATATTGTAACTGCTGCATTGTGCTTGTCAGTCTTGTCTTTATCCAGTCTTGAAACTGCTCTACACAACAACAACCGTCAACAAGCTTTATTGCCCAACTATTTGGGGTCAGAAACATGGATCATTTTCCCACCATTGAGCAAAGGAACAAAGTCCAACCTATAACCTAAATAAAGAAAAGACTACCAGGCCTGTGATTGATATGATTTCTCTCAGAATGAATATAAAGTGCTAGACGCATAAAATATTCTCTTTCTTTTTGGAACTTGAATGAACATGGGTCTACTAGTTTCATAGTTCTAACTCATATCCATGATTATGTTTCACACTTGAGCAGTGATCAAAGAAGGTCCACACAGAAAACAAGTAATCCCAATAATCTTTGGTCCTTGATCATCAAATGGCGAGTGTAGCACCATTAACTTTCAGTATGCCATTAGACGCCCCACATACATCACCACTGAAATATAACTTCCATGTTTCAAGAGCATACAAATTAGCCAGAGCATCAGAAGCTTGACTTAATCCATAACTAAGAGCATTCAGAGGAACATGCAAGGGGTGGCGCTTGTTTGCAGAATTTTACTACAATAAGCAAAAAAAAAAGTGATTGACAAGACTGTAATGTCAACCAAAAACCAACAAATCTTTCAAATTTCCCCAGAAAGTTCACATCACGATTCAGAGATGAGCCGAATGAACATGCACATATCCAGACAGCACAATGATATCTTCTTTTTAGCCAAGAAACAAAAGGAAAACCCAACAAAATATAATCATCATCATCAACGATATGGTAACCAAAAGCGAAGATTGCATGCTCTGCCAGAAATTCAACAAAATTCTACAAGATTAATTAACTACTTTATTAACCATAACAAGATGGAGTAGACGCTGACTAAGAAAGTTTTTTGGAGAAGAGGAACTACATGAGAACTTACAGATAAAATATCAAGCTTTCAAACTTGTACTTTAAGCTTGTGCAATTAAGAAGCAAACCCAAAAAGGCTTCCATGAACAATAAAGGAGGCCTAGATAGACCAGAAAATCACAACATAAGTTAGAGAAACAGTCTTTATTACCTGGAAGTGGGAGCTGTTGATGCAGAAACCAATCCTATGAAACAATGGGATCATACAGCCTTGGAGCTCTGCCGTGTTAGTAGCCTCCAAGATTTCCTCCAACTCACTCAGAAACATAACTTCCTTTTGACTACTTGTGACTGGCCAATATCTCAACAACCCTTTAATTACTGAACTTGCCAGCTTAGGCTCTTTCTCTATGAACTGTGTCACACAGTAAGTTAGCTGTTGTAGATAAATGCCTAATGTTTTTGGTTTGTGCAGCGGCATCAGGACCCTCCACAACAATAATTTGTGCTCCTCCTTAAGAGGCAGTGCAAATCCACTGATCACACTGCCAAAAACTTCTAAAATCTCAGCAATCCCATTATGCCGGTCTGTCTCAAACACAAAACGGCAGAATATGTTGCTCACTGCTTTTCGGATGAAAGGGCGATGCACCATAAATTTTCCATAGATCCTATGCAATATTGTTTTCAAACAATCCCTCTCTCTGGGATCCTCAGAATCAAAGAGGTCAAGCAGTCTCATGATAAATGAATGATCTATATATTTCTTTCCTATTTTGCCATCAAGTGACGAGGACTCTATAAACTTTAGAAGTAAATCATAGACAAGTTGCAGATGGGTCCAAGCAGGATCGAACACTGGCACTTCCTCTTCAGTCTCGCCACCACCATTACTGGATCGCGTGTTTGGAGGGAAGGCCCTAAACAAGTTAATGGCGATCATTTTACAGCTAGCAGAAATGACAGGTTCAGTGAACCGAGAAGTCCCTGCATCAACATAACCAATGAGATCTAATAGCACCTGCCGCTTCATATCCTTCTCAGGGGAGTTCTTGTTTGGATCAGAGAAATCGAAGACATGGCAGCAGAAGTTTAATTTACTAATGAAAAGGTTCTGCTTTTCCGCATTAGGGACATCTTTGAATAACAGCAGAGGTTCGGCGCTAGTGACAACACTCGATGGGAAGATAGCAGAAGCAGTCCGCTTCATAGTGGTAGATCGGGAAGAAACAACATTGTCACTGCTAGTCCGATGGATTGAGTTCCCGTTGACGGAACCCGTCCCGTTGTTGCCGGGAGGGAGATGAGTGAGATCCAAAGAAGCATCGGAATGGAAAGACTTGTGAGGTAATTTACTCAGGAACTGCTTCCACATGGTGACAAAAAAGCGGAGGCGCTTAGATCAAGCACATGCTGCGGGAGTTCGGCGACAAGAATGGCATGCACTGAATCTAAAACACCGATGCCACTTGAGGACTTGAATGTGGAAAGATTCGACACATCAACAACGATAATTCTTGGTGGAAATGAAATACGAAACTGACATTATTAGATGCGATTGATCTAGAAAACTACTACTCCTCCCTGAAGCCCTAAGATGAGACGTGGAGATTATGAAGGCGAAAAATACAGTGGCGAACACACTAACAGAAGCCTACGGGATGCGATTCAGAACCAAGATCGAGCAGCAGAAACCATAAACGCCAACGCAAAAACAAAAACAAGACCCATCTTACGTCAAGCTGTGCTAACGAGAGTGAACCGACTCGAGATCTCCATCAGGGAACGCAGTCGGAAGAAGGGGGCCGAATGCAAGCCCTCGGAACCGCTGGAACAAGATGATTTTGAGGTTCTTCCGGGTTCACGGATCTGAAGAGAAGAGCTGGATCCGAAGCTTGGTTCCGAGAGGCCGCGGCGAATTCCAGCAGAAACTCGAGAGATCAGATCCGGCTTCGATCTCTCCCACCCACAATACAAGATGGGGATGGATCCGCCGAAGAGGAGGAGGAGGAGGAGGAGGAGGAGGAGGAACCAAAATCGGCAATAGAGAAAAATAAGAAAGAAAAAAAGAAATAGCAGCAGCGACCGGTGGCCCTCCCCTCGCCTCCGCCACCGCCTCCGCCTCTTTTATGGTTCGAAGCATCTGAGCCGTCGGCACGAGATCCATTGGTGAAAATAAACTGAGCCGTTGATTTTTGCAAGGACGGACCATCGACATACATGATAATGCCGAAGACGAGAAGCAGAAGAAAAGAGCGGAAACGGCGAAACCGACAAGGAGACCGAGCTTTTCTTTTCTTTTTTCTGGGTTCTTTTTTACTTTTATTATTATTATTATTATTTTTGGTTAGGCTTATTATTGTTGGAGTGTGGTCAGAGAAGTCTCTGATCTAAGACCAATGCTTGGGGAAGGAGCTTCAAAATAATGGACATTGTTGCACGTGGGCGATTTCCCAAGTTGGATTCTTTTGCTTTCTTTTCTCCCTTTCTTTATTTTTTTAATTTCGCACATAAAACCCCGTATCTCCTTATTGTGAGACAAACTGACTGCATCCACCGACCTGTCCAATCACCCTCGACATGGCGTTCGTTGCTTGTTAATGGTCGGGATAAAAAGATGAAAGCGACGAAGGACTGAGAGTACGGTCTCGAAGAACTCATCACTTTGAACTATGCATTGCATTGGTAACAGTGCTGCAAAATCGTATGATTTTTATTTTATTTTTTTTCCCACCACTTCTAATGACTTCATAAAGTTGGTGGCCAGTCAGTTAAACCGACTGCTCCGGATCCACGATCTTTAACCGATGCTTTAGAACCCACTTTCTTCCATCACGGTTTAGGTGAAATCAAAATGCACATGATATCGATGCACATCACTTCAGTTAGCTTCAGGCCGAAGCCTCGCGATGCTGAACGTGTTGCACATTAAATTCGAGGTCGAAAGGAGTCGGGTGATCGGTTGACACGATGTATTGGGAGACATACCCGTCGTACAGTACTGCAACCAAAAGCACCTGATCTCGTTGACTTATGATGAAATGGATGGGCGATCGGACACTTCCACTCATTTACCTTATCCTGGAGGTAGTCGTTTGAGAAGCCAGCAATACGTGTAGTACTTTCGATAAGTTTCGTTACAAGCATATGTTCGAAAAAAAAAAGACATGGAGTCTTTGCATATGTAAAACCGATGAACATCAGATTTTTTTTCTTTTTTATATAAATTAAATATAAGTTAATTTAATATCAAAATATTATATATAATCTAATAGTATAGGCTAATCAGATTAATGATAAAATACTAAAAAATCATGGGATAAGATTTACATAGAATAACTATTCAACATAATACCGAAATGAATGTGATGAATCTTCTACTATAATATAATAAGATTAAAAAGTTTACAAACTTTAAACTAATCAAAGGATATCAAATATTTTATTTTTAATTTTAAACTTTTCAAGCTCGTCGAAGGTAAAAGAACTTGGATTGATACTCGTAGTGATCAATCAATTTTCAAAGTATGCAACATTTATTATTGTACCGTTACACTGCTCAGTGAAGAAAGCGATTAAGTTGAATGATGAAGAATATAATGAAGTATTGAGGAGTCTCGTACAATACCATCAATAATTGAGACAATTATTTGAACGATTCTAGACTAAGTTATTCAAATTATTTGGATCTAAGTTATATTTTTTTAGAAGCCTTCACCCCCTAAACAGATAGCCAAACTGAAAAAGTAAATTTGCTCCTTAGCAATATCTTCAATACAACATGAGTGTCAATCAACAAGATTTGGTAAAATTGCTAAACATAGCTCAATTCTCCTATAATTTATAGTGAAACTCTACATCCAACAAGAGGCCCTTTGAGATTATTATGAGACAACAGTTATCATCTCACTGTGACAATTGATTATACTGGGAGTAGCTGATTAATATATCATTTTACAAAGGAATGATACTAAAATATAAATATTGACCTGGCTTACTTAGAAAATGTGACCAAAAAGATAAAAAGTAGGTAGGTAGTTACAAAAGATTTAAGTTAACAACTTGATGATGGTGAACTCCAACTAGCATCACTCCAATTCTTTAGGCTTAAAGTGCATAAGGAACTAATACATAGGTACGAAGGACCTTTCTCAATTATCAATATAGTAGGTAATTTCCCTTACAAATTGTAATTATTGACGTGGCTTAAAATTTATAATATTTTTCACATAAGCAACTTGAAAGACTATCACTTAGATTTACAAGATGTTTTTCAAAGTATTTTAATCGGCTATCCTCTACCAAAACCTCCTACAAAAAGTGAGTTAAAGCCATTTTAATTGATCACAAGACAAAGTTACCCAATAAAGTAGAGCAAATCAAATACTTGGTGAATTAGTAAAGGCTTTCTCAAACAAAAGCCAGTTTAGAGCCTGAAGACACCCTACAACATGAAGAAGCAGTAATCAAAGCTTGCTAGTAGACATTATTTGTGATTTTTGTTTACTTATACATATATTTGACAATGAGTTTTATATTATTTTTATATGCTTTTACTTAAAAACTATAAGTAATAATAGTTTATAGGGCTATAGAGTAATTACTTACCAAAATAAGTAAAACTACCTCAGAATAGCTCAACTTTCATATGTCATGATCTGTGTTCTATATGTTGTGGAGCGAGTAAAACATCAGCTATTTCAGCACTCTAGAACCACTCGAGTAGTACAAGATTAGATGGGAGTTTGGGTTATTGTTGGGCATTGATTAGATTCACAAGTTTATACGTTAAGCATACAGAAACTTGCCAATGTACCCGACACTTTATGAACAGTTGTTTGTAGGCTTACGATTATTTGTTTGCCTTCTAAAGTCCTTATTTTCTCCTTCCTCTTTTTTCTCTCTTGCACAAAAGCGTTTGTTGAATTGTTTGAAAAGTTATCTTCTTTATGAGACGTTGAGACTTGTAAGTTGCTCGTTCTTGGAACTAATCAATTTACTCTTTTATCGATTATTGGGGACTCGAGTAAGGTCACAATTAGATTGATTCTTTGTGAATGAATAATGCAAGAATGTCTCACGGCTTAGAAAATTTTAGTTAAGTCCATAACAGAATAGTAGTGGTATAAATATCTTATTAGTATATTTCTCTCTCTCATCTTCCTCCTTTCCTATTTCGTTATAGCTAATAACATCTTCCACTTCCTCTTCCCCACTTCTTCATAGCGCTCTTCCCCTCCCTCCCCACTGCCAACATTTTTCCTCCCTTCTCCTCCTAAATTCACTGTAACTACCCCCCATCCCCCATGAACTCATGGCTGGTGTCTTCCCTTGCCTTTTCCTTTCCACTTGCTATCAGCGTCCCCTCTTCTTCATCTCGTCATAGTTGTCTTCCATCCTTTCTCCTTGTGCTAAGAACCTCCTTCTCCTTGCATCGACTTCTTCCCTTTTTCATCTATAGATAGATTTCTCTATATTATCCTTTCACCCTTGTAGCCAGCGTCTTCTCCCTCTTCGGTTCACTACAATTGACCCCCAACCTCCTTCTCCTCCCTTCTCTTCCTCTTTCCCTCCCAATCCTACGATCACCCAACTAATAGAAACCTGCGATCACATAATCACAATATTTTACTAACTCTAGTCATCTTCTCTTCTTCATATTTAGTTATTTTTAAGTAAAGTAATATTTCATGCTCTTATAATCAGTATATATATATATATTCTCATAAAGATATTATCGTTAAATTTTTAGGACAAACACTATCGTTACTAACTCTAAATCATGAGTCGAATCATTTTCTTATAGTATTTTGATTGTTTTGATGCATAACCTATAACTCTACCATTCTATATCAAAACACATCTTAGGCCATTTTCAAATATATCACTATATACTATGAATCCTCATAACCATATGATATAGCAAGAATTGAAGCTTAAATTAATATCTTTTATAGTTCTTCGAAACTATTTTCACGAGGGCCAATCTTTTCAAATTTAACATTATTTCTTATTAATTGGGTGAGAGGTGATGCTATTATAGAGAATTATTCTACAAGCATATGTAATAACTTGTTACCTTATGAAAACTTCTTACCTAAATACATTATATCCCATAGAATAACTATATAATATATCATATCCAAATGTGTCTTACATGATTTGTCTAGTATTTTCACATAAGTTAGTGATGCAAAAGAATATGTGGTGCTAGAATTAATTAATGCATGCAAAGAATCACAAAGATTGCTCAGTACTTTTTTTTGTACTAATGAAATTTTTATATAGTTCTTTGCTAAATTTTATAT
This sequence comes from Musa troglodytarum, assembly GCA_023547065.1. Classification (NCBI taxonomy): domain Eukaryota; kingdom Viridiplantae; phylum Streptophyta; class Magnoliopsida; order Zingiberales; family Musaceae; genus Musa; species Musa troglodytarum. Next base: position 19,337,355 of record CP097510.1, read on the forward strand.
CCAAGAGGTAATTAGACTTCATAGTATGCTCATGTTTTAGATAGAGACTTTAGATTCATATCAAGATTTAAAAAAGGTCTTCATAAGACACTTGGTATAATGTTAGTTTTTAGTACTACTTTTCATCCACAGATTGTCAATTAGAAAGAGTCATTCAAATATTAGAGGATATATTAAAAGCTTTTGTCTTGGATTGAAGAGATCATGAAGCATATATGTATCTTTAATAAAGTTTCTCTATAATAATAATTATCAAGCAGCCATTATGATGGCACCAATTGAAGTACTGTATGACAAATGTGCATATCATTTATTCATTGGCATTAGATAAATGAAAGAAAATGTTTGAGAATAAATTTAGTGAGAGAAAAATAAAGCAGTATAAAATTTTCATCAAAAGATGAATACAACATAAAGTAAGCAAAAATTTTATGCCGATAATAAGAGGAGTTATAATATTTGAAAAGAAAAACAAGCTAAATGCTCCGTATGTAGAACGATATAAAATTATTAATAAAGTTGGTGATGTAGTCTACATACTAGCCTTACCTCTTATATTAGTAAATGTGTATAATGTATTCCATATATCAATTTGAGAAAGTATATTTTAAATCTTTCTTATGCCTTGAAAGAACAACTAATAGAATTAAATAAAAATCTGACATACAAAGAGTAGGTTGTATAAATTCTTGATAGAAAGAGAAAGAACTTTCTAATAATAAGATTGTTTTTAATCAAAGTGCCATAGATGAAGCAACTTACAAAAGAGAAAAAGCGATGAAAGAAAAATATTCAAAGCTATTAGAAATTTTGAGGATGAAATTTTTATTTTGATATGAGGATTATAGTATCTGAGTTTTACACATTGAATCACAATTAGCATATCAATAGAAATACAAATAATATGTATATAATACTCTTACTTAGTGATATGATTTATGATGTCTATGCTTCATAAATATGATAAATGACATACTCGTATTTTTAACTTTTAAAATAGAAATATATGTTTTCTAAAAATATTATTAAAAGTATTTTATGAAATATTGATTGAGCATGTATAAGCATAAATGTCTACTTTAAGTATATTTTATAGTAAAAAAATATGCTTCTTCAATGTAATAAACCCATGTGTGCTAGTGAACTTGAGTTAAGATTAAGTTATGATAATAAGTATGTATATAGTGACTAGAAGTGATGATTGAATTATAATAAAAGTTAAGTGAATCTCAAGGTTTAGTTAAGTTTTACTATAATTAAAAATAAATGACTTTGAGCTTTAAATGCTATTTGTGTAAGGGATAACAACTTAAATTATATATGCACGAGTAGAGAAGTGGATGATTAAGTGAAAGTGGAAAACCAAAAAGGCGTGTTACCCTAAAAAATTCAAATTAATAAGTAAGATTGAATGATAATTTTAGAGTAAAAATCTTGTATTTATATCAATTTAAATTAAACTCATATTAAGCTATATTAACCTTGGAACTATATTAAAAGAAGAAAAAAAGAAAGAAAAAACATCAGAGGAGGTTTATGGGATTAAGCTCATGACCTTTAGGCTACCTCTCAAGCAAGCTGCTCTAAACAGCAGCCCCTATTTTAGCTTTATCCGCCTCACAGTTAGACCTATTTCCCCAATTATTCACTTTTCCTGCAGTTGTTGAGACATTTCTTCATTCAAGCTCAAAAACCTTGGTTTTAAGGAGGATTAAGGTAAGAATATCTAATTCTCCTCTTTCTATACCTAGAATTTTAGTTTTATAATTTGCAGGTTGTTCTTTTTGGTTGATTTTGGATGACCTAGGGTTCGAATTAAGATATAATTTTTTGATATATTTTTTATGATAAAGCTAAGATTCTATGGCTTGTAGAATGACTTCAATCTAAATTTTATGATTTAATAAAATTTAAGTTATGGATCTGTCACTCTGAACCATATAGAATTTCTTATTTTCAGTGAAAGTGTTCTATTCGAGCTGAATTAAACCCTTTAACAATAGAATTAGATTTTGATCTTTTGATATATTTTAAAGGATTGCCTTAAGAGGTTCTTCGTGCATTGGAATTAAGCGAATATATCTCTGCCTATTAATATATGCGGTGTAAATGTTCAGACATTCTTAACCCAATTTTAATAAAATAGGATAGATGATAGTATTTAAATAAAAAGGATTGTTTAGCATTCAAATGATTCTATTTTAAGCTAAAATTTGGTGGATATTTAGTCTTATTTGTTTCCCTATTTTTTTTGTAAAATTTTAAGATAATTCAACATTGTTTGGTTAGTTAAAATAATGAAAAATTATTACTTTATATAATTATAAAGTAATTTGATTGATACTAATTAGTTTATTTGATTATAGAGTGAATTGTTAAAAAAATAGTAGTAGAATTTAAATGAAATTTTAGGTTGAGTATAGTTTACTTTAGAAGGGATTTTTTAAAATTTTTCTATGAATTATTACTATGGATTATTGTATTAGGAATTCGAGAGGTAATATTCTTAATTAAGATATCTCATAACTCTATACTCTTAATTTGATAGGTTTATCATTCTATAACACCTTCAATTATTAAAGAATATGACTTTCATTGGCATTTTTAATTTTAAATTAAATTAAGTCATAATAGTTTAATTCATTATAAAATAATAATAAAATAAATTCTCATATTTATAATATAATTTAAAAAATATTTTTCAAATGATATAATTGTCATGAGCTAAACATAAGCTCAATGTTTCAAATGATATTTATATGCATTATATAAGATAAAATACATAAATTATGATAAAAATATATTTTATGTATATATAATGATGTATTACGTGCAGAGAATATATGAATATATTAAAATATACAATATACATACATATTATGATATGCATTTGTGAGAGTACATTTATTTTCTATGACATAACAATATAAATTATTATAGTATATATACCATATATACTATGGTATGGGTGTGGGAATGTATTAATATGTTATAATTTGTAATATGAGAATACACTTGTATGATGTGTAGTATAAAAGTGCACATATATATTACAATAATACGTAATATGAGAATACATATATATATATATATAGATATATATTATAACATAGGATATAGAAGTATATAAATGCACTATAATTCTTACATATACATTTAAGTAATTTTGAGTTATTTTAATAATTTTTTCTTTATTATGCATGTACTATATTGCAAGATTATGCTTGCTAAATAAATTATAAGATGGGATATTTATTATTAAGTGACTTATGTATATAATTTTAAAATATTATATATATGACATGATGCATGTTTAAAATTGTAAATATTTATATTTATCAAATAATTATTCACTATATATCTTATTTTGTTAATAAGATTATTAAAATTTTACCTAAATGATTGGGTAAGAAAGTGAATATGTGCATACATATGAGTGATGACTATGAGTATATTTATATACATAAATTTTAGACATGTGTCTTTTTAGTTAGATATAATAAATAAAGAAATATGTCAAATCGTTATCTAAAAAAAAATTCTGTCATTCTGTTTAGGAAATTAGTATATTTTATTTTCTTTTATTTTGTTATACTGATTAGAATAATTAAATTAAAATATAATATTTTATTTAATTTTAATTATACGTATGAAACTAAAAGTAGGGCATTACTGTGGCCGCTGAACATCGATGACCGTGGCCAGGACTTGCCGCTGCGTCCCGGAGACCGCGCGTGAGCAGCACTCGGACTACGCCGTCTTCAGGCCATATCTCCCATCTCAATTAATCACATCCGCTGGCGTCTTGCCCAAGAACGAACCCTAACTCGCACCGAGATATCTACCAGATCTATTCATCTTCCCCCTTGTTCCATTTGCAAGCAAAATGCCAAGCTTTCCGCAGGCCGGAGTGGTGACCATCTGCGAGATTAATCGCGATCTCAGTACTAATCTATGTTCTTATCTCATTCTATGTGCATTTTGAAACTCGTCTTCGATTGAGAAAATAATATTTTCGGGTCCCTCCCCTTTTCTTATTCTTAGTTACTGCTGAAAACCTATTCGATGATCGGGCGAAAGAAACTTATGGCAAAGTTCTGGTAAGTTCCTTTTGAAACAAACTCTTAAAATAAATATATCTTTCGTGAATCTTAGTTTTTTTCGGTTTTCTTAAAGTACTGGTTGATTAGTAATGTGAATGAAACGAAAGTAAAAAATAGTTTACGTGTTTGGTCTAACAGTATCATAAGCTCGTGGTAAAATAAATTGTTGTATTAACTTTTCGCAGTCTGTATCTATTATGGTCGGGATGAATTTTATTGTTAAGTTCATTTTGTGGTTGAATTTTCTAATTGATACTGGCCTTTCTAGGGAATGGTGTTCAGTCCTATTGCTTTCCAACCAGATCTTATGATGCCTGATACAGAGCACGTTGCAGAACAAGAACTGAACACTACTGTTCCGACAAGGGGTTTTGCTGGTTTGAAAGTGAGCATCTCTGAGTCCATTAAGCGCATTTTCTGCCCAAATGAGGTAAGTTTGTTTCCCCGGTCTTGTTATTAGTTAATAAACAAGGCTATGATCATTCCAAATGCTTTGTGGGAAATAATTCTCTTCTACCTTTCTTTACAAATTGTGATTGTTATCTCACATACAAAGATATGCTGTTCTTATATTTCACTGGAATTATTGTCATTATAAGTTCCAAATAGTGATTGTTTCTCAAGTTTTTTTTTCTTACTCTAACTCTTTGTATTTCTTTGTCTTCCTCTTTCACTCGCTTTCCTGCCATAAACTGCTGATATTTGCTCACGTAACTTTGGAGATGTCCATATTGCGACAAAGGACTTGGGTTCGCAGAAATAAGTGATTGAGCAATCTAACTTTGATCCTAGGTTCATTCCTGAAGAGATCTATCCATCGACATTTACTTTAATGCTAGGATATTCACTCATAAAGCCTTTAGAAACAGTAGTCTTAGATCTGTTTACTTTTTGTACATAAGATTTGGAAGTTTTTCCACTATTTTAAGATCTGTTTGCTCTTTGTACTCGATAGCTTAGTATTTATCTGTTGAAGAGTTAGCTGTTCCATAAACCTGTCATCCATTTAGTTGGTTGTCCTATTTTCTTAATTTTTTAGATTGCTTTGAAGTTTTCATTGCATTTCAAGATGTTTGTACAGTGAAAAGCAATAATGTTATATCAGGAACGACTAATTCTGATTTGTGAATTTTTTCTATATTCAAAGATCATGTGATATATCTAGTTTACATTAACTTTTATGCTATGAAACATGGTGAACGTTACATGTATCTTATAGGCATGGCAAACATGTAACCTCCTAAACACATCTGTCCTTTTGGGCCTCACCTTTCAACTTTAGTTTTTTCTTTTGTCTTAAAAAGGGCTATTTTGTTCTTTTATGAACTGGATCTAAGATGATGATCTTTTAAAGCTTGATACTAATGTTCTCTTTCCTCTTCATTTGTTTTTATAGTTGAATGCACTAGAAGAAGTTGATACTCAAAGAGTAAGTTGGCATCCACATAAGCATTGTTTAGCATTTGTATCTGGGCCAAGTCAAGTAACAATAAGGGATTATGAGGATTCAGGTAAGTCCTTTGAACTTCTTTATTTATGGGAAATAGAAACGTAGTATGTTTCCTTGAGAAAATCAACTTCCATGTGACCAGATAGTAAAGATCCATGCATATTGACTAGTGATTTCCAAAGAGGCATCAAGACACTTGAATGGAGGCCGAACAGTGGCAAGATGCTCTCAGTTGCATGCAAGTAATATTATGGTCATACGTGCTTGTTAATGTTATTATATTGCATTACATTGTAAACATCTTGAATTTAAATTACTGCAAATGTCTCTTCTCAGGGGTGGAATATGCATTTGGTCTGCTTCTTTCCCAGGCAATGCACCGTCTGTTAGATCTGGAGTAACCTCTTCTGTTAGTAGTGTTTCTAGAGGCTCTGGAATTCGATGGATCTTGGTAGATTTTCTTCAAAGCCCCAATGATGAACAAATAAATGTACTTTCTTGGAGTCCCAATGGGAGATATCCTTTTCACTTCTTTCAAACTTTCAGCCAATTCTATAACATCCTCAATGCACTTATTTCTCAAGGCCAAAAGCTCTCTGATGCACAATGCAATTTAATGTTGTAACCCTTCGTAGATGGTCATATAATATTTTTGAATGAACCTTTTACTGACAATATAATCTTTGTATGTATGATATGATTTGTTCTGTTAAACAGTTTATTCTTGACAGTATATTACATATTTGGCATCTTCTTCATGTGATAGTTCAGCATTTACGGTATGGGATGTTTCTCAAGGTAAAGCTATTCAATATTTTTATTTTTTGTTATGTTTTTATATTGTTCTTATTTGGACTCACTTAATTGATTGCTTTCTTGTTATGCCAAGTGATTCATCTGTTAAAAGTATTCTGCTTCTTAGTATATTAGCAACTATAAGCTATTATTATGATGTGACATCTTTTCTTTTATTTCCTTAAATTGCTAACTATAAGTAAATACACATTTCTCAAAAGGATGTTCTAGTATTTGTGGCTTCATTATAAGGAAAAAAAAGTGAGACAAATTTTTAATAATTTTGTTCGACATTGTATCTTGACTTGCTTCTTACTTAGACTAAAAAAACTTTCTCCAATATTTCCTTATGGAAAATATTTATTTGTTAGTGTTTTCATTTGGTTGTCATTGATAGTTGATACTTCCATGGGCTTGTTTAGTCATCAAATCAGTATGCTTTCTGGTACCTAGATAAGGCATTGTATTAGTAGGTTAATTCTCCTCCCTCGTGGCCAGCGTCTTCTCTCCCTTCACTTTGCTACAGTCGCCCTCCAACTTCCTCGACAACCTCCTCACCTTCTCCCCTCCCAACCGACAACAACCCACAATCACCCAACTTATAGCAACCCAACCGACAACAATCATACAACAATTACATTCGCTTTCCTAGGATAGTAATTGATTATACAATCATAGTCTTTTGCTAATTCTAGCCATCTCCTCTGCCTTATATTTAGCTTCTTTTGAATAAAAAATATTTTAATTTTTTGTTATCAATGTATATTTCATATTTCTCCTCATAAAGATAATATCGTCAAATTTTTACAGCAAACACTACAACTCTAAATCATGGGTTGGATAGTTCTTCTCATAATATTTTAGTTGTTTTGAGGCATAAGCTATAACTCTCCTATTCTGCATCAAAACATATCTTAGATCATTTTTGGATGCATCATTATACATCACGAGTCCTCTAGACCCGTATGGTATAGCAATAATTGGAGTTGAAATCAATCTCATTTTTAGTTCTTGAAAACTATTTTCACAATTGTTCGTTCATTCAAATTTAACATTTTTTCTTGTTAATTAGGTGAGAGGTGATGTTATCTTGGGCAATTCTTCAACAAAACGTCTATAATAACTTGTCATCCCAAGAAAACTCCTAACTTGAATATATTATAGCCCTTGATGGAACAACTATGCAATCTAGTGCTTTAGATGGTTGCGTAGTTTCTCCACACAAGCTAGTGAGCAAAAGAATATATTATATCCCATGCTGGAACAACTATACACGACATCACATCCAATGCTTTAGATAATTTGCTTGGATGGTATGCTCTCAATTGTTGTCATAGTAAGTATGATGATATATATTGCTTGTGTTGCCCGGTGCGGCGCATGCTTATGCTTAGACTCCGATTTTTGCATAGGGCATGATTGTGGCCTTCTTTTTTTTAAAAGGAAAACTAGTGTTTACGGCGCCTAGCGCCGCAGGCGGCAGGCCCGAGCACCTTGCAGCTATCGAGCGATGCGCTTGATGAAGTATCGCTCGGGCACTCCTGAGCCTGCTGCCGGTGCCTCTGCCGCGCCAATTGAAGGTGAGCAGTTGACCCAAGTGGTCAACTGTAGTTTGGATGAACAGTAACTTAGTTGGTTCAATCGAACCAACTAAGCACAATAAACAATAATAGTATCCCCTCGTGGCCGATAAACCCTAGGTACTTTGTCCCCCTGACTCACCTCTAGTCTCGCTGTTGCCTTTAGGTGAGTTGTTGCCTCCGTCGTCAATGCACAGGTCCAACACTTCTTTTGTCGCCAATGGACGGGTCTGAAGCTCTCACTACTATAGCTTTCATGCGCAGTTCCCTCCAGCATTGCTGCTTTTGTGTACAACTCCTTCCATTGCCAAGGGACAAGACTGCAGCTTCCTTTGCCCTTGATTGCATCGTCCACGGCTTCCTCTGTTGCCGCTGCTGTTGTCTGTAGCTTCCTTCGTTGTCACTATCGTCGTCCGCACCTTCCTCTATCACCACTGCACTATCCGAAGGTTCCTTTGTCACTGTTGCCCTCTCCTTCCTCACATTCCACTGTCAGTGGCTTATTTTCTCCCCCTCTACTATTATGATTACTGTTAACAGTGGATTAAATACTGTTAACAATGGATTGTTAATCCTTAACTGATATTAAAATTGCTTTTGAGGGTTAACTATTGTTACCATAAGAAACTAAAAATTGATATTAATTCTTAGAATTGTTGACCTATTTACAACTAATTCCTATTTAGAATTATTAATCTTTATTTAGCATTGTTAATTGCTATTTAGAATTCTTATTAGTCCTTATTTAGCACTGTTTAACTTTATTTATTTATAATTGTTATTAAGGCTTCAGGATTAATGACAAGTGTACGAAGCAATATAAAAGATTCATCAAAAAAATTAATTTAATGTTATATTTTTATTTATATAATCATATTTATCTATTATATTATATATTTTAATATTTTAATATTCTAGATTGTCTCGTTTCGCACAGGCGGGCACCAAGCACCTTAGGCGTTTTGGGATCTTGGTGCTTAACGCTTTTAAAAATACTGAGAAAAATTAACTATTGCTCTTTCAAAGAGGAGCATATAAAATTATTAGACTGAACTGATCCACCCAGATGATTTCATGTTCGGAGTAGAGGCCTTAGGAGGCGAGGATGTGTGCATCACCATTTACACTTGGAATGTATTGAAAGCTAATAGCAAGGATGTGTGGTCGGTTCATTTGATATAAGGATGTTGTCATGTGTTTTATACACGTGGACAAAAGCATATTGTTCTTGGGCAATTAGGTGATTAAAAAGTGGTTTAAAATGGTTAGCCAAGACTTATGCAAGAATCTTGTAAAGGACATTGCACATAACTATTGGGCCAAAGTCTTCTACCTTGGAGGCATTTGGCTTTTTAGGTATAAAACCCAAGAATGCCCCAGTGGTTTAAAAAGGCGCTCGGGTGCTCGCCTAAGCGCTCGGGCGAGGCGAGGCGAGGCCCGAGCGCCTCAATTGGCTTCTAGGCGGCGCGCTTCAAAGAGGCGCCGCCTGGGCACTCGCCCGAGCCCGGCGCCGCGAGCTGGTTAAATCGCATCAACCAAATTTTTACATCTGGTTCGGTCTAATGTGATTTAGTTGGTTCGATTGAACCAATTAAATCATCGATAAATCGATTTCCCCAACCCTAAACCTCACGACAGTCTAGCTGCTGCTCGCCGCCGCTGCCGCTCGCCGCCGCTGCCGCTCGCCTCGCTTCGCCGCCGCCGTGCCGCTGCCGCCGCTCGCTGCCGCCATCCGCCTCGCCTCGCTTGCTCGCTTGCCGCTCGCCGCACCCGCTTGCCGCCGCCGCTGCCGCTGCCGCCGTTGCTCCCACCGCCGCCGATGTGCTCGCCTTCTCCTTCGCTCGCCGAGCTCGACGATATCGTTAAGTGATAACGATATCAGCGATAAAGATATATACTATCATTAACAGAATTTTTTTATTTATTAAAATAATAATATATTATTTTGTTATTATATTTGAATGCACTGCTATTATATTTGAATAGTATACTGTTAACAGAATTTTTTTATTTATTAAAATAATAATATATTATTTGATGTAAAATTTTATTTTTTGATTTTTGGAACTTTTTATTAATGTGACATTGTGAGTTTGTACTTTAGATTTTCTTCATTTAATAATATATTTTTATTTAAATAATTATATTTTTTAATTATATTTATAAATTTTTATATTTTAGTGCCTCGTTTCGCTCGGGCTAGCGCCTAGCGCCTCGGGCGATTTTAGACCTTGACGTCTTTTGGCGCCTAGCACTTTTTAAATCATTGGAATGCCCCTAATTGGTATGAGCAATATCATTCCAGAAAGTTAGAGAAAGCAAGAGTGATATTATCTGACTTAATGTAGAATTCATCAATGAAACTATATGCGTATGTTTTCGGGCTTTTGCCCAGACCCACCTATAACAGCATGGATCTCATCAGTGGTAAAAAGAGACAACAAAAGATGATTTTCCGAACTAGATATCTTGGGAAAGAAAATATTAGAGGGCAAGAGATGCCATTCGATGTTAGAGTTACTCTTCCAAAGATTAGGGTACCAAGAAGCAATTTTAGAGGTACGTCGTCGGTTTCGTGTAGAATAGATTCTTGCGAAGTGTCCATTTGTGTAATATGGTTGTCTTTTATTTGAAAAGAGCAAGCTTATGGAAATAACTAGTGTTATTATCTCCTTCTCCAATCCATAACATTTTAGCTTTAGTGATTTAAAGTAAGGATTTTATTCATGACATTTTAGTTTAGTGGCTTCCTTGGCAATGATGGTTCATTGAGTCTTTGAGCTCAAGGAGGGAGAGTTGTGAGAGTGTTTCCTTGATATTTCGGTCAACAATGCCAATGCTTGAAGAGTTCTTCTTGGAGAGTATATTTCCTAAGGAGAAGAGATTCTATAGGACTCTATGTAGGGAGCACATAGGATTATCAAGTCAGGTTTTCCATAATCCGGTGGTTCCATATTAGGTCATGGACATCTTGGGAGAGGGGACAGTAAGGTTTGAAGCAAAAAAGTTTAGAAGCATGTATGAGGATTGGTATTAGTGCTAAGGAGAAGAGCGTTACCAGAGGCTACTCACGGAAGAAGAGACATAAGAGTGAGGAAGAAGATACAACCATTGATCAGGGACGATCTAGTAGAATTCGAGCCAAACTCCAATTCGGCCCAATTGGAGTTCCAATCGGATTGCAATTTGATCCTGATCAAACCAAACCAAGATCAAACTAGAGTTCAAGCTTAAAGACCCGATTCAAGTCAGCCTAGAACCAAGCCTACTCAACTCATTCCCAGTCCAGTAAAACTAGGATTAGGGCAGCCCCTAGCCAACTACGGCAGCATCCAACAAAAGACTCTTGCGGCTGCAAGGAACTAATGAGAAGTCCTAATCAGATTAGGACTTTGGGCACCCTCAATCCTATAAAATCAAGGGGTTGCAGCCCCCTTAAAGCATCTAAATTGTGCTCCCTCTTGAGTTCCCAACCGGCCCTAAGCTAAGAAGTGAGGAGAGGAGAGAGGAAAGAGTTTGCAAGTTCAACATCCCTTCTTCCTGCCTGCGGTCACCTTGCTGCAAAGATCTTTTTGTTGCCAGCCTTATAACTTCCAAAGAGGCCTTTAGCAGCAGAAAGAAAAAGAAGAAAAGCAATCAAAGGCAGTCAAGAAGCAGCCCTAGCTGGCCCTAGCCTTCCAGCTTGCGTCAAGAGCCAAAAGAAGAGTATAGAAAAAGGTTCTGCCCTTCAACCGCAGCCCCTTCCTTGAGTTCCGGCAACCAAAGTTCTTTATTGACGCTTTGTCCAACTGCCATGAGACGACTAAAAACCATACTGCTTGTTGTCCAAACCTCAGGAGGAGGTTCCAACGGTAAGAGAGAAGGAGACCCAAGCTGATAGTAATCCTTAACCTGTCGAGAGCACCTAGGTGCTGTCCAAAGATAACCTGTGTTCTTATGCACATTTAAGTCTTTATTGCGCTTTATTCTATTGCTTAGGCCTTGTAGTTGGCACTTTAACTTTACGAGCAATAGGGTTATTTTTCTTTTGGTTTTACGCTTGTTTCTAGCGATAATCTATCTCCTCCGCCAAAACTTCCATCCAAGATGTGGTATCGGATCGACAAATCATTGAACCCAAACCCTATACGGATCAACCACTCAATAGATACATAAGCCCTATCTAATCTAGTCAAGGCTACTCATGACTGCATGAATCTCGTTATCTTGATCGACAAAAACCTAGATCAATAAACTTCTTTTTGAAAATAAGATTCCACAAAGAAGAAACTGAGTGATTTAAAGAGGAGATACAATCAATTTTTTTAACAATTATGTCAAAACATTAGCATTAAGATTGCCATAAAAAATTTGATTCATAAGAACATTCGAAAGACTTATATGACAGGAAGAAATTGTGCTAGCTTAAATATTGGTGAGAAACCACAGAGCCATACTTTCGTTTTTAATAGAAGAGGAGCAATTGAGAATCCTTATCAGATATTTTAATGGTGTGAGCTTTCCACAATGTAAGGATCAACCCTGATCTTCCGATGGCAGCAATAATTTCTCGCCAAGATGAGCCTTCTGTAGCAAGATTAATCATGGGTAGAGTAGATAAGTGCTCTCTAGCTGTTTCCTAATTAGCACACTTTATAGCTATTTTCTTATTAGCACCTTTACCGTTCCTAGGAAATATAGTTCATTTGATTAAGAAGATGGATTTTCCTACTGGCAGCGAGAGACGAAATCAGTGTTAATAACAGTGATTTAAAAAACGCTAGGCGCCAAAAGACGCTAAGGTCTAAAATCACCTGAGGCGCTAGGCGCTCACTTAAGCGCTAGCCCGAGCGAAACGGGGCGCTAAAATATAAAAATATAGTTAAAAAATATAATTATTTAAATAAAAATATACTATTAAATGAAGAAAATCTAAGGTACAAATTCACAATGTCACATTACTAAAAGGTCCCAAAAACCAAAACAATAAAATTTTACATCAAAGTCATTCATCATAATCAATATTATCATCATTTTCATATAAATCATCTTCATTGAATTCATCCTCTTCATCTTGTCTTTCCTCTTCATCAAAATATGTTTCATTCTCAATGTCTTCAACAATAGCAGGAGCCGAGCTTGATGTTTTTGCACTCATTTTTCTCTTTATCATCTGTCTTGTATATGTTTGTAATTTTTCAGCACCTGAAGCTCTTGCCACATCTTCCCATGTCAATCTATCATCTTCAAATACAAGCTCATCTTCGGTATCTTGCAAGTTGGCACCAATTTCTCCCACCAATCACTCATTTGAATCATCAATATCTTGTAATGAGATTGGATCAATTGTATTTCGTAAATTATGACGAGCCTTTAAAGTTTGATTATACTTTATGCAAACAAGATCATGTAATCGTTGATGTTCCAACCGGTTCCTTCTCAGTGAATCTATCATGTCATATAATTTAAAAATATATTAATATATCTATCTAAATAAATAAATTAATTGAAACAAATATTTATTGATTCTTATATGCTCAAAGACACTCCAGTTTCGCTCACAACCCGAAGCACTACATGTCAAACTAAGTACTTTGATAACAAATTGCTGTAAGTTCGGGATAGAATTTCCAAATAGACTCCACCATTCAGCTGCAAAATTTATATTATTATTAGCAATAACATAATAACATACTATCGATGAAATTAATTATCTCAAATTATTAATACCTGGAGACGTAGTTGTCATAGATCGAACTGCTATTAGAATTCAAAAAAGACCTTCGGCATTTTTATACAAAGATAATTCACGAATAATCTTATCTTGCACCTCAAGGCTTGGAACTAATCTTGTAACACACTGATATAACCCATCCAAAACTTCTGCATCAAACCCAACAGATTTAATCGTATAAAAGAATTCATGGTTCAAATAATATCCTGCTGCATGTAAGGGACGGTGAAGTTGACAATTCCATTTTTCGTCAATGATTGTAAAAGGTTTCTCATATTTTTCTTCATTTTTATTAAAAGACCTTTTAATCGTCTCCTTTGCTCTATCCATAGCCTCATAAATATATCATATTGCAGGCTTAATTTCATTATCCACCAATCAAAGGACTCGAACAAGAGGGTCCATTACCTTTAATATATAAACCATATGATTCCAAAAGGATGGCATTAAGATGATATCAATAGCCCTCTTACCTTTTGTTTCTTTTGCCCATTTGCTTGTCACTCATTTTTCAGAAGTAAACATGTTTGTCAGATTATGTTTTTGACGATGCATACTCTGTAATATCAAAAATGAAGTAGCAAATCGGGTGATACTATATCTCACTAATTCTTTGTTGCCTGTGAATTCTCTCATCATATTCAAAGCCCCAATATGATTATAAAGAAATCCAACAATAAAAATTGCCCTTTCTAAAGTTTTCTTAATGTCTGGGATCTTTCCAATATCCTCCAACATTAAATTAATACAATGTGTCGCACATGGAGTCCAATATAAGTGCTGTCTTTTTGTTTCAAGTAATTTACCTGAGACAAAGGATAACAAAAATGATAAGACTTACGAGTTTAATACATTTAATTGAAGATAAAATAATTAAAAATTTAAAAAATTCAAAAGATGAATATTACCAACTAATACATAGTTGCTTCCATTGTCGGTTATGATTTGAACGACATTTTGTTCTTCAATTTCTTCCATAAACTTGTCAAGTAAATCATATATCTTATCTCCAGATTTTACAAAAGATGAAACATCTATTGACTTCACAAACACAGTACCTAAAGAACAATTAACCATAAAATTAATTATACTTCTGCGTCTCCTATCAGTCCAAGCGTCTAACAGAATAGAGTAACCATGTGTTGCCCATGATTCTTTATGACCCTTTAGTAAGTTATTTGTATAATTCAGCTCTTTTTACAATAATGAAACTCACATCTCATAATAACTTGGAGGTTTTAATCCCGCACTATATCTTCCAATAACTTCAATCATTTCTTTAAAACTGTTTAAACGAGTAGTACTAAGAGGAAGATTAGCCTGATAGAAGAAGCGAGCAATGTGCTAAATTGTTCTTCCTCTTATTTCTTTATCACAAAAGCATCACTTATATTTGTTCTTCCTTTTTTGTCATATGCTTTTTTTCCACTTGGGTTAATACTTATAGAATAATCTTCTTCGTCCCTGAGATGTTCAATATCATCTTCTGGTAAAATCCCGTAAGATTCATTCTTTTGTATCTTCTTTTCATTCATATAACTCAGCAACTCTTCTTTAACCTCAGGTGGACACTTTTTGTAAGCTATTGTATTCTTAAAATTTCTTACTAGATGTTGTTTTGCACAAAAGATACCACCTTTAGTAGTCGTGTCGCAGAACATACAAGTCATTGCATTAGGATCTTTCGGATTTTTTAAATAATTATACTTCCATGCAGGATATTTTTTTGATGTCGTCGTAGAATCAATTGAGTTGCTCTGAACACTTGCTATTTATCCTGAAACCTAACAATAATTTCAAATAAATAAAAATTAACAGTATTAAAATCAAAATAATATATTATTAATTTAATAAATAATGTGTAATTAATTAGCGAATAACTATATCGTTAATATCGAGCGCATCGTAGCGCGTGTGATAGCGGTGTCAAGGTATGCGGCAAGGATCGAAGGAAGACCAAGCTCGCCGGGGCGGAGGTGACGCGTGGAGCGGCGGCGATGGCGGCGCGGGAGCGACGAGCGACGACGGGAGCGGAAGCGTCGAGCGACAGTGGGAGCGGAAGCAACAAGCGACGACAAGAGCAGGAAGTGGTAGCAGGAGCAACGAGCAGCAGCGGCAGCAAAGGCTAATCGTGAGGGTTAGGGTGGGGAAGTCGCAAGGGTTAGGCTGTTATTGATGATTTAGTTGGTTCAATCGAACCAACTAAATCACCGGAGATCGAACCAGACCTAAAATTCTGGTTCAGTCGCCCGGTTTAACCCGGGCGCTTGCCCGAAGCACCCGACGCTTAGGCTCGGGTGAGTGCCCAGGTGGCGCCTCTTTGAAGCGTGCCGCCTGGAGGTCACGCGAGGCGCTCGGGCCTCGCCTCGCCTCGCTCGAGTGCTTAGGCGAGCGCGCCCGAGCGCCTTTTTAAATCACTGGTTAATAATAGCCTTTTCTTTCTTATTTTTTTTTGTCTAAGTGAAAATAGAATAGGAAGGTGACTTCCCCTTGGCAAAGATTGTGGCTTTGGGACCATCGTTGAGCATGTATCTGCTTCGTCAAGGAGGAAGTTCGGAGAGTCTACAGTTCCTTCAATAATGATTTGGGGTTCAAGTTTGAGATTAAGCAAATAGAATACAGGACGATTCTCATAGGCTATTGACTCGAAAGAGGTATGCACTCTAATCCAAAGGCCTTGGGAGTGGGGTTTTGAGAGGTCTAGAAGGATACACAGATAAGCAGATTTCCCTTATTATACCTAAGAGTGATGTCATCAAGTTTAAGCAATTTCGCTGAACAAGGATATTTGGTTGCATAAACTCGAGTGGAAACCTTGGGAAGTGTAAGTGGGAGCGAAAGTTATTTTTAGTATGAGAGGTTGGAATCAAGGTTGCCATGGGATTAAACATAGGGCTTGGCCCCTTAAAAACCATGGACCTCCAGTGAGGGTTTTTTACTATACCTGATTTGGAAAAGAATCTAAAGTAGAAGACCCTCTCCATTGGGGAGGGCAGGGGGTGGAATGGCACTGGGGAGAGGAGGGAGGAGGAGTGGCTTTTATTCAGGAGTCAAGCACGGTTTCAGTTGTGGCTTCTTAATCCTTAAACACATATATGTACTAAAACAACAGATGTCTACAGTAACAGCCCAGTTTCAAAATGATATATATGGTATTCAGTGTTCTTATTTGTTGTCTTTTTGTTTCCCCTCAGAAATTGTTGCATTTGGTTACTCCTGGTGGACAGAAACCAGTCTATTAGTCTTGTGATTTTCATTTGGTTTTTGTTGCTATTCCAAAGAAATAACAATTACCATATCATAGACAATTCACATCTTTGGCTATATAAAAATGAATTCTCTTGAGAGATCAGATACGAGGTGCTTTACTTGTATCAGTCTTAATTTTGCATCAGGTTGCCAGATCAATTCATAATAAATGTTTTTTTTTTGTTTTCTAATGCTTCTAAACTTTGTATGTACAGGATTAGGAACTCCTATTCGACGAGGTTTAGGGACGATATCAATGCTGAAGTGGTCACCGGGTGGAGACTATTTTCTAACTGCTAAGTTGTATGCTCAAATTTTATCTTTTTTCAATTCTTGTTTGATTATATAAACAAGTTTGGTTCTTAGTTGACATTCATTTGAAAGTTTATTTCAATATTCTATGCAGCGATGGTACATTCTACCTATGGGAGACAAATACTTGGACATCAGAACCTTGGTCTTCAACTAGCGGATATGTCACAGTATGTAATTCAAAAATAATATTATCCTCAGTTGGGTTCTATGAAAAAAAATTGTTGACTGCCCTTGTATAGTTTCTGCCCCCTCTTGGAATACAATGGTCAAGTTACAAAACCTTAATGCTTATGAATTGTAACTGCTGTCATCCAGTATGATTGTACATTATGGCCACTTTAATCTTGAAATATAGTTTTTGTTCCTGTTTGTTTTTCTCCCTCTTATTTGGTCACTGTGGTTATTTCTCTAAGAGATTTGCATCTTTCTGTTTGTTGTTAAATTCTGTAGGGAGCTACATGGGATCCAGAAGGACAGATGATACTAATTTCATTCTCTGAATCAGTAACTTTAGGTTCAATTCACTTTGCATCAAGGCCTCCTTCATTGGGTATGTGATCTGGTTTTAATTAGAAGCTTATCTTATTTCTAACATGTATAATCTGCCATAGTCACAATAGGTTGTGTTTTCTGTTGTATGAAACTTTGAATGATGAAACTAGTTTTCTTATAATTAACTTAACCGATCGTGTATGAACCTTTCTGCAGATTAATAATTTTCATACAAATGTTTTATTCATTAAACAAGTCTCACATATGGAGCAGCATTATAAGCATGGATGCTCCAGGAAGTGTTAAAAACAAAAATTTCAATCTGTTGTCAACTTATCATGAATGTTTTCATCATAATCAACCTGCTTACACCTTGTTTATGATTTCTTAATGAACTAGTAGAAAGTAGAAACATTAGTGATATTATCATATGTTAATGCATTAACTCATTATTCTCATAGTCATTTACATTGAATGATTGATGTTATTGTGTAGGTTTGATGTGACTGATCATCATAGACATATGCCTTAAAATGCATCTACGCAATCTGTCCTAGAGTGTAGTAGTAGGCATCCAGCTTCCTTGTAGTTCTCACCTTGCTTGTGACTAGGATAAGAAAATTAAAAGAAACCTTAGTTAGAAGCAAGGACCATTGTACCATGCCTGCCGGTGGTATTGGTCTAGGGATGGATCAGTATGAAAAAGGCAATAAAATGGCCAAAAAATCATAAAATCATTAACTTGTTGGTATGTAACATAAGAATAATCGAACTCGGAAAAAAAAGACCAACTATTATCGTAAAAATGTTGGCCATAAAATCCTGCATAATACAAAGGCTACAAATACACTGAGTTATTATCATCATAAAGGTTCTGTCATATATGCTTAAAGTCATCAACTACCTAAAGACATCGATTGTCCTCCCCTTTCCATAAATAATATGTGTGGATCCTTGAGCTCCGTGATCTGAATCTTGGGTGGCATATGTAAAGTGCTACTACTCCATACATGCCCTACCATGAGTAGATGACCCTCTATCCATGCCTTCCCCTGTGGAGTAGATGGAACAATCAATACGACGACACTACTGTCAATGTGGAGCACAGAATATGAGGGAGGTGTCTCATCACTAGACTGAAATTGTTGCTCGACAATTCTTTCTATTGAATTGGTTGATGATACTACCTTCCCCTTCTCTTCACACGCTAGATTGACGTTTGTGGTTGTTTGGTGCCACAGACCCTACGAGATTGGCTCCTGAATGTGTGACTGTCACATTCTGACTGAGGGTGTTGTTCCTCCTACTAGGATGTTCCTTTTCTTATATAGCCTTAGTGATGAAATGAGATGGATGTAGGGGTCTCCTACCTCATCAGGAAAATGATCCCCTAGGTTTTTTGTTGCCTCGACCCATTCCAATATTGGTTGATAATCTTTGTTATAGAACTAGAGGGCAAAAGAATCTATCTCTGGCTCCTCCAGTTCCTTGTTGAGGTTGGCGTATCACAACGCATATTGTAGTGCACTTATACAAGCTTTCTCTAAGTGTCTATATAATAGCTGGTTTGTAGACCTCCATGTGAATCAAATCGAATGTTGACGAATTATGTTCATATCCTTTTGATGTCGTCATTTGTGAAAGCACATAGACTGCAACTTTTATTAGATTGGATGCGGACTTTGCAAATTGTAGCCCACCACTTGGCTACACAGAAAAAAAAAAGAAGGAGAAACGAAACAAACACAGCCACGTGGAGTGGTTTGTCGCCTCTTGCTATGTACCATCTGGAACAGAGCAGTCCATGGGTTGATCATCGAGTATGTTTGCTTGTTTTGTAACGTTTTGGTGGGAAGACAATCATTCATTAGAAGCAGTGAGAAATGAGTTTTAGTCTAATAGAAGATATTAATCTTGATAGAGCTACACTACGTAGAAGTTTCCATGTCACCAATCAAACTAGATGTCTTGAATATTTCTTGTTATCTATGTTTCATGCATTTTGCATGTAATGATGAGTAGTAGTTAGATCGAAGAAATGTTGGTTAGAAGAAGTGAGATAGGACTAGAATCAAATCACCAAGTCCTTTTACATGTTTTTTATGAACTCTAGTTTAAACAACTAATAAAATCTATTAACTTGAGATGTTATTTATGTATGTGATATATTTTATGTTTTTTGTTTTATATATATCATATTTTTTCTATATCATTAATTCTTGTATTTATTATATATATATAATATATGTTGTACTCCTTTTTGTATGCCTTCTTTTATATTATTTTGTACTTACATTATTTTATCCAAGGAATATTATATCACGTGTACTATATCTATATTGGTCCTTGAAGGACCCGTATGTGCGGGTGTAACGATACATGACAAATGAAGGAGAAGAGGAAAGCACAGTAGAGGAAGAGGAAGGAGGAAGGTAGAAGAGAGGATGGTGGAGGAAGAGGAAAAAAGAGGACGAGGAAGGAAGAAGTGATGGTGATGAAAGAAGAGGAAGGGAAGAAGGAAGACAAGGAAGCGGTGGGGGAAGAAAGAGGAAGAGAAAGCGATAGAGGAAGAGAAGGAGAGGAGGAAGCGTACCTTGGTGTATAGCAACAGTGGTCTCAGTGTCAGATGGCAGTAGCTCAGGAGCAATTCCATGCCCCCGCAAAAAGAGGGCTCATGTTCGTGAGCCCTAATTGAAGCTTTAAGTTCTTTCTAAAATTTTTCTAATGGGTTAGATTGGATCACTCGAAAGGGGGGTTGTGCTTCTATCTATTTACCACACTCGGACTGCTACGTATCGCCTATCTAGTTTGATCCGATACAAAATGAAGAACCTTGATTTTATCTTTATATAATTATCTTATTTTATATCGATTTATCATGCCCAGACTAGCATGTACCACGTGTCTGGTATGGTCTGGTCTGATATGAAACAAAGAACCATGATTTTATCTTTATATCAAGGTTTGCCATTTTGGGTACCGGACTCATCTAGTAGATTTGTCGGTATGGTACATACTGGTTTATACTGGTGTGTCGACACATGGTACATCAGGACATGCCAGCAGGGACTCAGGCTCGATGGCGAGTCGGATTGGTACATACCAAAATTTTGTTTTAAGGGTAAACCAATTCTGTGTCATAATCATAATGGGGATAAGACTAATTTTTTTCTAACCATCAACAATGTGATTCTCATTCTCGTTCTTAGTCCACTTTCCGTGTTACCAATTGGATCCTCAATGCTTTTGACTTGTTTGTAACTTTGTGACATCAACAATGCTATTGTTTCAGGACAGTCTAATGAAAAAGAAGGTGAAATTATGTTCATTTTACTGCTGTGTTGGAGCTGTGAAAGTGCAATCAAACGACCATCTTCAAAACTCTTTATTTGAAAGTTGATATTTGTGTAGCTTGGAATTGATAGGACAATATAGTTCAACTTCATGTACTTGACTGTCAGAGGGAGATAAGAAAGGTGTAATAGCACTAATAGCATCAGATATATGTGATAGTGTTAGACACCAAAGTTCTTGGAGAACCTAACTGATTAAGTATGCTTTTCATGTAATGCAATATTGTGTGATTGTAACTCTAAAAAATAGTGCTAATCATAGAAATTTAAGCCTTGTGCTAGCATATACTGACCTATACAAAGATATCATGGTATATGCACTTAGATGTTTTGTAGAATTCAAATTGGGAAGTACAAAATCTTTTGCTTTAGACAGAGTGGCTCTTTTGTTTGTTAAAGAAATTACAATAACTGTACTATGGTATTCAATAGTTTTATATTCCTGATGCACATTTTGTTACCTATTTATTTGAGAAATATTGATCATCATGAATATATGGAACCTTCAATAGAAAACTACTTGTCCAGTATCTATATCAGCACAGTTGTAATTTATAGTATCTTCTGATATAATCTTAGATCTAGCAGATTGATAACTATCTTGTGTCATTTGACCTCAGATGCACACCTTGTACCAGTGGAACTGCCAGAAATTGTCTCTTTGACTGGAAGGTAATGAAAGTTCACCACCTTATTGTATGTCATTCTTTTATATCTCGCAAGCTCCTAAATCTATCCAGACTTATATGAATATAGTTAATCATTTAATGTAATTTCAATATTATAATTAATCATTTAAAGTAATTAAACAATGGAACGAAATGAAAGATGTTTTACATGTAATACACAGTTGTATCGCGTGCATGTGCAAAGATATATTGGTCCAACAGGGGATTAGTATGGGTAGTACATACCAGTCTGCCAGTGCACCCCACCATATCATGTGTCGGTACGTACCATACTGATGGCCGATTGGTAAACTGGTATGGATCGGTAAGGCAAACCGTGGTTTTACATTACTCCACTTGGTATAATTTATCCTAAAAGTTTGAAACATCATGCACGATGCAATTGGAGGATGTCCAAAAAAACATGCCCAACCTATGTCATGGGGTTGAATCAAAATGATGGTGATATTAGGTTAAAGAACTACTTTCTACTTGGCCAAAATGTAATTATATGGTACTTCCAACATGAGAAATCAGTGTCTAACAAGTTTTCAAAAGAATTGGCAAATTTAATGGACAAAATTTTTTGCTGTAGGGAAACAAAACTACAAAGTAATCTGTAAGTTTCATTTAGTGCTGGCTGCATGTTTGTTTGTTTGTTTTTTGGGCTACCGATGACAACATCCATAATCAAACTAGAAACCACCAAATTCATGTTTCTGATAAAGTATATTTTTTCTTGATTAGTCTCTCGTTTCTCCATCAGTATGAATTAATTGCTAACTAAATTGTTAACTACACCTAACCAATGTTTTTAATTTTTTATAGATCTTCTGTAGACATGACCAAACCACCTTAATTGGTACTTAATTTATTCTTAATAGAAGCTACCTCTAATTGATGAATGCTGCCTCTTCTTTCCATGCTACCAAAGTTGCATTTTACACATTTAGTTTCAGTCCTACTTGGTTAAGAACCCTTGTTTCTTGTCTCAAATATTCCTTTGTACAATTTATCCCAACTTAATTGTATCAATCAAATAATGTCATCAGCACTTTAGGAACCCATGATTGGAGATGCTATCTGAGTATCATGAAGTTTTAAAGTAACTGCTTTTTACAGGTGTTGAAACATGAAAAATATTAGAGGCAGTAATTCTTGTCCTGAATTGCGAACTGACTTGAAACTGACATGAAATTAGTGCCTTAGTGGATTCGAGTTGTGCTTTCTTGTGCTTTGGCCATGAACGTGTTGGTTCTAATCCAATTAGTACATATTTTTGGTTTGTGTTTAGGAAAATTACATGACTAACCCTGATCAACCCAGCAATAATCAAGTTAAATGTGTTATTGTACCATTTTCAGGTTAGTGCATTACTGATAGTTCATTTCGATCTCATAAGTGGGTTGAATCGTGTGTTTACATGGTTAATACTATTATCTGGTTATGAGTCATTCGATTCAAATCATGTTAGCCTCGGGCCTGAACAAATTATTAGACATGTTCGTGTTTCTGTTTGAATTTTTGACACTTGTCAAATGTGGGGTTTATGCATCTCAATATGCACAAACCTGATTTAACACATTGGCGCCCTATGTAGTGCTGGGGTTTGGTGAACCTTGTATCTAGTTCCCATGATGTTTGAAATGGAACTGCTGGAATTTTCGACTCATGTGGGTGTCTGTGACGGAATACATTTTGTGGGAAATTTTACAAGAAAATAAAGATGTTTGGGTCTATAATCATATCTTTCTGCTATATTGGTATCATATAACATCATTGGCTCAAAAGTGGAATAATTTGGGAGGAAAAGATTCTAGGAAACTTATTGGGTTATGACATGATGGTGCAGAAATGAGTAGAAAGATTCCTGGAGAGATGAGGGTGGGATGGGTTGACATTTTGCTGTGGTTCTGAGGTATTAGACAGTGTGACCCTATTCAGCAGCACGACATGGTAGCTTCTCTGCACTAACATCCCATACGAGTTGCAACATTTATCATGTACTCCACAATAGACAGGTTCCATCCATGTGAAAGTGGGCTTGAGAGTTGATATATGGAGAACCTTAAAGGATAATTGCAATCACCAGCGGTTGGTAATATAAGTTTGTAGAAAGGGGACTTTGTTTTAATTACTATCGATATCATTCCTGTGAAATATGAAAATATAGTAAACTAAATCCTTAGAAGACTGATATTAGTTAGGAGATTGAACTCATTAAACCTTTACATCTCTAGATAAGGTGATGGACCATTGAACTTTACTTATAATACAGTGGTTAATATTGTGATGCATAAATAAATTACTTTTTACAAGGATGTGGACTTCGCCTATAATGTCATATGAAAATTGATGCAAAGCAAAGCAAATGAATCATGACTGTCTGTTACATATAATTTGCATATATCTAGTTCATGTTTTCCTATACATGTTATCTTGAGTATGTTATGGCAGTTATCGCATGTCATGCATTATTGGTTGATGCTCTATTTGTAATTTCTCAGTAGAGGCATCGAGAAGGTAACCTGGGATGCTTCAGGAGAACGCTTAGCTTTGTCATACAAAGATGGAGATGATATGTACAGTGGTCTGATTGCCATATATGACACTAAGAGGACACCTCTCGTCTCAGCATCATTAGTGTTAGCATTATCATTTTGCAGCAATATGCTTTTTCTCTTTATATGATATTTCATTCTTAAAGCTGTAATATTATGCTCTAATGTTCACTAATGCATCATTTTCTTGTTAAATCTAGCGGCTTCATTAGAGGACCAGGAGAAAAGCCAAAGGCACTTGCATTTGCCTTCCACAATAAGTTCAAGCAAGGGCCACTTCTATCTGTGGTAGGATATTGTAGTATTCCCCATCTGTCGCTCAAGAATATATTCTCTTTATCATATGCGTTGTTGTATTATTATTGAATCTGTTAATTGCAGTGTTGGAGCAGTGGATGGTGTTGCACATATCCTCTCATTTTTCGTTCTCATATCCTTCCTTAATTTAGGTAAAAAATCTGCCTGTCTATCAGCAGAAGTTCAAGCATTTGTGCAACTCAAAGGCATTGATAAACTCTCTAAATAGTTTGTTCCTCCATTAACTGGTATGACTGGTGGATTTGAGGGCTAAACATGAAGGTCTTTGTCAATGCATTTGCTGACAATGCCTTGCCGAGACCTAAAATTTGAATTAAGTCTGTTGTTACATTAGTTTAGTCATGTTACAGTTCAATTTGGGTTTTTCTCGGGTCTTGTTCAAGTCCAGAGAGTCAGGTTTTAGTTTTTCCCCCGTTCCGGTCTCTCACATGAACTTTGTTTCATTTCCAAAACGTCCAAGTTTATTATTTCTTGTTTAATCTGAGTTAAGTATAATTTTTTAGATTATGGTTTAAACCTTCATTCTATTTTTAAGATTATTTCATGGTTCATCCAGGATATGCTATTTTAAACTTTTAACGTAGGAGCCATATTTGTGCATCTACTGTGCTGCTTTTTGCATCAACGCCTCGCATCTGTTTTACTCTGTTATTTTTAATCCATAATAAACTTTTGCATACTGAAAGAAGACAAACCATCTAGACCTGAGCATGCCAACTAGACCTTTATGCTGATAACTATGGCATGCGAACAGATAACTTATTGTTATTGAAAATAATGGTGAGGCTTGGTTTTTCTCCTGGTGCCTGATGTAGATTCCTTTTTGTTTGTTTGTTTTTTTTTTTGTTGCATTTATCAAACTGATATCGATAACGTTTGCATTTAATGACCACAAAGTTTATAACTGTTCCTTCAAGGGACACTTGAGAGGCACAAACACGAATTTGGGACAAGGATGAAAGAATATGACACAATATGGATTCTAGATATTAAAAGAAAGACACTAAAGTTAATAAATGTATTCATTTCTGTTTCTGTTAATTAATGTGATTACATCTTATCTGACTTAGAGAACATTTTCATAAACAAAAGTTGTTGCCAGTAAGACAATGTCCAGAAAGTCATAGATTAATATAAACAAATGGTTGATATGTGTCCTGCATAGCTCCTATGGTATTCAACAAGCCTCCAAAGGTATCTGGCAAATGTCAGCCCTATATCAACATAACTAGCAGATGGTAGCAGTTTGAAGAATTCATTCTATACTGGCAATGAATCCTTGGTAATCTCTGAGTACTACTTTATTGAACATGTTGGCTGATTATATTTTTTGGTTGCATATTGTTACATACTTACAGTTTTGTCTGGGTTGAGAGAAGTCAATGACCGCAGCTTCGACAAGATGGTTATGATTCGAAGGCATACTGATGAAGCATTGGGATGTGCGAGAGACTTGAGGAATAGGCACAATCTGGAATCTAAAATGTTACCAGGGATATGTGGATCATCCACGTACTGTTGTAATAGCTGAAGCTAATACTTCGTTCTGGAGATGATATTACTTGCAAGCAAAAAAAGCTTGTCTCAAAACATAGATGCATCCTCTTCTCTTGTAGCGATTGGTTCTCATTTTCTTAGATTTCCTGTTGCCTCATTCTCCTAGTTGCTCCTGGGCTCGCTATTCCAGCCTGCCTTGTGATTGATTCTTCGTGAAGTTATGCGTCCACTGGCAAGTCAGTCAGTCTGATCAAATTTTGGACACTTGATTTGATATCACATGTAGTAACGTATCTGAAAAACTAGGGCATGTTAAGGAGTTCATCTCAGTTGTTGCAGGCGATCCTGCAACCAAAGACTAGTAATCTTAAGCCCACCCGTTATAGGATCCTTCTGGTTTGATTGAGGTCACTTTTTGAGTTCTTCGAGCAGCTTAACTTCCGGTTTAATCTTATCTTCATCGGATTAATCAATGAACAAGTCCTTATTTATATGTGCCTGCATGGATGATCATTGAGAGCTTCTTGATCAACTCGTAACAAACATTTCTATTGCGCTACTTTCCAAAGCCCAATACCCGTTAGCCTATGCAGATGTGGTAACACCGGAAAACTGGTGTAAGAGGCTATAATAATAGACTTAAAGAGAAACAGGAAGATTCCCATTCAAAACCTTGACGAAAGTTTTGAATCACGAAAAATAGTGAAACCTGCCTTCATTTATGGACCTGTACGGTGAGCACCGAGGCCCATGGTCACCTCTCTTAGCCAGTTCAGACTCGCGGTTCGACTTGAAGGAGTGGGCTCATTCCAATCCCAAGAATCGAATTCGCAGTTGCTGCTTTCAGGAGGTAACCACAAAATTTTGTTTCAATAGATTTTTAGAGGTTTGTCGTTACCCAAAAAGCTAGGCGTTCATGCAAATATGACATGTCCAAGCCAAAGAACATAACTAAATGGATTTGACAACGAGGGAAAGTAACAGATAAAAGCAAGCAAATAGCAGAAACGGCGTTTCCTCTGCGAATGGCGGCTCTCTTCCTCTCCATCGGCGAATCCACCTCCTCGGGCTTTAGGCAATGTAATAGATGACATTTGGGGCGTTCTTCAAAGTTTTGATGTATTTGTGATTTCCCATATAGATAGGGAGGGAAATGAGGTAGCCAACCGGCTTGTCAAGAATGTTAGGTCCACCAAATCTCAGCATGCCCAGGTTTTCTATTTATGTTACTTTTGTAATTGAAGAGTTGCCAGCTAAGTTTGAAACTATTTGTAGCAATTGTTTCAATATCTAGTGCTGCACCCAAACCAACTGCATTTACGTGCATGGTGGTAGGATTCTATTCGAACAAAGCATAGTGGAATCGCATGAAGGTTCCACTAATCGATCGTTTCTCTCTCTCCGAGTGATCTATTAGGTTTTTCTATTTTTTGTTAATACAACACTTGAACCGTCAAACGTCACCTGCATAGTGGAGTATTTTATTGGAAAAATCATAGTGGATACGTATGAAGCAAAATCCACCAGCAAAAGTATCGACCACCTCCGGTTCTCCCACCTTTTGCACTACAGTTCACAAGGAATTTTGCAGGAAGCTCACTAACAATTTTTTGTTATCCTACCTTCCTTATTTCTCATTGTCTTTCTTCTGCGTGTTCATGTGCAACAACAACAACTTGTGTTTTGGAAAAGCAAGTCTTTTACTTCATATTACTGCAACCGGCCTTCTCTATTCCGCTGTGTTGACTCGTGTACTGGTATTAGGGCTAAGGAATGAGATGATTAAAAGAGTTAGAAAGTGTTCCACGTGGCTGAAGTGGCGAAAATAAATGATAGAATGCCAACCGACGGTTCCTCTATTGTGCATATAAAGGGCTTGGGATAGGCATCAGACGATCAATCCTTCATACATGTAATAGAAGATCGTAGCGGTGACAAAATGATCGCCGCGCTGACTGTTTCTTTTGTAATTCTACTGAGAGAAGTTTCTGTTCAAGCCCAAGGTGGGTTGCAGAGGGGGTTCTATTCTTCCACCTGTCCCAGAGCGGAGGCGATCGTGAGGTCAACCGTCGAGAAGTACTTCAACAGTGACTCCACCATGGCCGCAGGCTTGCTGAGACTGCACTTTCACGACTGCTTCGTGCAGGTTTGCCTTCTCTCTCTCTCTCTCTCTCTCTCTCTCTCTCTCTCTCTCTCTCTCTCTCTCTCTCTTTTAGCTGTTCTTAACTCTCGTAACAAAATCAATATCGTTATTCCGTAGCGCCGGCTAACAAATATTAGACCCATCCGGATTAGTTCCTTGTATATGTACGTACGGTTTAATTTTGGGTTGCTTCTTGTTTTCTTGTTTCTTGAATTTACTGTCCTTGAATAAAAAGTTCTATAGTGCGATTCTAGAGGTTGACTTGTAGTCAGGCAATTTGGCATGGTACAGCCGCCTTTGTCGCAGTCCACCTGCTCATCCGTGGCATACTTTTTGCCTTGAAGGGTTGCGATGGATCGGTTTTGATTTCCGGGGCTTCTGCGGAGCGAAGCGCGGTGCAAAACCTTGGGTTGAGAGGATTCGAAGTTGTGGATGATGCCAAATCGCAGTTGGAGGCAACGTGCCCGGGAGTCGTCTCTTGTGCCGACGTACTTGCGTTGGCTGCTCGTGATGCCGTGGATCTGGTGCGTTTGTCCTTTGGTAACTAAATAATTTGCAACGACAATAGCTTTTGTTCTGCAGACTCACCGTCTCGGATGGATTTCTTGGTGTACTAAATACTTGGATTGAACTGCAGCAAAAAAAAAAGTACCATGTTTGACTTGGTTTTTGATTCCATGGGGCCCGTGTAACTGTAGAGTGATGGACCGAGCTGGTCGGTGCCGTTGGGAAGAAGAGATGGTCTGGTTTCATCAGCTTCAGACGCCACAAGTTTACCGTCGCCGACCGATTCCGTTGCCGTTCAGAGACAAAAGTTTGCTGACAAAGGCTTGACGGATCATGATCTCGTCACGCTAGTCGGTAAATCTCACTTGTCATTCACACCCATGTGTATCCGACACGGGGATACGAACAGCTCTGTTTTCCATACCAAATATGGAGCTTCCGAGATGAATCCTTCTTGATCATGCCAAATCTTGCTTCTCCGAGAACCTCGAGCATAAGTTTCCACGTTAACCCTGGATGCTCCTTTGCCTCTTTCTCGTGTGCAGGAGCGCATACCATTGGTCAAACGGCTTGTGTGTTCGTCCGGTATCGGCTCTATAACTTCACAGCCACAGGTAACGCCGATCCTACCATCAATCAAGCCTTCTTGGGACAACTACAAGCGATCTGCCCCCATGATGATGGCGATTTTTCCAGTCGAGTCGCCCTCGACAAAGGCAGCATGACCAAGTTCGACGCGAGCTACTTTAAGAACGTGAGGGATGGCAACGGAGTGCTGGAGTCGGACCAGAGACTCTGGGAAGATGACGCAACCCAGGACATTGTCGGCAACTATGCCGGAAACATACGCGGCCTCTTGGGTCTGAGGTTTGCCTATGAGTTTTCTAAGGCCATGATCAAGTTGAGCAGCGTTGGCGTCACGACGGGGACGGAAGGACAGATCAGAACGACATGCTCAAAATTCAATTGACAAGTCTAAAAAATATATACACTGAATAGAGACACTGCTTTCAAATATCTGAAGAAAGTACAAGGAAGAGGAGACTGGACCCCGTTCGAGTGGGAGATGAACTGGGTATCATATTATATGTAGACCAATAAATTTGTATTATATTAAAATGATAATAAATCAAGTTTCCTCCACTGATGGAACGTGTATCTATCGGCAGAGGATACACGTTCTAAAGGGATGCCTAAAAATTGGATCCAGCGCGTTTAAAAGTTGGGTTTCGAGAGAAAATGGAGATAGCTTGGCCCCTAAAAAACTCACGCTCCTTCCCTGGGGACATGGAGTCGATCAAATTCTGAAGCAAAGAAAAATCAGTAGATATGCATTTGTATTGCCAGAAGAACAGGCCCAAACCCTAATGAAACTGAAGTGAAATACTTTTATTCCTTTCTAGTGGTCTCCGCATAGCGGTGTATGGTACTCAATCTGGAGGTGATATGTGGACACCCGAGAATACTAGCAAAGGCAAAAATGAAAACAGAGAAGAGGTTGAAAAATTCAGGCAATTGCGCATGCAATTTACCACCAATATTAGTTGAACAAATTGCTTTAGGCATCAAGGACCAAGTCCACAAAAGGACACTGATTAATAAGCCTCCTACTGGAATAAAACAGTAAGTGAATTTGATAAAAACCATTAGAATAATACATGGTGGACAAAAGACACAGAAGCTAAAATTCTAACATCAGAATGAGCACTACCAGCATCAACATATTATCAGAATCCTTAGGCAAAAAGAACCAATTTAGTCAACAAACAGAAGAGTGGATGCTTACAGATGGCTGTGCTCAATGGACATGTCATTTGACTCTTTGGCAAAAATAACTAATTTTAAGTTATCTATTCTATCCCATCTTTCTTACTTAAGGAAACCCAAGATTCTAATTGGTGAACAGTTAGTCTTCATAGATAAATAATGACTTTCAACTAGTTACAACTAACATCTTGAGATGGGCTGATGTAATATTAACTTTTCAGCAACGAACCTCTCATATAAAGTCATAGATCTTCATAGATAAATAATGACTTTCAACTAGTTACAACTAACATCTTGAGATGGGCTGATGTAATATTAACTTTTCAGCAACGAACCTCTCATATAAAGTCATAGATCTGTGTGTTACTATTAGAAAATGATTCAGCAATAGTTTTCCATTTTTCGATCAGAAGTCAGTTGCAAGATTGTCAAGATTTGAACTCCATATTATCATAAAACCTCTGGATGATGAGATCACATCAGAGCAAGACCATCCAACAAAGTGCCTCCAAGACCCCAATGAATCATCTTCTTTAAGATCTCTAATATATTTGATCACGAAAATGTTAAGAACTCATCATTCTTGTAAAAGTGAGATACTAATAAGCCAAAGATGTAAAAGAAAAAGAAGATGCTGTGAGACCAGAAGACCCAAAAGAAATTCTGATGGAAGAAATGGATACAAAGTTCTCACTGAAGACACTCTGACCCCAGAACAATTGTAAAGGACCTGAATGTATGATATATATAAAGTGGTATACCATGATTCAACCAGGTGAAGAAAAATTGGAGGACCGTATTGAAGACTAGATCCATCGAGAGAGAAAGGGTTCCAAACAATTGAATCTATTCATCCCACCTTAGGAGCACCAAGGCTTCAACTACACCAAACTAAAAGATATATTCCCTTTGTAAATTTCAGCAAAACTAGAGAAAGAAATTAAATAGAAAACAACATGAAGTTACATATTTGTTCAACAATCATTTTCACGTTCAAGGAAACTCAAATCCACATTGTCATGCTATGTTGTATGTGTGTGTGTGATGGATAAGAGTTATGTTGTAATATGCTAAAAATATTAGGTTGTATCATACTTTTAGAATTCCTAAAGTAAGCAAAGCACCAAACTGATTCTATTAGATGCACAGCCTATTGTCATGTTAATACACAATTAAAATTGCTGTTTTACTAGCAAAACAGTTTTCCCCAAGAACTGTCACTTTTTCCATCCTTTCCTTCTACCTATTTACAACATTTATAATTTCCAAGATTGCTAAGTCATGACCTAAGAAATAATCTCTTCAGCAAACTCAGAGGCCCGCTAAGAAATAATCTCTTCAGCAAAGTGGAAATTTGATTATTTCTTAGGTCATGAAACAAAACCAAATAGTTTGCTGAAGAGATAAGACTCTTTTTCATGGTCTCATAAACAAGATAAGTAATACTAGCATATGGCACTACTTTGAGCAGATTTGGAAATATCCCTTTGTAGAATCCCCAAAATCCTTCATTTCGAAGGGTTTTCCAGAACACATCAGACATTCCATTATATGCAGAAGATGAATTGGTGCGCTGGGCTTGCATTCTGCATGTAAATAGTAGATTTAATCATTAATCAAAGTCATAAATAATGAGTTAACTACTATAACACTGTAATCATCAACTACCTTGTTCTAATAACCAGCAAAGGGTAGACACATGTTGCTCCAAGAGCTCCTGAGTTGGTTCCACAACCTAGTTGCACAAGTGGACCCAGTTCTAGATGATAGTCAGCATTTCAGAGTATTAGGTCAGACTGAGCAAAAAAAACACTATAGAGATACATTGAAAAAACCAAAGATTAATTAGGAGCTTACCACTGTCCTTCAGAATATATGTTCTAGACATATCTTTCAAGGTCTCATATGCGCTAAGATCTATTCCTGCATATGGAATAATTCCAAGAAGAGATGGGATGAGACCTCTGTAGAAGGCTCGAGGCCCTTCATGAACCCAGATATCTTTTGTCAGAGGAGCAAGGTTGGGAACCTTACCACCTTCACAGGCATAAGTTTGCAATCGTGTTTTCACAAGATCAAGTGGATATATAGCAGTTTGTGCCACTGCACCTGCTAAACCACCAGCAGTCAGTCGCCCAGAAGCACCAATATCACTCTTCTCTTCACCTTTGGCTGTGACAATGAAATCTTTTAGCGTTTCAAATGTATAAAACTTTATTGCACTTTCTGGTGCAACCTTCATTCATTTAAGCCATTCCCTCTGAAAAAACCCAAGAAACGACCCTCTCTCCAAATGTCTTTTATTGCGGGCATAATGTGTGCTTGTGTTGTTCGTACTTGCAAAACTACCTTAAGACGATCGAGAGGAGCAGTAACTGTACGAGAAGCTGCCCCAGCTACCCCTCCTGCAATCAAGTATTTGCTTGCATTTACATGTTTACTTATCCCTTCTGGGATAACAGCCTGTTCACCAATATCCACAAGACAAACTTTTTCCCAGTATTGATAAATGTTTTCAATTGTTGCTTCATGAGGGTAAAGCAGAAGAAAACCTCTCCATTCCTCAAAAGTTATTATCCCATTATTATCCTTATCCACATGTTCCACAAAACAGACAAGTTCCTCATCACCAATCTCAATCCCTGCATAAGAGAAACTAAGAGGCCTTGCATAGTAAAAGAAGATGCTGAATGTATAGTTTAAGAAGTGATACTAAAAATATGAACTTTCACAGGAAAACGGAAAGATGAAAAATATTCCTAGAAGATCTCATATGCCTCTAACCGTCAAAACGCTTATGTCCCCTAATCCCAAAAACTGGGATAGCCATGTTCAGATAGACCAACTAATGAACTCTGCTCCTGAATATCAAAGCAACATTTCTAAACCTCTCTCTTAAAATTAACAATCCAATGGAATACAAAAGCAGACTATCCAGACCTCTCCCACTGATCCCAAAAACTAGGATAGCCATGTTCAGATTGATCAACCAATGAATTCTGCTCATGAATATCAAATCAAGCTTTCTAAACCTCTCTCTTAAAATTAACACTCAATGGAATATCAAAGCAGACTATCCAGACCTCTCCCACTCTTTGAATGTCATCTCCCTTACCCAAAAAATGAACAGAACACAGAAAAGCCCCAACCTATGCACCCACAGAAAGATAATTCTTGCTTTAGGAGTGAAGAATTCTAAATTGGAGAAAAGGGAAGGATTCAGGTAACCCTATGGTTAAATTCTACATTCATTCTCATCCAATCAACCATGCGACTTCTCAATGCAGAAAACACTACAAGTATATGCAATGAAAACCAATTACAATTGCAAATGAACTCACATAAGAATGTCACAAGACATATTTGGTTTAATTCAAATCTAATCCATATAAGATCATGACATCTCAGCTAAGAACAAGTTTCAGATAAATAAGAAACAAAACCATGAACCCTGAAGATTTAGGCCTGGCAACTGTCTTGACTTCCCTGACCTGCATTTACATGAACCGATATGAAGCACCACAATTTTAATGATGTTTCATCCCAACACATACGATGATAACTTAGTGACATTTGTTCAGGTGCAATGACAACCACTGGAAACAAGGATGATAAGACCCCTTAGGGTTTTATCATGGAAGAAGCGGAGGAGAAGTGGGGGAAAAAGGGATAAATGATCGCTTCGAGGGGATCGACCTCCTTGATTACTTCGAGGGGATTGGCCTCCTTTATCACTTCAAAAGGATCAGCCTCCTTGGGTTTAGTCAAAAGACTGAATAATATTTCATTACTTTCTCTTTGTCTGAAAGAAATAATTACATCCCTATTTATAGAGCTTCACCTTGAGTCCACCAGGACTTGGACTCTTATTAATAAATAAATATTAAATAAATCACTAACCGAATCAGTAACCGACTCCTAACCGAATCAGTAATCGACTCCCTACTAAATAACTCCATAAACATTATTCAAAGCTTAAAAAATAAAAGGATCGTAACAGTTCCGCCCTCGTTAAATCAACCTTGTCCTCAAGGCTGAGCGGCATCAAATTCGGCATAAGGTATCTGCGGTGCGTCATAACTCGCTGATCAAGTAAGTACGACCTCCACTTTTTGATGGTGTGAGCAACAAGTCGGACATTAGTTGGTGCTTTCCCAGGTATTATTAGAATCCGATGATCATGATGTCGAAGAGGTGGGAGTCCTTGTGGTTCTGCAAATACATCTGCAAACTCTTTAAACAATGATTTAATACTTTCGGTTGGAATGTGCCCTGCTATTTCTTGATCTATGCGCTGTAATGGTACTAGAAAACTAGTGTGTGTCTTCCGAAGCATCTTATCCATCCGATGGCTAGTGATAGTGGTGATCTTACTTCCGCACCGGCCCTTTAGAATCACCTGCTTTCCATTAACAAAACACTTCATTATTAGTTTAGAAAAGTTCCAGGAAACATCACCCAAGGTTGATAGCCATTCGATTCCTAGCACCGCTTCATAGTCTTCTAAAGGAAGTAAAAAGAAATCCACGAGCAACTCTTGACCCTACATAGTGAGCTATCTTTGAGCACTTGCTATCACAGGTTAGAATCCGTCCATCAGCAACCTTTACTTCAAATTTATCACAGCCTTCAATGTGGTAGGATAATCGGGTGACGATCTTTTTGTCCATAAAATTGTTGGTGCTACCTGTGTCAATCAAGACAGTGACAGGCTGATGTTTCAAAGTTCCTGCAACTTGCATTGTTTGTGGGTTAGAGTAGCTGGCCAATACATGCACTGTGTATGTGATAGGGTCAATATCTTCATCAGTTTCTATACTTCCCTGGTCGGAATCTAACTCTTCTGCTTCTAATTCCTCCTCAATTGGCTCAATCATTAGGAGTTTTCCTTGTCTGCAACGGTGCTCCTTACTCCATCTTTCATCACAATGCGAACACAACCCTTTTGCTGATCTTTCCTTGAGCTCTTCTCGAGTGTTAAGGTTATGGCTGGGAATAGATAGGGCTGGTGGCACGCTGATCATTTGTTTGTTATCACTTCTGTTTTAACGATATTCCATACTGATTTTTTCCTCCTATATGCGTGCAAATGAAATTGTAGCTATCATAATGCGGGGTTGTCGGGCCTTAACTTCACATCTGATATTCGGATTAAGCCCTTCAATAAAGGCACCCACCAGTTGTCGTTCAGACCAATCTCTAGCTTGATTCGATAATCGCTCAAATCTACCATGATATTCCAACACTGTAGAAGTCTGACGAATTTTTGCAAGCTGTCCATCTATATTTTCGTACTCTGATGGTCCAAACCGAACAAGAAGCCCCCTCTTGAATTGCTCCCAAGAGGAAACTCCGTGGCAGGTTTCATACCAGTCATACCACTAAATTACATCACAGTCTAACTGGATTGAGGCTATTTCCACCTTAGACTCCTCTGGAGTTCTGTGGAAACGAAAGAATTTCTCTGCCCTCGAAATCCAACTGGTTGGGTCTCCATCTTCCCATTTTGGAAATTCCACCATGATACGTGGGTAGCCTGAGTCATATTCTCGGTGCACCCTTCCTGTATCTCCAGATCTGTTTAACGTAGAGTTTGAATTTCCACCTTGTTATAATTGGCCAAAATTCTCCAGTAGGCTTCTTTTAAACTCACTCAGGGTTTCTTGTAGCCGATTGTCAATTCTGATTTCTAATGCTTCCATTTAGTTCTCAATTCGAATTTTCAATGCTTCCATTTGGTCTCCAATTCGAGTTTCTAATGCTTCCATTTGGGCCTTCACTGGTTTGTCGGTAGCCATTATGTAAGATTATAGATCTGTAATTCCCCGTTCGTGCTTCTGATATATGGTTAAGGGCATCAGCACTGAAGGCGTGAACTGCTCAAGTGCAGCGTAAGGCTCGCTGCGGTTGCTGTGAGGAGAAAAAATTTTGTCGCTCCGTGCTGTGTGCGATATTGCTGCAGGGCTGCGATGCAAAAAGGCAACCGTCGAGCAGCCGGGGTTGAGATTGCAATGGTGCGGCTGGAAATTTTGGAAGACAGCGTTTGTGGGGAGAAGGCTGCAGCATCGTGGGCGGCAGCAGCAGGCGTGACGGTTGCAGAATTGGCGGTGGTCACGGCCGGGAAGAAGGGGCTGCTGGTTGGAGAGCAGCGGTGGAGGCGCGTGGCTTGGAATCAGCGATGGTTGCTGCCGAGATTGGTGGCTGCGACGGCGATGGTCGCGGAGGGAAGGAGCAGGGGCATCGGGAAAGTGCGTGGGCCGCAGATGCGAGGCCGTCGGTTGCAGCAGGGGCAGCGGGGAAGTGCGCGGGCCGCAGATGCGAGGCCGTCAGTTGCAGCAGCGGCGGCGGGGAGAGGGGGCAGAGATCGCTGGCCTCTGCGGTGGCTGCTGGCCGGAGATCAGGGGCGGCGAGTTGCGTGGCCGCCGGTTGAAGCAGGGGGCGGGGGCGGCGAGGTGCGTGGTCGCCGGTTGAAGTAGGGGGGGGAGGGAAGGAAAAACAGGGGAGTTCCACCCCTTGCGCGGCCGGGAAGAAGGGGCGGCGAGGTGATCGGCCGCAGAAGCGAGGCCGTCAGTTGCAGCAGCGGCGGCGGCGAGAGGGGGCAGAGATCGCTGGCCGCAGAGGTGCGGTGGCTGCCGGCCGGAGATCAGGGTTGGTCCGCATGCCGTGGGGCAGCGGCGGCGGTCCCTCTCGGGCTGTAGCAGCCGGGGAGATAACCGCTGGCCGGAGGCCGCGACGGCGTCGATCGCGGGCCGACAGCAGCGGCTGCGGAGGAGCGTTGGCCGGGAGGATGAACGCAGGGGTGCGTGGCCGCCGGGGAGGTGAACGCAGAGGTGTGTTTTTTCTTCAGAAAAGTAAAAAATGGTCAGAACTTTCAAACTACCGGATCAGCTTAAGCTTCTCTTGATTCCCAACAGAGACGACCACAGTAAAATTGCAGGGGCTAACCTATTTATTTGATTAACCCGAGAAGAAAAGAAAGAAAAGAACATACCAAGGACAAGCATCCAATGTCAGAAAAATCAGAGACCAGTGTCTGCTTTTCTGTTGAAAGATTACATAAATTGATTCCCTGTGCTTTGTAAAATACTCGTGGCCATAAATGAGAAACCTGTATGCTCGAACCTATTGATGATTTTAGTCATTCGACCGCCTGAACCATGTGAATCTACAAGTGTAAGCCTATCATATTTGAAACGACCTAGATTTGAATCTCAAACAACTAAT
Source organism: Musa troglodytarum (assembly GCA_023547065.1). Taxonomy (NCBI): domain Eukaryota; kingdom Viridiplantae; phylum Streptophyta; class Magnoliopsida; order Zingiberales; family Musaceae; genus Musa; species Musa troglodytarum. Next base: position 19,375,090 of record CP097510.1, read on the forward strand.
AGAACATCTTTCAATGGATACATGTGTGCGCCACCTGTGTCCCGTTTTAAGGAAGAAAATAAAAAAAGTTCGTCCTCAAACCCTACAGATCCACCACTACACATGTTAGCTATCGAAAGCACAAAATCAGAAATCTCGAGATTAGGACCACTGACCTTGGTGCCGAAAGGGCCGACCGGAGCATCCATATAGAACCGCTTCTTCCCCTGAATCCAAACCAGTCAATAATAAACCCGGTCAGCGTGTGCTGATCCTCTAAAGAAGGGTTTTACAAAATACTAGGAAAAAATACCTTTTCAAAGAAGAACGCAGAAAAAGGAAAACCCCAACCTCGAGCTCCTTCCGCACGAGTCCAGTGGCAATCGGCATCACGTCCTCCACTATCTTCTTCAACGATCCATCACCCGAGGCCGAGTGGGGGACAAGAAACCAGCCAAGCGAACGAAGAATTAGCTTCGAAGTCCGATGAAACACCAAGGAAATAGAGATCGGATGGGAGGAGATGTCGAGCCTACCGGAGACGGCTGAGAAGAGGGGAGTGGTGGTCATCCGCAGCGGCGAGGAGGTTGACGAAGCGGACGCACGATCGCGGGGAAAGCGTGTGGCTTTCCGCCAGCGGATCACCATGGACGGGCGACGCAAACCCTCCTCCACGTTGGCTTCTGGCTGCTGGCTCTTTTTGCCCTTCTGCACTTTCGATCGGTTGGGTTGGGTTGCGAGTTGGTCCTCAACCAAATTATTATGATAATTACTTTTTTGAAGAGTACCAGTTGCCGTTAACTAAATCTCCTCCCTAATGTCATCTTCGTGGCCTTCCGCTGGCTTCGCTTAATATGACTTGTGGCCGGCCGAGAAGGTTCCACGACGTAAACCCCCAAGCAGTCATCTCGACACAAGCTGAGCATTAAACGGGAATCTCTTAAGCTATTCCCCTTTTTGTTCAAAATTATATTTCTTTCGTCTCTGGGAGCTAACGGTGTTGGTCAGCACGAGAAGTACCAGCAGCGGGCAACGTGGTAGCAGCGTAATCGCTCGCCATCGTCGCCCGGCCTTTCCAATGCTATCCGTCCGATGTGCATCAAACCACTTCTACGCTACCGGTGCTTCCAGTGAGTCCCACCTGGTCCTCCCCATTTATCCGTCGGAAGCCTCATCATAACTGCGATCTCCATCGTCCTCTTTCTTTGGTCGTTGGTGACGTCGCATCACATGGAGTCGAACGCCGTGGTTTGGTTCCGGAAGGGGCTGCGGATCCACGACAACCCCGCGCTGGACTACGCTTGCAGGGGATCCAGCCACATCTTCCCAGTGTTCGTCCTCGATCCCCGTTACCTTCATCCAGACCCCTCTGCCTTCTCCCTTGGTTCTGCCCGCGCCGGCCTCAACCGCATACGCTTTCTCCTCGATTGCCTCCTCGACCTTGACTCCAGCCTCCGCAACCTTGGCTCCCGCCTCCTTGTCCTCAGGGGGCACCCAGAACCAGCCTCCGTAATCTGCCGGATCCTCAAGGACGTGAGTGAGCCTCGGTGACATCGCGCGCTCTCTCTCTCTCTCTCTCTCTCTCTCTTCTGTTTTCCTGAGATATGTATTAGGGGTGTTTCCCTTCTTCTTTTACTTTATCTTTTTGGCGTACGGGTAATTTTTGGCCTTTTGGCGTAATTATCTTTGGAAGGTAAGTGGTTTCTTTTGCGAATTTGGTGATTTTGTGTTGTTGTTCTCAGCGTGGTATCTGCATTCTTTTTCCTTATTTGAGGTTTTGTTATGAAGCTCCCCATTGGTTTTGGTCTCTTCTTTTTCTTGTTTGTGCTCTAGAAATCTAGTTGGAAATGCTATTGTAGTATTTTAGGATAAGTAGTTTCAATATATGGAGGTAGAGTTGAAATTTGTACTCTAGTTTGTATTTGCTTTGTTTTGATTGCTTTACTGTTTGTTGTAGTGGAATATTCGGAAGGTCTGCTATGAATTTGACACGGAACCATATGGTCAAGCTCGGGACAGACAAGTCACGGTGAATGGTTTTAACTTCCACCTTTCTTATTTCTTGTTTCTCTGTTTTTATTATAAAACTATTCTAGAACTGAGAACAGATTCCCTACCTTAACTTCTTGAAGCTCAACCTCTTTTAAATTGACTATAAGAACAAAAGCATAGCTCGCCCTTGACTCTTGGAAAAAAATTTTCCTCTCAACTCCTGTAGGATTTTGCCCGCCAACTTGGAATTGAAGTGTTCTCTCCCGTGAGCCATACTTTATTCGACCCTGCGGAGGTTATTAAGAAGGTAGTACTGATAACTTCTGATAAATTAATAGTGAATAACATCCATGTGCGTCATGATTTTCTTTTCTGTTATTTTTCTTGTGGTGTGAGATGGTTTTAATCTGTGCATCTACTCGTATTTGCACTGCTAACTCATTTCGCCACTATTTTCTATCATGTATCTCATGCTATAAAGAATGGAGGAAGACCACCTTTGACCTATCAGTCATTCGTGGCACTTGCTGGAAAACCCCCAGACCCTCTTGCCAAAACATACTCTGAACTTCCTCCTGTTGGAAACGTTGGGAAGGTTGAATTGCTAAATATTCCAACAATTGAAGAACTTGGCTACAGAGATATAGAACAGGTCTTCAGTTTCCAGCACTATTGATTGATTACTATAGAAACATGGGCTTATGTTGTGGGTTGCTTTTGTAGGAAGAATTTTCACCTTTTGGAGGTGGTGAATCAGAAGCTCTTCGAAGACTGAATGAAGTTCTTAAAGATAAGGTATTGTATCCTTTTAACTTATATTTTTACAATAGCTCTGCTAGAATTGGTAAGTATTTTTAGAAATCCTAATTATATTCAAATTAATTAATAAAATTCTAATTAAATTAAAACTTCTTAGTAAGGTTTGTTCTTATAAATATACATTGAGTCTCAGGACGTTAGGGGGAAGGGACAGAAAGATCTGAGAAACACTTTTGGTGCACCTGGGTTTCTCTCTAAGGTATCTATAGAGCGTACTCTCTAGGGTTTCTAGAGAAGGTGAAAAAGTAATATAAATTCTTTGATATTTATATGAGAGGGTTTGCAAGGAAATCTGTGCTTGAGTGCGAAAACTTAAGGTCTTGTAATTGATCTCGCATATATTGAGGAATTTGGTTTTCTCCATGGATGTAGGCAAGATTTGTCAAGCCATATTAGTCTTGCGTTGACTTTTTGATACATTATTTGATTATTGATCTATGATGGATTTCTCTATTTGGTTTTTGGTTTTTCTCTTCTCCCTACCCAACAAAGTAGATATAGAGCCCAAAAGATCCAGTGATCAAAGATTCAACAAGGATATCGTCGGTTATTTCTATTGGTTTTACTGCAGAGAAATTTAACCGAAAAAATATTTTCACTCTATGGTAATGGAGGGTGAATGATCTTCTTGTTCAGCAAGGCCTAGTAAGAACATTAAAGGGACGAGCATGAAAACAAAAAAAGATGAGTGACGAAGATTGGGAGGAGTTTGGGCAAAGTGCGTGAGTCCTATTCGTTTTTGCATCACTGATAATATTATCAATGATGTTATTGATGATGACTTTGTCATAGTTATTTAGGATAAATTAGAAAAGCTTTATCTGGCAAAAATACTTAACTAACAAGTTGTATTTGAAACGAAAGTCATACAAGCTGAGGATGGAGGAAGGTTGAGTCTTGGTAGAGCATCTAAACATATTAAAAGGAATATTGGATCAACTGAAAAAAGTTGATGTGAAGATTGATGAAAATGATAAATTGTTGTTTCTTATATTGCCTGCCGACTCCTATAATAACTTTGTAGAAATAATACTGTGTAAGAAGGATACAATAACTCTAGAACAAGTTGAAGAAGCCTTAGTGTCTCATACTACCAAGAAAAATGATAAATCTGGGAATATGGATGGTGAGACATTAGCTGCTCATTGTAGAGATTGACGAGGAGGATTTTCATATGAGTAGACCTCAATGTGGTGGGTCGGGATCAAAAGTCAACTCTTTGGATAATGTTTAGTGTTATAGATGTAAAGAGTACGAATATATCAGGCAGAATTGTTCTGGAAAAAAAAAATTGGAAGAAGAGATCGATAACTGCTCTCTTATGATGGATGGTGATAGAGATGTCCCCACAATACCCAAAGGTAATGATGCATCTTTCCAGAATAATTTGTTTCTAGATTCTGCTTATGTTACTCATGTTTGCTTTCAGAAGGATTGTTTTGATTCACGGCATGACAGTTGAGTATAGGTGACGATTCTATGGTGGAGGTCATGGGTGTCGATAAAGTGAAGATTAAAACGATTGATGGAGCGGTGCATACTTTGGAGGATGTGGCTTACGTTCCAAAGATATGAAAGAATCTTTTTTTTTTAGTCTTTTATATTCTTAAGGTTATGGCTACAGGGTTGTGGATAGAGTTTTAAAAGATACTCGAGTTTGCATAATCCTTATGAAAGGAAGATTACATCAAGGATTGTACATTTGGAGGAAGTATATTAAAGACCTCAAAGGGTTGAAAACAAGTTGCACATGTAGGGGATGGTAAGTACCTACGGCAGCGAGCTTCGTTTGCAGTGCAGAAAACAAAGGGTGATATTCATGGTTTTCAAGATACAAATGGTTGTAAGGGAAAAAATCCTATTGGTAGTAAGACAGTGAGATGGAGGTCTCTTCGGAATCAAGCAACACCATTGATTCGGTTCCAGTTACACAGGATGTATTAGCAAGCTTATTGAAATCAGATGTTGGACTATAAACTGATTCAGTTTGTATAGCTATGGTAAATTCTTCAAGCCAATGATTAAATTTCAACATGAGGCACAAAGTAAAAAAATACTCACCAAAATAGAAATTGTTAGGATTGGTAAGTATTTTATAAGTCCTAATTGTATTCAAATTAGTTGGTAGTATCCTAATTAAATCAAAACTCTTTAGTGAATTAGGGAATGTTGCTCTAAATACACCTTTAAGTCTCAAGGTTTTGGTGGGGGGAAGAGTAAGATATGAAGAATACTTTTTGTGCTCTTGGGTTTTTCTTTGAGGTATCTAGATATGACACTATCTAGGGTTTCTAAAAAATGTGAGAAAATGATATAAATTCTTCGAAGTCTATGTGAGAGGATTTGTAAGAAAATCTACGCACAAGTGGGGATAACTCAATGTCTTATAATTGATCACACATATATTGAAGAATTTGGTTTTCTTAGTAGATGTAGATAGGATTTGTCAAACTATGTTAATTTTGCATTGACTTTTTGATACTGATTGTTAATCTTTGATGAATTTTTCTTTTTTATTTTTCTCCTCCCCCTCATAACAAGTTCAATAGGAGTTCATTATGGTTGTTATAAGTTGTTAAAGGCGCTAGGTGCTAAAAAGCACCAAGGTTTCATAACGCTGAGGCATTAGGCGCTGTGCTATCAGGGGAGAGAGAGTTTGTGTGTTTGTGTGGTGACTTTGCTGGGAAGAAGCATGAGGAGGGAGGGGGTTGTATGACCATGTGTCAAGGCTATTGAGAACCGCTAGGAAAGAGAGAGCGAGGGCAGTCAAGGGGAGAGAGAGCACCAAGAGAGGGGGCACTTCTGCTGGGGAGAAGCAGAAACCAAGGGGATTCATAGCAAACAATCAATCCATCACACTGATTCTTTCTAGAACCCACATTGACAGGAGACAATGCACCATTGGATTAACTCTTTTTTAGCAATCTGCAACTGCCTCATGTTCTCTTATATATTTTAGTTAAGACTGTTTAGTGGATCGTGCTTCTATATTATGCAGGTGCTGGAGAACAGTTGCTTATCTTTCTTCTTTTGGTAGAAGTTTCTTATCTTTCAAATCCTGTGAATTTTGCAGGAGTGGGTAGCAAATTTTGAGAAACCAAAGGGCGATCCCTCGGCATTTTGGAAACCAGCAACCACTGTCTTGTCACCATATCTGAAAGTAAGTTGATAAATAATAAATGAGGCAGTTTAGACATATTGAAGTCACAACAGTGCGATTGTTTTAATAGTTGAAATTTTGCAGTTTGGTTGTCTTTCTTCAAGGTACTTTTATCATTGCCTTCACAGTGTCTACCTGACTGTTGGTAAACACACATCCCCTCCAGTTTCACTTGTTGGCCAGGTTAGCTTTTAACAAGCCCCATATTTTCAACTTTACTAAGTGAAAATTAGCTAATCATTTGTCCATCAAATTTATGATAGTTATTATGGCGTGAATTCTTCTACACGGTGGCTTTTGGAACTCCTAATTTTGATCAGATGAGAGGAAACAAGATATGCAAGCAAGTTAGTGAAAAGTTCAGGCATTTAGTATATCATTTTGTATTTGATATTCAATGGAGACTTTGATACCTTCTGGTATGGATAAAACTATGAATTGCTACTCTATTCGTGAAAATCTAAATTACTCCTGAAGTGGCTCTAGTTGCAAATGTGAATGCTTTCTGCTGTCTGTCTTGTAGGTTAGAGGCCTTAATGCCCATTTGTTGGTCTTGCAGTTTTATCTTCTTTTTAAATCTGGTACTTTTGTTCTCATTAAATTTGTTTGTGCTACTGCTAAGGATAACTATTTATATGGAAAGGGAAACCAAGGAAAATTTTTTAATCATTATGGATACTATACGCTAAAGGTAATTTTTGTCAAAAACTCGTTGGCATTTCATATGTTGTTAAAGGTAATTCTCCAAAGAAACATAATGATCATTCCCTGAGTCATAATCAGTTCCCAAACAGAAATTCTGCTTTTAATTACCTTTGTGCCATCAAAGTATGTGTCATTAATAAAGTCATACATTCTGCTGCCCACTCTAATTAAAGGCAATGTTATAAAGGCTTTTTTTGCCGCGTGTCCTCTCTAATATAATGTTGTTTTATATGATTTGATTTCCAGATCTTTATTTTTATTGCAACCTACTCAGGAATTTTAAGGCTACTCAATTCATTTTTTTTAACCGAAGAAGACATTCTGAAATTCCAGATTCCTTGGAAGGACGATGACAAATTACTTGTAGCTTGGAGAGAGGGTCGGACAGGATATCCCTGGATCGATGCCATTATGATACAGGTTTGAACAACCCTTTGATGAGGCAAAATTTGCAATATGTTTAACCAAGCTATACATTTACTTCCGTATAACAGAAATTCTGAAGCTTATGCATCTTCTAATAGCTTAAGAAATGGGGATGGATGCACCATCTGGCACGGCATTCAGTTGCATGCTTCCTGACACGTGGTGATCTGGTATGAGTGTAAATTTTAAATTACTTAGTTAATTATTAAGTTTGTTGCTTGTCATTATCTTGAAATTAACATTTGAACTTGGGATCTTCTTTTCCCTTACTGAAAAATGATGATTGATACATTGGAGAAAAATGATGATTGATATATTGGATGTTGTAGCTTATAGTTTAAGCATTGCTTATTGTATTTTGTTGATGGAAGAAAAAAGATAAATAACAGAATCTCCTTAAGGTTCTTTTTTTTAAAAGGGAAAGGTATGTGAAGATCCAATCAAATCCCTCCCCAGTTTTGTAACACAGATCAGAAAGTATTTTAAAGCTTTACATAAAAGTTATTGCTTCTGCCAAATTTCTGTTATGAAGTCAACATTGGAAAAACTTTGTTGGATTCAATCTTTGAACAGTATGATATAAATGAATGGTAATCTATGAGAGGTTGTTTTCTGAAAACTACCAGGATAGAGTACCCAATTGATTTTACTCCTGTATCTTGTTGATAGGCGGTAGTTATAGTTTTTGTGCATAATTAGAGTGTTGGGATAGCTTCTATGGATTTTCCTTCTTTTTGTTTGATGATGAAATATTTGACCGGCATGCAGTTTATCCACTGGGAAAAAGGGCGTGATGTTTTTGAGAGACTACTGATAGATTCTGATTGGGCCATTAATAATGGTAATTGGTTATGGCTTTCTTGTTCAGCCTTTTTTTACCAGGTAGGCAGCATACTATCCTTGAAGCTCATGAAAACTGAATGATTCCACCTTATCTGCCATAAACAGTTTCATTTTGGAAATCTTCCTGATTATTTTGTTATCTTGCTTATCCTCAGTATCACCGCATCTATTCTCCAATATCTTTTGGACGGAAGTATGATCCTGACGGGAAATATATTCGGCATTTTCTCCCAGTACTAAAAGGTACTTATTTTTGTTTAAACACCAATTTAATTTTTCTGATGATAATTACCATTATGCTAAGGCCACCTGGTTTGTCACAGATATGCCAAATGAGTATATCTATGAACCTTGGACAGCTCCACTTAGCATCCAAAAGAAAGCAAACTGCATAATTGGAAAAGATTATCCAAGACCAGGTCAGTCTGCATATGTTGCATCACTCTTTCTTCAATGACAATGTTTGCTGGTCAACCAGGTACTTGTTTTTATATGTTTTCTTAATGAGAAAAATATGTTTGGATGTGTAACACCCCGGTTTAGATGTACATCAAAATAGGATAAGATCTAGATTGACTTATAGGCTTTTTTAGGTCATTGGATCAAATTTAATGAAATTAATGAATTAATTATCCGTTAGATCAAATCATGATGATTGGTATAGCCCTATTTTAAGTATATAAGATGGCATATGCTAGATTAACAATATTTTTTTATTAAACACTCTTGCATTTTTAAGTTTAATGCACAGAAATCTACCCAAGTAACAAATTTCTTTATGGGTAAACATTATGTTCCACAGAATAATTTGGTCAAACTTTGACTTGATATTCCTTGCGTAAGAGTTGCTAAAAAGTAAATAGTGAATGCAAACTTATAATTTTCATGCATCCATACCCCTGGAAGTCCATGTACATAAACATGAAGTTGGAATGCATATTTGAATGGTCATTCCTCAGTTTTATCGGCTATGGTCACTTTCTTTTTTTGTTTTTCCTTTCTTTTTTTTTTTTTGGCTGGTGGGAGCTAGCTGCAGATGAACCATTGCTAGCGTAATAGAAAAATGAAATTGCATAGTACACTACTTGAACAACCATTTGCATGTACAGTTATCCTTGATATCACTAGCATTCTTTCTTTGGATAACTTTGCAGTGGTCGTCCATGACAGAGCAAGCAAAGAATGCAGAAAAAAGATGGGAGAAGCGTATGCAAAGGTCGGTTCTGCGGAAGAGGAAGACGATACAGCAGCTTCTGAATCCACTACTATGCAGAAACGGAAAAGGCGGACCTAAGTAATGCAGCTCATAGGTTAACATTTTCTGTGCAAAAAACCATGTTAACAGAAAAGAGTTGTAAAAGTAAAATAAGAAACAACTGTCTTTTTGTCATCGAAGTTTATGCCGCGGAATGGGCCTACAATACATAAAATATGATAGGTTAATTTGCTAGCAGTCGTCAGATTTGCCCAACTCGGGTAATAGCATATAATAACGTTCATAAGTTATGCATTTTATGCTCTTAAGCAATTATAGTGAGACCTGAGGCTGAGGATGCAGTTGGGTGTGACCTGCATGCGTGAAAGTGTAGAATGCAAACATAATTAATCATATTTATAATATATTTTACCTAATTAGATAGGATTATATAATAATATTTATAATATTATTAATAATTAAATTAACGAGTCTAGTGGTCGAATAGTATATACCTAATTCAAATATTTATATTTTTATCAGGAACTTAACGTAAGAGGATGGGTTGGGCATCTTTAATCTACGGGTTCGTTAACTTATGCTTGCCACTATGGTTGGTTTGGTTTTGTGTTGATCCTAAGTTCCTTATTTTTGGCCCCATCATGATGATCATCTTCGGATTGGAACCGTTTGATGATGATCGAGATTGAGATCACTAGGGAGTCACCAACGAGAGTTTTCGGATTCCCTTGATGCAAAATACTAGACCAAGGCTTGCATATATTATTCCCTTGTCAATGAATTGAGCATTGTTTTACTTTTATCCATATATTATTCCCTTGTCATGAACTGCTGCTTGAGGGCAGTAGCTAAATATTAGGCTTCTATATTTGCGGTTTTGGATTCTGGAACTCAATTGTCATTGGCACCGTTAAATCCTATTTGAAAAGTGGGCAAAAGTCTTCATGATCTTCTCGGGCTCTCTTAGCAGATCTTCCTCAAGCGGAGGGGAAGCTACAAGGAAGAGCGAGAGAGGCCGTATGAGGGTCGCCATCGCGTCGAGCATGGCAAGAATAGAGTAGTCTTATAATTTTAGGCATATGCTATAGACTATGCGGCATACTTAAATGAACAAATATTTATCTCTTGCTGCTATTTCCAATACAAACAAAATTACTTGACACTTTTTTCCAATCTGTCTGTTTGTTCAACAAACTTACTATGAGAAGGATTTATTAGCAAGATCTGATTCATAATAGGCATTCTGCCCTCTTATATGTACCACATCTAAATGAAACGTACGAGAAAAAAAATGATTAAAAAAAAAATAAATCAGCTCTCCGGTTTATTTCTTCCAGGCCATGGTATGTCTGCTCCCAGAATTCTATATGCACATACATATAATTAAAGTATTTCTCTTTAGATAACCAGAAGCTCCAGAAGACAGAAAAAAGGGCCCCGTAGAACTGACTTGACCCCGTTGGCTGGTGGGTCACCTTGTCAGCTTTACCTTCCTATCCTGCGGACCGGACCCGGCTGAGTGATCAAGAAGGTAGAAAGTTGGTCGATGATGGGACATTTTCTTCTCTTTATCTGGAAAAAAAGAAGAAGAAAAACCAGGGGAACATGCATCGGGCTTTCGATTAACGACCGTGCATATCTTGACCAAAGTTATAAGATGAATTTTGATTGCCACGGACACTCACTAACTTCGTGATTACTCCTCCCAAAACACCATCATGGTTTGGACCATCCGTCCCCTACTTCCGACGTCTCTCATGGTGTGAAACCGGAATCATTTCACCGGTACCGTCCGTGTAAAAGGTCAGAAATATTTCTCCTGGTGCGTGACGAATGGTTTTGTTGTCAGTCCGGTGCCAGTAGAATCATTGACGCGCGTTGAAGTCGTTGTTTCTTGATCAATACAGCTAGGTGCAATATCTTCATTCACACCTGTACAGACAAAATCCCATCCCTTCCCATGGTCTTCTACCACGACGACGGCCAAGTGCGTGATGAATGGTTCTTTGACATCACCTCACCGTAGCGGTAGCATAATCGTGTGAGTGTAACGCAATTGTTGAATCACTACGTGCGTGTCTTATGGTCCATGCAGCGGTAGGATGACTGCACAAGAGGGATGAGTATAAGGCACGGCGTTATTGCCGACCAGAGAAACGCTACCTAGGAAACGACTTCAATGCCAGCTCTCTCTGGGATGTGTGTATATAGAGAGAGAGAGAGAGTGTGAGCGAGCAGGGGAGACTGTCACATTGTCGTCCCTCGATCGTTTCCGAGCCTCCGTGCATGTCAGCATGAGGAATATCGTGTTCGCTTGCGCCCTTTGGCCATCCTTTTTCATCGTCGTAGGCGTGCTTCTTTTCCTCTCGTGGCCTGTGAAGTCGGTAGCTTCCCGATCGGAGACATCACCCACCCAATTCGCCACCGACGGCGCGGCGCTCCTCTCCTTCAAGTCCTTCATACATGACGATCCCCTGGGGGCGCTGTCCTCCTGGAACAATGCATCCTTGCATTTCTGCCAATGGCGGGGTGTGAGGTGCCGCCTCCGCAACCATCAACCGCGGGTCACAGCTCTGCGGTTGGAGTCTCTCGGCTTGGCGGGTTCCATATCTCCCTCCCTATCCAATCTTACCTTCCTCCAGAGGCTCCACCTCCCTGAGAACCGACTTCAGGGTGTCATTCCGCAGGAGCTGGGCTTGCTGTCCCGTCTTCGACATCTCAACCTGAGCTACAATCCTCTAGCCGGAGGCACGATTCTGGTGAATCTGTTTCGCAACTGTTCTCGTCTTCGATACCTCAGCCTGAACGGCAACAACTTGCACGGGGCAATCCCACGCAGCATCGGCCGATGCTCGCAACTCCAACTTCTTGGTTTGACAGATAATATGCTGGAGGGGGGAATCCCAAGTCAGCTGGGATCCCTTTCCAAGCTCAAGGTGCTTTCGCTTTGGAACAACAGCCTCACTGGGCGCATTCCTCCGGCTATTGGGAATCTTGCCGAGTTGATCCAGCTCAATTTACAACACAATCAACTCACCGCCTCTATTCCTGCCGCCATCGGGAACCTCACGTCCCTGACACATGTTGTTTTGTCCGATAATTATCTCGAAGGCGGCATTCCATCGGAGCTTATGAATCTTACGAACCTGTCCACTCTGTATCTGGATGACAACCAACTCACTGGGGCTATTCCTGTTGCAGTAGGGAATCTCTCCTCCCTTGCTCTGCTTGATCTCTCGAATAATCAACTCACAGGAGGCATCCCATCCGAGATTGGAAATCTCGTCCCCCTGACTCTTCTTTATTTGTCTGGCAACCAGCTCGTGGGCTCCATCCCATCGGAGATCGGCAACCTTGGAAGCCTGAGGAATCTTGATTTGTCTAGCAACTTCCTGGTGGGAACCATTCCTTCGAGTTTGGGATCCGCCGAAGATCTATACATCTTGAGTTTCTACGACAACCATCTGGAAGCAAGGAATGATGTGGAATGGGGCTTTGTGGATGCGCTAGCCAACTGTACCAAGCTTAGAGCACTGGATCTATCAAGGAATTATTTCGGAGGCATTTTACCGAGATCGATAGCTAATCTGTCTAGGACCCTGGAACGGCTGTCCATGATCACCAACGACATAGCCGGGAGCATTCCTGCCGAGATTGTCAACCTTGACAACTTGAGCGAGTTATGGCTGTCCTCTAACCTCCTCGGCGGTCCGATTCCTGCAACACTTGGAAGCCTCCCGAGTCTACAACGAATAGCTGTGGATGATAACAAGTTAACGGGAGAAATCCCGGCGACGCTTGGCAACCTAACTGGGTTGTCTACACTTCTCGTGTCCTCCAATGAACTGCATGGACCGATACCTCCGACTCTCGCACACTGCCCACTGAATACCTTGGACCTTTCTTTCAACAAGTTAAGCGGCACATTGCCCAAAGAAATCCTATCCATCTCCACTCTCACCGTGTTCCTCAACGTTTCCAGCAATTCACTGACAGGATCCCTGCCTCCGCAGGTGGGAAACCTGAAAAATGTTCGAGCTTTGGATGTTTCCAAGAACAAATTGTCGGGTCAAATTCCTGGCAGTATCGGTGAATGTGAGGTGTTGCAGTATCTCCATATGGAAGAGAACCTTTTCGACGGACCCCTTCCTCCATCGTTTAGCGGGTTAAAGGGACTTGAAGAATTGGATATTTCACGGAACAACCTGTCCGGGAGCATTCCCAGATTTTTGGGGAGATTCCCATTCTTGAGGCTTCTCAACATCTCCTTCAATAATTTTGAGGGCGAAGTACCAAGAGATGGGATCTTCCGGAACGCGAGAGCCTTCTCGTTTGCTGGAAATAATAAGCTTTGTGGGGGCGTCCGGAATCTGAAATTGCCTCCGTGCTCCTTCCACAGATCCTCCATAACGAAGAAGCATACATCCCCAAAGCTGATCGCCATCATCTCAGCCGCCGCCGGAACCGTGTGCCTGGTCCTGCTTTTCTCTTCGTTCTGCGCTCTTCGTTGGATACTAAAGTCAAAGCGGGAAACTCGCACCACGACAAGCATAGAAGATCGATATAAGAAGGTCTCCTACGCCGAGTTGCTGAGAGCAACAGATGGTTTCTCCACCGCAAATCTGATCGGTGCGGGAGGCTATGGTTCGGTGTACAAAGGATTTATGAACGACGCCGTCGACGGGTACGACGTCGTTGCAGTAAAAGTCTTCAACCTGCAGCGGAGAGGGTCTTCGAGGAGTTTCATTGCCGAGTGCGAAGCTCTGAGGAACATACGCCATCGAAATCTTGTCAAGATCTTGACAGCTTGCGCAAGCATCGATTTCAGAGGCAACGATTTCAAAGCACTTGTCTACCAGTTCTTGCCGAATGGGAATCTAGACGAGTGGCTTCATCCGGACGCACAAGGGCCAACTCGGAGGACGCTGAGCCTCACCCAGAGGTTGAACATTCTGATGGACGTGGCCTGCGCATTAGACTATCTGCATCACCAAGGTCCGGATCCAATTGTACACTGTGATATAAAGCCCAGAAATATTCTGTTGGACAATGACATGGTAGCTCATGTGGGCGACTTCGGCCTGGCAAGAATCCTTAGCAGAGTTCCCATCACGGAGGCTCGAAGATCATCTAGCTCTCTGATCCTGAAGGGAACCATCGGATACGTCGCTCCAGGTGCACACTCATCTTTTATTGTCTCCACCTTAATTATATCTTGTTTAGCATTGCTTTGGCCTGCCTACAAAGATGTAAGTTTGGGAACGCATATGTTTGCAAAACATGCATGTTTGGTTGTCTGTTTGTGCTTTGGGTTGTCTCTTAGAACTTCTTTTATGACAAGGGTGTGGTGGTGCTTTTCCTGTCATAATACAAGTGAAGCCTAGCCATGGTTTGAGTTCAATCCAGTTGCGAACTCATGGCCGACGTAGTAGTAGCAGCAGCAGCAGTAGTCGGTGGTGGCATTCATTCGGGCATCTCTTTTTGGTTATATTTTTACGGAATACATACTCTAACCATGGTGATGCAGAGTATGGAGTGGCCAATAAAGCTTCTACCGAAGGGGATGTCTACAGCTACGGGATAGTCGTGCTAGAGATGTTCACGGGAAAGAAACCTACGGATGTGACTGCCCAGAACGGTCTCAGTCTTCCTCGATACGTGGAGATGACGCTCCCAGAGCGTGTCGCCGATATCATGGATGCCAACTTGCAGTTGATAATAGAGGAGGGAGATGAAGAAGAAGCACATCAAGACATGGAGCGTATGAAAGCAGATGCAGTGGAGTGCGTAATCTCCATCCTTAGGATTGGCATCGAGTGCACCAAAGAATCGCCATCGGAGCGAATGCAGATGAAAGATGTGATCGGTGAATTAGTTGCGATCAGGAGCACGTTGCTCAGGCATACGGTGCAAGGTGGGAGAAGAGTCGCAATCTAACTCGGACATGATGCTCCTCCCTCTACTACAACAGGAAGTAAAGTATCAAAGTTGAGCACGAAAGTTGCAGGTCTGCCCAAATTTCCTGATGGCTAAGTAACGTGGTATCGGCGTACATCACCGGAGGCGTCAAAGTTTGCTACGAGCTAGTTTTGTGCTTTACGTTACGATAGCAGAGGGGTTGATGCTGGTGTGAGACCTTAATTACTATTTGGCTTTTGTCTAGCTAGTTGCTGAGATTGTTTCTTATTCCCATTTTTTTTCCTTTTTCTTCTAATTTTCTGAATTTGACTGTTGTTTGTGTTGCCATGAACTGATAATATATTGGAGCAATGCAGTTATCTGAGTCCTGATTGGAAGCTTGTGTGAATACTTCAACCATGAGCAGTCAAATCTCCTCAAAGTTTGGATCATGTCAGATCGATCAAGATATTAACGATTTTTTTCATAATATTAAATATTATTTATGAAAAAACACGATTATAAAGGTAGTGGTGTCCCAATCCAACTATTACTGCATTGTTCATATATAATACTCGTAATCAATCAAAGCGACCAACCACGAGACGAAAAGACGCCACGCGTCAACCTAATTCCTCTTCACCATCTTACTGGGGCTTTTTCTTAACCTTCACAGTGGTAACTCCAACACAAAGCTGTTAAGGAAACTAAATGTCACCGGTGGCAGCGCGTTCCGGGCACCTTCCTCTTCGCGATCACGGCATTTAAGGAAATTAAATGCTGATAACAACGATGGATGTTTGCGGCTCCTTTTCTTTCTCGAGAGAACGAATGAACGAACGATGCCAAAACTCGTGAAGATCGCTGAATCTTATGATTGACTTGGCTTGTCTCGAGCATCTGCTAGTCTTTAATAAGTGTATATACATCGGAGTGGTTCTCAGATCTCAGATATTACGATACGTAACACCACTGGGTAACGCCGTGTTAGTTGTTCACAAATGTTGATACGATGGGACTCCTCTCGCCCACCGACGAGTTTGGGGCCGGGGATCCCTATCAGGACGGGGCAGGAAACAGGGATCCCCAGTACATATTGACGTCACGGATCTACTCTCTGACCCCACCGTGGCAGTAACGTGATGTGAGACGTCGAATCCCCGTGTGCGTCGAGACAGACGAGCCTCGCCCCTCCATCATATGTCGGCCCAAGGATATCCTCGTCTGCTGCGAGAGAGGAAGCGATGGAGGAGACTGCGGACAGCCGAAAGCGGAAGGAGCATGACGACGGCGGAGGAGAGGTGGTGAACGCGGTGAAAATGATCCCCGCCGCGATCTTCGACGCAGAGCAGGAAGTGGAGATGGAGGAGGCAGCGGTGGCGGAAGTGATGAAATGGCTGGAGGAGGAGGTACGCTCCGCCGCCGTCTCCCATCCCCCTTCCTCGCCGTCCTGCTGTCAGGAGACGTCCTTCGTCACCATCAACGGCAACGAGGAGAGCTGTGGGCCATCGTTCTCCGGCTCCGCGTGCACCGTTATGGCCAGCATCGACACCAGCGGCGGCGTTTGCGGCGTGCCCTACTTCATGGGGTGCCCCTCCGACCACGGCGCGTGGCCATCCGCCGTGCCGTCGATCGGGAAGCTGAGGGGCCGATCGGGTGATGCGCCAGTGGCGGGGGAGGCGGGAGGGTGCGGCGGCGCCGCCGAGGATGAGGACGAGGTGGATTGGGAAGCAGTGCACGAGTGTGCGGCGTCCAATACGGTGACATGTACGAACGAACGGTTTCCAGAGTAAAAAGAAGACGACGGCTCGAAAACCGTCAGTTTGATTAGATTACTCCGAAAAATTGATGACATTTTGGAGTAATTATATATTACCTTTTAGTTAATTATAATTAAAGTCTTGATCCTTATATTTTAAAAAATAATATTAAGATTCATGTACTTAAGAAAGTAAAATATTTAACCCGAAATAAATAAAAAATAATTTTATTGTCTATTTATTTTATATAAATTTCTTTATGTAGCATGAAGGTTTTCACATGCATTCGGGTGAAAAAATATTTTCCTCCCATTGTTGGTGGGTGAAGGAGAGAGCTAGTTCAACGTTGCCACTGCTAGCGGAGGTAGCGATAATGACGTGAGCTACTACATCGTGTCACTCCACTCGGCGATGGTCATGGCTAAGCTTGACGTGTTGGCCGCGTCCTCCTCGTCATCCTTGTCTAAGAGTAACTATTGCTTTAGCTCTTGTAGTCGATCCTACATTATTGAGGATGGCCTATTGTCACACCCTAAGCTAGCCGTCGCCACCATAGTTGTCAATGGAAGCAACGAGAGCAATGTGAGCTACTTCATTATGTTACTCCACTTGGTAGTGGTCACGATCGAGCTTGACGCACTGATCGCATCCTTCTCATCGTCCTTGTCCAAGGGTAGCTATTGCTCTAGCTCCTACAACCAATCTTATATTGTGAGAGATGGCCTATTGTCAGACCCCAAGCAAGTCACCATCTACATGGCGAAGAAGAACATCTCTTGCTACTTCGCGAACTTGGACACTGACAAATTTGATGAAGTTAAAGAGAATAAGCCTGAAGATAAGTTAATAGGAAGCGGAGGAAAGTAGGAGGTGATAAGATGTAATGTAATTATAAAAGCATTCTAATTAGATGAAATATGAGTACAATAGAAGGTCTATTTATACAGGTTAGGAGGGAGGATTTTCCTTAATAAAGCAACGAGATTTCCTCATACAATTGAGAAAATCTTATCTGCTATCATGCCCCCGCAAGATTGTGCTCCTGTCAAGGATGCCAATCTTGGACCCATGTAATAAAAATAGTTTATGGGCAAGAGACTTTGTGAGTGAGTCTGTTAGTTGATCAACCATATGTGCGTGAGAGACACGTAGTTGATGTCTAACAACCTGATCTCGCACAAAGTGAAAGTCGATGACAATATGTTTCATGCATGAGTGAAACACTAGATTGACACATAAGTAGGTAGCTCCAACATTATCATAATATATTATAGGAGGAAAGATAAAGTTGATATTGAGTTCTTTAAGGAGATTTGTGATCCAATTGAGTTCAGCAGCAGCAGTAGCGATGGTACGGTATTCAACTTCAGTTATAGACCGTGTAACTGTCTTTTGCTTCTTAGAACTCTAATTGATAGGATTAGATCTAAGGAAGATAATATACCATGATGTAGAAGTTTTATAATTAAAGTTCCTTACCTAATCAGCATCAACAAAGGCATGAAGATTAAGTGGGGTGTGTTTACGAGGAAAGAGGCCATGATGAAGGGTCCCTTTAAGATTCTGTAAAATTCGTTTGACTACAGACCAATGCATAGTAGATGGCTGGTCATGAATTAGGATAATTTATTGACTGTAAATGAGATATTTGGATGGGTGAAAGCCAAGTACTTGTCGATATTGAGTAGCATCCGTAGTAGAGCTTTCATCACATAATTTGAGTAATTCATTAGTAGAGAGGGGAGTTATAACCTCTTTTGCATCCTGTATATTTGTTTTGAATAATAGGTCTTGAATATATATTTTTTGTGATAGGAGGAGACTTGAAGATATAAATATTGCTTCCACTCCTAAAAAGTAACTAAAGGGTCTAAGATCTTCGAGGGAAAATCGATCGTCCAATTGCTTTAGGAATGCCTGAATCTTAAAAGGATCATTGCCTGTGATAATAATATCGTCAATATACACGAGAAGATATATTATGTTTCCATTTTGTTATCGTAATAATAACGATGTATCAGACTTGGAGTTGATGAAACCATTTGATGTTAGAAATGAGCCAAGTTCAGTATACCAAGCTCTTGGAGCTTGACAAAGTCCATAAATAGTTTTTTGTAGTTTGCAAACATGTCTCAGATATTGTTGATGAACAAAACCAAAGGGTTGCTATATAAAGACATCTTCAATTAAAGTCCCCTGTAAAAAGATATTCTTAATATCCAATTGTCATAGCTATCAGCCTTTTAAGATAACCAAACTTAGAATAAGTCGAATTATTATGGGTTTAACAACAGGACTGAAAGTCTCTGTGAAGTCAACTCCAGATCGTTGATGAAACCCTTTGGCTATAAGACATGCTTTATATCTAGCAATGGATCTGTCTGAGTTCCGCTTAATTCAAAAGATCCATTTACACCCGATGATGTTTTGTGTAGGATGAGAGGGTACAAGGGTCTATGTAGAGTTATAGAGGATGGCATCATATTCCTCACACATGGCTTTATGCTAGTGTGAAGATTGTTAGGCTTGATTAATTATGGTAGGTTCACTAGTCTTAGGAGATAATTTTATGATAGCATGTAGGTCGAGCACTTGATGTGGTTTGTAGATACCACTTTTGGAGCGTGTTGTCATTGGACGTCCAGGGGCTGTAGGATGTTGTTAGTATGGGCAGTGGAATAACATTGACACAGATTGGAGCAGGCTGAGGTACTTCAATGTCACTGGGTCTAGAAGAGGGTAAAAAAGGTAGTTGTGTTTCCGAGAGCATTTCTTCAGTGGTAGGGGAAGCTTGTGAAGAAGGGAGAGGAAAAGCAATAGAGGGAGTGGAGCTATTAAACCAGGAGAATAAGAGAGTGCAGATCTTGAGGAAGGGGACTGGATGGTGTTGTGAGAGGCTCGTTTGAGAGGATCGACGATATACTCCAGTGATGTATATTTGTTGGAGTAGTTTGCATGGTAGGAGACTCATGGTTTTGAAACAGAAAGGTAGACTCGTGATATAAAGATTTTTTGAGTTTGAGGTTCATAACATCGAAAAGCATTATGTTCAAGAGAGTATCCTAGGAAAATACAAGGCCTTAATTTTGGTGTTATCTTGTGTGAGGCATAGGGACGTAGCCATGGATAACATAAACAGTCAAATATTTTGAGTTTTTAAATATTTAGAGATTTATGAAATAATTTTTCAAATGGTGACTAATATTGGAGGACTAGAGTAAGGATATGATTAATAATGTAGACTGCAGTTTGAAAGGCTACGGGCCAAAAGGTTGCTAGCATGGAGGCTTGATGTATAAGTGTGAGACCAGTTTCAATTATATGTCGATGTTTGCATTCAGCAGAGCCAACTAGTTGAGGAGTATGTGGGGGTGACTTAAGGTGTTGAATACCATAAGCTGAGAGGTAGGATGTGAGGGCTTATAATATTCACCTCCACCATCAGAGTAGACTGTTTTAATTATAGATTGAAAGAAGTTCTTGACCAACTTTTTAAAGTTGGTGAAGATTATTGAAACTTCATATTTATGATGAAGAGGGTATAACCATATATACTTAGTGAAATAGTATACGAAAATGATATAAAATCTAAACTTGCCAAAAGAAATGAGTGAGGCAGAGCCGCAAACATCAATATAAATAATTTCAAATGATTTAGAGCAGAATATAGAAGATATTCCAAAGGAAAATCTATAACTTTTATTACTAAGATAAGCATCACAATGAGTTATAATGCTACTATTTTTAAGTAGAAAGAGAATAATGAGAGTAATTTCTGTTGAATAGAGGATGAGAGATGACCAAGACGATGATACCATGCATCAATTGGAGTTGTAACTAAGGAGTAAGCAGTGGGCTAAGTTATTTATGAAACTAATGACCATTCATAAATATTGTCCTTACTCTGGTCTCGGACCAAGGATGCCCACGTGCTCAAATCCTTGACAAAAAAAGAGTTAGAAAAAAATTCATTTGATGTATTATTTTATTTACAGAATTGAGAAACTGAGATAAGATTTCGTTTAATGTGGGGTGTACGCAGAACATCATCGAGTGTAAAACTTGCAATATGTGAATTAAGCATTGTGGAATCAGTATGAGTAATAGGAATTGCTTTAGTGTCACTGATGATGACATCTTTATTGCCGTCATAATTGTTGTGGATAGATAAGTTCTGAATATCAGAAGTGATGTAATGAGAGGCGCCAGAGTCTATAATCCAATTACGCTGATTTGTGATCGATATAGTTATGAGATTCACTTAAGGCCATTATGATGAAGCAGGGAGTTTGGATTGAGACCGATAGACTATTGCGGAGTGTCTGACTTTATCACACAACTGACAGACAATTTTTTGTTGGGTTATGAGGTTAGGACACTATGGTTGATGGTTAGTGGAGTTGCTACCTTGATAGAAATATTAATGAGGCGGAGTAAAGGGAGTTTGTTTAGGACCCATAAGGTCAAGAGACATCTTGGCCAAACCTTTATTAGTATTCTTCTTGTACTAGTTGCTCTTCCTCTTAGACTTTTGACTGACTTGAGCTGTGATGGATGGTCCGAGCAACTTGTTCTCATGCTTCAAGTATATCTCGTAGTCTGTCAACTTGTCATTGAGTTCTTTGAATGATATTGCTGAGTCGCGTGCCCGAATTACGGCTATCAATTCCTTATACTTATCTCCTAGGCGATTGAGGGCATGGATTATGACTACTTCATCACAGAGGGAATGACCTATCAAAGCCAAGTCAACAATGATAACTTTGATATTTTATAGATAATCAACAATGATACTTCCCTCTTGTTTTATTTTTATTAGATTGGATAGAAGGCTGAGCATGCGAGTACGCGATCGATTTGCTAAGATTGTTTGCAACTTGTACCATACTTCTACAATAGTTGCACATGAAGATATCAGTGGTGCGACGGATCCAGCAACTGAAGCTTGAATAGCTTGGAGGATGAGACGGTCTTAACGTAACCATAATTTATGAGCTAGATTTGGTACTAGATTGGGTTCTCGAGGGATGTTCATCATTGTTGGTGGACAACTGAGAGAGTCATCAGCGTAGCCTAGTAAGTTATATCCAAATAGGAGGTTAGAAAACTAGGCTCGCCAAGATGTATAGTTGCTACCTTTTAATAACTTAAAAGAGATTAACGTGGTAGCATTGATGGAGATAAGTCTTGTATGTGGAGAAGTGCTATGATTCCCTGCAGAAACAGTAACTGGAATATCAGAAGTAGATGATGAAGACATTCTGAGGATGTATACTAATCCGATGGCTTAGAGTTTGCGATAGAACAATATAGATCTTTGTTGGAGAAGGAGTTCGAGTGAGCAGGTGTCGGGAGGAGAAGCAACACTTATGGACGTAACACTTGAGGTGCCACAACGGTGCAAGTAGTAGCAAAAGAAGGGAGATGTGTAATCTTGGGAGGAGCCTTCAGTAGTGGAAGTTATTTTTGATCATAGTCCACCACAGCGATTACTACAACATATGAGAGATTTGCAGTTCTTGTTGTAGATTTGGAAGAGATTTGCTGAGAAGAGATTCTCGACAATAAAGAAGAGGTGCAGTCGTTCTGTAGATCAGTGTTGGATAGAGAAGTGCCATAGTTCTGCTACAGATCAAGATTGCAATCAGTGCAGATCGCTGGACTGATCTACAAAAGCATTGAGGTTGTTGGTAGGCCTCTCGACTTGTTCACGTGGTAATGTTGATAATGTACTCCATGTAGAATGATATGTTGAAGGAGGCATGCTCAGACACCGGGTAGCAAGCGCTGAATTAGTCAAGGACTGCTTCTAGTTCCGAGTCCGGAAGGAAGACGACACGGACGATGCCCACGAAGTTCGGCGTCGTGAGCAGCGAGTTGCCTCACTGCGACAACTTTAGTGGCAAGGAAGAGTAGTAGAGGAAGAAGGGGGAGCGGTGCTAGTGAGCGTAGCTACTATCAGCCATGATTAGAGGGGTGATGCAGCACTTGTGCTTCCTTTGGGAGCTTCATCCACGGGGAAGAGACGAAGAAGGAGAGATGCAGCACCGTCGAGAAAGGAGAAGGGGTGCTGCACTGAAGGGAAGGAGCTGCCTTTGGAGCAACAAAGGCAGTAGTGACACGTCGATGAAGGCATTGATGGAGGAGATGAAGAAGGGGTCAGTAGGGTGGCAGCAGTAGTAGGAGCAGTTGGTGGTTGACTTCAGAGTCGCTGCTGGGAAGAAAGCGATGACTACAAGACAGTTGTCAACGTCTCAGAAAGGGAAGGAGAAGACGCTGGGGGAGTGAAGAGGATCCGAGGAAGACGTCAGCTTCATCACAATCTGTAGCCTGTAATGAATGAATGTAAGGAGGAAGCCGAGGACGATAGAGGTAGCGTGACCTCAACAAGATCACTGTCGGCTTCTGCTCCAACATCCAGGAGTGCTGCTTTCTTCACGCTACTTGGAAGTCACCCACAAGGCTTCCAGCAATTCGATCCTTGAATCTGGATCTGTGCTCCCCCCTGGCCATAGGATTCCCTGACATCGTCGGATCATAGTGCGACCTCGATCTGGAATGGCGCTGTCCTATGTGATGACGAAGACAACATCGGCCTCATGGTGGTGGAGAAGCGATGGTGGGAGTGTGGTGTAAATTGAGCCCAGCGATCGCTTTTGATGGAAAGGTGGATGTAGATATGTTGTATTGTATTGATGACTACAAATCTATGAGCAGAGCAGTCTGGTGGTTGACTTCAGCAGTGGGGGGGGGGAGTGCAGTGATCGGCAAAGTGCATCGGTTGGTGAGCAAGAGGAGATGCGACGGGGGCGATGGAAGGGGCAACAGAGGAGGCCGTCAACTTCGCAATCCTGACGTCCACCTTTTGGCCGGCGCTATAGTGGCCGAGAACTCCGCAGATGAAGAAGTGGTGGCCCCTATGCTTCATCGTGATGGAGTCATTACCGGAGGTGTAGGCGACGATAGGCGATGCCGCATTGCACACCTTGCTCACCTCCAGCACGTTGTGGAAGTTCTTGTACTACTTAAACATTAGGTGTTATCTTGTGCGAGGAAGAACACTACAGAGGTAGGGAGCGCTTCGCCGGAGTTCCACGATATCGGTGAGAAGGATCGATGACGGTAGAGAGGAGGAAGGGTGAGCACTCTGTGCTGGTTATGTTTGTTGCCTTTGGGATGTCATCCGATGGTTTTGTCGTTGGTGGCAGAATTACGACAGTGGGAGAAGGCAACGTTTGTCGCTTCAGAGGGAAGGTTGATTGCTGCAGTAAGTTGGTGATGTTGAATCTTGGATTTTGATGATGAAGTCAATTGGTGAATTATTTCTTCTAATCCATATTGTCAAGATAAGTGTGCAGGATTAACTACGATGGGATGAAAACATAAAGTGATTTACCGAGGTCAAGTTCATCTGGAGTTCGAGAGTTCATCGGAAGTCTGAAGGATCGTCGGAAGTGTTGCCGGAACCAACCGAGATAGAATCAAGGACTTGCTGAAGGTTTCGAAAGTTTACCGGAAAGATCGTCAGAGGTTCGCGGAGATCACCGAGAAGGTTCAGAAGCTTGCCAAAGACTCGTTGAGCTCGCCACAAAATCCGAGAGCTTGTTGGGAGTCTGTTGGAAGAAATCCGAAGGAGTGTCGGAAGTCCACCGGAATTTCACCAAAAAGCTCGCCGGAAGAAGACTTGAAGAATGTCGATTTAAATCACTTAGAATTATGTTTCAATTTCATAGTTAAGCATATAATTTGGGTTAGGATTAGGTATTAATCCTATAACCCAAAGTAGGGGCCCATTGGGCCTTGTTTTGGACCGGTTTGGGTCGAGTTTAAGGCCCAAACTGATGCACTGAAAAGTGCTGGGTGATGGCACTACCCAGCACCCGAGAGGGTGGGCGGTGGCACTGCTGCCTTGGGCGGTGGAACCGCCCAGTGCATTGTAAGTCTGACAACTGACAGGCGGTGGCACCACCACTGATAGGCGGTGGCACCGCCAGCACCAAGAAACCCAAAATGAATTCAAATTGGAGCCCAAATTTGAATCCTCTTGGGGTCTATAAATACCCCTCCTTTCTCAACAGAAAGAGCACCCTTTTGAGAGTTCGAAATTGAGCAAAAGCTTTAGCAAAGTCTTATTTTCGATAGCTAGTATTCACCTCCCTCTTTCTCTTTGAAAAATCTGTAAGAGTGTGAACTTCTTGTAAAAAGGTAGTAAGAGGGGTATTTGGTCTTTCCCCTTCAAAGTGACTTGCTAGTGGAAGTTGAGAGCCTCATTGAAGAAGGCTTCGGAAGTGGATGTAGGTCACTTGACCGAACCACTATACATCATGGTGTTTTTGAATGTATGAGTATTTAAATTTCTGAATCGTTTCTATACTTAGATGTAAATCATTCGGTTTTCATCTCCTTTACTCAAGCTACTTCAACTAAGTCATTTTCGTCGAATCGAAATCTCAATATGAACTAGCTATTTACGAAATCGGTTTCAAACTTATGAGTTTTAATCCGCTGCACTAATTCATCCCCCCTATTAGTGTCTCTCCGATCCTAACAATTGGTATCAGAGCAAGGTTCACTCTTATATTTGGTTTAAAACCCAAGAGAGATGACCTATTCCCGCATGCAAGAGGGTCACTCCATTACATGTCCACCTATATTTAATGGGTCGGATTATACATATTGGAAGACTCGTATGAGGATCTTTCTTATTTCTATGGATTTTGAGCTTTGGAGCATCGTCGAAAATGGTTTTCAAAAATCTTCTCTTCCGATGAGCGAATGGAATGAATTGGAGAAGAAGACTTTTGCTTTAAACGCAAAGGCTATGAATGCCTTGTTTTGCGCTCTCGACAAAAATAAATTTAATCACGTTTCGATTTATGAATCAGCTTTTGATATTTGGCATACTCTTGAGATCACTCATGAAGGCACTAGCCGAGTGAAAGAGTCCAAAATCAACATTCTTGTGCATTCCTACGAACTTTTCCGAATGAAACTAAGTGAGTCCATCGGAGACATGTACACCAACTTCACGGATGTCATCAATGGACTCAAAGCTCTTGGTAAAGGTTTTTCTAATTTTGAACTTGTAACTAAAATTTTAAGATCCCTTCCAAAGGGTTGGGATCCAAAAGTTATGACCATTCAAGAATTCAAGAATCTTAAAACTTTTTCTCTCGAAGAACTTATTGGGTCTTTAATGACCTATGAAATGACATGCTATGCTCATGAAGAGCTCGAGAACCCCCTTCCAAAGAACAGGAAGAATATGACATTAAGAACACAAGAAGACCACTTGAAAGGAACATCAAGTGATGAGAACTTTGATGAAGACATTGCACTCTTAATTAGAAAATTTAAAAAATTTATTAAGAAGGGTAAATTTAAAAATGAAACCAAAAACAAACTTGAATCAAAAAAGGACCAAGTCATATGTTATGAATGCAAGAAGCTGGGACACTTCAAATATGAATGCCCTCAAGCTAAAAAGAAACAACTCAAGAAGAAGGCATTGAAGGCTACATGGGATGACTCAAGTGACTCCGAGAATGAAGAAGCAAGCAACAAAGAGGAGGCCAACTTCGTACTAATGGCTTTAGGAGAAGAGGTTAGTGAGTTATTTAATGAAGAGTTATCTTTTGATGAACTTTCTATTGCTTTTCATGAATTATTTGATGAATGTAGAACTATTAGTAAGAAGTTAAATTTATTAAAGAAAGAGCATGTTTTATTACAAGATAAGTTTAATAGTCTCCAAACTATTTCTTCACCCCCATGCTCTAAGTGTGAACACTTAGAATCAATCAAAAATGAGAACTTACTACTTAAAGAGACCCTAAATAAGTTTAAGGTCGGTAGCAAGGGCTTGGACATGATCCTTACAAACAAAGGTCACGTCAGAAATAGAAGTGGAATTGGATTTATGAGTGGATCTCACCGAAATCCTACCACCTTCATTAAAGGACCCATATTACATGTTTCACCTTATTTAAAATGTAATTTTTGTTATAAATCCAGACATGGTGCTTACAAATGTCCATTTAGGAAAATTAGTCCACATAAATTGATATAGTTCCTAAAGGAACCATAAATAATTTAATGCTAAATGACAAAGTTAGTAGATCAATATTTGAGACACTCAAAATCAAATGAGTTCCTAAAAACCATACTCTTTTGTAGAACCATTCACCATCACAAGCTAGGAGCAAGAGATGGTATCTTGATAGTGGATGCTCAAGGCACATGACCGGAGATCCATCTCAATTCTCTATGCTCACTAGCAAAAAAGAAGGTATGTCACATTCGGAAAAAACAACAAGGGTAAAATCATTGGCAAGGGAACCATAGGTAACAAATCAAGTTTTTCAATTGATGATGCATTACTAGTTGATGGATTAAAATATAACCTTTTGAGCATTAGTCAATTATGCGATAAAGGTTATATTGTTATATTTGAATCTAATGCTTGCATCATTGAAAAACCAAACAACATATCCATGATTACTTTAAAATAAAATAATATTTACACCATTAACATTGAAGAACTTAGTAATAAAATGTGCTTCTCCATTCTAAATGATGATGCTTGGCTTTGGCATAAGAGATTAGGCCATGCAAGCATGAAACTAATATCTAAAATTTCTTCTAAAGAACTAGTACAAGGAATTCCAAATATCAAGTTTGTCAAGGACAAAGTATGTGATGCATGTCAACTAGAAAAACAAATAAAAACTAGCTTTAAATCAAAGAATCAAATAAGCACCTCTACACCATTACAATTGATCCATATGGATTTATTTGGACCAATCGACATAACAAGTCTAGGAGGTAGCAAATATGCATTTGTCATTGTAGATGACTATAGTAGATATACTTGGACCTATTTTTTAGCTCATAAAAGTGATTGCCTTAAATGTTTTTCTAAATTTTGTAAACTTACTCAAAACGAAAAGGGTTTCATGATTTCATCGATTCGAAGTGATCATGGTGGAGAATTCCAAAACCATGACTTTTAAAATTTTTGTGAATCTAATAGATATAACCACAACTTCTCTACTCCAAGAAATCCTTAACAAAATGGAGTAGTAGAAAGAAAGAATATAAATTTATAAAAAATGACAAGAACCATGTTAAATGAACATAGTTTACCCAAATACTTTTGGGTCGAAGCTGTTAATACGGCTTGCTATATCATGAATAGGATTCTAGTAAGACCATCTCTATCCAAGGCTCCTTATGAATTATAGAATAATAAAAAACCTATTATTTCTTATTTTAAAGTTTTTGGTTGCAAATGCTTTATTTTAAATAAAAAGGATGCTTTAGGAAAATTCGATGAAGGTATTTTTCTTAGTTACTCTTCCATTTCTAAAGCTTTTTATGTTTTTAATAAGAGAACGTTAGTTATAGAAGAGTCTATTCATGTAGTTTTTAATGAAATTTTTGAATTTAAGAAAAAAGATTTTGATGATGATGGTTTTGATGGTTTGAATTTAAATAAACCCTTTCCTGAAAATAGCAACTTGGATGCATCTTCTTCCTAAATTTCCTTACCTAAGGAATGGAAGTATATAGATGCCCATCCCAAGGAGTTAATTATAGGAGACACATCGAAAGGGGTTCAAACTCATTCTTCTTTTAAAATTTTTTTTTGCCCATGCCGCTTTTCTTTCTCAAATTGAACCTAAGTGCATTGACGATGCCTTGAAAGATGATTCTTGGGTTATCGCAATGCAAAAATAATTGAATCAATTTGAAAGGAATAAGGTATGAAAGCTTGTTCCTAGACCTAGTGACAATTTAGTTATTGGTACTAAATGGGTCTTTAGAAACAAGCAAGATAAATGCGGTATCGTGGTTAGAAATAAGGCTAGACCAGTGGCCAAAGGTTTCAACTAAGAAGAAGGTATCGATTATGAAAAAACTTTCGCTCCTGTGGCAAGATTAGAAGCCATTATGCCTTATCTATGCTAGTAGTAATAATTTTAAGCTTTTTCAAATAGATGTCAAAAGTGCTTTCTTAAATGGTTTTATTTCCAAAGAAGTGTATGTTAAACAACCACCTGGATTTAAAAATTCTCTTCTTCCCAATCATGTGTTTAAACTAACTAAAGCTCTCTATGGATTAAAACAAGCCCCTAGGGCTTGGTATGAGAGGCTTAGTTTTTTCTTAATTTCAAATAATTTTACTAAAGGCAAGGTTAATACTACATTGTTTATTAAATATTTTAAAAATAATTTTTTTATTATTCAAATTTATATTGATGATATTATTTTCGGTTCTTCGAATGAATCACTATGTGAATCATTTGCCAAGTGTATGAGTCATGAATTTGAAATGAGCCTAATGGAAGAATTAACCTTCTTTTTAAGATTACAAGTTAAACAACTTAGTGATGGTATATTTCTTAATCAAACAAAGTATACATTAGATTTGTTAAAACGATTTAATATGGATGGTTCAAAAGCCATCAACACTCCAATGAGTACTTCCACCAAGTTAGACTTGGATGAAAGTGGAGAAAATTTTGATCAAAAAGCATATAGGGGAATAATAGGTAGCTTACTTGTTGGGAAATCCATCATGGGGAGCGACATCACATGGCAGCGGAAGAACAGAAAACAAAACCCTAGATTTCCCGTAGAAAGTTTTCATCATCATGCAAAGATCAGTGCGTCAAAAACAAATCCGCAAAACTGCACGTGTAAAAGAAGATACCTAGGGAGATCGTATATCCCTGAATTCCTGCAGATCTGTGGGAGAGGATGAAGGAGGTCAAGCGTCCTCCTCTCTAGCGGTATCCACATAGCAGGGATTGCAACGATGCACCTCTCTCTGTGGGGAGAGGAGAACAGGAGGTGGCTACCAAAAGAAACCCTCAGCCTATAGAGCTTTGGTTCCCTCCTATTTATAGAGGCCCCCTGAAAACTCTAATGGATCTTTTGCCCTATTGGGTATTGGATCTCCATCCAATTACCCAAGCCTCTTGGATTAGTGGGTCTCTACCCAATAATCTCTTATTAGCAATTATTAGATCTCATCTCATGATCCAATAATTCAGGGGCTTAATGGATATCCAATAAGATAGGGGGTTCAGCGGATATCTCATATTCGAACCTCTACTCATCGCAACACCTACCATATGTGTGTGACCCTCTAGGCCCAATATCAAGCTGGTCGTGAGTCATACTTGTCAGAACTCATTCTGACTTAGTGAATTATTATCTCTATAATAATTCACCCAACTCATCGATTGCGAACGTACCAAGCCACTACGCCACGGCCCCTAGACGATACAGGAGAATATAATCCTTTGGACCTATTTGTCCTCAGTTACCATGTATTTATAGTTCCTCATCCATCCAATATCCCAGAGACCCTATACCGGGCATGGTGCTGTCAGGCCCATACGGTCTCTCCTCGAGTCTTGCTCTTGTCGGATTCTTCAGGAGAACCCTTTCTCTCTCAATCCAAATAACCTTGGCCAAGGATTTATTCGAGCAAGAATACATGGGATATTCCTCTCATAATACCGAGAGCGGATGATCCTCTATTGACACTCAATAGCCCTCGTAAGGTTGGCTACCACTCCCAATAACCGGCTGTACTAGATCTGGAACTTTTCAAACCTATAAGTCCGGTATCAAAGAGTGGAGTACTCATATAGGACATCCTTGGTGTCTCAAGTCTAAGGACCAGATACACTACTGGGACTACGGAATCGTTGTCTGACGTGAGGTATCATTAACCATCCAGTATTCTGTAGGCAAATCAATCAGTGAACTCATTCCCCAATGAGCACCTGCACTATACCCTTAGTGTCCCCACACGAGTAGCTATGAGACCAGCTACCTCCATTATATAGATGGGTATACAGCACACTAGTCTATCCGGTTATCTCGATGTCCTTCTCGAGTAACCTATGACCAGGATAATTCAGGGTCTATGTTTAAAGGTGAATCGGTCTCATTATCGTGATCTCATCACGATCCGATTCCCATTGCATAGATCCAAGGACATCACAATATATGCAACATGCAAGATAAAGTGATATAATGCCAATAATCATAAGCAAAGAGATTGACGCAGCGTGTTACAAGTGCAATCACTCATATGATTGGCTTGTAGGGCACCTATAACTAGCAATCTCCCACTTGACCCAAAGCCAATCACCAACATGTCTAATCCCTATCAGACCTCTGTGACGCTCAAAGATAATATGAGTTAGTGGCTTTGTCAGTGGATCTGCAATGTTATCTTTGGATGGAACTCTTTCCATTACTATATCTCTTCGGGCCACGATCTCTCTAATAAGTTTGAATCTCCTCAGAACACTTCTGATGAGACCCGAGTTCCCTTATTTGAGTAATCGTTCCGTATTTGTCACAACAAAAAGGAATTAGCTCCTCGTTGCTCGGGATGACTCCTAGATCTATGATAAACTTCTTCATCCAAACTCCCTCCTTTATGGTCGAGTCAGCAGTAGTATCTTGCTTGGAACTCTTTCAGCATACTGCTCCTCCATTCAGGGTGAACACATACCCTGAATTAGACTTGCTATCATCAACATCGAACTGGAAGTTCGAGTCCGTGTAGCCCTCAACCTTGAGGCTACTACCTCCATATACTAGTAAAAGATCCTTAGTCCTTCTCAAGTACTTAAGGATACATTTTACTGCTTTCCAGTGCTCCAAGCCTGGATCTGCCTGATATCTGCTCGTGACACTCAAAGCATGCGCTATATCAGGCCTGGTATATAGCATAGCATACATGATAGATCCTATCGCTGATGCATATGACATCATATCCATGTGTGTCCTTTCTTTAGGAGTCTTTAGGGACATACTCCTAGAAAGTGATATTCCATGTCTCATTGGTATGAGACCTCTCTTAGAATTTTCCATGTCAAACCTTTTGACAATGGTGTCTATGTACGTGAACTAGGACAAGCTAAGCATCCTCTTGGATCTATCTCTATAGATCCGTATCCCCAATATGCAGGATGCTTCCCCTAAGTCCTTCATGGAGAAGTGCCTAGATAACCAAGTCTTTACTGTGAAGAGCATTCATACATCATTCCCAATGATCAGGATGTCATCCACATATAATACCAAAAAGGTGATAGTGCTCCCACTTACTTTCCTGTACACACAAGATTCATCTTCGTTCTTAACGAAGTCATAAGATCTGATCGCATCATAAAATCTTATGTTCCAACTTCGGGAAGCTTGTTTCAATCCATAAATATACCTAAGCAACCTACACACCTTATCTGGGTTATCCCTAGACATGAATCCCTTAGGCTGTATCATATACACCTCCTCCTCGAGGTTGTCATTGAAGAATGCGGTTTTGATGTCCATCTGTCAGATCTCATAATCATAGAAAGTTGCAATAGCCAATAGAATTTGAATGGATTTTAGCATGGTTACAGGTGAGAAAGTTTCGTCATAGTCAACACCTTGCCTTTGACGATACCCCTTAACCATTAGCCTTGCTTTATAGGTCTCTACCTTTCAAACTACTCAAATCTTCTTTTTGAAGATCCACTTACAACCAATGAGTGCAATACTCTCGGGTGCATCAACTAGGTTCCAAACCTTATTGGAGTATATGGAATCCATTTCTGAATTTATGGCTTCTTGCTATTTCCCGGAGTCTATGCTCATAATAGCCTCCTCGTAGGTCTGAGGATCAATATCCTCAACATTCTCTCTTCTGATATGTCCCATATATCTCTTAGGAGGATGGGATACTCTATCGGACCTATGTAAAGTTGGAACATGTGTGTTAGGTATCTGAACAGATTCTGGAATGATGCTTGAGCTAGGTTATCCAATCTCACTCAATTCTATCATGCTCCCACTATCTCCACCAAGAATGTGTTTCTTCTCAAGGAACACTACTCTCTTGGCTACAAAGACCTTTTGGTCTTTAGGGTGATAGAAATAATACTCACAAGTTTCCTTGGGATATCCCACGAACTTGCACCGTTCCATTCTGGATTCCAACTTGTTAGGGTTGTGTCTCTTAACGTGAGCAGGGCAGCCCCAAATCTTAACAATCTTAAGATCAGGCTTCTTTCCATTCCATATGGAGTAGACATCAGTAACTTGGTTAGAATTCTGTTCAGAAGATAAGCTGCGGTCTCTAGGGCATATCCCCAGAATGAGATGGGGAGGTCGGTGAAACACATCATGAAACACACCATGTCTAACAGTGTGTGATTCCTCCTTTCTGATACACCATTAAGTTATGGTGTATAAGGATGTGTCCATTGGGATAAAATCCCATAGTCTTTGAGGAACTAGGTGAACTCTGCACTCAAGTACTCACATTCTCGATCTGATCGAAGGGTTTTAATACTCTTTCCTGTCTGGTTCTCCACTTCTCGTTTCCTCTTAGACTCACTTACACTCATGATATGTGGAGTTGTATCTAACATAAATAAACCATTATGCAATGTTCCTCTCTTGATGATCTCATCATCTAATATTATTGAACAACCATTGTTCTCAAAAACTAATTTATATCCAAAAACTGTCAAATATGAAATGGAAATAATATTTTTGATAATAGAAGGAACATAATAGTATGCATCTAATGCAATAATAGCTCCACCAGGCAAATGTAAGTTGACCTTGCCAACAGCCATTGCAGCAGTCTTTGCTCCATTGCCTATCTTAAGGTCCATCTTGCCTTTGTTCAATCTCCTAGGTCCTGCTAGAACTTGCAACGAATTGTAGATATGATAAGCACTCCTGGTATCCAATACCCATGTGTTATCATAAGATTCTGACAAATGGAGACTGATCATGAATGTACCTTAAGCTTCTCCAAGCTTCTATTTCGCCCTTTCTGCAATGTACTCTTTGCAGTTCCTCTTCCAGTGCCCATCTTTGCCGCAGTGGAAGCACTGGCCTTTGTCCTTTGTTAGGTCTTTCTTGGTAACCTTTGCCTTACCCATTTTGCCCTTCCACTTGCCCTTCTTAAGGGTCTTCTCAGTCTTCCTTTTCTTTCTGGTCTCACCAGTATAGAGAACTGGCTTCTCTTTCTTGATGGTGCTCTCTGCTTCTCTCAACATATTAAGGAGCTCTGGGAGGGTTACCTCAAATTTGTTCATATTAAAATTCATTATGAACTGAGAAAAGAAATATTGTAGAAACTGAAGCACAAGATCCACACACAGGTTATCCTCTAGGACCATTCCTAGACTTGTGAGTTTCTCGATCTACTTAATCATCCTAAGGACATGATTCTGAACCGGTGTCCCCTCAGTCATCTTAGCATGGAAAAGACTCTTTGATATCTCATATCGCTAAGTTCTTCCATGTTCTCAAACAGTTTGCGGAGATGTAGGAGTATGGAATTAGCATCCATATTTTCATGCTGTCTCTGTAACTCAGTAGTCATAAAGGCTAATATATAACACTAAGCAAGAGTCGAATCATCTAAGTACTTTATATAACGAGCGATCTTATCTTCGCTTGCCCCTTCGTCGGGTGTAGGGATCACTGTATCAAGGACATACATGATTTTTTTCGCCATGAGAACGATTCTCATATTATGAAGCCAATCTGTATAATTTGGACTAGTGAGGCGGTTGGCATTAAGTATGCCATGTAAAGGATTTGAAAGCGATATTTTTTTAAAATAAAAGATGTAGCAGAAATAAATAATATACAAACTTTACAGAAATTTAAACAATTAAAATAAGGACTTTTATCTTAATGTATTCCCACTAATTTTTCGTGAGACACACAACACCCTCCGGTATGTGAATCAGAAACTCCCGACGGATCCCTAGTAGGGATCAGGATCCAATCGACATCTTAACGTAACCTCGAGAGACTCAACCAATCACGTTAAGCCCGTAAAGGTAGACAACTCTTGCCAATCACAACTTCTTGTGATTCTCGTCTTGTTCGACCTCCGAACCACCATGGCCTCGAGGAACTTGACCAACCATGATGTTTGGTTAAGTCATTACCATCGTTACCAGATGAGTCTAATTCGGTGATATATTCTCAAGGGACTCGACTAAGCATACCATGTCCTTTTTAATAGATAAGATTTCCTCAACCGCACGAGGAAATCTCGGTAGACAGTTGAGGAAAATCCTCTCTTCTTCCTTTCTTTCTATGTATAAATAAGGCTTTGTCAAGCTACATTCAATGTATTCTTATTTTTACAATTTAATTCAACATGGTATCAGAGCCCTTGCATTAAGCAAGAGCTTTTTCTTTCCGCTGTCCAGCGACAGCGTCGACACCCCCGGCCGCCTCCTCCTCCGGCCGCCTCCTCCTCCTCTTGCTGCTGCGGTAAGACATCCTCTCACTCCTCCGCCTCCTCCTCCGGTGCCTCTTATCGATCCGGGCCTCCACCAAGTAGAGGAACACCTTGCCCACCGCAGCGGACACGAAGATTCGCCCGCGCGTCGTGTTGAACGACCGATCTCCGTATCTAATCGTCGTCACCGACATCACCGACAGGTACATGGCGTTCATCCAGCAGGTGAAGCACCATCGTCCCCACCCCGATAGAGAGCACGACAGCCCCGATCGTCAGCCCTACCTTCGTGCGGATCCGCATTCGCCGCATCTACGAGATCGCCACCTAACGACCACAGCAAGCCCTCGGCGGCGTCATCCACCACCGCTGCCAGCCCCTTTCTCGGCAGAAGCAGAGCACTCTTTGCCTCGACAGCCATAGATAGCCTCGCCAACACTACCCCAGCAGCTTCCACCAATAGGTGAGGGGGCAGCGTAGGCAGGCGGTTGTCCAGCATTCAGAGGATCCGCGGCAGGAGATGGTGCTGGGGACTCAGAAGATGACTATTCACCTTCTACTTGCAGTCTCGACGTTCTTTTTCTCCTTCCCCCTCTCCACCGTTGTCGCTACTAGCGACCATTGACGCTCTCGCTTCTTCAAACCGCCGCAGCAAGCATGCGATGTGACACAAACAGGACAGCGCCACTGATCTCCTCTGCCACCGAACTCCACCAAATGGTGCGATCTGCACCGGTTGAGTCTTCGACGCCTATTCTGCACAAAGCAAATCGGGCGGGGTGACAGCGATTTCCTTCTCCTTACGACCCATCGAAGCCGACGCCATCGTATCATCAAATGGCTTCATCATCTACTTCCAATACTCCAGTCATTGTCCCTGCAGGGAACAATAGCAGTTCTCAACCTCCAAGCCTCATCACTATCAATGCTGCGGCACTCATTCCTTTCAAGTTATCCAAAAGCAGAAATTATGCATCTTGGCGTGCCCAATTTTCTAATCTTCTATTTGAATATGACCTTATAGGTTATATCGACGGCTCTCTCCATTGTCCGCTGCGGTGCTCAGCCCTGTGAGGATCTAGTCCAATACCAAATCCCGCTCACAAACCGTGGTTACGCAAGACCGTCGATCCTCCAAGCCATTCAAGCCTCCGCTGGGTCCATCGCCCCACTAATATCTTCATGTATGATTTGCTGCGAAGCATGGTCCAAGTTGCAAACAACATTGGCAAATCGCTCGTACTCGCATGCTCGGACTCTTATCCAATCGATGAAAGTGAAACAAGAGGGAAGTACTGATTACTTTACAAAATATCAAAGTGATCATCGATGACTTAACTTTGATAGGTCATTCCTCGTGAAGAAGAAGTCCTCGTTCATACCCTTAATGGCCTAGGGGATGAATACAAAGAATTGACAACCGCAATTCGAGCACGTGACTCTCCAATATCATTTGAAAAACTTTATGACAAGTTGACCGACTACGAGATATATTTGAAGCGCGACGATAGGCTGCCCGGATCAACTATCACAGCTCAAGTCAGTCATAAATCCAAGAGGAAGAGCAACCAATATAATAAGCACGTCAATCAAGGTCCGACAAAGCTGCCTCTAACCCTATGGGTTCCACACCAAACCCTCTCATCCACATTATCAACACTTTCATCCTCATCGCCAAGGTGATATCCCTATAATCATCAAGACTTGCGTCCCCGACCTCGCCATCGCGAATCATCTCGCCAGTGATAAGATCGGACACTACGCGAAAATCTGTCGCTCTTGACCTCGACTTCCTGCTCCAACACAGTGGCCTCAAGCCAATCTCACAACTACTCCG
The DNA here is from genome assembly GCA_023547065.1 of Musa troglodytarum. Taxonomy (NCBI): domain Eukaryota; kingdom Viridiplantae; phylum Streptophyta; class Magnoliopsida; order Zingiberales; family Musaceae; genus Musa; species Musa troglodytarum. The sequence goes on from CP097510.1 coordinate 19,412,011, forward strand.
ACGACTAGTCAACCCAATTGGATTGTGGAATCTGGTGCATCACATCACATCACCTTCGATCTTCAGAACTTGTCTATCCACAACAACTACGGCGGCGATGAAGATGTCATCATCGGTGATGGTAAAGGACTTCCTATCACTCATACTGGTTCCACAATACTTAATTCACTCACCACAACATTCACACTTGATGATGTTTTGTGTGCACCCCATATCAAAAGAAACCTTATTTCTGTCTCTCAATTCTGTAAGCAAAATAATACATCCATTGAATTTTTTTCTGACTCCTTTCTTGTTAAGGATTTGAGCGCGGGGGCATCCTTAGTCCAAGGCCAGAACAAAGACAACATTTATGAGTGGCCATCCGCTTCGCAAACAACCCACCCCACTGTTCACTCCTCAGTTGTTGCTCCAATTGATGTGTGGCATCGATGTCTTGGTCATCCCTCGTCTCTTATTCAGCAAAAGTTACTTTCTCATTATTCACTTCCTACCTCTACTAGCAACATTTTAACTTATTGTGATGCTTGTCGTAGCAATAAAAGTCATAGACTACCTTTTAGCACATCTTATATATCTTGTTCTAAACCTTTTAAAATCATTTATACTGATGTTTGGGGTCCTGCCCCAATCCTTTCGTTTGACAAGTTTCATTTTTATGTTATTTTTGTTGACTATTTCACTAAGTACATATGGTTATATCCCCTCCGTCATAAATCTGAAGTTTCAACTATCTTTACCAACTTTAGAAAGTTGGTCGAGAATTTCTTTCAGTCTTCCATTAAAACAGTTTACTCTGATGGCGAAGGTGAATATCAAGCCCTCGCATCCTTTCTTGCAGCTTGTGGTATACAACACCTCAAGTCACCTCCTCATACTCCCTAATTGGTTGGTTCTGCTGAGCGCAAACATCAACATATAGTTGAAACTGGGCTCACACTTCTACATCATGCCTCGTTGCCATCACCATTTTGGACAACGGCCTTTCAAACTGTTGTCTATCTCATTAATCGTATGCTCACTCCAGTCTTACAATACAAGTCACCATTTGAGAAACTATTCCACAAGCCTCCAAACTTTCACAAACTCAAAGTCTTTGGTTGTCTATGTTATCCGTGGCTACGTCCTTATGCCTCACATAAGCTTACACCACGATCTAAGCCCTGCATTTTTATTGGATACTCTCTTGAATATAATGCTTTTCGGTGCTACGAACCACAAACCCAAAAAGTCTTTTTGTCACGACACGTTATTTTTGTGGAGTCTTCCTTTCCTTTTAAAATCATGAGTACTCTACCATGCAAGCTACTCCGACAAACACACATCACTGGAGCATCTCCTCAACCCCGTCACATGAACCTCCCACAACACCATCCAATCCTAACCCTCCTGGTCAGTACACTCCTCCTGTTCAACACCTCCTCCCTACCCCTCCAATCCCCTCTTCACAAGTTTCTCCTATTAATGAAATAATACCCTCAGCTACATCATCATGTGCTATTGAAGTACAGCAGACTAGTCCACTTGATCTCGATGACTCACCACCGACTATGCCAACAACTCAACCTACCACTTCCGTAGCTCCTAGCCATCATATGATAACACGCTCCAAAAGTGATATTGTTAAGCCACGTCAAGTTCTTGATCTATATACCATAACAAACTCTTCCCTTGAAGCTAGTGAACCCACCACAATTAATCAAGCACAAAAATCTCCACACTGGCATAAAGCAAAGTGTGAAGAATATGATGCTCTTCTTCATAACTCTACATGGACCCTAGTTCCCTCTTCTCACACATAAAACATCATCGGGTGTAAATGGATCTTTTGAATTAAGTAGAACCCAAATGGATTTATTGCTAGATATAAAGCACGTCTAGTTGCCAAAGGGTTTCATCAATGACCTGGTGTTGACTTTATAGAGACATTCAGCCCAGTTGTCAAACCAACAACAATATGGCTTATCTTGAGCTTGGCTATCTCAAAAGGCTAACATATACGACAATTGGATATTAAGAATGCCTTTTTACAGGGGACTCTAACTGAAGATGTCTTCATGCAGTAACCCCCTGGATTTGTTCATCCACAATATCCAAGGCATGTCTGTAAGCTACAAAAGGCTATTTATGGACTTCGTCAAGCTCCAAGAGCCTGGTATAATGAACTTGGCACATTTTTAACATCAATGGGTTTCCTCAATTCCAAATCTGATACCTCATTATTCCTACGACAACATCATGAGAATACTATATATCTTCTGGTGTATGTAGATGATATTGTTGTTACAGGAAACAATCTTTTGGAAATCCAAGCATTCTTAAAGCAACTAGCCATTCGATTCTCTCTCAAAGATCTAGGTATCTTGAGCTACTTTCTAGGAGTGGAAGCTACATTCACCTCTTCAGGTCTCTTTCTATCACAGAAAGTATATTCAAGATTTATTATCAAAGACAAATATGCAGGATGCTAAAGAGGTTGCCACTCCCCTCTCTACTAGTGAGTCACTGAAACTTTGTGATGGAAGTCCTGCTACGAATTCTACTCAATACCGGCAAATACTTGGCTCCTTACAATACTTGGCTCTCACACGTCCAGACATTTCATTTGTAGTCAATAAATTGTCACAATTCATGCATCGACCATCTACAATACATTGGTCTGCGGTCAAACGAATTTTGCGATATCTTAAGGGGACTCTAAATCATGGCCTCTTTCTCCGTAAACACACCCCACTTCAACTTCATGCCTTTGCTGATGCTGATTGGGCAGGAAATTATGATGATAGAACATCCACGTCTAGGCATATTATATTTTTTGGAGCTAATCCAATTAGTTGAAGTTCTAAGAAACAAAAAGATTGCCCGATCCACAATCGAAGTGAATATCGTGCCATCGCCATGGCTACTACTGAAATAAATTGGATCACAAATCTGCTCAAGGAACTCAACGTCAACTCTACCTGTCCTCCTACAATATACTGCGATAATATTGGAGCTACCTATTTATGTGCCAATCCAGTATTTCACTCACGCATGAAGCATATTGTCATTGACTTCCACTTCGTACGAGATCAAGTTGTCAGACATCAACTACTTGTTTCTCACGTACATATGGTTGATCAACTAGCAGACTCACTTACGAAGTCTCTCGTTCGTAAATTATTTTCATTACATCGGTCCAAGATCAATGTCCTTGACAGGAGCACGATCTTGCGGGGGCATGTTAATAGATAAGATTTCCTCAACCGCACGAGGAAATCTCGGTAGACAGTTGAGGAAAATCCTCTCTTCTTCCTTTCTTTCTATGTATAAATAATGCTTTGTCAAGCTACATTCAATGTATTCTAATTTTTACAATTTAATTCAATAGTCCTCAGGTCACCTATGACATCTCTATGTCGTAGATAAGATAGCAAGACGTGATATAGGTGAGTCTCGAGGGACTCGACCAACTCAACCTACACCGGGAATCTGTTCCTAGCTATAACGATGGAAGGCCACGTGGGTCAATCTAATTGCCTCACATTTACCGACTTAATATTATTAATGGAGAGGATTTTTGGTTTGGTCTCCTAATATAATATGTCACACACATACGTATTTAATATATATATCTACATCGCATGTAAATATATATATATATATATATATATATACATATCTAGTAGGTGTATATCTAATCACACATCACATGAGCAATCACACAAAATAATCATGGACCATATCCTAATGTGATCAGGTTTGAGCCAGTAGGCCTAATCACTCACATCAAGATCTATGTGTACTTCGTCGCATCTCTATGCCCTATGATCGTCCATCTCGCTTCGTCGGATCCGTCGGCATCTTAACGCATCTCCATGCGTCGGATCGTCCGTCTCGGCCTCGTGAGTCACACTACCATTGCGCCTCATCATGTAATTACAACATAATTATAGGCACATAGGCCCAACAATAAATGAGAAAAGAATAGAGGCTCGCAGGCCCCAATAATAATAATCGCATGTACATACATCACATCACAGGTCCATGATCATCTATCCACATCATACATCACATGTATATGTTATTTTATAGGACTACTAGATAAAAAAATAATAGTTAATAAAACTATTTAATTAACATATCTATTTTTCTGAAATCAGGAACATAAAGGAAATTTTTTAATTCTTAGGGGTATTTTGGTCATTCGGCCTCAAGGGATAAAATTAGAATTTTAAAAATTCCTAGGCGTATTTTAGTTATTTTGTCAAAAGGGATAGAATCTAGAATTTCTAAAATTTTGAGGGGTATTTTAGTAATTCTGTCAAAAGAGATACAATTTAAAATTTTTGAAATTCTGAGGGGCAAAACTATCTTTTGACAAAAAACCCTAATCCCTCTGCCTTGCTGCGTTTGCGGCTGCGGTGCGCTCGCCGCCACCCAACCGGTGGCGGTGCCGCGAGTGGCACGATCGTAGCAGGCGGGCGCAGCGCCCGCAAGCGTTGCCCCGCGGGCAACCCATCGGTGCCCCTACGGAGCTGCCCCGCGGGCACGGGCGCCCAACGCCGGCCCTTTTGCACCAACGATTTTGGCGTCAAAAGCAGATCCAAAACACAACACACGTAGTTTAAGATCCGATCTTCGCACGAACAACCTGGCTCTGATACCACTATTGGGAAATACATCATGGAGAGCGACATCACATGCGCAGTGGAAGAACAGAAAACAAAACCCCAGATTTCTCATAGAAAGTTTTCGTCATCGTGCAAAGATCGGTGCGTCAAAAACAAATCCGCAAAACTGCACATGTAAAAGAAGATACCTAGGGAGATCGTATATCCCTGAATTCCTGCAGATTTGTGGAAGAGAATGAAGGAGGTCAAGCGTCCTCCTCTCTAGCTGTATCCACACAGCAGGGATTGCAACGATGCACCTCTCTCTCTGGGGAGAGGAGAACAGGAGATGACTACCAAAAGAAACCCTCAGCCTATAGAGCTTTGATTCCCTCCTATTTATAGAGGCCCCCTGAAAACCCTAATGGATCGTTTACCCTATTGGGTATTGGATCTCCATCCAATTACCCAAGCCTCTTGGATTAGTGGGTCTCTACCCAATAATCTCTTATTAGTAATTATTAGATCTCATCTCATGATCCAATAATTCAGGGGCTTAATGGATATCCAATAAGATAAGAGGTTCAGCGGATATCTTATATTCGAACCTCTACTCGTTGCAACACCTACCATATGCGTGTGACCCTCTAGGCCCAATATCGAGCTAGTCGTGAGTCATACTTATCAGAACTCCTTCTGACTTAGTGAATTATTATCTCTATAATAATTCACCAAACTCATCGATTGCGGACGTACCAAGCCACTACGCCGCGGCCCCTAGACGATACAGGGGAATATAATCCTTTGGACCTATTTGTCCTCAGTTACCATGTATTTATAGTTCCTCATCCATCCAATATCCTAAAGACCTTATACCAGGCATGGTGCTGTCAGGCCCATACGGTCTCTCCTCGAGTATTGCTCTTGTCGGATTCTTCCGGAGAACCCTTTCTCTCTCAATCCGAATAACCTTAGCCAAGGATTTATTTGAGCAAGAACACATGGGATATTCCTCTCATGATACCGAGAGCGGATGATCCTCTATTGACACTCAATAGCCCTCGTAAGGTTGGCTACCACTTCCAATAACTAAAAGTACTAGATCTGAAACTTTTCAAACCTATAAGTCTGGTATCAAAGAGTGGAGTACTCATATAGGATATCCTTGGTGTCTCAAGTCTAAGGACCAGATACACTACTGGGACTACGGAATCGCTGTTTGACATGAGGTATCATTAATCATCCGCATTCCATAGGCGGATCAATCAGTGAACTCATTCTCCAATGAGCACCTATACTGTACCCTTAGTGTCCCCACAGAATAGCTATGAGACCAGCTACCTCCATCATATAGACGGGTATACAGCACACTAGTCTATCTGGTTATCTCAATGCCCTTCTCGAGTAACCTATGACCAGGATAATTCAGGGTCTGTGTTTAAAGGTGAATTGATCTCATTATCATGATCTCATCACAATCCGATTCCCATTGACAGATCCAAGGACATCACAATATATGCAACACGCAAGATAAAGTGATATAATGCTAATAATCATAAGCAAAGAGATTGACGCAGCGTGTTACAAGTGCAATCACTCATATGATTGGTTTGTAGGGCATCTATAACTAGCATTACTTTACCTCACCATAACTAGACCAGATATCATGTTTAGTGTAGGTCTATATGCTAGATTCCAAGCTAATCCTAAGTTATCTCACCTTAAAGATGTTAAAAGAATCCTTATGTATCTTAAAGGAACTCCTAATCTAGGATTATGGTATCCAAAATCCGATAACTTTGATTTAAAAGCCTAAGCAGATGCGGATTTTGGTGGATGTAGAATAGATAAAAGGAGCACATCTGGAACATGCCAATTTTTAGGACATGCACTTATTTCTTGGACTTCCAAGAAACAAAATTCGGTTGCACTATCTACGGTGGAAGCCGAATACATAGCCGCAAGTGCATGTTGTGCACAAGTTGTTTGGATGAAAAATACCTTAGAAGACTATGAAATTTATTTAAAGAACATTCCCATAAAATATGATAATACAAGCGCTATTTGTCTAACTAAAAATCCAATTGAACACTCAAGAACCAAGCATATTGACATTATGCATCACTTTATACGAGATCATGTCAATAATAATAATGTCATTCTAGAATTTATTAATACAAAACACCAATTAGCGGACATCTTCACAAAACTCCTAAATGAAGAATAATTTGACTTCATTAGAAGAGAATTAGGCATGCTAAATTATTCTAATACATGATGTTGTATGTTTCTTTTCTGAAATTTTCCAACTTAGGTTTTGATTATATCATCTTAATATCACCTCTTCATTTTTAAATGACATCTTTACAATATCATCTTGGTATTTTGATCTTCCTATTGATGAATTTTTGAGTTGACTTTTAATGAAATGATTAAATTTTCAGTTTTGATAGTTTCACATTGATATTATATTTTTTGCATTTTGATGACATCTTTATATCAAGGAGCTCTCATTTTTATCTTTCGATCATAATCTTGATGAAAGCTATCATGATATTATTTTTCCTCCTTCTTTAAATAGTAGTATTCTTAAATGTTCATTTTTGATTTGTATTCTTGTGCTAATCGGTATGATTCAAGGTTTTATGACTTCCTCCTCATGAATCACTACAAGAATACCACGTCGAAGTTTTTCCTTCAAATTGTTGATATTGATATATTTCATTCGTTAAAGTTTTATGAGTTTTGACATCTCATTCTTATAAAGTATATCTTAAAATATGAAATCCTTGATCAATTACTTTAATGATATATCCTTTCACAATTCTATGCTTGAATTCTCAGTCAAAAAATTGAGTCTTATATTCTTCATGTATGAATTATTCATGAGCATTTTGATACTCTAATGTTTTCTTTCGGATCTCTTGAACATGAATAAAAATGATCCAAATATTTTTCGAATTTCTCCATCAAGGATGACATATTTTGCATTATGTTCGACTCATTTATCATATGCTTGAAAATTGACCACTCATTTTTTTTGTATGGTATGATACCTTGTGATGGCTACTTCACCTCCTTTTTGTTGATGACAAAGGGGGAGAAAAATGTGAAATTGATGATAAATGAGACATATATATAGCAATATATTGGAATGAAAAATGACTTATATGTATTGTATCTCATCGCAATATATCTCAAATGCTTAAATTTTTTAAACTATTATTTCATTTGATATCATGCCTTGACTTTGTGCACCTCATTGATATCATTTGATCCTTGTATTATTTCAATTGATAATTGATATCTCTTATTGTAATAATGAATGTTTATAGGTGTTATACATTGGCATTGTTTTCATCAAGAAAAATACGAAGTTTCGTATTTATGCTAAAGCATGCTTATTAAGCTTGACGTTAAATGGAACTTATCGGTTTCGGCTTGAATTCAAAAGATTGAATTCAAGTGTTATTACCTTCTCATGATATGACATATAGATAGGGGGAGTTAAGATTAACTCCATCATCAATTGATTGTCATCATCAAAAAGGGGGAGATTGTTGAATCTCGGATTTTGATAATGAAGTCATTTGGTGAATTATTTGTTCTAATCCATATTGTCAAGATAAGTGTGCAAGATTAACTACGATGGGATGAAAATATAAAGCAATTTACTGAGGTCAAGTTCGTCGAGAGTTCGAGAGTTCACCGAAAGTCCGCAGGATCGTTGAAAGTGTTGTCGGAACCAACCGAGATAGAATCAGGGACTTGCCGAAGGTTTCGAAAGTTCGCCGGAAAGATCGTCGGAGGTTCGCAGAGATCACCGAGAAGGTTTGGAAGCTTGCCAAAGACTCGTTGAGCTCGCCACAAACCGGGAGCTTGCTGGGAGTCCGTCGAAGGAAATCCGAAGGAGTGTCGGAAGTCTGCCAGAATTTCACCAAAAAGCTCGCCGGAAGAAGACTTGAAGAATGTTGGTTTAAATCACTTAGAATTATATTTCAATTCTGTAGTTAAGCATGTAATTTGGGTTAAGATTAGGTGTTAATCCTATAACCAAAAGTAGGAGCCCATTGGGCCTTGTTTGGACCAGTTTGGGTCGAGTTTAAGGCCCAAACCGATGCGCTAAAAAGTGCTGGGCGGTGGCACCGCCCAAGACCAGCAAATTGGGCGACGGCACCGCCCAGAGGCCGAAAGCTGGGTGGTGGAACCGCCCAGCACCCGAGAGGGTGGGCGGTGGCATCGCTACCTTGGGCGGTGGAACCGCCCAGTGTATTGTCAGTCTGACAACTAACAGGCGGTGGCACCACCACTGACAGGCGGTGGCACTGCCAGCATCGGGAAACCCAAAATGAATTCAAATTTGGAACTCAAATTTGAATCCTCTTGGGGTCTATAAATACCCCTCCTTTCTCAACAGAAAGAGCACCCTTTTGAGAGTTAGAAATTAAGCAAAAGCTTGGGCAAAGTCTTGTTTTCGATAGCTAGTGTTCACCTCCCTCTTTCTCTTTGAAAAATCTGTAAGAGTGTGAACTTCTTGTAAAAGGGTTGTAAGAGGGGTATTTGGTCCTTCCCCTTCAAAGTAACTTGCTAGTGGAAGTTGGGAGCCTTATCAAAAAAGGCTTCGGAAGTGGATGTAGGTCACTTGACCAAACCACTATACATCGTGGTGTTCTTGAATGTGTGAGTGTTTAAATTTCTGAATCATTTCTATACTTAGCTGCAAATTGTTCGGTTTTCATCTCCTTTACTCAAGCTACTTCAGCTAAGTCATTTTCGTCGAATCGAAATCTTAATAGGAACTAGCTATTTATGAAATCGGTTTCAAACTTACGAGTTTTAATCCGCTGCACTAATTTATCTCCCCCTCTTAGTGTCTCTCCGATCCTAACAGGTGATGCAAGTGAGAAGAATACAACTTTTGAGAGAGGGAGATGGCGGACTTCTGAAGGCGACTGCAGTTGCTTGAGACTCGGTGAGGAGCGATTGCTATCATAGGATAGCGAGAAGAAAACTTGCTCTGGGCAAGAGGCTCTGATACCATGATAAGATGTAATATAATTATAAAAGCACTATGATTAGATGAAATGCGAGTACAATATGAGGTCTATTTATACAGGTGAGGAGGGAGGATTTTCCTCAACAAAGTAGCGAGATTTTCTCATGCAGTTGAGGAAATCTTATCTACTATTAAGAGGAAGTAGAGGTAGTAAGCATCCTCTGCTTTATGGATCGAAGGAATGGCGTATTCTATAATTGCATATGCTGTTGTTATTAGTGCTACTTCTACAACCTCTCCCTTTCCGCAAGCGATCGCTTTCGAAGAGTACCAATTCCAACATCCGAATGTGTCGGATTAGAGATTATACACTGTAGTGATCGGGGAATCTGATGCCATCTCGTAAGCTCTCTCCCAAGCCCTCTTGACAACATAAAACACATACTAGAGACGAAAAAGACAAGAGAAATGTAAAAAAAAAAGCCATTAATAAAGAATTTCGCTTTATAAGTGTAAAAGTCTCGATAGTGCAAACGAAATTTTATATAAAATTAATATATAATAAAATTATTTTTTTATTTTTTTTAATTTATACTTTTTTATATGTGACAACACGTGTAATTTTTTTCGTAAATAAAATTAATGATGTGAGAAGAATTAGGATTAAATATTTTATTTTCATAAGTATAGAAATTTTAATATTATTTTTTAAAGTATAAATATCATAATACTAATCATAGTTAATTACAGGAGATAATTTCTAATTACTTCTAAAATTTTGTAGAGCAATTACACCTCCATAATAGTTCTATAAGATGTTCCCTGCAATCAACACATCATGCCTCTATTTAGGAGCCTAAACCACTTAGAGTTAAAAATGTGTTCAGGATTTTCCTATAAAGTGAAGGATCAACTCTTTGAAGATGAATTAGCATATCAGGAATCTAAGACCTTTATTAACACTATAAGAAAAATGAGTTTACGCTCCTGGCAAGCCACTATAATTTTTTAAACCATAGTTTTAATTTATTAATAATAATAATTTTATTACCTATTGTCTTAACTTATGTTTTTAACTATAGTTTTCAAAAATTACAGTAACAGATGTATCAAAGACTATGATTTTTGAAAAACCATAGAGATGTGCAATCCGAACCAAAGGATCGCTAGATTCTACGATCGAGATTAAAAGAAAATTCAAAACCCTAAAATTTATTAATCTCACATCGATGTTATTACTAAAGGTGAACCCTGCAGCCAAGAAATTGCGATCTCTCTGTCCTGTGAACGCGTTTTAGGTATTATTTTAGCTTCATCTTGTGTGGGATTTTCTAGGGTTTGTGAGATATATATATATATATATATATATATATATATATATATATATATATATATATATATATATATATATATATATATATATATATATATATATATATATATGTATGTATGTATGTATGTATGTGTGTGCATTCTTCATCGTACAGGATTCTTGCTAAAATCCAACAGTTTATATATATATATACATATATATATATATATGTATGTATATATATATGTATGTATATATATATATATGTATATATATATGTATATATATATATATGTATATATATACATATATATATATATATGTATGTATATATATATGTATGTATATATATATATATGTATATATATATGTATATATATATATATGTATAGAACAACAGCTTACAGCCAACATAATGTCATCCGCTAGTCAAAACGCTCAATTCAAATGAGTCTATTAGATTAGCTGCACCAATTTCAAGTACTTGGAAATCTAATAAAGCACTAATGGATCCCAATCTTTTAGATGAAAGATCACTTTTGGTGTGCATTGTGCGTGCAATGTCTGCTGAATCAGATGGAAGAATTAGATTTAATGCAACAGCAGGTCTAGCTATTAATTAAGATATCAGACTGCATATCCAGTTTGTCAATCACTATATGAATTCCTGTCTTCTTCTCACTGAGCTTCTGTGCTACATGTGCTTTAGCTACCAAATAGCTTGGAAACAATATGAAAACTTTATTGAATGTGACTTTATCCACCTTCGAGAAGGGAGTAGAACAAATTATGTGTATTGCTCTTCAGCTGCTGCACTTTTGGAGAAGCAGATGATGAAATATTTTGTAACATTTCGATGACAAACTTGTATTTTGAAATTTATAGATGAAGTTGGATATACTTGAATATTGTATATTGTAATTTTTTTTATAAACGATTGCGTTGATGAATCAATGTGTGTGTCTTGCGAAATTGTTCCATTGTCATATTTATTCTTATAATTATTATTTTTAGGATATAATGTTATTAATTACCACGGTGGTTACCTTCTATAAGATAAAATCATCTAATACTACGATTGCTTGGGCATGATATATCACTATAATTGATAGTAATTATGAGATAAAATTATCCATTACTGTGGTTATTTTTCGCAAGTAAAATTCATCTATCACTGTGATATTTCTCCACAATAAAAATTCATCAATCACTACGGTTAGCAAACCGTAGTAATAGATAAACCTTTACCCGTGATTACCAAAACTACAGCTATATATTATCCTCACAAGAATATAATAAGTATCTTGGTTCGATTCGATATTCCAAGTTCCTTGTTACCGATAATAACATACAATTCAACCGTGCTAAGCTCGGAGAGTTCGACTGCTCCTTCGTGACTCCACAAGCCGTGTGGGCACGGGAAGCAAAGGGGCAACTTAATTATCCCCTAGTCCCTAATATAACTCTCGGGGCTTTTACACCGTTGGATGCGTGATCCGTTTCAAACGGATGGTGAGAGATTAGTGTTGCTATGGTTTTTTCGAAGCATAGAGATCTCTACACATTTTGGAATTTGTAATATCAACTATAACATTTTGCATATTGATCCCAATCTCAACTCGAAACTTCCACACTGGCTAATAGCTCGTTCGTGGCGCCCGTTACGAGCCAATGCGAAGACTTGGTTCTGTGTTCGATCTCTCCAAAGAGACACGGGAGTGAGTGGGCAACCCTGTTTACATCCGCCGCTGTCGTGTGCTTTCCATGTGATAGCGGCGGTTGTTCGCGCGAGCGATCCTGCGTCTTCTTCCGATACTGCTCGTCCGTAACAACCAAGCAATCGGTAAAGGCGAAAGGGGAAATAAGGAGGATAGGACGGCAGCGAGCGAACGCGCGATGACGAGATCCTCGCTCTTGCTCTATCTGAGCGTGGTGCTCTTCATCGTTCTGCTCCTCTCCTTCGCCCCGAGCCGCCCTAATCGCCCCCACCGCCGTCTCAAACTCCGTTCCGCCACGTCCGGCCGCGATCATCGCAGCATTCCGTTCGACCCTGTCATCGCCGACATCGAGCGCCGCCGCGAGGACCGCGAGTGGGAGCGGGCCCACTTCTTCCCCCAGGGCCACGCCCCCGCCATGGAGGCCCAGCCCGAGTGGGAGGACTTCATGGACGCCGAGGACTACATCAACGACGAGGAGCGCTTCAACGTTACCGAACGCATCGTAAAGCTTTTTCCCAAGATCGACGTTGGCCCCGCCGACGGCTTCGTCAGCTCCGATGAGCTTACGGAGTGGAATCTCAGGCAGGTGGAGAAGGAGGTGATGCACCGGACGCAGCGGGACATGGAGCTCCATGACAGGAACCACGACGGCTTCATCTCGTTCGAGGAGTACGAGCCGCCCAGCTGGGCTCATCGATACCATGGTCGGTCTAGATCCCTGCTTTGCGACAACTCTATTCTTTTTCTTTTGCCTGGGCTTGAATTTTGGTTCCCTGATTTACAGAAATTCTAGGCATTTTCTCTTTTCCGTCCTCTTTGGTGAAAGATTTGTTGTTTGCTGTACTTCCTCATTGTCAATATTGAGTTTTCCCTTTCTCCAGAATACCCTTAATATCATTAAGGGTGACTTCATATTCAGCAAAAGATGGGATGTTTTACCCATCTGATGTTTGAACTTTTCGCTTGATATGGGAATCTGTTTTGCATTATTTGTATTGTTGCTGTGGATTTTCGGACCTGTTTAATTTGAGATGTTTATTTTCTCCTTATGTCTCGAATTCTGGATGAGAAACCGAATAGAAGTATATAAAAGAAAAAAAAAAAGATATCTTGAGGTTTGGATTCAGCTGAATCTCTTTATGCACAATCTTGATCTAGGACATCGACAAGCGTTTGGATTACAAAGATTGGAGCCCAATATGAGTGAATAAGTATATTGCAAAAGCTTAATGCATTAAGTTTGGTAATAATAAACCCTCCCCGCTTCAAGAGAGAAAAAAGAATCATTTTCTTCAACTGGTAGGTTGTCTGTCCATCTCCAGCGCATTGCCCTTGTTTGTACTGGAAATCTTTCCTCAAGATTAACAGCAAAAGTGAATTTAAAGTTAGTTCAAACAACATGTACTGGAACACAAATTTATCAACAACTTATCCATTTTGAGGGCTATTAATCACTACTGTTTGGCACAAATATACATAATCTTTTGTCAATTCAGTCATTAAGATTCGACATTATGCATTTAATTGTTGTACGCATGGAAGCTTGGTAGTGCATATAGATAGAGATATGGAACTTTAAGTTTGAACCTGAGATAAATATATTTTCTGATCTTTCTGTCTCTCATATGTTGGCAGATGATAATTCAACTGGTGATCAAGTGGGGTGGTGGAAAGAGGATCACTTTAATGCTTCAGATATGGATGGTGATGGTCTTCTTAATTTGACAGAGTTCAATGAGTATGTTCTTTGTTCACATTTCCATCTGGATTTACATGGTAGTGCTATTTATTTATTGGTTTTCTTTATTTTATGGATGCAGCTTTCTTCATCCAGCAGACACTAACAGTCCCAAACTGATCCAGTGGTTGTCCAAGGAAGAAATTAGGTACTGCTATCTCTGCTTTGCCAAACATGTCTATAGTTTGTATGCATTAATGCTTCATTAAAGGATTAGTAATATGTGTAGTATAACATACTTTTAGGATGGTAGAAGCACCATGCTGATTTTAGTTCTCTTGTTTGGATGTTAATTTTGTGCTTAAAGGCGTTAGACTATATCACATTTGTCCAAATAACTTCTTTCACATATGTTTTGTAACTGACTCAACCAAGTAATTCTCTGTTATGGACTGAAAAAATGTGTTTCCAGCATATATAAGTTGCTGAGGTTTTCTTGTTTAGGTTTTGAAGATAGAGCTCTTTGTTCTTATTTTAATATCTATTGCTAATAATTTCATATTTTTGTGCATGGTATGTCATCTATTGTTGGAGAGATTTTCTTATCTCACTAGTTTATCCATTCACTGAAAACCATATGTTATGCTCAAAGCATAAACTCCTTTCCATGCTCTGCAGTGGTGATCTCATGAAGTTTAAACTTACTAATTTCAAACTGCATATATAAACTCAATCTTTTATGTCTCATATGATGCAAAAGAAAAGTTCTATGCAGATGCCACAATTTTGGTTTTGGGTTCTTCTTTCAGGCATCAAGGGTGCGATGAAGGAATACAGTACATAATGTTTCCTTTAGAATATAGCTCCATATGCTTAGTATGTGCCACCTTTAACTAGGATTCGATAGTTTTCATCCTATCTTTGAATGGCTGGTTATCCGTCATCTTTAATATGTACTACTCTGAATCCTGTATGTTCAACATCATGATTGGGGAACCTCCTTTCATTTCTTGGTTGATCTCATTATTGTCCTAGAAATTCCCTTTTCCAACTAAGGTGTTCTCTGATATCAACAAACATTGCAGAAGGGCCCTTCACTTTCATTATTGTACTTTTGTCTCTATTGTAGTGTTATCTTCAATCTTTTATTTTTGAAAATTTATTTTTAATGAAAGATGGGAAAAGATTGACCCACCAAAACTATATAATAGTAAGGAAAAAGGAAAACAAAGTAAATAAAGAATAAGAAAGCCCACAAGGAATTGGGGTTCTGGGGGGGGTAGGGAGGGGACAGACCAAAGAACAGCAAATGGGAGACCAAAGAGGAAACGGCCAACCACTTGGGACAACTGAATCCCTCAATGCTGCAAGCCAGTTGTTTATCAGTTGAGAAGCTGCAGTGAACAAATTCAAGTGTTTTGACTTATCCTAGGAAGCAAGTTGGTTCTTTTCAAGTTAGAGTCTGACAAATAGCATCCACAGACACAAGAAAAATCTTTACTATCATAATCAATGCCCTTTCCCCATTAAATCAAACCATGAAATAGATAACCAACCTGGAATCTTTTACAGGAAACAACCATCCATAACACCTTGGCCATTGAGTATTTAAAGAAGACACAAAATACAAAAATTGATTAGTTCACCCAAGTTTTCTTTTCTCTCTCTCTCTCTCTCTCTCTCTCTCTCTCTCTCTCTCTCTCTCTCTCTCTCTCTCTCTTTTTGATCATTTATTTTAAGTATACAATGTCTTACCATTTTAAAGCTTTCTTGCCAAACTTGCATAATTAATCTTGCTTGTTCTAAAAGGCTTACAATCATCAGTGTTCACATGTTAACAAAGCTGATTCTATAATTGCCTTGGAAATATAACTATAGCCAAGGTTAAAGGTGAGGATTTGCTGTTGCTTCTTGGAAACTTTCTTCATCATCAGTTTCCTCTTTAC
Organism: Musa troglodytarum; assembly: GCA_023547065.1. Lineage (NCBI taxonomy): Eukaryota > Viridiplantae > Streptophyta > Magnoliopsida > Zingiberales > Musaceae > Musa > Musa troglodytarum. Next base: position 19,428,253 of record CP097510.1, read on the forward strand.
TCTTGCCCTGTATTTCAAGCTACTCCATTATGCATGTCCTTACCTTGTTAAGTAATTGTACATTCTATCAATAGCTTTATTCCCTTAGCCGTCATACCACATGCTACTCTTAAGTCCATAAAAACTGTGTGTAACATCATATGTCGGTGATCCTTTGTGGCATGTATCAATCTGATGTTCAGATGCTTGTTCAATAAAATAAAGATCAAATTATGATGAGAAAGTTCATTATGGTTTTTAAAATATTATGAAGGCATCAGAGCTCAACCTTGATCCTTTTTGACCAAGTGTAGATATCCTTCTTTGTTTATATGACAGGTTTATAATTCAAACCTTTCTGTGTTTAGACAAAATTATGATGAAAAGTTCATTTTGACTGATGCATTAAGGTTTTTAAAATATTACGAAGGCATCAGGGCTCAATCTTGTTTCTCTTTGACTGAGATCAGATATCCTTCTTTGTCTATATGTATGGTACAAGTTGATAATTTAACGCTTTCTGAGTTTTGTTATCCTAGAAGATGAGCTTGAAAACTTTGCAATGGCGTTTTGTCATTTAGGTATGCAATTACCTTCAAAGTTTACTTCAAGTTAAACCGTGTTTCTCTACTTTGTCTTAGTTCTATGGTCATCTATTAACATTTTTATATGCCAAAAATTTTATCAAAATAATTGGGGAAAGAACAAATAAGTAAATGGTATTGCATCGTATCTGTCAACAAACTTTGGGCAATCCAATTAGTAGGTTTGTAGATATAACTTTTTAGGTTATAATCCTACCTCTTAAATTAGGAACATCTTTTTGAGTGTTAAATGGATGGTGTACAATTCCTTCAACATGGATTACACAGCTAATTCCAATCTACACACTCACTTTTGTCAAATTGATCTTGCTGATTGTGATGATCTTGAAATTTATTTGGTGATCCATCCACTTATTGACTGGTTAAGTTTGACCTGGTTTATATAACAGATCTCAAGCAGATAGCAATCCTGATGAATTTCCAGCTGATTTAGCTGACCGTTGTCAATTTCAATCCTATTTTCAAATTTTCTTGCCGATCTGTCTGATCGCAAATCCAAACAATGGTCCGCAGCTGCACCATACAATAGATCTGGACCTAATCCTGAACCTAAATTCTAGACTGATTCCAACTGATCTTGATCTTGAGAACCTTGGTATCAAATTATTCATGGATCCTTTTAATGCATTGGTATGGTCTATATTTCTATTCATGATCTGGCTGATTGCAAATCCAAACAATGGTCGGCATCTGCACCATCTAATAGATCTGGACCTATCCTGAACCTAAATTATAGACTGATTCTAACTGATCTTGATCTTGAGAACCTTGGTATCAAATTATTCATGGATCCTTTTAATACGTTGGTATGGTCTATATTTCTATTGATGAGAAAAAGGCTTGATGACCAATCTTGATATTCTCACATTTCATGAGTAAAAAAACCTTACAGTTTCTGTTTAGTTATTGAATTTTGTACAGAAACTATTTTCTTGGCAACTTTTTTTTTTTTGCTAATATGCTTCAGTTCTCTTTTTCAGGGAAAGAGATAAAGATAAAGATGGGAAGCTTAATTTTCAAGAGTTTTTTAATGGCTTATTTGACTTAATCAGGAGAGATGATATTTATAACCTTACACATGAATCTGATGCTTCAACGGAGGCACCAGCTAAAAAGCTATTCTCACAGCTTGACCACAACAACGATGGGTACATGCAATGGTATTTGTTTTTACTTTTGTAAATTGAAGATGGAATTTATTCGGTAAAATTTTGATTTTCTCTACAGATACTTGTCTGAAGATGAGTTGATACCTGTAATTGGTGATCTACACCCATCGGAGCATTACTATGCTAAGCAACAGGCTGATTATGTTATTTCAGAGGTATCTGCTGATGACTTCTTAGATAATGTTACTGTTCACTGCATGCCTAGATATCATGCGTAGATATCTTCTTGAAGAAAAATCCTGGTGATTGACTTTGATAAATCCATATAGAATTTTTCCTAGGCATGAACAAGAAACTTTTCTTTAAGAAGAGAAGAAAAATTAAAAATATCTTTTCCAGTACCCAGTCTGAAACTGCTGGATGTAATTTTAGGATTATAGCAAAATCAATATCTCATTTTCTTCATTCCATGTTTCAACACTCCTCAATTATGTCCACCTATTATCTCAATGAGCTTTGGGGACAGAAGAAAAAGGACTTGGATTTGGTGTCATGGTCCTGGTGTGATAAACATATAGCACAGTTTAATTGTTTTTTTTTTCTTTCGGTACTTGTCATGACGTGGAAGGTGGAATAGAGAAGTTTAGAACTTTGTTCACAATTTCTCGGGTAATGTGTGGATTATAGCATGATTAAGTGCAAAATCTTAAATAATTGTACCATTGAGACATTGAAGAGTGCCCGTACAATTTCTTGAAATGTATTTTCTGGAAATTATACGTTCACTAATAAGCTTTTCCTGTTTGAATGGTAGACTTATATGTTGTTCACATAATGCTGGAATATTCATATCGAGGCTGAAGTGACTTCTTACCTTGTAATTCTTGGCAAATCTGCAGGCGGACACGGATAAAGATGGGGGCTTAAATTTGAAAGAGATGATTGAAAATCCATATGTATTCTATAGTGCTATTTTTACCGAGGAAGATGATTATAACTATCACGATGAGTTCCGTTAGTTATCCAGCTAATTCATTCGAGACACAGATGTATATGATAGTAGATTCCTGTGAATTTGTGCTGTTTGATCACCTGGTCTTTTCTCTTTCGTTTTTTTAGCATGGGAGTGGTAACATAAGGATTGGGTTTGTCTCCTTGTTTTTCTTAGCCTGGCCGTGTATCATTAATCGGCAAAATCGTCCTTTGGACTTTTATCAAATAACACCCCATAACAAAATTTTACCTGGGATATTTTTTTTAATCAATTTGATAAAAATACTCTGTCGCTCGCCTCCGACGCAGGCCTATGAGCAGGTTAAAGGGCTTTCGTCTTCGATCACGAGGAAAAGGGAGTGGCAACGGGTGAAGCGGGGGCAACGAGCTCTGAGGTTATATGCAATCTATGAGACAATCGGAAACAATATTGAGTTCCAAATTCTTGAAATTCTCGAAGTGTTTTTATCGCTTGAGTGGATAGATATGCATTCAGTTTCAAGGGGTCAGCGGTAGTTGTTTGCACGTTTATCTTATCTGACATAGTGCTGCCTTTCACCATCCAATCACATCATCTGCCTGTGACAAACCATACATATTAACTCTGGTTTCCGAATGAAACGGGTGTTGTTAGGCTTTCACCAACATTTTGATTTGGACTTGCTAACATCTTTGGAAAGAGGCAACAAAGAAAAAAATTAAGAATGGGAAAAATTATGCTTATTTTTTTTCTCCCATCCCATCACCATCTTTCTCTTCCTCTTATGCGTCTTAAAGTACTTTAATAAAAACTACCAAATCATCCAACATGATACTAAATAATTGGCGTGATCATAAATTACCCTACTTGAAAACGGTCTCCACGGCAAGGCAATTGGGTCAAAATTAATATCATATCGAGCTAATCTAATTTTGAGTGGTAACAATTAAAATTTAAATCTAAACATGAATTTTATAGGTAGAATTTATGGAATTGGAAATGTGAACAATTAAGACAGATGTCGGCCAGTTTTAGATTTAAATCATAGGATTGCCCAAAACTAAAAATCATGTCAATTTTTCAGTGGATACTATTGATCTGTAGGCCTTTTTAAAATTTATTGAGAAAGTATTCGTTAAAAGATCAACTTGAGGATTTGGAACCTGTCGTACCTTCCATCACACCATCGATCGATCCAGCACCGGTTTGAAGTGTGTCATATCTTTGCTTATTCATCGGAATAATTCGACTAGTAAGGAGTAGCAATCCTTTTCGAGAGTCACAATTCACTTTTTAATGATCCAAAAAAGATGAAGTTAACTGATGTGATACTGACTTAATTTCGATTTGACTGTTGCCACTCAAGCAAGAAACTAATCGTTAATGGAGTAAATTGGAGAGAGGTGTTTGCATCAATTATTGGCTTTCGGGTCGGAATGCCTTGGGATGATATTTGGCATCCCATCACAAACATTGATTGAGCACGACTGCCAACCGTATAGAGTTGTTGCGATACCTACTTCCATCCCGAGGAAATGCCGATGACATAAATATGATGTCATTTATGTCCTATCGTAGTAACTTTGCCAACCCAGTGTGGGACGACGCACGCAGCTCGACCATAGGTTTTTTTTTTTTTTTTCTCTTCCGAAGGTTAAATGTTGTGATAAATTATTAAAAGCCTTGGTAATTATAGTTTACTCCTTTGGTGACACGAGGTTCCATCGCAGGAGACCGAAACCCATGCGTTTTTTGCCGGCACGCACGGACGTACCTGTCGTCGGGCTGGAGGCCGCCAGCTGAGCTGGGTTCCGCTCCTCGCGGCCATGCAGCTCCAATCCGAAGGGCGGTGGGAGAAATGGGTGACGGTGAAATAAGTACCCCCGACGCTTCCTACCTCGCACGCGACCCGAGAGCGGACCTACCACATCTCCGGGTCTACGGGTGGGTCCCGTGACTGGGGCCTGCTACCGGTAGCCCGACAAGGAGCCGGAGTCAAACGGGGGGCCGCGTGGACAGGTCAAACAGTGGCGGACGCCGATCAGACGACGGAGATGTCAGTCATCAAGCAGCACCTCCACATGAGACAAATCCCCGAGGGGGGCTTTTTAGTCAATTAACTAAGAAAACTGTCGGTACGCTAACCCGCGGTTAGGCTCACCGGGCCACCGGTAGAGGAGAACTTGGATTTAGTAAGGGCGTCGTCGGTGGGCTAACCGGGGTTAACAAACAGCACGGGGAAGTCGAGAAAGGGAAGATTGGTATTTAAGCCGAGACCATCGGAGGAAAGACGCAGTTCCTCGAGGGAGAGGACTGAGGAGAAGACAGCGGGGTGGGGGGTGGTGATGGGAGAATCGAGCGCGTCGGTCTCGCTGGATGTGGAGCGGCTCTCGTTTGGAGGAAAGGTTAGGGTTTCTCAATTTGTGGAGTCTTTTAGTGTGTTTTCTCTTTCCTTTTTATCGTAGTTTTCCATCGTGTGCAATCTTCGATCTAGTGTTGTCGCCACCATTATTCGATCTGTTTTGTCCAAAGTTATATCTTGATATGAGCGGCAGGTCTCATTATTTATAGGATTTTTTTTGCTTCATTTTACTTGCAAAAGGAGACTGTTATGTATACGTGATCTTTGTTCTATTAATTGGATTCTCGAGGAGTTTGTGTCTTGTACATAATGAATGGTTGATCGAGAGACTACGGAATGGTTATTGTTTCTTGTTATCTAGGCATCCGATTTGGAGCGGCTCTCGTTTGGAGGAAAGGTTAGGGTTTCTCAATTTGTGGAGTCTTTTAGTGTGTTTTCTCTTTCCTTTTTATCGTAGTTTTCCATCGTGTGCAATCTTCGATCTAGTGTTGTCGCCACCATTATTCGATCTGTTTTGTCCAAAGTTATATCTTGATATGAGCGGCAGGTCTCATTATTTATAGGATTTTTTTGCTTCATTTTACTTGCAAAAGGAGACTGTTATGTATACGTGATCTTTGTTCTATTAATTGGATTCTCGAGGAGTTTGTGTCTTGTACATAATGAATGGTTGATCGAGAGACTACGGAATGGTTATTGTTTCTTGTTATCTAGGCATCCGATTTGGAAATGTACAGTGCTCCTTTAACTATATATTTTTATACATGTATTTGATTCTTTTTTCCCCGACTTGGTGCCTGATTATTTTCCTAGGAATTTATTCTTTTACCTATGTTCTTTTAATGATAATCCTTTTTATCATTTTTTTGGGTATTTGTTCCATTGGATTCAAATAATTTTCATATTTCGTGTAGGCTGAATCAAAAGATAATTCTTCTTTGGAAAATATTTCATTGAATCCCTTCTTTTACTACATAGGCGAGGATCATTGGTGCATCCTTTTAGGTAAAATCTACCTTTTGTCGGAACTGTAATGTATTAGTAATATCGACAAAGATGTCGATTTTGTGGAGTTGCTTCCAGGGCATTTTTTTGTTGATTTCAATGAAGTAAGCTCCTATTTGATGTTACTGATCCTTTTGTTTTTAGATTGTGTTGCTTGTTTGTGGATAGAAGTTTCAACGGTGTATTAATTTGGCGTTTGAAAAGTGAAATATTGCAACTCATACATCTATTAGATTTCCCTTATGTTCTGTAAGCTAAAAGTGCACGCAGCTAACATAAACTTAGTTTGAACTCATAAAAATAGTTGCTATAGCCAAATTCTTTTTCTTATTAAAAAATTCTGCACGTTTAAACCACTCGTCGTAGGGTATTAAACAAATCTTGTTGTCACTGGTATATTGATAAACTACACCTAGTCCGCTCTGGTGCTCAAAACTTGAAAGAAGTAACCTTGAGAATGTAACTTATAGTCGTTCTGCTAATGCATAATAAATCTCTTGTATACATCATCTAAAGGTTCTTCTTGATGTTGTGCCAAATTACATGCTTTGTCAGATTTTATGTCTAGAATAGACCTTTCTTTCATCTTCACCTGGTTAACTTTGCCTTTCTAATTTGTTAAGTGATTAGCTTTTTGTAAATTATCTATATTGCCAGGAACATCATGTTTTAACAAGCCATGGTCCCATATCAGTTGCTGTGTATGGGGATCTCGAGAAGCCTGGACTTATTACTTACCCAGATGTTGCTTTAAATTGTAAGTTTTATGTCAAGGCAATGATTAAGAATTGTTTTCTCTTTCCTTACATATTCCCGTTATTTGTTACTCTGGTTACTTGGATCATCAACTAAAATGTATAATTGAAGATGCCTGTAAGCATTGTTCATGTTTTGATATTACTATTAGCATTCATTGGGATAAATCTATTATCCTTTCCTTTGTGGTGGTTATTAGTGTCAAGTGCCCGTTCATGCAAGATCCTTTTCTCCCCATTGATTCGTTTATTTGGTCAACATTATTGCATTTTTTTTGAACTGGCATGCTGATTACTGACTACTCAAAACTGCTTACACTGTATTTACACTAGTCACATGACTATTATGCCCTGGATGCTGTATGCAACCACGTTCTTGTCTGTAGCTGTATGTAGTTTATCATATTCATCTACATGAGTTCCAAAGTATAATACATATTAAATTATGAAAATAATTTGTAGTTTCTTCATATTAAATTTCTGGAAAGCCAGAAACTTCTGCACCTAACATGTTGTGCCTTTTGATTGGTTTAGATATGTCCTGCTTTCAAGGATTATTCTTTTGTCCCGAAGCTGCTTCTTTGCTTCTTCACAATTTCTGCATCTACCATATCAGTCCTCCAGGACATGAGGTCCATTTTCGCTTTGTATCTCTGAAATCAAATTCTTTTAGTCGGTTATTCATATTTATGTTAACATGATTTTGTTGGTATTTTTCTTTAAGCATCCTGCAGTTAGGTGCTGCTCCAATTTCTCCAAATGATCCAGTGCTCTCTGTTGATCAATTAGCAGATCAAGTGGCAGATGTTCTTGATTTCTTTGAGTAATATCATATGACTTTTTTCGATTATGTTTTCTGATTGTAGCATCCTCAAACATAATGCTCTGTCAGGATGCAATTGGTTATTGGTGTTTTTAGTGTTTTGAAATGTTACAGTTTACAGGTTGGGTCCTGTAATGTGCTTGGGGGTTACAGCAGGTGCTTACGTACTCACTCTGTTTGCTGTAAGTTCCTCTTCAGTTATACTCCTTTCAATTTCTGGTTTCTGAATCTTCACTAAGTTTATGCATCTTGTTTATCTTGGTTATAGACGAAATATAGGGAACGCGTTCTAGGTTTGATACTTGTATCACCCTTATGTAAAGCTCCCTCATGGACAGAATGGTTGTATAGTAAGGTATCATTTTTGTATTCTTACGAGGTTATGTTTACAAACTTAAGAAGTGCTTCTAAATTCTCAGGTGATGCTAAATTTTCTCTATTTTTATGGAATTTGTGGCTTGATTAAGGAATCCTTACTTCATCGATATTTCAGTAAGGTATGCCTGCTCTCTCGCATGCTTTTAATGTGTATGCTGTATCTATTTGATATTTCAGTTTTTTTTTTTTCTCTTGTTGGCAGGGAGTACGAGGAAGTTCACAGGTTCCTGAATCAGATATTGTGCAAGCATGTAGAAGTGTTAGTGTTCTGAACCTCTTTGTTTCTCTGTGTTGCACTTGGGAAGATTGTTTAAGCTATTCTGCTGTACTTATGTTTTTCTCCATTATTGTGCTTATTTTACCTTCTGTAGTTGTTGGATCAAAGGCATGGTGTAAACGTGTGGCGATTTCTTCAGTCAATAAATGAGTAAGTTTGTAGCACTTTATGAGGTGTTATTCTGGTAAAGCAAGCTAGTGGACATTTCTAAACATTGTAATGCCCAAACAGGAGATATGACTTGGCAGAGGCATTGAAGAAACTTCAGTGTAGGACACTAATTTTTGTTGGTGAGAATTCTCCCTTCCGTTTGGAGGCCATTTACATGGCAATGAAACTGGACAGAAAATTCAGTGCCCTGGTCGAGGTACTTTTTGATGTGTGAAATATTTGCCTGTCGCACCATATTTTGTTCGTTACTATTAAGTTACCATCTGATTTATATTGGTCTTTCTGTCATCAATTAGTGTGGTTGGTTTGTTTCTTGAAATCACATTGCAGGTTCAGGCTTGTGGATCAGTTGCGACTGAAGAGCAGCCTTATGCAATGCTGATACCGATCGAATACTTCCTCATGGGCTATGGGCTGTACCGGCCAAGCCAGGTAAGCTGCAGCCCGCGGAGTCCACTCAGTCCATCATGCATCTCGCCGGAGCTACTCTCTCCGGAGAGTATGGGAGTGAAGCTGAAGCCAATCAAGACTCGGATCTCACTCCACGTTTGAAAATCAAGAAGGTGGCGGTACTGAGCTGGCAAATCAGCGACAGCTCCTGCAAATTTGAATGATCGATCTTCGAGAACTGTAAACTAAAGATGTATTTATAATATGGATACAAATTTTTGGTCATTTGGACTGTAGATACGAGAAGTGACAAAGAGAAGCAAGTGTCGAGGACAAGCTACCGAGGTGGTGGGGGTGAGGTTCCATCTGATTCATTTTGTAGATGTGCGATGTGTATATCGTTTATTTCTTGCGAGGACAAGAAAACAATAAAAGGCGGGGTGGCTGATTGTCCTCGGTCGATTAGATCATTTTGTATCTGTTGTAGTTGTTTTATTCTACTTATATTTGGGAAGATACTATTTCAGAGGTGCTCGTTGTCGAGGAGCCCACCTTTCCATATGACGCGGAATAATATATGCTATTATCCTGAAACAGGGTTGGATTGATGTTTTCTCCAAGCTGGCTTGCTTATCTTTCATCATTTGTGGAATAAACCAACACATCCAATTCGTGTATCAATTTACAGAATAGCCAGCCGATCGTTATGGCGATGAGTTTGGTTAGCTAAGACTCCTTGTTTTCACTTTTAGTTTCTTTCCTCGACATTATCTGTGGGTTGTGCAGCGTAGCAGGGTGGCCGGTTGCTGCTCGCATCATCACACCAATGCTTCAATTAAGGCTACTTTCCAGTCTTCTTAATTGCTACGATGGCAGAGCTTAGAGACATATCGCACGCCCACGAGGCTACGCTTCAATACCCCATGAATGCTTTCCACGTATGGAGGCCAAATGCATCCTAAAATCTTGTGCGAGTTTCCATACAAGGTTCCTTTTCTCTTTTCTTACAAAGGGTACACTGGATTTAACCACCGCTCTATGCAAAATAAGAGCGCAAAGGATTTGAATGATTTGTTTAGGTGATTCATACAAACAATATGAATGATATACGAGATGTTAACCGTTTAGATGATAGGATCTCTTGGATCTGCTGGGCAAAAAAGCTGCCTTCTGAATTTGCTGCACAAAATGTGCAGCAGTAACAGATATGTAAACGTGGGCAAGGAGACGAGCACGCTTGTCGTCGAGTGAACGTCAAGTTAAGGCCTCAGGATTGTCAACTATATATGAGCTAGGCTGTAGCTCTTCCTTCCTCATCACCAAGTTTGGACCTCATAGCTTGTTCTTTCGTCCATCTTTTCTTTCATTCTTTCGCGGGACTTATTTTTTCCATCGTCTTTTCACTTTGATAGTTTTGTGTTGCGGTGGAGAAATTTTTTTTTTTTTTTGTTTGCTTGTATAGGTTACATCTGCACAAATAAATTGGCCCTCAGGTCCTGCCTACAAGCCTCCTTCAGTTTTTCAAAAGCTAATCGCAGGAATGTTAGCAGCAGCACACCTCAAAGTTCCTACTGCCGATCAGTAGCCTAGTAAAAAATCTCAAAAATAATTGTCCGAATGATTTATTTTTAGATAATTTTATGTAATTTATATTTATAAAATTAAAATAATCATAAAAATCAATCAAAACAAAATTATTAAGCCTACTACCAACTTCTTATATGTTGTGCAAAACATGAATAAAATAGAAAGACATTGATATATACATATATATATATATATATATATACATATATATATATATATATATATATATATATATATATAAACATTACATCGAACACCCTTTGTATATATTTGTACATGATATTCCCTTCCACTTATTCCTTTGATATTCTCGTCGAAGTCTTTGCTACATCTTCTTAATATTCAATCTTTTGTTTTAGGTGTAACACCTTCCTTGGCTTTCTGTTACTCTTCGTCACTATTATTGAGTGATCAAGCTTTGATCCGCTAATATTATTTTAACTCGTTAGTAATTTTGACTTTAGTATAGGAACGGTGAAGTTATGTTGATCTTTATTAGTTCCTACAAATATCTTAAATAAAGAAAAAGACCTTCCTTATTATGTGTTAGCCTTTTACAAGTCTCACATCAAATGAACTAGGTGGATGTCCGTTGGAGTCTTAATGAGTATTGTTTCGTAGACTTTAAAGTTTTTAAAATCTTTCCAATATAAACTTTACTTATTGATTCCTTTTCTATTTAGTTGTCACATCCAAATAGATTCGTATCACTCTTATTTTTGATTGACACTCTATTGAGAAATAAAACGAATAATCTATTATCAATAAGACCGACCACTATTAGTGAGGATTTGACAAATATTATCTTCCACTAAGTCTCTTCAAAGGGTCTTTGAATATATATAAAGCTCCTTTGCTAAATAAATAAGATAATTGGGGTAGTTGACTTTACCCATTCTTCTCTTAAGAGTTCTTGACTTTGTCCACCTCCTCAAGAGTTATACTTCATACATTAAGTTGGTTGTTAGTCTTTGCTTGTCTTTTACTCATACTTCTAAGTATCCAAAATGTTTGTACTCTTTATATTAAAGTTAGCTATTGCAATTCACCTCATTATTATTATTAAACTTTTAAAATATAAAAAGTTTTACCTAAAAAAAGTAAAACTTTGCCCTGACTTGAGCAAATCTTCGATAGATTTGGTCACCTCTTGGATTGTACTATCTTTTTTTATCATTTTTGTTATCTATTCTTTGAGAAGAAAAGGTATAGTATAATATACTACCTATTTCATTCCTTTGTTAAGTAATTCTGCATTAACTCAAAGTCCTCCACTTTTAATTATTTTAAGAGAAGCCTATCAACACTAGTCTTATGAAGTTCCCTGGCTTCTACTCTTCTGCTTTGTTTTAGTACTTCGAGTTTATTTCTACATTCTCCTTCTTTTCGACCCCCTTTTTACAACCATGTACTCTCCTTTCATGAGAGCAAGGAATCGATAACTCCATGAAAGCCCCATCTCTATGGTACTATGTTGTCGCCATGCCTAAGACCCTATTATCTATCATCTCACATATCATCTCTTTCTTCACGATCAGTAGATTTACCTTTGTAGCACTGTGACTCTCTTTTGAGTCCATCTCCATATTAACTAACACTTGGTTTTGGATAGTTAAGTTACTTTTTTACCCCTTTTGACTACCTATTTTAAGACATGTATTTTTCGAGTAATTCCCCTCAATCGATGAAAAGATAAACTATAACTCCTATGCATGGCCTTCACCATTATGTTGCAGGGCTCATGCCAATTATACTCTCTTTTGCATCTTTAGTAATAATGTTCTCTTGCTTGGTCTTATCTTTTGATTTGTCAAGCTTCCTTAAACGAATATGAGCTCTGAAGTAGTCTAACTCTCTAATTGCTCTAATCATATCTCAATATAATCAAGTTCCCTCCAATGGGATTCACTAGTACTTACACTCGGAATCTCTCTCGATAGTACACAATCTTCTTATATTAATGACTAAGGTTTTTATTCGATACAAAATTTGATGAATACATAGAAGATCCACCTTAATAGTACCATTACATTTGCTCCTTAAATCCATAGTCTTTTTTATCGTTATATTGCTCACTGAAGTAGAGCTCTCAATAGCTCTCGATCATACCTTCATATGATCAAGTCTCTCACAAAACTTCTTCCGTGTGTGTCACATTGTCTCGAACTATTCCAATATGATATACTGTACCATGTTGCCTCCTAGTGATATCTTCATTATATTATGAGCTTGTGAGATGAACTTAGACTATAATATCTCTATGTATAACATTTATTAATAGATTGTAGGGCCTCTATTACCTCCGATTGTGTTCACTCTTTTGACAATCAACCTTCATCCTTCCACTCTCGAGTCATATATGGATGAAGCACAGCTTTAGGATTACTCGTCACCAAGCAACTCTTGAAGTCCATCGATTTTGTAAAATTTGTATGCCATTGTTTAGATCCTGGGCTTTTGCTCCTATTACAATCTTTATTACACACAGCTTCCTTTGTAACAACTTGAATAATAACATTGGGATATATTCTTTAAGAGTATCTATCTTCGCATTCTCTTACCCTGTGCTAATGCCTTCTAGGTCCAACTTCACTTCTACAAGTTGAGTCATTTTAGTTCCTTTATCAATTGCTTCGCAAGATAAAGTGCATGTGTCTCGAAGCTCCCTTCTATTTTGGCACTATGCAAGATGAGTCTATTCCATTAGAACAAGGGATCAATGGAATGATATGATCTTGCTTTTGCTTCTTGGTTTACATTGAATCGATGGTGGTCCTCGAACCACCATTCCATAGGTCAATCCTTCGTTGAGTCTGATCTCCACATTAACTCAATGTGTCTTCATTTGGTATTACCTAGGGTCACTCTCTCGCTTATCTTATAATACATCTACCAATGTATTATCTCGTGTAAGATCATGTAATGACTCCTCATTGCTTGCTCAATCAATTAAGCTTTATAGAGTTATCGTTTTGAGATACTCCCCTCAACATGTGCCACCCATTACTTATGATTCTTTTTTTTTTAATCGAGACTTATTCTTTTTGGATATTTCTCTCATTAGAATAATTTTCTCTTTACATCCTTCTCTCTAAAAATTTTGGAGATCACTATCCCCTTAGACGACTCTACCTTACGAATAAATTATGCATTATTTTATCACCGTAAACGCACTTGCTAGATTATAACTCTTTACTAATATAGCCCCTTCTACACCCCTCAAGGCCTAGCAATATGCTAAACCTATTATACACTTCAGCCTCCTTCGAATATATCATTCCCAAGCCAAAGCGAAGGTTTTCATGTATCATTACATTTAGTTTCGATCACCTTAGGATAGTCACGGATAATCCATTATTCACATACAAGCACTTGCATGAGTATCAAATTCTTTGAGTTAGCAATTCCTCTCACCTTTGTGAGTTTTGCACAACTCTTTTATTCATTGAGCAACCCATCCCTTCTTGTATAATCTCATCTATTATCAATTGCCCCTACTTGCTTTAAGCACTATTAAATTTGGTTACTAGTATCGAGCCATAGTTCGAACTCAGCCATCCCAACATTTTTTACTATGCATTCTTCCTAGCTTTCTTACCCTTATGATGCATCTCACGCAAAGGGTTAGTTATTCCTCTAAATACCAATATCGAATGCCCACTCCTCTGAGCAACTCCTTTCTCTATATCTCTATGCCTGTTGTCTTAAATGGTCATGCAAGCTGGCTACCCTCAACGCAACCTCGTTAGATCACCCACTTTATCATACCAAGTATTTCCAAATATGCTTGATCTGCTTTGATATCATATGCTACAAACTTAGTTAATTTTATCTAAATCATGTGGTACTCTTACATGTCCATTTGCAAATAGAAGTGTTTAACTCAAGATCTCCATATGCAGATATCACAAACTTAGCTAATTTTACTTAAGTCATGCAGCATGTCCATATGCAAAGGGAAGTGTTTAACTCAAGATCCCATAAACAGACATTTCAACAAACACTTGATAGATAATATAAATTACAAGCATAGATTTTATAAGCTCTTAATGATTATATGACAAAGAGTCTAAGGTGATCCATCATAGTTAAAAGTCTCCACAAGTGTTTACATATGATTGTATAAAATAAAGTAGTGAACCAACTCTAGATAGTACTCTAAAGGCCTATCTAACCATACGCCACCCCTCAAGGCGTAACAATATACTAAATCAATTGCACACTTCAGCCTCCTATAGATGTATCCTTCTAAAGGTAAGGAGATAGTATTTATGCACCATGGCATCGAGTTTTAACTACCTTATGCTAGCTACATATAATCCATCGTTCACATGGAAACTCTTGTATGAGTATCAAAATTTTCAAATTAGCAATTTTTCCTCACCTTTACGAGCTCTGCATAACTTTTTCATTCGTTGTGTAACACCTCTTTACATGATTTTTTCCTTTACGAAGCACCTCTACTTACCTTGAGCACTATTAAGTTTAGTTGCCAATATCAAGTTATAGCTCGAACTCAATTATCTCAATCTTTGTGTGTGTATTTTTCCTAACTCACTTGTCCTTGTGTTGTCTCTCGTACAAAGGGTTAGTTATTCCTCTGAATGCTAATCTTGGATGCCCGCTTATTTGAGTGACTCTTTTTTTTTAATGTCCCTACACCTGTTTCCTTCAAACGGTCATGCGTATTAGCTACTCTCAATATAGTACTATTAGATCCCCCACGCTAACATATCAAGTGTTTTTAGTATGCTTGTCCCATTTTGATATCATATGTCATAGATTTAGTTGATTTTGCTTGAGTCATGTGATACTCTTGCATGTCTGTTTGTAGGGGAAATATTTAACTTGAAAATCATAAGAAGACATTTCAATAAACACTTAATATATAATATAAATTATAAACATGAACTTTATAAATCTTGAACGATTATACAATAAATGGTCTAAGATGATCTACCATAGCCAAAAGTCCCCACAAATACTTATATGATACTACAATGAAACAAAATAGTAAATTAACCCTAAACAGTACCCCAAAGGCTCATCTAGCCATATATCACATGGTAGCTCCAGGGTGTTGTACCAACTAGCACTTTACACTACTCTATGAAACTAGAAAACCTCTAAAATAACTGTTTATATGGTTTATTTCTACGTAATTTTATCTTTGCATGACAAAAGCACAAAATCTATGTTGTAGGACTAAAACAACTGCAAAAGTCATTCAAAATGGGGTGGCTAAGCCTATTACAAGCTCTCTATATGCTATGCAAAGTAAGAATAAAATCAAAAGATAGATATACATAAACATTATATTGAACAATCAAAATGGGATTGTTAAACCTATTACAAGCCCTTTATATATTGTGCAAAACAAGAATAAAATCGAAAGATAGATATACATAAATATTACATCGAACACTACTTCTCATGTGACTGTTCAGAACTTATAAAATTTATATTTATGATTTGTATTGTCTATCAATTATTTTTTAAATTATATAATGAGATTCTGAATTAAACGCTTCTTCTAATTTATACTTTTATATTATTTTAAAAGATCATAAATTTTTTTAAAAAAGATTGATTCTTTACAAATAAATGTGTAAGGGTATCACACTAACCTAAGTAAACTAACAAAGTCGTGACATAGTGTAACTAATTCAATCTTAAGCTTTGTTGAATTTTGGGCTCACCGTTGACAAAATATGACTAATTCACCTAGTATTGAATCTTAGGCTTCGTTGCTTGGTCGATGACAAAGCATGTGGCCGCACGCACAATGGATTTACTGCACAACATCCAAATTAGCAACGCATGCCAGCCTATTGCTACACTCTTTAGAATTTTAGGTAGCATCATCGTTGTCGTCGTCGTCATTATTATTATTATTATTATTATTTGGGTACGAGATCAAGTTCAAGAAGGCATTCTAAAGCAGTGTTTTGACAGCATTCGAAAAGGGTTTGCCATCACTACTTGTCTTCGAGGATCAAAAGTAACGGCATGTTTATTGAGGAACAGGAAGAGGCTTTGGTAAATTAGCCTCATGCGAAGACAGTGGTGTCGTCTGAAACTTGCAATCAACTGAAACCAACTGGTTGTCGACGTTGCCGCGATCGGCCGTCACCGACTCGTTGACGAGCTGAAGCAAGACTTTCTCAAGCTCCTCCGCGTCGCTCCATTCATGGATCGATGCTCTGAGGGCGCCCTCAGGAGGATTGTCAACGATGAGCTCCCACAGGGGATACTTCTTCCTCGGCATCACGTAGTCCTCTTTATTCAGCCTAAGCGACGGACAGTAGTCTCCTTTTCCATCGCCCAGGTAAATGAATCGCTTCCTCCCCTCCGCCAATGCCGATGCTTGCATTCTCTCTATGATTGTACTCTACAGGTATGTTTGTATGTATCTATTAGCGGTGTTCATCAGGACAACGTGGGGGGTTATGATCAAAAGAGTAGCATACGTGTACGTATGCACAATCTTCCATGTCTGGTGCGTCAGATTAACAGCATGCAAACAAAGAAACTCACCTTGCACATATTCGGAGGGCAGAGGCCGCAGCCATGGGGAGAAGTCTTGAAGTCGTGATAAGGGAAAATTCGAAGCCTTCCCACCTCGTCAACATACCCTGGGTTCGTATTGATCTCCGAGAAATAGCTCGTGAGCCCGTGGTGCTTGAGAATGGTGTCGATGAAAAATCTGTTGGCGTCACTGACGATCCGCAACTCGCACCTGACGATCGCATGCCATTAGTGAAGAGGCCGATCGGAAAAGAAACCAGAGTGACGATCAACAACAACAACGACAAAGGCTGAGCACGTGTATGGGTACCCAAGGGCGGAAGCAGATTTGATGGCAGCAATGGTGTTAGCGGGCAGCGGAGCCCTCCTCAGGCTTTCTGCGATCTCTTCAATTGTTCTTCCCTGCGAATGGAACTCCCCCATCATCCTATCCTGAACACAAAAAAACGCCACCCAATGATTGCTCCAAGAAAAGAAAAACTCGTGCAAGTAATAAAGAACAAGAATGATGGCACTCAAACTGCGTCCAAAACCGCAAAAATACACACCACAGCGGAATTCCATGGCATGGTTTTGAGCAGTTCGTCGAAGAGTTGCGTGCCGCCGAGATGGTCGATGACCCAGTTATCGCTGTCGCAGTCGATGATGGTCTTGTCGAAGTCGAACACCACAACGACGTTGGCCATGGCAGTGGCAATGGAAGAGAGGCACGAGCAATGGCAATGCACAGAAATGCGAGGTGCGACGCAGTATTTATAGGAAACGAGATATGCCAATGGAATAATATAGTTACAGGCCTCCACACCACCTTATACAAGTTTGGTTAGTGGGATGGATGTTGTAATGAACTTCCAGAATATTCCGGCTCAAATGCTCCGAGAAGCCACCAATCGAAACGTCTGGTTCAATGTCGATGGGTATTTTTATCCCCTCGTTCCACTCCAACACTTGATCTTCTGTGGAGAATCACAAAGTGGTTGTGTATATATATATATATATATATATATATATATATATATATATATATATATATATATATATATATATATATATATATATATATATATATATATTTTTATATTTATATTTATATATATATATATATATAACGTATGGCTTGTGCCAGTGGCTGTTGGCATTAACTTGGCAAATTGAAGGCATAGGATGACAACATCAATCAAGCATATGGAATTTTTCTCGTGATGTTCTCCCCCAACTAGCCGGGTGACATATTCCTGGCGTGGGGCTGTCCTTTGTCTTACCCAAGATAATGCTGTACGTAAATTCTTCTTCCTTTTTTTTCCCCCAAAAAGAGGATATACTTGTATATATTAGCTCAAAAAGAGAAGAGAGCATAGGCCATCTGAGCATACTTGAGTACGTGTATATATGT
Source organism: Musa troglodytarum (assembly GCA_023547065.1). Lineage (NCBI taxonomy): Eukaryota > Viridiplantae > Streptophyta > Magnoliopsida > Zingiberales > Musaceae > Musa > Musa troglodytarum. The sequence goes on from CP097510.1 coordinate 19,446,588, forward strand.
TGTAAAGGGAAATACTTCTGGCGGTGCTGACACTAATGACACTTATCGTTCGAGGCCTCGTAAGTCTTATATAGCAAACGAGTCATACAAAATACACGATGGAATTAGATTTTCTGTTTTTGTGATGTCTACGTATGTTCTTTTTATGTTGATGTAGATGAGATGGAATATTGGTTACTGGTTTGTGTTCTGCATTGGGTTAATGTTATGGGTATTTGTTATGGGTATTAAATGTGATGTGATATTCGGTCCTGTGTATTACGCTTGGATGACGTCCTCGTCTCTCCTGCGCTCAATTACTCCCGTGACTGACCGACCCGACGTCACTTTTCCTCTGCCTCGCCCTGCGTCCATGCTGAGTTGACCACGCCACCAGCCTGCGAGGCCAGATCCGTACACCATGCCCAGACGCAAATGGGAGCGGGTCATTCCCCCGACATATTTAAGGCAAGGGGCAAGGTAAGGAGAAGGGGGGGAGAAAAGGTGCACTCTGAACTCCTCACTCGGTAGTTCTTTCTGGCGGAGAGCCGGAAAGGAAACTAAGGTCGGGAACCTACGGGAGGAGGCTGACTTGAGCGTCGGAGGGGTCGGGCGGAGCACCCTCCGACCCGCCTTTGTGCAGGTTCCTTTCCCGGTGACATCGGCGCACGCTACCGCTCGGGACCCAGCCGGAGCGGGAGACCTCGACGAGCCCTAACCTTACCGAGACGACCCCGGCACCCCGGATTCACCCCCGCGCGCCCCCGGGTCACGGTAAAAAGTTGTTTGCACTAACAGATTGGCGCTAGAAGGAGGGCCTCGTCGAAAGGTTACCTGCTGTGCCCCGAACGACACATGGACGAAAGGCCGCACCCAGGGGGCACCCCAGCGGAAGCCCCCTTTACCTCCAGATCCTGGAGGGATGATCCCGCCGCGACCTCAGAACGCTATTGGAGCTTGTTTAACGACCCTGGACTCCACCCACCTGGCGGGGTTTCTCCGCTCCCTCCCCCAGTCACCGCGGAGGCCTTTCAGGACCTATCCCAGCAGGTCCGAGCTCTAGCCAGCGCCGTCCAGGCCGTCGTCCCTCATCTGCTTCAGGGAACGGGAGGGCCGAGCCACCAGAGACCCGGACCCTCCCCCCAGGCTCATGAGGCACCCCCTACAACACCGTCTTCCACGGCGTCCCATCCTGTCCTGGACGGAACCCGGGTTCTCGAAAACCTGGGTATCCCGCCCGAGCCCGAGGCGGTGTCCTCGGATTCGACCGATTTATTCCGAGCTCAGCTCCGCTCTATTTCCCAGCGCCTGGATGAGGTGCAAAGGGACGTCCGTAAGTCGAAAGAGGAGCAGAGGGAGGAGCCCCACTGGGAGTCCCCGTTCGCCAGCGACATACGGGAATACCCGGTGCCCTTGAACTTCCGCCTCCCCTCCATCGACCTTTATGACGGAGCCAGTGACCCCGCGGACCATGTTGCCGCCTTCCGAGCTCAAATGGCCCTATATGGGACCTCGGACGCCCTGATGTGCCGAGCGTTCCCCACCACGTTGAAAGGGCCCGCACGTGCCTGGTACAGTACTTTAAAAAGCGGGACGATAACGTCCTTCGAACAGCTCGCCAAGGACTTCGAGCTATATTTTCTGACGTTCGCGCGGTCGAAGCCTACTATCGCGCTCCTCCTGGGTTTGAAGCAAAAGGAGGATGAACCCCTCTCCCACTTTGTGCGACGGTTTACCACGGAGGTACGAGGGTTATCTGACGCTCACCCTTCGCTGTTAATGCAGGCGTTCATGATAGGGCTGCGGCCCTCGAGGTTTTGTTGGTCCTTGGTGGAGCGACCCCCCGTGTCCATTGCGGAGATGTTTCAGCGGGCGAATCAGTAAGTGGCGGTCGAAACTTGGATGTCGGGAAGAAAGGAAGAACGTCCGAGGGGGCGTTTGACGCCACCGGCGGGAGCAGCGACTAGGCGGCGATCCCGCACTGCGGGGACGCCAGGCGGGGCATCCCGACCGATATGCGTCCGGGCTACCACCTCCCCCCTTGAACGCATCGCGGACGCAAATATTTCTCCAAATAAAGGAAAGGGGAATGCTCAAGCCTCCCCGCCCGATGAGGGGCCGGCGAGAGCTGGTCGATCATACGATACTGCGCTTCCATCGGCGAATGGGCGCGACGGAGCAATGCCACGGTGAGCGGCAAATTGAGGAGCTGATCCGGAGGGGACATTTAGACCAATACCTCCAACGTCCGCGGGAACCCTCCTTGCGTCCCGAAGGCCCGGTTGAGCAACACATCGACGTAATTGTAGGGGGACCCGCCTCTGGAGGGCATAGCGCCTCGGGACGAAAGGCTTATGCCCGTCTTTGCCATGAGAACACCACCCTTCCTCGAGCAGATCACCTTTCCTCGGAGGACTTGGGAGTTTCGGAGCACGATGACGCGCTGGTGGTGTCGGCCCGAATAGCCAATGCGCAGGTCAGGAGGATCATGATCGACACTGGCAGCTCGGCCGACATCCTTTACTTCGACGCCTTCTTGAAGTTGGGATTACCAAAGGAGGCCCTGAAGCCTCTGCACTCGGCGCTCACCGGGTTCACCGGCGATTCAATCTCGCCGCGAGGTGCGGTCACCCTGCCTCTAACTCTCGGCGATTCTCCGAAGACAAAAACAATGTTGGTGACCTTTCTGGTGGTCGATCTCCCCACCGCGTACAACGCCATCCTGGGCCGGCCCACCCTCAACAGGTTAAGGGCGATCATCTCTACATACCACCGGACCTTGAAGTTCCCGACCAGCGCCGGAGTCGGGGAAGTCCGGGGTGATCCCCAGGAATCCAGGCGGTGTTACCTGACGGCGATCTCCCTGGGCAAAAGAAAGAGGCCAGAACAGGCCCTCGAAGACCCGCGCGGGTCGCAACACCCGACCTAGCACCCCGAGCCGACAAAGCCGGCACTCAATGTCCCGCTGCGGGATGATCTCCCCGACCGGTCGGTCGGGATCGGATCAGATCTAGACGAACAGGAGCAGGCTCAACTCATTAGCCTCCTCCAGGAAAACACCAACGTCTTTGCTTGGACAGCGGCCGACCTCCCGGGGATTGACCCGGAAGTTTCTCAACACCGCCTGAGCATCTCCCCGACTGCTCGCCCAGTGAGACAAAGACTTCGAGCTCAGGCTCCTGAACGCCAACAGGCTATGCAAATGGAGGTGGATAAGCTCTTGGCGTCCGGCTTCATTGAGGAAGTCAGGTACCCCCAATGGCTGTCCAATGTAGTTCTCGTGAAGAAGCCTAATGGAAGCTGGAGGATGTGTGTCGACTACACCGATCTAAATCGTGCTTGCCCGAAGGACTGCTTCCCCTTGCCTAGGATCGACCAGCTGGTCGACTCAACGGCGGGACACGCCCGCTTCTCCTTTATGGATGCCTTCTCCGGTTACAACCAGATCCGGATGGCACCAAAGGATCAGCAACATACAGCCTTCCACACGCCCCAAGGAGCTTATTTTTACAAGGTTATGCCGTTCGGGTTAAAGAACGCCGGGGCCACTTACCAAAGGATGGTGAATAAGATATTCGCCCACCAGATCGGGCGGAACATGGAGGTCTATGTCGACGACATGATTGTGAAAAGTCGAACAGGAGCCGCACACCTTGACGATCTGAGGGAGACCTTCGCTACGTTAAGGGGATATGGAATGCGCCTTAACCCAGCTAAGTGCGTTTTCGGCGTAACGTCAGGAAAGTTCCTAGGGTTCATCATACACGAGAGAGGAATTGATGCCAACCCGGAAAAGGTTCAGGCTCTCGTCAACATGAGATCTCCAAGGACGATGAAGGAGCTTCAATGCCTGAACGGGAGGATAGCGGCTTTATCCCGGTTTTTGTCCCGGTCGGGAGATAAGTGCCTTCCTTTCTTCCGAGTCCTGAAAGATCCGAAGAACTTCCAGTGGACGGCGGAATGCGAGGAAGCCTTCGCACGCCTGAAGCAGCACCTTTCCGCACTCCCACGCCTCACCTCGGTGTCTACGCCAGAAAAACTTTGCCTCTACCTGGCGGCGTCTCAACACGCGGTGAGCTCGGTGCTGGTAAAAGAAGCCTCAGAAAAACAGCATCCGGTTTATTACACCAGCCATGTCTTGCGGGGGCCGGAGCAGCGTTACCCCCCCATCGAGAGGTTGGCATTAGCACTTGTCCTGGCGGCTCGGAAGCTACGCCCCTATTTCCAGGCCCACACGATCGAGGTAATGACTGACCAACCCCTGCGTCAAGTTCTCTCTAAGTTTGACGTAGCAGGGCGCCTCCTAAAATGGTCGGTGGAGCTATCCGAGTTCGACCTCCACTACAAACCAAGAACGGCCATCAAAGCCCAGGCCCTGGCCGACTTCATTTCGGAGCTAACCCAGCCGGAAGCGGAAGGTGCGGGACAAGTCTACCAGGACTGGGTCCTTCACGTGGATGGGTCATCTGGCTCGAGGGGAGCCGGAGCAGGACTTATCCTGGAGGACCCCGAGGGACACTCTTTTGAGCGCTCTCTCCGCTTCGGCTTCGAGGCCACAAACAACGAGGCCGAGTACGAAGCACTCTTGGCGGGCCTTCGCTTGGCAGCCGAGATGCAGCTAAGAGCAGTCCACGTTATCACGGACTCCCAACTGGTTGCCGAACAAGTCGGCGGAGAATATCGGGCGCGGGACCCGACCATGTCAAAATACCTGACTGAGGTAAAAACCCAGACCTCCAACTTTTCTCGTTTCACTTTATCTAGAGTGCCCAGGTCCCAGAACGAGCGGGCGGACCAGCTTGCAAAGTTAGCCTCGGGAGCCGAACCCAAGGAGCATCCCGAGGTCGAGGAGCTCACACACCGGTCGGTGGCCACCACGGGGATTGGGGACCTCGGAGTCCCGACATCTCCACCCACGTGGATACAGGAGATGCAGAGATACAAGCGCGAGGGCATCTTGCCCGAGGATGACATCAAGGCGCGGCGGCTCCGCCGAACCCAGGCGTGGTACTGCGAAATTGGCGACCGGCTCTACAGAAGGTCATTTTCTCATCCCCTCTTACGATGCTTGGATCCCGAGGAGGCGAAAATAATTCTCGCCGAAGTTCACGGCGGGACCTGCGGGGAACATATGGGTGGCCGGACTTTGGCCTTCAAGGTACTACGCCAAGGCTACTACTGGCCCACGCTCCACCGAGACGCCAGAGCCTTTGTGCGGCGGTGCGACACATGCCAGCGCCAAGCCCGGGCCCCGCAGCTTCCCGCGGTCCCACTCACCTCCATGGATTGCGCCTGGCCCTTCGCGCAATGGGGGATGGACCTTTTGGGCCCATTCCCCCCGGCGTCCGGCCAGCGGAGATACATCATCGTGGGAATCGATTATTTCACCAAGTGGGTGGAAGCCGAGCCGCTCGCGACCATTACAGCCGGACGGGTCGAACAGTTCGTATGGAAAAACATTGTGACCCGATTCGGCCTTCCC